>VDFB02193867.1:658413841-658623303 GCA_007258455.2 Sequoia sempervirens
CCTCCATTTCTCTCCCACCCTCCTCCACCCTCCTCCACCCTCTCCCACTCTCTCCCACTCTTGTCCTCCCTATCTCCCACTCCTCCACTCTCTCTCCCACTCTCTCCTACTCTGTCTGAACCTCTCCCATTCCTCCATTTCTCTCCCACCCTCCTCCACCCTCTCCCACTCTCCACCTCCATTCCACCCTCCTTCCATTCCTCCAGCCACCCTATCCATTTCCTCTCCACCACTCTTGTTTCCTTCCACCCTCATTCCACCTCTCCACCTTCTCCACCCACTCTCTCCACTCCACTATCTCACCCTCCTCCACCCACTCTCCGTCATCTTCCATCTCCATATCCAGATGACTTCAATCCTCCTTATATTTCCATCTCCACCAATCCGCTCCATCTCCGGGCTTCTCTCCCACCTTCTCCAACCCTCCGACCCCTATCTCCCTACTCACCCACTCTCTCCAACCCTATCTCCCACACTCCCCCTCCCTATCTCCCACTCTGCCACTCTCTCCCATGCTCTACCACCCTAAACCCTCTCCCACTCCCACCCTCTCTCCCATAAGCATACATACATGACACACCAATATACATATACATACAAACATACAAACATATCAACAAACATTCAATAAAGTGGCATTTAACTAAAGGAAGACATAATGCAAGCACGATATTTGTTGCTAGCAATGCTCCCTGAAGAGGGAAAATGTCAAAAGCAAAATATAACGCGAGCGCGTTATAACGCGCTCGCGTTATATTTTCTATCATTGGAATCTCGAAGCATTAGCTTCTCTTTGGTATTTGCCTTGGAATACCAACCCAAAGGCTTGGAGGGCATTCCCAAAGACCAGAGATGTGTTTTTTCCAAATTCAACAAATTTTCACATAATCAGGTTCGTGCTCACCATCAAGATTGCATCTGGTTCAATATCAAGAAAATCGAGCACATGGGTAATGTTAGGTTCTTTATTAGCTTTCCAACAATGTAATTTTTTTCACTTTCTAACAATGTTAAGCCTTTCATCCATAATTTCTTTTGTTTTTATGTCCGTTTTTCTTCAAAAAGAAGTATTTGGTATTTTTTTCGCTATAAATTAACCGTTCATCAAAATTTGAAATAAATTACATTTTTAGAAACTAGACTCCATTCTACAATTTAAAAAAAATAAATTTAAAAAAAATCTATTAGTTTCAAAAAAATTTAGGGGAGTATACCAAAATTCTGCTTTTTAGGAAGTGCCCACTTAGAAAATTAATAAAAATCAAATATTCATTAAAAATTATCAGAAAAAATCCTGTCCCTACTACATACTATTATCTAACTTTTGACCAGAGTGATTTTAAAATACTACAAAAAGTTTCACCATGCTCGGGTCACACAAGAGTTGCTATGTTATGTTTTTCTGACAAAAACAACAACAATTTGTGTGCATCCCTCTTTTGAACCCCTTAATCTCAACCATTTTCAAAATAAATTAGTAGTTTAGAAAGTAGACTCGAGCACTTCGGTCCTTGTTTTTGTTCCATCTCAAAATTTTTGAGTGTAGCTATCCTCAATTTCACATCCAAGGTTAGTATTTCCTGATTTCAGAAAAAAAGTGGCCACTTAAGCCCCTTTTTTGGGAACCATCTTGGTGCACTTACCCCCCCAAGAATCCCATTTTTCATGAGGGTTTAGTTTTATTGATTATGGATTATGCTAAGTCTTTCACCATTCTAGAAGAACCCAAGAAAATCGCTAAAATCCATCCAAAACAATTGAATTCTAGTTATGATATGGGTTCTAATACAAGTTCTATGTCTGAGGATTCTAAATATGGGTCAGATGCCTCTATGGATGTGCTCTCAGAGTCTCCTGAGGATTTTGATCCAAAGCTCAAAAAGAAGGTGAAAATTTCTCAATAGCCCTCTTGGTTGGAAGGGTATCTTATTGGTATCAAGGAGGTGAGATCCCTGAATTCTTTTCTAAAACTCAAAAGGTTAAGAAAGGTAAATTTTTGGCCCCTACTATTAAGAATTTGAAGGATAAGGTAAGAGCCTTTCTTTAGGTAAGAAAAATATGGATGATGTTGATGAGGCTTGTGAGGAGGTTGAGTCCCTTGTTTCAAAGCAAAAGAGTAAGAAGCATTTACATGGTGGTAATAGCTAGAAGAAGGCCAAGGGGAAGGTGTAGTCTGGTAGCAAGAAGAATAGTCCTCACTAGGATAATGTTAGTGAATATCTTGACATGATTTTGAATGATGAGTGCCAACTGTCACCCGATAAAGGTCTTGAGGTAGATAAGGAGTTGGGAAATCTTGATGATGCTAAGGTGGAGATGTCCAAATGTAAAATTAAGGTCCATGATGGTGTTTATACTCTCAATAAAGGTAAATAAGTTTTGTAGGAAGTGTAAGACACTCAACATGCTCTTAAGGACAATTTGGCTTATGATAGGGATATCTCTAATTGCAACTAGGAAGATTTATTGAATGTGTTGAGCATGACAAAGGATGGTTCAATCATTTCTTTAGAATTTTCAAATGGCTATTTAATGAGTTGAACCTTACCAATGTTAATGTTTGATCTCTAATTAATAATGTTTGGGAAAATACTAACTCTCAGGGGTCTTCTATTCAGGACTAGGTAAACCAATTATTTGATGTTCTAAAGACTGTTACTAATGAGATGCTGAAATTGAAGAGGGAATTTGAGTATAGAATCTTAGTCCTGGAAGAAAAAATGTCCAAGGCCTATGAGAATCTAGAAATTGTGGTCAAATTTAGTAGGAATGCTCTCCATAATAATGTTGAGGGTCTCCAACTTCTCAACAAAAAGGCTAGAATGTGGAAAGGGGACTCTTTAGGTGTGTTGAAGGAAGTTGCTGCTAGTTTGGTGGATCTCCCCAAACACTTGAAGGGGGGAGAAAATGAGAAGGGACCGTACACCTGTACATGTAACAAGACTAAGAATAATTTGGGGGTTCCTGATAAGGAGGTTTTTGAGGTAATGAATATGCATGAGAAGATCATAGCTAGTGATCTTGAAGCAATTGATATTGTGCAAAATCTATAATTTCTTGCTAGTCTTGTCCTATTTTTTGGTTGGTTTTTTCCTTTTTTTATTGCTGATGGTGGGCTACTTTTTTTTTTATTATCTTTAAAAGCATTGGTCTTTTTTGTATAGGGTTTCAGGGCCCTTTCAAAACCTACTTTTCTTATAATAAAATATAATTATTTAATTAAAGTGGTTGGAAGAAAATGATAAATTAATTAAACAACTAAAACTATTTAATTAATGTGGACAAGGGAAAATGATGAATTAATTGAATAATTACAATCTTTTTAATTAATATTGATGATGAAAATTGATGATTTAATTAAATAACTAAAAAATACTTAATTATTGAGAATAATGTGTTAGCTTAATTAAATAATTAAAAATTACTTAATTAATGAGAACAATGTGTTAGCTTAATTAAATAAATTAAAAATTATTTAATTAATAGTGATGGATAGATTAATAAGAAATGAAGATGAGAAGTGATGATTTAGATCAAATGTGTTATTCAATTTTAGGTGTCTACAATTTTATTATTTAATTGGTGATGTGGACTATGTTCCATCTATGTTTAGATTAAAACCCTTGAAAAGAAGGGGTTTAATATTTCTTTTTGGAATTTCTCCACACCTTTCCTTGTGTGGGTATTAGCTTGTTGCATCTCAGAATCTCTTGTTTTGCTATTAGTCCCTTAACTGTGTTAAAGATATAATGTAGCCTTGTGCTTTCTTTCTTGGGATTTGAGTACCTTGGGAGGTTCTTGTGTGGCCATTATTATATCCACACTCCCATGTACATTGGTTTTGAATCATTTCATAACATCACATAAATTATGAAAGTTATGCATCATTGAGTGTTAAAAAATTGAGCCTATAGGTTTTCTATTCCCTAGGATTTTTTTGCACCTTTTGTCAAGGTATCAAACTTCTGAAAAGTTTGATACTAGGGCCTTTCTATGAATTAGAATTTTGATTATGGAAAAAACATGATTTGATGGGACCCAAAACCTAATACATAACAGTTTTGAAGGGAATCACAACCATATCAAAGGTAGGAAAGCTACATAAAAGATAAAACACATACAATCAACAACCCAAAAACAACTATGAAAAAATGAAACACGACTACACTAGTTGCATCAATCAAACAAGCAAGGGTCTAGGAACCTTTTACAACCTAGACTTAATCGGGACTAGAAACCCCTAGATACATAAAGAAACTACCTACATCTTCCAAGAATCAGCATACCAACCACTCATGGGAAACACCACAAAGCCAAAAGAGATAGCCAACTTAATGGTGTAGAGCACCATCAAACCCATAATCAAAAAATCCTGTAAATCCAAAAAACTCACCTTAGTTGGGGAGTTAGACACCACAACATACCACAAGAGCCCAACAACCATCTTGCAACAACAACCCACCACAAAAGGCTGTAAAGGGAAGGAAACATAAAAATGCAAGAACTCGACATCCCTACAACACAAGCTCACCTGGTACTAGGAAACCAACTCAACCTCCACCTCTAAAGGAAAGAGCCCCCCTCTACTAGAGAGGATATCACAACCAACTAATCCACCATAGCTTGTAAACTCCAACCCCCTCAACCTCCACCTCCATAGGAGAAGCAACCACCTCAATAGGATCAACAACTGAGGGAACTAGAAACCTTCACCTTCCAAATCCATGTCAAGAGGAAAGGAACCCACCTCCATAGACTTTGAGGAGAAAGCCAACACAACAACTAGACAAGTGACCATGGCATCCTTCAGTAACCTCTATACCAGGAACAAGTTATGGAAAAAAATATTAAAACCAAAAAACTACCACAAACTCATCATAATGTGATTAAGAAAAAAATACATATGGGGATTTGAGATTAGCTTAAAAAGAAGCCCAACTGAAAGCCAAAAACTAGAAATAAGAGGAAACAATAACAGGGAAGAAGAAAACTGCCCACCTAACAAAACACCTTTTGGATACAACACAACTTTTCAACACAGAAGTAAGCCAAAAAGGGGAAACCCCACAAGAATAAGCAACTAGAGAGGACACCAACCAACAAACAAAGACCTCTAAAAAGAGGACCCAAAGTTGAACACAAAGAACCCCACCAAAGAGGCATGCTTCACTAGAAACAAGAACAACACATCCCAAAAAAGGGACAACACACCCATGTGATCCATAAGGAGAATCATCAAAAGCTTCTCAATCCAATGACAAGAGAAAAAGAAAAACCAAAAGATTAGAGAGGGATGCAACGAAAAATTCCCCTAGCAAGTAGAGAGATCCCACATGAGAGGAACCACTAGGACCAAAACACGAAAGAGGAGAGGTCAACATCCACCAACAACCACACACTTAGCAACCAAAGGCTCCAAAAAGTCCCCTTCCAAACCAAAAACCACACCTCCATCAACTAAAGGGCTCAAAGAAGCCCTCAAAATCCACCAAACCTAGATATTCAACCATAGAATGGCCTGAGAGCACCCCATGTAGAAAGAATAGGCACCCTTCCCACAAGGAAACAACAAACAACTTCATCCTCAAGGAAACACACACCGACATCAACATTCTCAATTGAGACACCATCTCCCTCTTCAAAAGAAGAGTCCAAACCTCCTTTAGAGCTCTGCTTCCTACCTACATCCATCGAGGATTATTCCATGATAGTGGCTTTAGCACTATTGAGAATGTCATCCCCAACAACATCAAAAAGCAAGTCTAAACCCCCATGCCAACTCCTACACACTGCACAAGATGTAGAGAGGATCAAACTATAGAGAATGCAAAGTGGGAACCTAGCATCCCTAGTATCTGCATCTTCTTCCCCCTTAGAATCTCTCTTTAGGTCTTCCTTAGAATCCCCCTTAATGCATTTCAAACTCCCACTCCCGCCTAAGCTCTGACTCCCACTCTTGCTCATTGACATTCTACCCCTTCTATGACTTAGAGTTGTTAGTGATCCTTATCAAGATTTTATACTTGTGAGAAGTCTGATACTAATAAGTTTCATGCCTGAGAGTTCTTAATCATCCTTATGTTAGGGTATTAGAATTGTAGGGAGTATGATACCAAAGTGTTGGTACCTTAGAAGTTTGTATTTCCCTTATGTGAGGGTATCAAACTTGTAGAAATTTTGATAGAAAATAATTTATGCCTTATAATTTGTTGGTTTCTCTTATGTTGGGGTATCAAATTGGTGAGAATTTTGATACCAAAAGAGCATTTCATGCCTTTGTCATTTTGGTTTATTCCTAGGTATCAAACTTTAGGAAATTTTGATACCATTATTTTGTTTATCAAACTTGGGGTGAGTATGATACTAAGGAATTTGACTTTTGTGAAGTTCAATGCCATGTTCTATGTATCATACTTGCTCGATAAGTCTAATACCAATGCATTGGACTTCCACGAAGTCTAATGCCCTGTTTTAGGTATCAAACTTGGCAAAAAAATTGATACAAGGGCATTGAACTTTACATGAATTCTAATGCCATGTTTTGAGTATCTAAATTAAGGTAAGTTCAATACCAAGGCATTAAAATTTCATGAAGTTCAATGCCATGTTTTGAGTATCATACTTGGGGTAGCTTTGATATTAAGGCACTTGACTTCCATTAAGTCTAATACCATGCTTCGAGTATCAAACTTGGCTCAAGTCTAATACAAAGGCATCAAACTTACATGAATTTTGATGCCATGTTGATGGTATCATACTTAGAGAAAATGACACCTTTTGAGGGTTAGGGACCTCAAATGATCTTCAATAAAAGGATAAGCCCTTGTCAATCATCTTTTCAATATCAACCATGGTGTTAGATAACTTTTGAGGTATTTTAATCTTCTACTTATGTCACCATTATTATGCATTATGGTGCATGTCAAGTATGTCTTCATATATTGTTGTGATATATAGTACATATATTAGTGTTGAGTGGCTTTCTTAATGCCACTATATTTTGGAAAATTTTGAACTATTTTTTGTTTTGTCTATTAATATACTAGGTGTTTTACTTCGTATGCTACATATGGTATCAATGTGTCATGTTAAAATCATGAGAGATCTAGTTTATGTGCTTAAGTAATATATGCTTGATGTTTTGTTGTGCAAGTTCTTGTTATTGCAATAATTCATTAATCAATTTTTATCTAGCATGCCTTGGTAAGTCATTGTAATTTTTTTAATGGTTGATATATAATCCTTACAATGGTTATTTATAAATGATTCCTCCTAGGTTTAAAGTCACTAGTTAGAGTGGAAATGTAGATCCAATTTAAGAGCCACTTGAAAATCCACTTGGTGTCCCTCGGGTTATTTATTTGTTTCAGGAGATTAACGCAAGGTTGGTCCCTCATCAAGAGGTGTCACATTTAGTGCATTCTCACCATTCTTAGGAAGTGAGGGAGGAGCAACCATAGAGAGAGATAACTTTTAAGAATCCCACATCATTCTAGGGTAGAGGAGGAGCTCCTTTGGGAGTTGTCCCAAGGGGGAATCGACAAGTGGTGTAGAAACTTAAATTTTTCCTGATCATGATTTTACATATTTCATCCATTTAATTAAATAATCTTTGATTTTTTAATTAAATTCATCATTTTCTTCTATTAATTGAATAATCAATATTATTAGGTTAATTCACCCCTTTCATATTAATTTTCATCCCGTTTGATTAAATAATGTGAATTGTTCAATTAAATCCCTAAGTCCTCTCATTTGATTAAATAATCTGAATTATTTAATTAAATGTCTAAATTCACTCATCTTGCACAATTAAATAATATTCTAATTGTTTAATTGACTAATTTCTTTCATCCCTCCAATTTCTCCCACTTGCAAAGGAATATTCCATGGATATTCCTCCAATTCAAATTCAAACAATTTCCCTCTTAAATGGAAATATCTTGGACATTCCTCCTAAATTTTAGGATTTGTGTTTCGTCAAATCAATTTGTACCATTGATTAAATTAATCAATCCATGTCAAATTTTTATCTCCTCCGTGGATTGAATTCTTGAACCATGCTAATTCCTCTCCTCAATTTTCATCCAATGATTAAGTAAATTAATCTTGGCCTTTGATTCACTCAATTTTACTATAAATAGCCTCCATTTCTTGAGAAATTCATCCACATTCATTGAGATCATCTTCATTATAGTTAATTTTAGAACTGGATCCATGTGAGAATTTGATCCATTTGTATCCATTTAGCTAATCTTTGCACCAATTTTAATCAATTCTCCATTGGAGTATCATATTCAAGCTTGTTTCAACCAAGGGATTGGGAAAGGGCTAAAATTCCAAATCAATTCAGCACCAATCCCCCAATGGTATAAGGTTTGATGTATTAATTAGGTTTCCTTTGAAAGCATTTCATTGATAGTTGAAGTTTAAATGGTTTCCTAGCTTAATATTTCAAGAATTTCATTGGGATCATTGATTAATTAGCCAAATACTTTGTTTAATTCTTGTAATTCAATCATGTTTAGCTTAATTCATGGTCATGTTCACATTTTTGCACTAGAAGGAGGGATTTACTAATCAAATTTGATGAATTTTCCTTGATATTTCCATGTGTTTTAGGTTTTTGAGGTAGGGCGACATATTTGTGTGCATTGGAGGATAATTATTTGATTTAGTGACACAATTGTAAAATAGTGGTGCAATTGTGAAACTCCAACACAATTGTATTTATGCTTTTGTCCTCTGACTTTAAACAACCATATCTTGGTGATATGGTGGTATTTTTCAGAGCTTTGTTTTGAAATGGGGTAGAATTTTGTACTCTTCACAATGGTGTAGGAATTTTTTTAGTTTTGGTAGAGTTAAATTTTCCCTTAG
The DNA here is from genome assembly GCA_007258455.2 of Sequoia sempervirens. NCBI lineage: Eukaryota > Viridiplantae > Streptophyta > Pinopsida > Cupressales > Cupressaceae > Sequoia > Sequoia sempervirens. Next base: position 658,422,722 of record VDFB02193867.1, read on the forward strand.
AGCACCTAAAGTAAAATCACATTGCAATTTGGTTTGGGTTGTAGGGTTTTGATGCTTAATCATTTATCTAACCCTAACATCTTGTTTTCTTCATTTCATCTAACATTTGCAACATGAATCTGAAAAGTGTTTATTAACACTCATTTGGAAATGATCTTGGAACTAACCTTTACTTTATTTATTTCATATTTGTGTTTATCAACACACATTTGGAATTAATCTTAGATTTAGCTTTATTTTATGCATCTCACACTTCAAATTTGGGCTTAATAAATTGATCAACAATGCAATGTGTACTCTCAAATTAGATTTAAAATTTAACCAAACCCTTCACATTTTCTTTGGATCTAAAATTGAACAATACAAATTCACACTTATTTTGGTGCTATTAAAATGAACATTCATCTCTTTTGGTGCACTAAAATGAACAATTCTATTCTTTGGTTTCCATGATTGGTAAAGTTTTAGTGTGTATCCTCTCCCCTTATGCTTTGTGTGACCTTGGGTGAAGAGAAACACTCTAAGTTTACAAAATTTTTGAGTCACCCAAAGGCTTGCTATGTATCCTCTCCCCTTACACTTCATGTGATCTTGGGTGATGAGAAATGAAATTCCTTTTTTTTTATTAGAGAGTTCCCACCTTTAAGATACATCCTGAAATGGAGAACTCATAGGTGACCTTAAAGAACGTTTATTGGTGGGATATACAAAGTATGCAAAAACCAAAGTAAGTAGCATAAATTTGGGACATTCATACCTATCCATGCCTACTCTCATGTGAACAAATGGGACATTTAGGGGAAGCTATAGAATTTAGTGTCTCACAGTAGATGTATACTCTTGGTGTTTATAGCATCACTAAAAACCTTTGTATCTAGAGACCATCCAAGTTTTTTGAAATATTTCTTGAAAAGGTGCAATAGGGTAGCTAGTCATTCCATGTAGATATTCTTCATGTACTAAACTCTTGTTGAGGTGACAAAAACCATGGAAGGAACTTTTTCTTACAAGGTAAGAGGCGTATCGTGTTGTGTGTATACTCTAGTCATCCAATCAAGCTAGGTATTTTATCGTGGAGAACCAATTCAAGAAATGTACCCACTTGACATCTAGAATTGTGATTGACTTGTGTTATCAAAACTTTCTTAGTGAGTATTATGGAAGAAGGCTTGGGAAATATCCCCCCTACTCATTGAGTCAGTTAAACACATTGCTTGGCATTCAAATGAACTCAAACAAACATCAACATGGTCAAAAAATATCAAACCCTTTGATTATATTTGAGTGTGCTTGAAGGACAATATATTAAGTTGCATGTACCTCTAAAAATATATTGTTTTTATTAAAACAATATATCGATGGTTTCCTAATATATTTGACCATATCTCCAGTCACTTATAATAGAGTTAACCTAGGGAAGTATGGCTTAGCTCTTTCATTTCGATAATGTCAAGCTTTTTTGGATAACATTTATCCTTGTTATAGACATTCTTAGTTTTAAAATTTAATCAAGACCTTTGATGTGGTAAAAGCAATCTCACATTAAATCAAATTTTAATCAATTGAACCCACAAAGTAGGTATCCCTTGTTCCTATTTTCAAAACATCTTGGCTTCCAAACAACAAAGAAAAATAAGGAAATTCATACTTAATTTATTTTTATCAAAACAATTTTGGGTATATCACACCTTCAAAACATCATGCCAAAGTCTCTTCAACAAACAAACATTTGTCTTAAATAGGTTTAAACACTCAAAGGAAAAATCATGTCTCTCAAAAACTTGATCTTGTAACAAGTCCCTCTTAGGTTCAAACATTAGGATCAACCAACACATTAACATCAAAAAATTTGACATCTCATCTCACCAACTTTACATTTTGGATAAAAAACAAATCTCCTAGACCTAGTTTTTGATCAACTATCACCTTGATTAGCTTTATGTTTGGATATGAATCCTTTTTCACACATTTTTTTGGATTAGTAATTATCATTTTGAACAAGTTTATCCTAAAGTCACAAGTCTTTCTTGGGTTTGCAAGTTCATTAGCATCCTTATCAATAAACATCAAAATCTTAAGTCTAATTTTGTCCAAAGTTAGGAGTTCATCATTCGCATCATCATCCTTTTACCATTGAAATCATTGGTCATAAAAACCTTGGAGGGTCACTCCTATAAAAATTTGAATCAACTCAAGAATTTCAATAATACAGATCACACCACACTACTCCCAAGGTTGATCCAATTTTTTTGGTAACAAGGTCAAAATACAAGAAAGATATGGAGAAAAACCAAAATTTAACAAGAATTTTATCTTAGAAGTTTCACAACCCCATCAAAAAATCCACCTTAAACTTACTATGAAATGGGGTACAAAGTAGAGGATGTTATCAAGAATCCCAATGAACTTAATGCAGAGGAACTACTTGAGTTGTAAAAGATCCAAAGACTCACCATCTTATCAACATCATGATGAAATTGAATCCAACACAATACATGTTATCCTTGGAATAAGAAGGAGCTAAACTACCTTCCACCTTTCATTTAAACACATTAAGTGAACAACCTTTGGGAAATGTTGCATCCATCCATCAAATATCTAGCATAAAACCCTTGGTTCAAAATTTTGTTTAATCTATCACTCAACCATCTTCATCACATGTACCAAGTCAACCTTTAAATTCTAGGATGGTTTCATTTAGTCTTGTAACCCAATAAGGAACTCAACTTGGTAACACTCAAAACCTAGGTAACAACACAAATTTGGGTACTCAAAATACAAGAATCCCCCAGAATATCTCCATACCTCAACATCCTCAACATCTAAACATGCCATTTACATCACATACCAACAACACAAATGTGGCACCAACATTTTGTGCCCAACCGTATTCTTCAATCACAATAAATACTAAAAATGTTCTTAATGTTTAACAAAGCCAAGTGATTCAACCACCCCAAGTCAATCTACAAGGAAAAGAGAACACAACATTGCTAGGTCAACCATAAATATTGCAAGGTCAATCATCACAAAACTATCCAATTGATCCCCAAAATCAAATGGTTCCACAAAAAGTGCTTCAAAACCAATGAAATACATCAAATCAATTCAATCAAGGTAATCCTTCAAATCAATTGATCCAAAATCAAGGTATACCACTAACATTGCAACGCCAAGTGGCATCATATCAAGTATCCCAATCTTTAAGATTCAACATCAAGGAATACCTCAAATAATATAAAATCAAATGGGTCCTCAAATAAGGCATATCAAAATTCTCAAAAGTTGTATTTAAGTGCTTGTATCTTAGGAAAGAAGCTTCTTAAAGAAAGAGATCGTTGGCATGTTATGATAGTGGCCTTTGCATCAATACCATTAGGTGGTTCAACATGAGGGAAATTTTTTCAAAAAATAAAAATAAAAATAAAAAAATCAAGAAAATAGTAAAGATAAAAATCATCCTCCAATGAAAACACTATGGTGGCACTTTGGGAAACTACTATGATGTAAACCTAGAAAGGGTATGTGCAGGATCATCATGGAAAAAATAGTCTCTTAAGTGGCAAAAAATTCAAAAATTGAGTCAAACAACTTCCATAAAAATTGAATAAGTTATCCATATTATTTCAAAAGTATGTAAGAATAGAATATGTAGAAATTGAATAGTTTCTAAAACTAATAGGTTTATTTAAAAATAAAAAATCTATTTGGTGAAAATTTGAAATTTCAAATGTAGTAGTACTTTAAATTTCGTGGAAAAAATAAGAACTAGGTGTCTGTCTAACCACCCTAACCACACTAAAATGATAATATTTTAGATATAAGTAGAGGACTTATGTACCGATGTGATGCATAATTTTTTGTAAATTTTTTCTAAGTAAATAATTAATTATGAATTTTTTATTAATTTTTTTTAAAAATATAAAAACTTGTATGTCTAACCACCTTAACTTGGTCAAAAATTCATGAAATTCATTTTTTTAATCCTATAGTATGCGAAGGATAGAATGTGACACATATTTTGGATTCAAAAAATGTGATACCATTTGAAAGCTATAGATGTTTTTCAATCGGCCTATCCATCAAGACTTTAGTCATAATTCAAATAGAAAATGAGTAATAATAATTTATTAAATTCAAAGTAAAGCCTAATTTATATTGGTGGAAAGCTGAGAATCTCCCTAAAAATCCCTTTTTGTTTCATCAATTTTGGGTTAAAAAAATCTCATCATCCACATACCCTACACATACCCATCATATCTCCACTTTTGGGCTCATCATGCTCCTGCACATACCCGAAAATAGGCGTCATAAGTAGAATTGAGCATCTATGTGATCCTTTTTAGATGGAAGTGTCTCATCCCCTTCATGATAAATCCTATACTTCCTCCATCTCTCCAAACCGTCTTTATCTAGATCTTCCAAATTATCTCAATCTGGACAAAATTTTAATGTATACTTCAACTCTACTCATGGAAAATTCTTGACATGGTATTTTTGATTCCATTTTATCTCATGCAGTCTCATTTCTTATCTATGGCATTGATCCTAGTGTGCACTAAAAATTTGCTGAAATTTTTGCAGTCTTATTCATTTACCTATCCTAATTTGCTCATTGAAATATGAATTGCTAAACACTAGGGGTAGATTATTGCACTGCTATTTTTAAATAATTCTCGATCCATGTATTATATCTCATAATGTGACATTGACATCGTGATCTAGATATCGTTTATCCCCAAAATCCAAAAAACAGTCACAAAATCACAAAATCCAAAAACAGTCCTAAAATCTCAAAAAAAAAACATCCAAAATATTTGTATAGTCAAAATGCAAAAACATTTGAAATCTTGTAAACTCAAAATCCAAAAACATCCAAAACATTTGTATAGTCAAAATAAAAAAACATTCAAAATATTGTAAAGTCAAAAATCCAAAAACATCCAAATCACATCAAAATCCCTAAATAGTTCTAAAAAGTCAAAAAGTAAAAAACAAGTGTCAAACTGCATTGTCTCTAAGAATGAATGTAGGAAAGGCCATCATCGATGAGCCCCTGATGTATTAGGTTAGTCCCCCTTAGGTCTTGGTCTAAATCTTGGAAAACATAAAAAACATTTGGAAATTGAAAACCCAAAACATCTCAAAAAATTCAAAAACTCTAAAAATCCTCAAATAACTTAAAAACTTAAACATTCACATACACTGAAAAGATCAAAAACAACCTCAAAACATTGCAAAACATTGAAATATTCTAAAAATTCCAAAATCACCCATCCCAGTTCACTTTCACCTGTTATAAATGTTCATCCATAATAAATCAATCATCATTTTCAACCTTTAGTAACACAAGCAAAAACAAGTACAACAATTAGTCAAAAGGAGACACTTTAAATGAAAAAATTGAACTCTCAATCATTATTAAACATGTCAATTGTACATTATATCAACAACCTTTCTAATAACCTATTGTTTAATAACCAAGATCTGCTAACATCTCCTAAGATGCATCTTTCCTACAATGGGCATCATCATTGGCAATCATTTTAGATCTTTATCCTCAAAACATAACACATCTCTTTGGCAATAGATATGAATAACATTGACTATTTGTTCATTTTGATCTTTTCTTATGATTTATCTTATTGAACCATTCCAAGGACATCTCAATGATGTTTATCAAAGTGATTTATAGAAAAAGGAATGGGGTATTTATCATTGTTTTTTTTATTGTGCTTGTTGGATGTTCTTGTAATACGACCTCAACAAATAGTTATCTTGCATGTGTAGGATAGTCTTGAGTAAAAAAATGGCTAGGACATATCAGGTTCTTCATAAATTTTGTGTATTAGTTTCATTATGTTGATGACTTATTCTTTGACATGGTCGAACAAGGTTTTTGTATGTCAAGTATGAACAAGGATACTCCTATCTGCTTGTAGAGTCAAATTTCATCACATTAGATACAACACCATCTTGGTTTTCAGTACCTTGATGCATCATGTCTATTTTTTAAATAAAAAATAAGGAATGATATGATGAATTTATCCCAATCTTAGAAATAAACAAATCATCTTTTTCATCACCATATCCACTAAAGTTTTGAATAATCATAAGCTTGTTGGACTTCTAAATCAATCTAAAAAATAATGGTTAATCAACTTTCATTTCATTCTTTTACTTCTATTTCATTCTATACATCCTATTCTTCTCATTCTTCTATCTTTATCCTACTAACATTTCTATCCCATTATCAAATTTGTGTGATATATATCAAAATATACATGAGGCTACCCATGGTCGATGACTATCTATACATCATAAAATATATCTACATCAAATATATGATCATTTTAAAGAAGTATCTTGCATCATCTTTGAACTGATCTTGCATCTTTGTCACTTGATATCAACCTAAAAAATAAAAATTTGTGTTCAATCTCTCAAGGGGGTAGTATACCAACATACCAACATAATTCCTTCCATTGGGGCACAATGGGGCATTCAAAATTTTAAAAGTCACAAATTTTTAAATTTTTGATCTGAGCAGTACCGTTAATATGAGAAGCATAAGTTCTTTGAACTAATGTAGTAGGTACCTCACTTTAGGGGAAAAATGTAGACACTTGAATTTTCCCTAATCATGATTCGACCTATTTCGCCCATTTAATTAAATAATCTTGATTGTTTAATTAAATTCATCATTTTCTTCTATTAATCAAATAATCAATATTATTAGGTTAATTCACCCCTTTCATATTAATTTTCATCTTATTGTATTAAATAATGTGAATTGTTGAATTAAATCTCTAAGTCCTCTCATTTGATTAAATAATCTGAATTATTTAATTAAATGCCATTAATTCCCCATTTTAATTAAATGAGCATTTTTTTAATTAAATATCTAAATTCCCTCATCTTTCATAATTAAATAATATTCTAATTATTTAATTGACTAATTTCTTTCATCCCTCCAATTTCTCCCACTTGCAAAAGAATATTCCCATGGAATATTCCTCCAATTCAAATTTAATCAATTTCCCTCTTAAATGGAAATATCTTGCACATTCCTCCTAAATTTTAGGATTTGTGTTTCCTCAAATCAATTTGGACCGTTGATTAATTTCATCAATCTATGTCAACTTTCAATCTCCTCCATGGATTGAATTCTTGATCCATGCTAATTCCTCTCCTCAATTTTCATCCATTGATTAACTAAATTTATCTTGACCACTAATTCACTCAATTTTCCTACAAATAGCATCCATTTCTTGAGAAATTCATCCACATTCATTGAGAGCATCTGCATTATAGTCATTTTTAGAGCCATTTCATGGAACCCTCAATTTTTTTTATGTTCCAATGGTCTAAAAAGCTTTTTCCTGGGTGTTTGTTTTGTCAACTATGTACGATTTAAGGTTTTATGAGGAGTTATTTTACATTGAAGGATTTTTCGCCTTTTGTCTTAAGCCCTTGTTCTTTTTGTTTATTTATCTATTGACCTACTGTCATGCATTATCAGTCATGTTAAAACAACTTGAGTCATTGAGGTCCATGTTATGACCAACCCCTTGTGGTTAGGATCTCTTGTTGCCCATCACTAAACCTTTTCATGTGCCTAGGTCCTTGAAATTGCTTTATAGGGTTGATTATTCAACCTTGTTTGTCCTTTACATCCTTTTTTGAAATTCTATTAAGTCTTTCAAGACCCTATCTTATGTTGTCCTAGGAGATCCCCTCTTTTAAAACATCTTAGTGCATGTGCAAATTTCAAGTACCGTAAGCAATCACTTGTCGTTGAAATTGTTTTTGTCAGTGGGTTGATTACTGAGATGAGTGATGGTCCTAATGGTTCTCTTTTGCATCATGTGTCACCAAAATTTTCTACTCTTCATGATTTATTATTGCGATGAGTGATATGGTTATATTACTTGTCACTAAAATGCTTTGGCTTCATGGTTCCTTTTCTGTGATGTATGATGGGCATTGTCTTTTCTTTGTGTCCAATCATCACAGAAGTACTTCATGGCCTTCTTTAGTTTCTACAATGAGTGATGGGAATGTATTGAATGGAGTGGTGTGATCTTGCCACTTGTCAGAGTTTGGTGATATCATTGGTTTTTCATATCCCAGAAAGCACCCTCGAATCCAAGTCAGTTTTAGTGATGTGTGATGGATTGTGGTTGTGTTCTAGCATCACTGGAAATCCCTCCTCGTCGAAATACAAATGCAACCTTGTCACATTACTGTGACAAGCGATGAGGTTTATGCTAAGGAATATTCTCTCCTGTGGGCTATTGTTGCTCATTGCCGAAGTTTGGACAAAACTTCAAGGAATTACTGCAATGAGAAATGAAGTCTTAAATGTATTGTGAGTTAGTGGATGGTTACATGGAAATTGATTGGGGAACCATCACTATTTTAAGGCTCAAATTTATTAAAGCATGAAGAAATCGTTGGGAGAGATATTGATTCTATTTTAAAAATCAAAAGAAATCGATGACTAGGGTTTAAATTGGAATGGCTACTTGTCAGTTCACTCATGCGAGCGATCTATCAACCATTAATGGTGAATGCACTCCAATTCTAAGTCATAAAGAGGGTTGTTGAGTGCTTTTCTTTTATAATTGTGGTCATCGTGAGCAAAGGAACTAGATAAGTGAAGAAGAGAAGAAAGTAAGTCCCCTAGTAAGGTGAATTATGAAGAACAACCAACTATTTTCCTAGGTAAGTTAATTTCTTGGCCTTTGTGGGTAATTTGTGCATTGAGTAATCTAGAAATTGGGTAAGTTTTTAGGGTTGATGATTAGAATTATCATCTTCATAGTTCAAAAGGGGGAATTGGAATTGTTCCTTGAAGGGTTTGGGGGTATAGAGAGTAAAATTTATCATTATTTAATCTAAACCCTATGAATTAAGTGATTGTGGCTACGATTCCCTATATTTGAAACCCTAGTTTTATTGCGTAGTAAACATGAGTAAACCTAGTAGGTCCAAGGCTAAACATGAAAGAAAACCCACTCAAAAAAGGGTTAAAAGGCCAAAATTTAGAAAAGGGTTAAAAGGCCAAAGCCCCATGATGACCAACCCAAAATTGAAGTAGTAAAAAATCCTAAAAAGTAAAGAATTGTAAAGAAGGATCATCCTAGGTTTATGGAAGATCCCCCTAAGGATCCACCTACAAAAATTAAGAAGGTAGGAACAAGAAAAACTAGTGAGGGGGCCTTGATGCCTCACTTTGAGTACTCTGCCTCTACCATTGGTGATATTGCATTGCCATAGAGTGGTTGGGATTTGTTCCACTATGCTTTCAAAAGGAGAATCGCTAATCAACCTAGCTACAACTTGTGGAATTGTGACATAGGCAAGTTGGTATGCCCTAATTTATTCGTGGAGGTATATTTAATGCTTGAACTAGCCAAGTGCTACGATCCACTGGATAGAACAATCAAGAGATTTCCAAACTTTGTTCCTATGCTAGAAATCTCAGCAAGCCAGATAATGGAGGCTTTTCAGTTGAATTCATCTGCCACCGAGTCCATCAATTTCCACAAACTGTACAATGAGTATGAGTAGAATAATTTTGCATAGGAGGCATGACTTGAAAAATAATGGTGTACCTTTTATCCCCCTTGAGATGGAACCATTTGATAGTGCTAATTTTGAAGATTATTTAAAAATACTAATTATGCATTATGCCAAGTCCTGCATAAGAAGTGTGACATTAAGATGGATATTTCCTTGATGACTTTAGCAATTAATATTCAACATAAGTATCATAACAGGGTTTGGAATTATGCTTCCTATATTATTGAACATTTGCATAAGGACTTGATGAAATTGAAGGATGCAACTCCTCCATTGGCATGCAAACACTATTATCTATTGATGCACTCGTTGCTATGGAAGAACATGAAGGTGATGAGGAATCATATAAAATTGATAGAAAGAGAAAATATGGACATTGAGTTTCTTGTGTAGATGTAGACAAATATTTGGGATGCACATTGTCCACATTTTGATTATACTATGTTTTGCAATGTTTTCAAGTTCTTGGTGTTGGAATAGTTGGGTTTGAGGCCCATGAATAGAATTTCACAAGGTGTCAAAGAAACTTTGAAGCCCATGGAGTACAAGGAGGACAACAAATTAAAATTTAATTGGGAAGATTGGTATCTTCATATCAGTTACAAAAAAATCAGAATTTATGGAACCCTAGTGCCACCTCACAAGCTACTAATATATGTGTCAAACGAACAAGCATTTATGGAAATAATGTGGCAATTGGATGCCATGGACAAGGAACATTTCAGAAAGACAAAAAAGGAATCCCTTGTGAACCCTGATTATGGATTTGTATACTTCACTTGCACCTCAAATGATGACATTGAGAGGTTTGGCTATCTTCTAAATAATTACAAGATGAAGCAAGAATTCATAAGTTTTTGTGACCCTTAGTGGGTGATCTCTATTGAAAGAAAAACAAGAGGGTTGTCAAGATAGTATCATGAGTTCCTCTCTTAGGAGGATGTGATAAATTTTTTTTCTTCTAATGAAGAATTTATAGCAAGAAAAAATGCATGGAGAAGGATATGTGTAATTACAGAAAAGAGGTTGAAGGAAAACCCTTTCTATGTTAGCCCCTATGCTGAGGTAGAGGATGAGTTTGTGAAGGAAAAATTAATGCTTGGTGACTTTAATGACAAGATTTTATTTGAGAAAGTAAAGCAAGTAGAGATTAAGGCTAATGTGGCAAAGAAAAACCATGATACGTAGCTGTAGATTCAACCAGCTCAATCCTCTACTCCAAGCATTCATGTGCCAACAAAAGAGACAGGTATACAACTTGTAGTCACTCCATTAGTGGATTATTTGGAAAGTGAGTAGATTGGTGAGTCTCAAGTTCTAGAGGCATCTGGAGAACACATTCCCATGGAGAAGGAGGTAGATCAATAATTCCCTAAAGACAAGGATGACAAGGATGATGCCTTGAATATAGTGGTTCCCCTAGCAAAATTGTAAAGTGGGAATACAATGAGGCCAAAGATGATGATGTCATAATAAAGGCCTATGAATACTTCATGTGTGATGATGATTTTGTCAAGACCAAAGAATTCAAAGAATTTGTCATCCATATCAAGGGATCTATTGTTAAAAGAAGGATTGAAGAAGCAAAAGAGAAGGTTGACCCCTCCTTACAAGAAGAAGCTGAGGAGGATAAAATAATACAAGAAATTTTCTAGCATGTCACTTGATGAGGAAAGAACATTGGTGAAAGTAAGTGAGGTACTCTTATTTCCCAGATGGGATTTATATCATCTACTATTGCACTAGATGCAATTAGGAGGGATCTAGATGCCTCTATTTTTTAAGAGGTTTTTGACAATAAGGTCTTTGGATTAGGTTTTAGCCCCAAGCTCCATAAAATTTCCATTTGGTCCATGGCACCAAAAATGGGGAAGCCAAAGTTATAAAATCTATGGAAAAGGCTAGTGGAGTAGTAGTTATCAAAAGGGTAACAAAAATGACTACCACTATAGCTACACAATTGACAATACATGCTACAATGTTGACTGCAGATACTGCTCAGATTACAAAAGCTAAATATAAGTTGTTGGATAGATACAACAAATTGCTGGATGAACATAATAAAGTTCTTGCCACCACACAAAGGGGTTTACCATCTCCAACAAGCTCTACCTTAGATTTGTCTACACAAGATAGAGAGACCCTGTCATGAAGAATTCATAATTTGAATCAATATTTGATATTAGAAAAGGAGAATACAAGGAAAGCCAAACTAGAAATAGTAAAGGTGGAAAATGATATTTTTGAAGATGTATTGAAGCACAGAGTAACCAAATTGGTTAATAGAGTTGATGATGTATGGGTTGCCTACAAGAACATCCATGAGGCTAACCTTAAAGTTCAAACATTTGTAGGTTCAGAGGGCTTTTGAAATGGATTGGAGTAAATGGAGCACTAGAATAGGAAAAATTAAGGAAATGATGCCTAAGATAAAAGAAGTTCACAAAGCTCCAACTAATATTCCTGAAATATTGCAAGCCATTGATATAATGAATGAAATTACAACTTTCCATGGGAAGTTAGGGATGCAAATCCAAAACAAATTAATAATGTTTAGGGATATGAAAGGTCATAGTATGCCTAAAATATTAGATGATAAGGGTGAGTTGATGGATTTTGCTAAATGGAAACATGAGTTGGGAGAGTGGCTACCATAGGCTAAGATGATGTTAACTGTAATTGATTATTCCATGTTAAATCCACACCTTGACAACATGGATGGAGTGGAGATGAGAATGGATGTATTTGTTAAAGAAGCTAGAGAATTAATTGATGCAAGGTACACTCAACATAGTGAAAAAGTGTAGAACTTTCTCGACATGAAGTGGCCCACTGAAGATGAATACAACACATGGTTGGAGAAGTTCATTGAATGAGCTTGTTTTGGAAAGGTGATATCAAAATTGGTGAATAATAGACGAGAGGGAAGCAATGCATAGCCTAGAGATAATGCAAATTAGGATTTTTTTTGAAGTATTGAAAAATATTGTTCTCTCCCCATCATGAAGATTGGTGGCACAAATGTTGACTTGGATGGGTCAATTTTCCTTCTTTTTATTGCTTTTTATGCTTTGGTAATTCACTGACTGGGTGCACATGTGGATAATATTTTTAGCTTGTGAGGAGGATATTTTAGAGCTATTGCAATGAATGAAAGATTCCTTTTGGAAGGCAGATATGTCTTCCTCAACAAATGGAAATGATTTTTGTCTTATGTGATTTCCCCCCACTTTACAAAGTGCAAATATAACTATCTAGGGATTTTGAAATTGAAATTGAAATGTATCTCAAATGTAAATGTGACTTTAATTATAATTTGGCCCGATGCTTGTTGCTCCAATGTTTCTATAAATGGGAATTCAAGGCCAATTACACATGTCTTTTGATGGTTAAGAAAATTTTGAGCTTATGTGAGAGTAATTATGGTATTTCAAGCACATAGAAATAGATTAGCATTGAGCCTTAGGAATGCATTCAGATTTGTAATAGGTTTTATGGTTTTACAATAGCAATGGTGTATGAATGATAATTGCACATCCTAGATTAGTTTCTCTCCTCTGTATTTTATTTTTCAAATTATGATTAAAGGGATCAAGGTTCATTTATTCATCTTCAATCAATCTGGTTGAACGTGTGATTTCATTTTTTCTTTAGTTCAAAGAGCTAAATAAATGCTTAAAAGTGAGATCATAGATTTGTAAATAAAATTTAAGGATCATTAAGTAGTTTCTATTTTTGGACACATCGAGTTGATATATTGTAAATAATTATATTAATAGTCTTTAAATACTTGTTTCCATTGCTAATATATTATAGTTTATTGGAAGTATGAGTTTCTTGCCCATAAATAATGCAATGATCCATTTATTTGGTTATCTTTGATGTTAGTGAGCCTACCTTTACCTGAAAAATAACACAACTATTAATGAAATTTTTTGACACACCTATAATTGCAATATAGTGGTATGAAGTACTACTCACTCCTCGCTTTGGGTATAATTCGTTAAAGGGTCAACCAAATCCTTAAAGAATTTTGTACATTTGCATTTGGTGGGAATGTATCTATTTTTTCAATGTTTGTGATAAAATGGAATAAGAATATCATATAGACATTTTTAGGATCACCCTCTTGGGTTTCACAGAGGTTGAAGAGTAGAGGTATAGCCTAGCAAGCTAATACCTATTCATTAGCCAATCCTCACCACTATTTATCATCAAATGGAGGCAAATTCATAGAGATAGTGAATGAGATTAAGTTTGGTTCTAAAAAAAATCAACACCATCCATATGACCATTTGATCCATTTGTGTCCATTTCAGCTAATATTTGCATAAAATTTCATCAATTCTCCATTGGAGCATCATATTCAAGCTTGTTTCAACCAAGGGATTGGGAAAGGGATGACATTCCACATCAATTCAACACCAATCCCCCAATGGGATGAGGTTTTTTTAATTAATTAGGTTTCCTTTGCAAGAATTTCTTGATATTTGAAGTTTTAATAGTTTCCTAGATTAATATTTCAAGAATTTCACTGGGAGCATGGCTTAATTAGCTAAATAATTTGTTTGATTCTTGTAATTCAATCATGTTTAGATTAATTCATGATCATGTTCATAGGTGGTGGATATGGATAATAATTTAGTAGGGGACATGAGAGGTATTATTTGAGCCTATTCATCCACCTTTGAGGGTTCATTAGGGGATTTTGTTCAATTAGAGAATTATATTTTTTCTTTGGATCATTATTTTTTGATGCATCCCTATAGTATCAATACCAAGGCTCAATGTTCCATTATGCACTTGTGACTATTCACTTCCACTTGGTGGCACTAGGATGAGCAAAAGAATCATCTATACATCATCAACATCTCTTGGGAGAATTTTTTGGAGAGATTGAAATCACATTACCTATTAGATAGTTGTAGGAAAAGAAATTTTAATGAGTTTCATGAGCTACACTAGTTGTGCATGAAAATTGATCATTATAATAACCATTTCTTTGAACTTAAGCAATATGTAGTTGATGATGAGGGGGTGTTAGTTTATTGTTTTATGAGAGGTTTTAGTTCTCGAATAAGTGGTCGCGTTTGAGTGTTTGAGCTAAATACATTGGATTTCAACATAAAGAAGGTTAGGATAATTGAGGAGACCCTGGACATGATTTTTGGTGGTCAAAATGGAATTCAAGTAGTGGGTTCAACCCCATTAGGTTTTGGTGTGCAATGTTCTCAACCACAACCCACAAGGTCTTTTAGGGTATTTTCATAGCCTTCCAAGTTTGGTTAGAAACAACATTAGAGGGAAATTCCTCCACAAAGCTCATTAATATAGGAAAAACCCCAATAGGTGTACCCATAGGGATTGTGCTTATGACATAAAAGGAACTCTCATGTCAAGTAGTCAATCTAAGATGGTCAACCTAGTTATAGTCACATGAATATACACCTATCAAGTGCATCTACATTGGTTCTAGCTCAAGCTAAGAAAGCATACACTTCATATGTGGCTAGCAAGGTCATTGTGTAACTTATTATCCTCAAAATTCCACAACAATAAGTTGGAAAATGCCTACATCTCTAGAGATTGTAATAGTGGGAGATGGTTGTAGACTCCATAGATTATCTATGGTGATGGATAACTATCATGATGAGCATTAGGGTACTACCATTGAGACCTCAAGTAAGTTTCATGGGGTTCATGTTTCTATATTATTTGATTTTGGTGCTTCAAAATATTTTATTTCCTTGTACTTGGTAGCATGATGTTAGTTGGTGGCAACAAGGAAGTGTGATGTCATTTTGAGTTAGATATTGATGTTAAGATGGTTATGGAATCCCTTGTGTGTTAGATTTATCTACATTTACCATCATCATAAATCTATGTATCCAACCCTTAGTATTCTATTGGATTGTTCTAGGTATGGAATGGTTAGAGATTCACCAAGCATGCATCAATTTTCAATGTAAATCAACTGTGTGTGTTAATGACCTTGGTTGGAAAGTGGATTTATCTAGGGTTCAAAGACCCATATCTCTTCATATGTTTTCAACCATGCAACTAAAATGGAGCATGTAGAAGGTTTGTTAGTTTTTCATGATTTCTATGAGTGATCTTTTTGAGAGTGAGTGCCATGAGGTATCTCTTGATGATCATCCTCTCCTTATAGAATTTATTGATATTTTTTAATTGAGATCCTTGGCATGTCACCAAAGTGATATATATTCTTGTCCTAGGGGTAGAGCCTATTTCTCATGCAATTTACCAAAAGACCACTTAGGAGCTTAATGCAATTTGGTTATAGCTAGATGAATTATTTTTGAAGGGAAAAATTACCTTAATGTTTCCTGTTGGGGTGAACCAATCATTTTCATAAAGAGTAAGGGGGAGTCTATTCATTTATGAATTAATTAAACCAATAGTTTAATAAGGTGATACTGAGGAACCAATATCCCTTGTCAAGGATTTGAATAGATGAAGGGAGCAAGGGTGCTCTCTAAAATTATCCTAAATTTAAGATACCATCATCTTCACATTCATGATTTGGATACTCATCAGATGATATTTTGTACTCTCTATGTACACTATGGGTTTACAATGGTTCCAATTAGATTGATAAATGCACCTTTAATGTTCATAAGTTTGATAAATGAGGTATTTCATACTTACCTTGATCGATTTTTCTAAGTGTTTCTAGATGATATTTTGATATGTTCATGGATAGTATAGGAGCATTAGGTCCACTTGGACACTAGGTTTTCTAGTGTTTACATGAGCATCAACTTTTCAAAAACATGGAAAAGTGAAAATTATTTCAATTTTAAGTGAGGTATTTGGGTCATACTATCTCTAGTGAGGTTATCTCAATAGATCCATCAAAGATTTAGGCCATTTTAGATTGGATAGCACGTATGAATTTGTTTGAGGTTTGTGGTTACATGTGCTTAGTAGGGGTATTACTACCAATTTATTAAAGACATCTCGAGAGTAGTTTACCCTATCATTTATCTTCAAAGAAAAGGGAATAATTTTGTTTGGTTTAAGAAGTGTGAATACGCCTTTCAGATTCTTGAGGAATGGCTCACTAGTGCACCTATCCTTGTAGTTCCCAATCCAATATTAGATTTTATGGTTTGTATCAGTGCATTATTGGATGGCTTAGGGTGGTCCTTATACAGGAGGTTTGAGTGATTTCTTATGAGTCATAGAAGCTCAATGATCATGATTTGAATTAACCAACCCATTACTTGGAGTTGGTTCTAGTTGTTCATAGACTTCTGCAATGGAGGGATTTTATTTTAGACCATTGATTCAAGCTCCATACCAATCATCATAGTTTGTAGTG
The DNA here is from genome assembly GCA_007258455.2 of Sequoia sempervirens. NCBI lineage: Eukaryota > Viridiplantae > Streptophyta > Pinopsida > Cupressales > Cupressaceae > Sequoia > Sequoia sempervirens. Next base: position 658,439,655 of record VDFB02193867.1, read on the forward strand.
TAGATTCTCTTAGCCAAATTTAATTACTTGGAAACATTTTTAGATGGATTTTATTTGTGAATATGAATTTTGTGTTCATTACATCAAAGGGAAGGAAAACACAGTCACATGTGCCTTGAGTAGGAGGTGTCACAAGTTTTGGGTTTTGACCCTAAGCATAGATATATAGAATCATTTTATAAAGAGAATTTTTGGAGATCCATGGTACTAGGAGGTGAGAGTAGAAATAAATTCTAAGAGAGCCCTTATGGGTAGGTTTTTTGGGTATACCTTAGATTTAGATGGGCTTCACTAACATCTTGGTCATATTTATGTCCTAGTTTCTATATGTATTCACTCAAACTATGTTGTCTAAGGTGCGTTGTGACCCATCTATAGTACATAATGTGATGAAGATGCATAATGATCATAGATATTTGTTTTAATAATAAATAATGAAGAAAATAATCATTAATTTTGTGGCTAGATGCTTAAAGTGTTAGAGGATGAATGCAGAGCATCAACAACTAGTATGTCTCTTGTAAATGTATGCCATTCTTGAGAGGAAATGGGATATAATTGCATTGAAATTCATTGTTGGGATACCTATGTATTCACATCACAAAGGTGCCATCATGGTGAAAATGGAAAAGTTGACTAAGGTTGCTCATTTTTCTAATGAGACTATTATATAGTACTAAATTGATGACATGTGTGTTCTTGGATGATATTGTGTTCTTGCATGGAATAACTCATAAGATCATTTTTTTATCATGATCTTGTATTCACCTCCTTGTTGTGGAAATCCTTGAAACATGATTTGGGCATTCAAATTAATTTTATTTCCACATGACATCTTGAAATGGATTGTTAATTGGAGAGAGTGAATTAGGTGCTTAAATATATGCTTTGCATGTATTTCATGGATTGATAGTCCAGGTGGGAAGACCATTTGTACCTTGTGGATTTTTCCTATAATAATTGTTACCATAGTTCTCTTGGAATGAAACCATTTCATTCATTATATGGTAGACCTTTTTGAACCCTATTGAGTTGGGATAGGCTAGAGGACCATGTTATTATAAGTCTTGTGATGCTACAAGGTATGGAGTAGTAGGTGGTTTAGATTAGGGAGTAGTTTTTGGTTGCCCAAGATCATCAAAATAAATATGTCAATGCTAAGATACTGGATCAATATTTCTTGATGGGTGGATATGTGAGAGTGTGACCATGTAAGAGCCCAATCTATTGTGGAAAAGGTTCTAAGCTTGCATAAATTTTTGTTATATTTTTTCAAATCCTCAAGAGGATTGGTCTTGTCACCTATCACCATGTTTTTCCACCTAGTCTTTCAAACATCCATGGTGTGTTTTTTTAGTTATTATGCAATATTTTTTGGATCTGACCCAAGTTCTTCATTGGGGTGCCTTACAAGTTAAAGAGGGAAGAAAACTTCCTTTGGATCCTATACACATTATAAAACATCATAGGCTAGCACTTGAAGGTTGAGAGTTGGAACAAGGGTCAAGTAGGACTCAATTTCTAAGACATTATCTACTTGAGAGGATGCAACACAGTTGAGAGTTCTATATCCCAATCTTTTTTCAAGCTTTTAAGAGTAATCCTATTCCTAATCAGCGAGTATGTAACACCTCTAGTGTTTGCACTTAGATAGTTATATTTTATATTTTAACTTATTGATCAACATAATTTATTAATTTTTAGTCAAGGTATTCTTGACATGATATTTTGTATTGACACTTGGATTATGGTGCATAATTAGAGATGATTGTGTTATCACTTTTTATTTCACTTTGAAATTAGCTTTATTTTTTCCAACAGTGTTTATGTAATTATTGATATACATATTTATTTATGTTGTGAATGAAAGTTATCTTGATGGTATATGATTAAATACAATAATTTTGTAAGATTTGGCTATGGAGATACCCAACCAAGATCTAGAGGCCAAATAGAAATAAAAAAGAGAGAAGATCAATATGACAAGAATAATTTGTATTCCTGTCAACAATGCAAATAGAATTTATGTACAATGTATAAGAGACCCTTGGTTATATAGCCAAGTTGAGACATAGGATTAAATATGATCATGCCAAGTGTCTTAATCCTATGTCATGAGACAAATAACTCATCAAATATTAAATGACCTCAAAAAATTATTAAATGACATGATAAGATTGCATGACACCTAAGACTTTGAGAAATATTCCTAGGACCTAAGCAAAATTAACATGTGAATAGGAATTATTAGCTGAACTAGTTAGGTAGGAAACCTTATTCACACCAACACCCCCCTTAAGTACAACTTAGGGAGTTGGAAACAATTGCAAATGATGTAAAGATGATGATAATGGGTCTTGACTACAAGGCCATGTTAGGTACATCCATGTATAAATGTAATCTCTCATAAATGGAGAAAAGGAGAAAACCCAGTGGGAAAAAACTCCTCCCCAAAAGAGAGATGGAAACAAAATTCTCTCACAAAAGAATGAGAAGTAAAAAAACCCATGTGAGGAAAAAGAACCCCCATAAGAGAGAAGAAGAAGAGAGAGTCCTATACAAACCCATTTCAATTTAGTATCTCCTACAATTATGGTAGATGCTCAACAATGAATGCTAAAGATGATCCATGGCCATCAAAGAAAATTCCTCCCCTTAGGAAGAAACAAAACCAAGAATTTGTGCAAGATTTCTGCTCATTCCTGAAAGGAAGGTGATGGAAGACAAATGATGTGTGATGTGTTTGAAGCATGCTCAAGTGTCTCCATGTTGATGCTAAAAATTGACACACTCCAAATAGGCATTCTAGGCTACACTGCTCAATATGAAAATCCAAAATCTAGTAGAGGTGATTTTATAACACAATCCAAATATAAGGTTATCTCCTCTAAAGACAAAGAAACCTCCTCCAAATATTGGTCAAAGTATCCACACTCATGCCAAACTATGAAGAATGATCATGTAGAGAATGAACAAGATGGTTAGAGTGTTCCCTCACAACAACTGAAGAAGGACCATCACCATCAAAGAGAAAATGAATGTAATCAATGGTATCTCCCAAATTTGCAATATGAGACTCCACAAACAAGTTTAAAATACTTTTCAAGAAGTCATTTGGAAGACAATATATGTCCTATTGCATTAAATCAGAAGGATCCAAAATTGTGGCAACACAAGCATCATAAAATGCAACAATATATGAAGATGTGATCTCAATAGGAAGAGAAGAAGAAAGAAGATAAGTCTCTTTGTCAATTGGACATTCAAGATATTCACTATATTCAAGATCCTCTAAAGTTTCATCCTAAAAGGGTATATTATTAGCATCATCAAGGGGAATTAAACAATTTGCAACATGATCATCTGGTAATGGAAAAATACGAGGATCTCCAAATATCTCCCAAATCTTGGTCCAAAGGGTGCATGGGCACTCAATCCCTAAGATTTCCATAGGAACACCAACACCAATAGTTGTACCAACTAATCCTATAATATGATTATTATTATTACCCCAAATGAATTTATTCTAAGGTGTGTCTAGTTCAAGTAAGAGTCCATTAAGATTTGACAAAAGATTAATCCACTTGAGATATGTCAAGATACCTTTCTTCCAAGAATCATAGTTGTCTTTTTTAGAATTACTATAGAAGGATTAATGGAAGCCCATGATACCTCCTCAAATGATGAAATTTGAGATCAAATAAATGAATCAAACACAAGATTACCCCACAAAATTCACTCAATCAAAGAACCCCCCATAATATATGAACTTGAAACTTTTTTAAATGAACTTGAAACTTTATAATTAGTGTGATTACAAACATACCACTTGCAAAAAATAATGAAGTGGTCTTGATCTTGTACATGCAAATAATAAATTTGGCCATAGAATCAAAGTACAATTTTTTGACAAAATAAGATCAATCTAATCACACCATGATACAAAGTACACAATGTTTTTGTAACTTTTCAAAAAAATTCACCCAAAAATGTTATTGTAGAAGCAAGAAAGGAGTCCCTAAAGTTCCCAAATCAAGAACAAATCTGCAACACCTATGAGAGTCTATAATTTTTGGAAATTCGAAACACTAAAAAAAAAAAAACTATCTACACCACTATGAAGATCATGAAATTATGCCCCAAATAAAAAAAATATTACAAAAATGAGGTCCTAAGCCTAAGTTATGAGCCTTCAAAGTTGAACTACAATTTTGAAAGTACCAATAGAGAGGGGGTAGGAGATTCAAAAATTAATTTTCATTAAATTTAGCATGGATTCTACTAGATTTAGCAATCTACAAATATAGATTTTTTCCTACTAATTTAGACCTCTGCGAATTTTAACCACTACAAATAAATGTAGAAAAGTTTCCAAAATTGGTAGAATTGCCTAAAAAAATTGCCAGAATTGGTAGAACTGCTAAAAATACCACCTAAATTATCTGTAGATTATTATTTTTTAATTTTTAATGTTTAATTTTCTATTTTTTTTTAATATTTAAAACAATAATTAAAAAATTATGGTTTGTGGGGGGCCGGATGGCCTCACCCTCACACCCTTAAGAGGGGAGAACCACCCTCTTAAAGGGTCACAACCCAAGGAAAGGGCTCACAACTCTTTAGAGGGTGTCAGGGCCATTAAAGGTTGTGACACCTAGTAGATGGGGTCATGATTTAAACCACCAAATCTCTAGTATGAGCCCCGCCATGGACTAGTACCTTTCGGGTACCCTAAAATATATTATATATGTATATATTTTTTTAAAACAATAAATGTATAGAGAAATTATGAATATACATTTTTTTAATAATTAAAAATAATAATATTGATCCCATGCAACTACAAATATGATTGTACCAACTTGACAATTGACCCACAATTATGGCAATAGTTTGGTCATATAGACAATTGAACTGGGGATATTTTTCTTTGATGGCCCTGAGTAAAGTTGTCTCACTTTGATGAATTGATAGTCAATCTAAGGGTTTTCTCCAAAATTGTAGCTACCTACTAGATCTGGCAACCACTCTTCATCTTCAAACCATCATATATCTATCCTCATATGTTCATTTTATATGAAGCAAAAGGAAAAACTAACTCTCTCAAACACCTTGAACTCAATGATGAGCTCAAATTTGCACCAACAAGTTCCAAAATAAACCTGCAATATAATTCCACAAAGAGGAACCCCCCCAAAAATCTAGTATTTCTATCAAGTTTTTTTTATTATCCTGATTAGCATATGATGTAACAAAAGAGCATAATCAAATTTTCAAGGTCTACCAATATCTCTCCAAAAGACTAACCAAAGGAACCCAACTTGCTCTGATATAATGTAAGAGTTGGATATGCAGATAGCCAACCAAAATATAGAGGTCAAATAGAAAGAAAAAAGAGAGAAGATCAATATGAGAAGAATAAACTATATTCCTATCAACAATACAAATAGAAGTCATGTACAATGTATGAGATACCCTTGGTTATATAGCCAAGGTGAGACATAGGATTATAAAAGATCATGACAAGTGTCTTAATCCTATGCCATGAGACAACTAACTCATCAAATATTAAATGACCTAGGAAAAATTATTAAATGACATGATAAGATCACATAACACCTATGACTTCTAGAAAGATTCCTAGGACCTAAGATAACTTAACGTGTGAATATGACTTACTAGGTGAAATAGTTAGGTAGGAATGCTTATTCACATCAACATTTTTTAAGCTATGTGATATTGTACCCCATTGGATATTTATATATTACTTCCACTATTATGTATTGATTGGGTACACTTGATGTGTGCATTGAGTGTGAAGGTATAGGGCTATTTCTCCACTTGAATATATTGTTCTAAGTTATTGCCCCAAAGATGGTTAATCAAAGATGTAACTTTGGGTTAATGAGTCAATAAACACTATCACACTCGGTTCAATTGAGTGTGAGATGAGACCTATGTTTTTCCCTCTGGTTTGGGTCTGAATTGGTGGTGATTTTAGATTTTGTTTGTTCTAGTAAACTAATAAATACTTGATATTAATATGGTTTTTTATTTTCCCATATGCATGTGATTATCATTTTTCAAAGACTAAATCTTGCATGTGAACAAATATAACTGCTTTGGGAATTAGGATGTTGGAAAAAAAATGTATTTAATATTCATTAGAAATGATAATTGAGTTATTGTAGTTATCTAATTGTAATGGAAAATATTTCTCACTTGAGAAAAATAATTATTTAAATTTTAGGAAGGGAATAAAATGTTTTTTAGAATACACTTTAAACACTTTAATTTAATTACTTATATATGTTGTAAGATTAAAATAAAGAAATATAAAAGAGAATAAGAAAATAGGAAAAGGTGAAACAAAATTTAAAAAATATCAAAATATCAAAAAGAGAATAAAGAAAAGAGAAACTTAAGGCATATTCATTCATTCTTGTTTTGAAAGAAAAATAGCTCTCCAAAAACTCTCTTTTGTAAAAATGAGAAATAGTGTGCATTAAGATTTCCTAAAGTGTCTAAGATGTGTATTTGTATTGGAGTGAGAAGATTGAAAAACACTTGGAATGTGTGTGTTGAGGTTCACTAGTTGTGAGAAATTAAAAGAAATCAATATTTTTGTGTGATTGAAATTTAGGCATTTCTCCCTCTCCTTTTTCTTGAGTCCTTGTGAGTTTTGGCTAACTTGATCACCCTTAAGGTAGAAAATGGATTGATTTTTAGCTTGAGAAATAATTAGTGGAATTAAATTTAAATAGTTGTTCAAATTTTATAAAAATATCTATTTGTGGCGTCACTATGACCATTTTCCTATTAAAAAACTTGGAATGTAAATTTTAATTTATAGAATAGTCATTGTTCATAGTTGATTCGAAAGGGTATTCTTTCATTTTTTGAAGTTGTAGCAACAAAAAATAGTAGAAAAAATAAGCTTCCATTAATGCAGTTTGAAAGTAAGTTCTAGTTTTTTTCTATCATAAATGAATAGGAAATTTTAAACTATGGAAATAAATTTTAATGAATTTTAATCTGAGACTCATTTATGGTTTTTGATTTAGAAATTTCTAAGATCATGTTTCATTTTTACATCATAATGTGCATTAAATCCTATGCCAAAACTTAATAGTACTTTGGCATGATGAGGCTAGGATTTGAAGTATAGGGTTAAGGAGTGGTTCTAAATTTTGTCCCAAGTTTGGAAGTGACTTTGAGGCTACAATAAGTTTCAAGTTATTAAGTAAGTAAAAATAAAAGAAAACATGGGGTGATAAAATAAACCAAGATATTTGTGATGACATACTTGGAGCACTTATGTAGGTTTGATATGACTAGTCAAGGGCATGCCACACTGGGGTAGGGTGGTGTATGTTGTCAAGGTACTCCCTTCATGCAATAATGAGCATACATACTGGGGCCCACATAACCATCCATTCATGCTCTCACAATGACACTCTTTTCATTCTCTAGAATCCTTCTCCTTAATACCATTGAACTTGGTGTTCAATGTGGGACTTGTATCTAAGCCATGTTTATGTTTAGATGAGACCATTTCTACATGTGTTCATTTCCATCATTATGTTTTATTTTTGGTAGGTTTATTTAATACCATGTATTTTCATCTCAGGCTATTGCTGGTTATGTTATTCCTTGAGTATGTTCCTTTTGTGATGTGAGTGATTATGTTTTTGGCCTGCATGTGATTGATATTTATCATACTTTAATTATGTATATGCTTTAGTTTTAATAATTTTGTGCCATGTATATGATATTCCCTTTTCAAAGGGGGGCATCATAGTAATGAAAATATCCCAAGAGTAGTTGCTTGCGCTCAAGCTAGTAGACCTCAGATTGGACCTCATCAATTATCTATGGAACTATGACCCTGATGGCCATATAGTTGTCCTCAAGTATGCTTCCCCTTTTGTGCATGAGCCTTGACCATACTTCAAGGAGCAAAGATCACCAATCAAAGATGAAATCAAGGTTTACATTGATTTGTCATGAGTCTCTTTAGACACCTCCTAGCCATGGGAGTCTTTCTATAAACCAATTTGGTATTTTGATCCCTCGAGGCTCATGAAAAAGTGTCTAAGAGAACAACTCCTCCAACAAGGCTGGAGCAAAGAGAAAATGGAAGCCTATTGAAAATATAGGTAGGAAATCTACCAAATGAAAGTGAATTTCAAGGAGGTGGAAATAGATGATCAATGAGATAAGATTTCAGATGAATATCATGAGGAGGATTCCTTGGCAGAGAAATAAGCCTAGGTATAAGAAGAAGAGGAGGTACCCTTAAGAAAGGAGGAGGAAGTTTATGAAATCCATAAGCCTACCTTTTGGCCTCCTCTGGTATATGCAACTACCCAACAACTAGAGTAGGCTTTTCTAGGGAAATCAAAAGTGATAGGAACTCATCCTGACACAAAGGTGCTATTATCAGACTCTCCCTTCAATTCCATGAAAAAGAAGAGAAGAGTACTAAACAAGGGGAGATGGGATGAAGAGAAGGAAGAAATTGAAAAGGTGGAGTGCCTCACCATGTAACAATATGTGAGTTTTACTCTCCATATCCTTTCTCCAAATTATTCCTTCTTTACTTCTTCCATTCCTTACACCATGTATACTCTAGTCACCACCCAACTAGCTACCATGCTTATGCCACTCTTGACTCCCACACCTACATCTACTTTAGCTACCTCCATCATGGTGCAGTTGCCAACCATCCCAATCTATGGTGTGTCTCCCTTTTCTCCATCCACCCTACTCATCCACCCATCCACTTCCACAAGAACAACATCTATTACCTTATAATTTAACAAGTGACCATTCCCTTCAGGCTACCACAAGGATCCCCCTTTTCTAGGGAAATAATTCAATCTACAAACTAGTTTCACTAGTAGATGGAGATTTCAAGAAAGGCCCGTGAGGCCTACTTAGAAAAATAAAAGAGGAAAAGTAGTGAAAACCATGGTGGTTCTTCACGTGAGATCCTTTTTTGACCTCACCAAACAATCTTTAATGATTTCTTATATGGATCCTACAATCATCAAGTCCCAAGAACATATGTAGCCATGTGATTACTTGATTCACATTGTTGGCTTGAATCTCAGTCAGACAAGGCCACATAATAGGGTCGAGTTGATGGAGGAGACACAAAATTCCATTACTTTAGACTATCTCAAATCCATCCATCACCTTCAGAAGAAGGAGAAATAGCTCACAAGGGAGAAAGGAACCCTTGACTGCTTGAGGGGAAGGCTAAAGATGTGGAGCTTTCCAAATAAGTTCTAACCTATAGAGTTGCATCTCCTCCAAAACCTTCAAGCTCAAAGCCAACCAAAGAGAAAATTTGTAGGTGAAAGTTACTAAGCTAAAGGCTCAAGTTGAGACCCTAAAAAAGGAGGCCACAAAGAGCAAGCTACAACAAAGGGAGGTCAAGCTAACTCAAGTTCACAAGAGTCTTTCAGACTCTATGAACTTGTAGTAGCATGATCTACAACAAGAGTCCCATTTCAAGGACCAAAAAATTCAACAACTCAAAGATGACCTCACTAGATGCTCACAAGATATAAACATCCTTCTAATGGTCCAACAATTGTATGTGTCTTATTGGGAAAAAATAAAAAACATAGCCTCACACGTTAAGCCTAGGCTTGGATTCATAGTAGACTCACAAAGACTAAGCACACAAGTGAGCACAATCATGGAGTAGTTCCTTGATTTCATCTCCCCCAATGTTTAAGGCTCACAACTTCTTGTACAAAAGATATAAAGTGCATTTGAGGACACATTTCAAGTAGCAGTGGTTGATAATAGGAGACAAATGGTGGTGAAGGTTAATGAATTTTAGTTGTAACAAGGTTGTGTCCAAGTGTAAGGTATATCTAAATGTCGAAGAATAGGTGGTACAAGAAATGAAGGGAAACATTGAACAACTAATCTAGTTAAGACTCCCTTCCCCATTTCCTTCCAATAATATAGTCCTTTTGAAAGACCAAATCAAGGAGCTTCTAGTGGGAAAAAAATAACCAGACTATTTTTGAAGCTCTAAGTCAAGCGTTAAATTTCTCAAAGGTGGAGTTTATTCAGCAATCGCTCACCCAACTAGAATTTCAAATGTGGGTTGAGGTGTAGGGTTTGAGTAGCTTCTCTTTTAAAGAGATAATTGATCTAGAGAGAGATTTTGAAGATCTGGAAAAGAAAGCACAACCTTTTGAAGATGAGTTGATGTGTTTGAAGTTCACTTTCTAAAAACTATTAATTCTTTGAAAGAATTTTCCCTTTTTGTAAATTTGCTTCCTTTTAGGCCAACACCATATTTTTAGGGTTCTTACCTCCATAGGAGAAGGTCCTCTTCGTGTCACCAAGATTGTGTATGTAATCCACATTTCCAAAGTTTTTTGATTGTGGGAATTTTATCGCGGTCATGTTTGGAGGGTGGGCAATTTTTGTATTGGTGACTATTTTCTTCGAGTTTTTCCTTTTCAAATTTTTGTCTAAGTATGGATCCCTTCACAAGCTCCATGTCGCATGATAGCACTCATTCTTCATTAAGTCTCCACATCCCTTAGAAGCAATGCTAACAAGCCAAATGGTGGCTTTGTGTGCTATTGGAAAAAACAAAAGTTATAAGTGCTCTTAAGAAGCACTTGCTCCTTAGTATGTCACACGCCATCATGATGCTCTTTTTGTGAACTACTTAAGCCTCAATCAGTCTCGTACCTTGTGCTATTGGTTGTTAAAGTAGTGGACCAAGGCCTACAATGCAGATTATTCTAAAAAGAGGTGGAACTTCCACATGAAAACTCAAAGATCCTTAAGAGTGAGGAGGGTTTCTTTGGTTTTAAAAGCTACACTATCAACTAATTCATTAAATAAGGACCCACAAGTAGAGCCATCTTCAAAAAGGAATTATTTTATCCATGTGTCATCATAGTGCTCCTCTAAGGTGTATCTTTTCTTGTCAGAAGTTAGAGTTGTGCTATTAGTTATAGTATGTGGGCCTTGTTCTTAGTGAAAGCTTTAGGAGTAGCTTGAATATGCCACGTGTTGCTACAAAATTTTTCCTTAGCGATGAGGGAATCACGAGGCATCAAATTCATGCCATACCCAAAGATTAAAACTTTCTACATAATACCATTTCAATGCATGGGTAGAGGCACTCTCGCTTCGGTTAGATGGTTACAATGGACTCATTGAGAAGAAGCATGCCAAGTCTGTAAGGTGTCTATCCTCTTGTCTTGTAACCTCCACCATGCTAGAGGTTATAGGTGGGTAAAAGCAAGAAGATGATTCCACTTCTCATGGAAGTTTCAAACTTAGCCAAAAATTTGAAATTGGGAAAAACAAAATGGGATCTTGTTATTTAGCAAACATGATCCCATTTCACTTTAGGATGTCGAGCCAAAAATGGGATCCCATTTCAAAAGGCTTAAAATTAAAAAAAAAAAACCAAATGGGATCCCATTTCTAGAACATGATCCCATTTCTAAAAATTTCAATTTTTGGCTTGATTTTTGCTATGGGTTTCAAGTTGGAAAAAAGGCTTGGGGACTTGAACCTTAGGTTTGGACCTACTTTGACCTGCAACTTGATGGTCATGTTAGTGTCACTAGAAAAGAGTGACTTTGGACATATGTCTCAAGATGCTTTTTGTAGTGTTTTTGAAACTAGACTGTGTAGATTACATATTTGGAAACTAGACTGGGAGTACTACATTTCATATTATTGACTTTTTAAAGATTCAATATTTAAGTGCTTCAAATTTTTAGGTAAAATGAGACCAATTCTAAAAATTAGGGTAAACACTTCCACTTTTTGGCCAAAAAGTGGACTCAACTTCTTGTACACACCCAGGTCCTATAAATTTGGAGGTCCCATCTTCTGTAAATGGTTCATAAGTTTTATAAAAATCTCAACGAGCAATTATAATTTTTTTATTTCTTAATAGAAGATAACATAAGTTTTTTTTTTTCTATTCAAACCTTAACAAGTGCTCCTCATAGGAAGGATTGAATGTTTTAAACTATGCCTTTATGGCCTTTGTAATTTGTTCTTCCCCAAACAATGAAAAGGATGTGGTGTCCTATGTTTACTATCATGGGATCAATTATTATCTTTCATTTATGAATTTTGCTTATGTAGCTCTTGGCTTATTGTTTATATTACAGAGTTTAAATAATGCATATGCTCTTTTAAATTTCTATAAATGCTTTATAAATTCTAAGCTACATTTTGCATTGTTATGAGTGAACTATATTATCATTCTATCATATCACCATAGAATAGCTTTAGTTATATTTATGTTTGAATTTTCTCCTTCCTTTTTCTCCCCCCAAAATTCAAAGTGCTAACTTCTAAAATCCTAGAGGTTGTTTCATAGACCTGTAGTTTGGTTCCACATTTGTGAAACTTCCCATAGGAGGTTGTCATCCAGAATTTTAGTTTTTGACATCAACAAAAAAAATAGATCAATTGATAAGGCATATTAAGTCATGTTAGAGTGTATAGAAGTGAATTTGCACCCCTTAAGAAAATTCATTTTTCACATACCCTCACCTTAGAAAATCAAGTGCAAAGGAAAAATTCCACATCACCCATCTGACTTCCATCCACTTGGAATTTATCATGTGTGTCAGTGAGAGAATATTTTTCGAGGATAAACATATGACATGCAGACATCTATGTGACACACTTCCATCCCTAGCAGATTCCTGCATCTAAACTTGGTAGATGCATCGTACACAGTCAATTGGGGTCGAATTGTAACATCCCTCTTCAATCAACTAACCTAAAATTGGCTTATTCATTATCATCTCACCTTCAAAAACATTCATCTCACTTTCACTTCATCTTCTTGAAATCTCTTATCACATCCTCTTGGCAATTCATTCACTTCTCCACACTCTCAAGCAACATTCTAGCTTTTCATTGTGAGAATTGCAACAACATTGAAACTCCATCAACTCCACATTGCAAGTGTGAGGCAACCATAGAATTTGTGGGCTTGGTTTCTTGCGAGAGCTCCCTTCATCACAATTACGGCTATGGTAAATTTTCCAAGTCCATACCTTGCATTCTCCCTCCATTGGCTAGTGAGCTTTTGGGTGGAGGTGGTAATGCTTCACTCTTCTCCTTTGTGATTTGATAGAGTAGCATAGTATTGTTTTGTAGTGTTCAACAATCTTTAATTTTTACTTTCTTTATCACATATTCTACTCCATTTCTTTTTGGCTATCCATGGAGGTGGAAACACCAAAACTGGGGTCTAACTAAGACAGGCCCCTATATAGCCCCAACAATTTTTCCCTTCTTGTTTATGTGTATTTGGATGCATTTGTGGAGCTAGTTGGTGAATTTTCACTTCTATGAGTTGATTTTTATCACCTTAGTCTTTATCTACTTACTCCATTATTTATGCATTTACTTTTTGTACTTTACTATTATGTCCTTTTTGTTAAATTCAATCATCTAGGTTGTTTATTAAGTTTTATGGAATTTTTATTGTGTCTTACGTTTTCTAGCCATATGGACACCAACATGCTAGAGAGATACTAGTGCACCACAATATCGTGCTAGAACCATGCTATCATCCTCTGACAAAGAGCTATATGAGGTGTAGTAATGATCCTAAAAACCAACTCACCTAGCCCAAAATTGAACTTTAGGTCTGTAGAGTGATAAAATCACTTCATAGTGCTCTTCATTCTCAATCCTCATCCCTTTAGAGTGAGGTAAGTTAGGGTAGCCTTTCACTCTCAGCTCTCCATGACTTGGAGCCTTGACATGGTTGGTCCCCCTCTCTTACATTTTTGGTGAACTTGACATAAACCATTTTAGTTTTGTTTAGCAATGATGAAGGATCCTTTCCTCATGTTCTAGGAGTGTTTTAGGTGTGATTGTTGTGAGGCCTTTCACCTTACAACCCAACTTGCAACTCCTAGTAGGTGTAGTTGGAAGGTTCTATAAGTGTTGCATGAAAAATCCTTAGTTGGGTCACTATCTGATTTTGGGGGGCTTTGAGAGAGTATAGTTTAGTGTGCATGACGTCCTCTTTCCCGCACCTACTTACCCCCTCTATGTAGCCTATGAGTAGTGGTTCAAGAATAACCTTCACCTCACAGGACTTGCTAATGGGTTTTGATAGAGAATTGTCTCCTCTTTACATCCCTACACAAATCAATGGAAACACTGTAGCAGGTGTTCTTGTTGACCCAATGTTCCAGGTGAATTTGATTACTGAGGAGATCATGTTAATTAACTTCTTACATAAAAATGGGTATGACACACCTATGAAAAACATTTGTACACATAAAGAACTTTCCATACCTCCCCTTGGTAGCATCGTTCTATTAGTCATTGTTGATCCTAAGTCTATAAATCTATTGTTTGACATAATAGTGGGGTTTGAACTCTTCAGAGTGAAGCTGGGTATCCCCTAGATAGTAACTCTAAATGCAGTTCCCTTAGTTTTGCATAATTTCCTAAAATTTATTCATGAGGTTTCAATGTATGTGATCCATGACAATAGTTATAAATCACTAGTTGAGTGTGGTAGTTATTCCTTAGACCAATTTTTTCTTGCACCCATTGTTCCACTCCCACCTAAGAAGGACCTCTTATACCAAACTTATGATAAGTACAAGAAAGGGTGCTTAACACCTAAAGTGAGGTATCCTCCCTCTCCCTATGTTGTCTCGCATAGGGCTTGTTTAAAAGCTGACAGTGATGCCGCCATGGCCTATAGAAGAGAAGAAGAGAAGCAATATCAAGGTTCCTCTTCACCCTCTTCCACTGTCTAACCTAACACTTCCTCTCGCCCTACTGTAGCACCATTAGATTCTGCTTCGCACTTGCGAGAGAATCCCATGGTGCCCACTTGGTGAAAGCCCAAGTGTCTTGTGTTTTAGCTTCTTGTTATGCCCATAGAAGCTAGGCCTGTTTGATATGGTAGAAGGAAGTTCCCCCATGGGGAATCCTCTGTCTCAACCTCCATGGCCTCCCACCACTCATGCTCCTAAAGTAGTGAATGGGAAGAGGCCTACCATTGAGGCACTAGATCCT
Organism: Sequoia sempervirens; assembly: GCA_007258455.2. Lineage (NCBI taxonomy): Eukaryota > Viridiplantae > Streptophyta > Pinopsida > Cupressales > Cupressaceae > Sequoia > Sequoia sempervirens. The sequence continues at coordinate 658,454,724 of VDFB02193867.1, forward strand.
ACTACCCTCATTGTCTCTCAATCTATTTATCCTGCTCTTGTTTAGGAGTCTATCCCTTTGCCAAAAATAGATGTAATGGAAAACCCTATGGCTGAGTAGGAGCCTTCTATCCCTTTGCATCTCCCAAACTCTAGCTCAAAGAATCACAAAAACCACCTTGAGTGTGAGCACATGTGCCAAAAAAAGACTCTAGCGATTGAGCAGCCTGCTTTGCAGAAAAAAGGAAGAGGAGTCTACTGCCCATGTATCAAGGCCTCTTGTTGTGTTCTCCTCTCTTCCCCCTATACTTTTTTTCAAGCAAGTTCAATCACATTTCTGGCTCTTGCTATGAGTGTGAGTGCGCTTGACCCTAAAAAGATGTAGGTGTTTATCACTCCTTTGGTCGAGCCACCCCTTTTGATGTCACTTCCAATCATCCCACCATTCCCTAAACTTATGGAAATTCCAAATATGACATGGCACTCCTATAAAGAGGATGTTCAACTCTTTGGATGAGATCCTAGCCTTTTTGGCGATCTTCACAAAATCACTGACTATAGCTCTACAAGAGCCAAGTGGAGAAGACCTTGCGGGGCCTTCTTCCTTAGCCCTTGCTGCGGGAGGGTTGAAATCTCCTCCCCTTAATATTCCACCACTATAGGCTCATTTTCCTTCTCCTTATAATGATCTAGATTGGGAATTGGACAACCTCTTTGTTGATGAGTGTTAGGGGGAGGTCTCTTCTTTACCTTTAGATTAGGTGTGTGTTTTTTGTGATGTGTTCCTGGATGACCCTTTTCACCCTTGTTGGTGCTTGGATATAGGAGTGATTTTTGTGTCATGAACCTTCTTCTATTTGTATCATCATTTTTCCTTTGTTATGTGTTTTGAATTTTTAAAAATTGGGGACAATGAAAAGTGTTGGGGGCATTTAGGTTTCCCTTCCATGTTGACCCAATTTTTTATTTTTACTTTCTCTTCTCATGCATTCTTCATATGGTATGATATAGTAAGGGTTTGATGAAAATTCATTTATATACTATTACTATAATTATATATATTTATGAGAAGCTTTGACCCAAAAATATTTGATCACCCCTGTGTCCTCTATTTGTGATTATTTCTTTTGTGCTTTTCTTATCTTTCTCTCTTCTTTGCTTGACTCATGATGTTGTGGTGCCTATGTTTTGTCCCTTGTGTGTGTGAAAACATCACCACTATGAAATATTTCTATGTCCCATGGGCCACAACATCACTTTTTCCATTCTTTCTTTTCTCTCCTTAAGACGCTGTGTGCCTCTACATTCAACATGCACCAACCTAAGGGTGGCTGCCATGTCAAACTCTGATTTTTAAAAAGTGAATTTGTTGTCTATGAATCCTTTCTTGAAAATCCATTACAATTTTTTTTTCAAAAATCACATTCTCAACTTGGACCCCTAATGGAACATGTTTCCTTTATCATGGGTTCACAAACAAAAGAAACTTGAGAACTTTCCTCCAAAGAGGGAGCAAATTTTTCATGTGGAAGAAGCCTCAACCTTCCCCTCATGAGGGGACATTTTCTTCCTTTCAAATTCCTCAATGAAGTGAACATATTTTGAAAGGATCCATTGGTGATGAATTGATTTGAGAAAAAATGTCTCTTTTACACTTTCAAATAGCATGTCCCTTGCGTGGACCCCTCTTCTTTTAAAGGGTTCCCAAGAGACCCCTTTGAAAACCTTCCAATTTTTGACTATCTACTTGTTTTCTTGTGTGATTGCTTGTTGTTTCCTAACATGTTTTATCTATGGATTAACAGGCTGCTTTGTAGGTGTTCTTGTGAATCCACTTTCTAGTTTGACTCTACAGAGTCCCTTACATTTGAGATTCCTTCAAGAGAGAACTTGGGTGTTGCCTTCTTGCAAGTTGGTGGGCTTGTAAGGTGCTTACTTCACTAGGATTCCTTCATTAGAGAGAACTTGGGGATTGACCTCTTACAGGTCTGTGGGCCTATTAGACACTTACATCTTGTGGAATTTGTCCATCGTTGCTTTGAGGGCCTTCGGTGTACTTTGTGCAACTTCATAGTTTTGTAGGGTTGTGGAGTCCTTTGTTTGAAACTCCCTAGGGAGAGTACTTATGGATTCCTTTACCTACCTTGCACTTCCAAGTTCACTAGATTGTGGTCTACTTCCTTGATGGTTTAGGTATACATTTCTAACGCTTCAATCTACTTTACCGAACACTCATTGATACTCATGCTCGCTAAAGTGGGGGAAAAATGTATAGGAGAAAATTTACACCCCTTAATAAAATTCCCTTTTCACATACCCTCACCTCATAAAATCAAGTCTGAAGGTGAAATTCCACATCACCCACCTACCTTGTATCCACTTGGCATTTTTCTTGTGTGTCAATGAGAGAATATTTGTTGGGGAATAATATGCGATGTGTGAACATTTGCGCGACGTGCTATTGTCCCTAGCAGATTCCCAAAAATTATTATTCCTTCTCATCACACCTACAAAAACATTCATCTAACTTTCACTTCATCTTCTTCCAATCTCTTTTCACATCCTCTTGGCAATTCATTCACTTCTTCACACTCTCAAGCAACATTCTAGCATTTCATTGTGAGCATTGCAACAACATTGACACTCCATCAACTGCATATTGCAAGTGTGAGGCAGCCATAGAATTTGTGGGCTTGGAGTCTTGTGAGACCTACCTTCATCACCTCTCTGGCTATGGTGACTTTTCCAAGTCCATACCTTACATTCTCCCTCCATTGGCTAGTGATATTTTGGGTGGAGGTGGTAACACTTCACTCCTCTCCTTTTTTATTTGATAGAGTAGCATATAGTATTGTTTTGTAGTGTTGAAAAATCTTTACTTTCTACTTTCTTTATCACATATTCAACTTCATTGCTTTTTGGATGGCTGTGGATGTGGAAACACCAAAACGGGGGTCTGACCGAGGCAGGCCCCTATACATCTCCAAAAAAATTCCCCTTCTTGTTTGTGTGTAGGTGGATGTTTTTGTGGAGCTAGCTGGTGAACTGGCACTTCTATGAGTTGATTTTTATCACCTTAGTCTTTATGTGCTTTCTCTATTATTTATGCATGTAATTTTTGTGCTTTACTATTTTGTCCTTTTCATTAAAATCAACGAGCTACGTTGTTTAGTTAGTTTTCTGGAATTTTTACTGTCTTATGTTTTCTAGCCATACAAATTCCAACACACCAGAGAGATGCCAGTGTGCCACATTGTTGTCCCAGAACTGTGCTACCATCCTTAGATAGAGAGTTGTTTGAGGTGAAATATTGATCCTAAAACTAGCTCGCCTAGCCCAAACCTAAAATTTAGGTTTGTAGAGTGAAAAAAGTGCTTCATAGCACTCTTCATTATCGATCCTCATCCTAGAGCCTTGACGTGGTTGGTCCCCCTCTCTTACAAAAGGGAAACTAGATGCGGTGCAGTTTATACACCACAACTGTTATCATGTTGATTGTAATCGTGGTGTCATGCACAACAATTGTAAAGTGCAAAATAACTATTTTATGGCATCACAAAGATGTGATATAGTTTTGACTTGCAAAATTGGCTTGCAATTGTTTTATGCACCATGACTATTATGGTGTAAGCACAAATGAAGGATGGAATGACACAATTGCAATGGTGAGACACAACTGTATGAAAAAATGACATAACTCCACAAAATGGGGCCACAATTGTAATGTATGATGCATATGGATGAAAGTACAACACATTTGATTGATAGGCTAATTTAGGTAATTTTTGATTATTTTTTTGATATGTAATAAGATTAGATAGGCTAATATATACATTGTGATTAACATGATGCACTTATTGGTGGATGCGGGTGATACTGAAATCGATATATATTGCAAGTATGAGAAATTGGTATTGTCATTGATGTCAACAAGATTTTGTTGTCGTTGGTGTCAACTGTATGAGAAGAATATTGTTGCAATATTATGTGTAGTTTTTGGTATTGTCTATGGTGTTTGCATTAATGATGCTTTGATTAGTTACATTATGTTGTCATTAGTAAGCTATTGGTGTTAACCTCTAGCTTTGCTTTGATAAGCTTCTATCTATGGATATATGGTTGAGGAAGTAATGAATATGATGAGGATGTGTTTCTAGTGCTTGGTTCCCAAGTGCTTTTGAGAATTCTGGTAAGAAGAGGAAAATAGTGAGTTGTAGTGTTGTTTTGAGTTGTAGAGTAGTGTTCAGGTGTTGCTTTGCATTTCTTCTAGGTATAAAATTTTCCTATGTGTTTCAGATTTGTGATCATAGGTTTTCAGAGGTGTTGTATTTAGAATTTGGTGTTTTAGATTTCTATGTAGAGGAAGTTGTGTTCACCAGTGTGTGGATTGTGTCTTGTAGAGGTGTTTGGGATAAATGTTTATGCTCCACATTTCTCCATAGTTTGGTTTCAAGTCTCATGGATCTAAAGGTGTGCTAATAGTGTTGGTATCTTTCTTTATTAAAATTTGTTCAATCTTTGGTGCTTTTGAAGTTATTTTCTTAAGTTACAGTATGTGGTAGAGTTGTTTGAATGTATTGGATGTGTACATTCTTCAGGTGAAAGTTGTTGCAAAAGGGTTTGTTGAATTTTAGGATGTTTGTGAAATATTCTAGATTGTTTTCAAGTGAAATTTGTTGTCTGTAAGTTTTTATTGATTCAAAGGAATCACACATAATTAAAAGATTAATGGTGTTTACATGGGTAACAACCAACCTGGTTGTTTACACTAATTGAAATTTTTTTGGAAGTGTGGAGTGGCATGCATGAGTGTTTTTAGGACCTAGCTAAGGTGTTTTGTGGTCCAATTTCATTCCTTTCCATCACAGGAATGTTTTGGTGGTGACCTAATTTGAATTTTCATGGTTGAGGTGCATAGCTGACTTTGGAGAATGTTTTCAAGGTTGAAGATGATATAAATATGAGTTGAGTTGTTGAGGGATGAAAGGATAGATAAGCATGATGTGAATGATGTGAATTGTAGAGTTTTAGAATGTGAATTTAAGAAGTGTAGTGTGAACTTTCATGTGTTAGATTGTTGAATGTAGTGAGCAAAAGGTTTCTACAATTATTTAGTCAAGCTACAAAGGTGTTGGTGATATTGTGATGGATTTCACTATTGCATTGAGATGGATATTTCATTATAACACTCTTCTCTATATTATTTTGTATTATGTCAATGAGCGTTTGGAAGTGAGCCCTATTGTATTCAATGTTGATATTACTTTATATTGTGAGCTAATCCTCATCATGGTTTTTCTCATCTTGGGTTTTCTACATAAATCTAGTGTTCTCTTGTGTATGGTCTTGATTAAGTTTTGGTTTATATTATTTTCTTTTCATGCTAAATCATTATAATAGATTAAGGATTAATTGAATGAATGTGGATCTGAATGTTTGTGAGGGTTTTGAAGTTTTAAGGTACAACTAATTCACCCACCTCTTAGTTTTCTCGTGCATTCAACAATTACACGAGAAAGCCGATTGATCTCTTTTTCCCTTCGAACTCACCTAGTTGTGGAGCTAGACACTTTGACTATGTTGGGACTCTATCATGTGACTTTTATGCTCATGGTATGGGCTAATCAAGATCTAATAATAGAATTGGTAGAGAGGTGGCACTCAAAGATGAGTTTGTTCCACATATTGATTAGTAATGTGACCATGAAGTTGGAGGATGTCTAGAGGATTTTGTAGCTTCCCATCCATGGAGAGTGGGTAGTATACTACAAAGAGAGGGGATTGGCAATGATACAATGGGCCTTTGGGACTAATACCCTCTTAGAGATAGGGGTTGAGGATTATGGGATCTGATGGGATACCCTAGTGAATAGATATGAGAGACTCATAGTGGTATTATGTTTAGTGATCAACAAATTTATTTTCCTTGATAGGTGCAGACATGAATTTCTTGTAGGATGGGGGGAGATGCTCGAGGGAATGATGATGGAGGCTTCAGTATATGCATGGGGACCCTTCCTACTAGTGATGCTATACTTTTAGCTACATTAAATAACATATAGGGATGGACAAATAATTAGCTATGGCATTACTCTCTTGATGGTATGGGTATGGGAGCACATAGTAGTGTTTAGGCCGCCAATGGAAAAATATATAGCTCTAAGATTTCCATATATTTACATTTATGGAGGAGCAGTGACATAGATTAGGGTGGGGGATGACAAATATTGGAGGCATGCACTTTACTTGATGGATGGGTTTAATTGGAGATCCTATAGAGATTTTGTAAGTTGGGATGAGGATGTAGAGCATCTACCCTACTATAGAAGCACATGGTATTTGATTATATGCAAGGTTCAAACACAACACATTATAGAGAAGCACTTGTTGGAGAGGGTGCTGAGACAGTTCAGTGAGTAGTAGGGAGTGCTAGTAGAGATAGCCGAGTATGCTCAATCAATGAGAGAGGTCTCACAATGGGGGCCTATGGTCAACATTTAATTGGATTTCTAGGAGATTGTAGTCTGACTACATCCCATTGTGGGGAGTAGCAACCGATGTGGCTAATGTAGACATGACTCTAGAGTATGATGCTTAGTGGGAGACACATAGACCCACACCCTTCATAGATCTAGATCATCCAACACCAGTGGAGAGCATGGGTAGGGGCCGACAAGGGATACTATGGGCTAGAGGCCAAGGGATATGATGTGGGAGAGATGGGGATGGGGGAGATGGAGGCGGTGGGTGAGGAGATAGGGGTAGAGGTGATAGGTGCAAAGGATGGGATGAAAAAGGTAGAGATGGGAGATGTAGGGGTCATGATGATTGAGGTCTATGGGGGAGGGTAATATTACCACCACAAGCAACACATAGGGTACCATAGAGTATGCAACCCATTAGAGAGGAGGAAGAGGAGGATCAACAGATAGAGATGGAGGTGGATGTAGAGGAGAGAGATGAGGTAGTTGGTGAGGAGGAGATTTCCACAAAGGAGGATATCAAGGATGTCATGATTATGGTGGAGGGACTACATGATGTACAAATTAAGGATCCCTAGGCTTAGATACAAGTGTTGCTAACCCGTGTAGGAATTATAGGTGCAAGTAGCACAATTCTATCTCTATAGGATCAGGTGCAAGAATTGATAGCCAAGAGGGATTAGGCAGTGATATGAGCACAGAGGGATGATCAAAGATTAATTAAGTTTATTTTTCCATTAGTGGTCCAACCAAAACATTCACATATACTATGTATCAAGCCAAAAGAGAGGCTCAATATTATAGGGATCTTTATGAGTGTGTCATTCTGGAGGCTTTCTAAGATCCTAGCTTCTAGAGTCAGAGTAAGAGCATGAAAGATTCACACATGACTCAGAGCACTGGGGGAGTCTCACAGGGATGATTTGGTCCTTATGATATACCATCAAGATCACAACAGAAGAAGGATAGATCATCAGGGTTAGGAGATAAGGGCAACATAGGCTAGGCCTGTTTTCATATGTTTTTAGACACTGATATTTTTTATCAAGCTTGTGAGCTCCATTTTTGGGATGTATCATGATATTGTAAGTAGGAAATGCCATTTTTTAGTATATATGTGAGATGCATGAGTTTTGGAAGTGACTATGTCATGTGTATGATCCTATGTGCATGCTTCTATGTTGTGGATTTATGATGTGATTTTATGATTATGCATTTTATATTTATGTGATGTTCCTATATGTTGTGGATTATGGACTTATGATATGATGCTATGGATATCTAATCTATAGTTTATGCTTATACATGCTTATGATGTATTAATGGATGCACCTAACTATTTCCCTATACTTTTGTATGTTATGGTGGAGGGATATCTATATGCTTATGCCATGCTTTATATGTGATGCTTATGTGGATGATGGTTCTATGTGATGCAATACTATGGATATTTCTATATTTTCTAATGCAACATGGTTGACCTAATATGTATATGATAATGGTACCTATGATGTGCTAACATGGTTGTGTATGTAGGATGGTACTACTAATACATTGTTTTTTGTGTGCCACAACACACCATCAAGATGAATATGAAGGATGGATGGAGGGAATGTTAGTGTGGAAAGTAAAGGATGATGAGTAATGAAATGAAAGGAAGAAAATAGATGAATTGGGCCTTGATATCTTGAGATATTGCTAATATATGATCAATCTCTTCTTTGATTACAGAGTTATCATCATAAAACTTATTATGGCAATGGAAAACAAGCACCAAGGTATGACATAGACCAAGGTGTGATATGTTATCACTTGCAAAAAATAGACATGTGATAGCCAAGGAATGCCATGATGTAGACTAGTAACCACAAAACCTTGTTGGAATATGTGAGGAAGTAACCACAATTCATGTTGATCTTAACACAAGGAAGCATTAGATTGAGATTTTTCTTACATAGGATGGTTTGATTATGCCCAATGGAAGTTTGATCACACACAAGGAACCAAGTTTCCCAAGTCATATTGTCAAGGGAAACTACAAACAACAATCAAAGAAGAAAAGGTCATGATTCATCATTGCTCCTCTAAATCCTTCTTGGGACATCCTCGAGGGGCATAGTAACATGATAGAAGATAAATTGATAAAAAGATAAAAAAAAAATTGAACAACAAAGTCAATATCCATTTAGATCATTTGCTAATGATTGTTTGTATGATCAAGTTATGGATCTAATGATAGCATCTGGTTTTATAAATGGTACACCTCATATATGACCAATGATGAATTGAGTTTTGTTTCAAGCATGCAACAACCTATGCAAGACTGTTGATAGGTTGGATAGCTAAAGTTTGGTTTCAAAAATGTGACATGTTATATAAGATGTTTAGTCTATTTTTGATGATGCAACACTTTGTATAAGAATATTTGATAGCTTATAAGGATTTCTGATTGTTTACTACTTGATGTTTGATGTTGATGTTTTGATAGGAACTTGTGTTTAGAAAATTGATCTTTTGATAGCTAAAGATTGATTGGATAGTTTGCTTGTTGTTTCTTCATTTGGATAAGATTAGTTCTCTTGTTTGATGATTTGTTGTTTGTGTACATTCAACATGTCAAACTTGGCAAGGGACAATTTATTATGATATGATTTGAGATGGATGGAAAAAATTATTATGAAAAACCTTAAGGGACTGACCTAATTCCTTGGTGGCTCATCAATGATGGCCTTTCCTATGTAAAGCATAAAGATAATGTAGTTTTACTAAATCTAACCATGGATAATTTATTATGAATATGCAAATATGGATTGACTGAAAGGTTAGTATGACAAAACCTAAAGGACTTACCTAAGCCTCGAGGAATCATCGATGATGGCCTTGCCTACATGAAGTCACAAAGGCAATGTAGTTCAACCACTTGGACTGACACATACTCTATTTTTGAAGTTTTAATGTTTCCTTTTTTTTTGAATTTATTTATTTATTTTGAAGTGTTGAACCATGTCTAGGATCCCATATGGAACCCAATTCTAGGAATTTCCCCTAGTTAGATATAGGACCAACTTATTATAGATGAAAAAGATGAGTGGACAAAAATTTATTATGGATGGATATGAAGAGTGTAAGATGCAAAATATCAATGATTCTCAAACCATGAGAGGGATGACTAAGCTTTATTATGGGAAAGGTGGAGAGGATAGATTTTATTATGGAGTGGGATGTTCATGATAGATCAGGTATAGAAGTGGAAAATCAAATAGGATGATAGTAGATGATGGAGCAAAGACCGACTACACATGGTGCCTGCTTGCTAGGTTTTCACCATGATACTTATCCAAAGCACCACCGAAGTTGTTTTCACTATTGGATGGATTATTTCTCTACTATTTTTTGATTACTTTTTTTTTTGTCACCAAGATGCCTATTTTCCAAGGTTTCATCAAGGTAAGAATTTTTTTTTTTATATTTTGTCGATGGGATTCTCTGAAAGCTAGGTATAGTATTTACAAAGGTGCATGCCATTGATAGGCTTTGGTAGTAGTTCACCTACAATTGTAGAGAGTTGATAAGCACCAAATCCATATGCTACTATTATGATGTAAGGACCCAACCAATTAGGCTCAAAATTTCTAGGGATTTCTTGATCCATTTGATTTTTCAAATTCTCCTTTAGGACCAAGTCACCAATGTAAAAATTCCTAACTTAGAATATTTTATTGTAGCTATCACAAAGATTATTATGATATGATTGTAAGTGGGTCAATGTATTTTGTTGCTTCTCATCCAACAACCCTAGCTCATACAAACAGGATACATGATATTCTTCCTCATCAATGAGCTTTTGTATAGATACTCTCAAGGATGGTAACTTGAACTTAATGGGAAGAATGGATTCAGATCAGAAGATAAAAGAATATGGAGTGGCCCCTATAGGGTTGTGAATGCTAGTACGATAGGCCCATAATGCAGGATTAAGTTGGATATGCTAGTCATGACGAACTTCATTGATAGTCTTGTTAGATGCCTCATCCCGACTATTACCCTAGGGGTGGTATAGAGTCACGAAGTGGTGCTAGATATGAAATCTCTTGTAGAGTTCATGAATATCCCAATTTTTTAAGGGATGGCCGTTATCTATAATGATGGATTGGGGAGCACCATACTAACATATGATGTAATTAAGGATGAACTTGGATATTTTTTTATTGGTGATATAGGTCATTGGAATAGTTTCAATGCATTTGGTAAAATATTCGATTGTAGTGATGATAAAATATGACCATTGGTAGAGGTAGGATATATCTTTACCATGAGGTCGAGTACCCATTGAGAGAATGGCCATGGTGATGTAACTAGATGAAGTTCCTGAGCAGGTGCATGCACAAGATCTCTATGTATTTGAAGTTAGCGATATTTCTTAACAAAATTATAGGAATCATGTTCCATAGTAGGAAAATAGTATCCTATTTGTATAATATTTTTGGCTAGGGTAGGAATAGCAGAGTGATCTCTGCATATACCATCATGTACCTTGTGCAAAGCTATTTTTCTTCATTTGAATTGAGACATCTTAGGAAAGTGTTATTTAGACTATGACAGTAAACGGTATCACTGATGATGACATATTTGGATGCTTGTTGAATAAAGGTATTACATTGATTAGCAGACAAGTCGATAGGGATAATTTAGTCATGCAAGTAATTGTAAAATTCTTTATACAAGGGATAATCAGGACTAACAAGTTCACACATGAGTTCAAATTTTGGGACATCAAACATGAGGATCAATAGTTGTTCCACCAAAAACTCGTATTACATCATGTTATTAGGTATATCCAAAAGAGATTCAATGGTTGCCATTGCATTAGCTTCCTTGTTCTAAATCCTTGGGATTTAAGTAAAATGATGACATCAAAATATTGCTTAAAACTATTGACCATTCACTTGTAGGGTGTACGCTTTTCATCTTTTGTGTCATAGTCATTATTAACTTGATTGATAATCAACTAGGAGTCACCATATACTTAAATATTCTTAATTTTTAATTTTATGACCATTTGTAGTCCTGTTATGAATGCTTCATATTTAGACATATTATTTGAGCATGAGAACACTATTCTATGTGACTTAGGTATGGAATCCCCTTAAGGTCTGACAAAGAGGATACCAACTCCTGAACAATGATTTGTATAAGACCCATCAAAGTATAATTTCCATGTTTTAGAGATCTCTAATATGAAGATGGATTCATTAGGGAAATCAAACACTAGAGGGTGATTTGTCACTATTGGTGATTCTATGAGTTGATTTACTATCACTTGTCCTTTCATTTCCTTACAATCAACATATTGTATGTCATGTTCACTCAAGATCATGACCCATTTGACAATCGACCTATTAATGTTGCTTTGCTCAATAGATATTTCAAGGGATCAATCTTAGCTACTAGTTTTGTTTGATGGTTCAACATGTAATGTCTAAGCTTCTGCATGGCAAAAATAATTGCATGACATGATCGTTCAATAGGGATATAATTAATATCATAAACTACAAGAGTACAAGTGATATAATAAAATAGCTTGTTCTTTTCCATCATTGTTATTTTGTGCTAACAATTTCCCCAATGCTGATGTGGTTGTTGATATGTATAATATGAGGTGTCTACCATCAATAGGAGGTGTAATAACTGAAGGAGATAATAGATAGTCCTTGATTTGTTGGAATACTTCTTGGAAATGATCAGTCCATATGAATGAGACTCCCTTATGGAGTAGATGTTGAAATGGTTGAGATTTATCGATTAATTGATAAATAAACCTTTGGATAGATTGAAACCTTCCTTGTAGAGTGTGTAATTGACTTATGTTTGTTGGTGGAGGCATATCCAAGATAGCTTTCAATTTTGCAGGGTCAACTTCAATATCTCTATGAGAGACAATATATCTTATAATTTTACCTGATTGTACCCTAAAGACACAATTCTTCAAATTTAACCTAACTTTATATTCTTCTAATCTCTTGAAAATCTTGTCCAATATTGCTAGATGACTATCTATTGAGAAGGATTTTGTTAATAATCCATCAACATAATCTTCCATAAGGGTATGCATGTAGTCATGAAAAATAGTGGTCATAGCTCTCTAATATGTTGCTCCAACGTTCTTAAGACCAAATGGTATGATGTTCCAACAAAAGATACCTCAAGCACTTGTGAAGGCTATTTTATGTTGATCCTTAAGAGTAATTATTATCTAATTATATCCTGAAAAATCATGCATAAGTGATAGCATCTCATATCCCACTGTGAGGTCTACTGTGATGTCAATGTTGGGCAGTACGAAGTCATGTTTAGGAAAATATTTGTTTAGATATCTAAAGTCTATGCATAATCAGATTCCACTAGTTGGTTTTGTTATGGGAACCATATTTGATATCCATTCTACATAGTCTATAGGATGAAAAAACCAACATCCAAAAGCTTCTTCAACTCTGCTTTCACTAGGAACACAATCTGTGGATGTATTTTTCTCAATTTCTATTTGACTTGTTTATCATTTGAAACCAATGGAAATTTTTAGAGAACTAGCTCAAGATCTAACTTGAGCAGATCAATGTATGACCATGCAAAGTTAATTTGTCTCTTTGAGAAGAAAGTGGACAACTATGGTTTTTCCTAAATTGTCAAAGATGTTGCAAGGTGAATGATTATAGGATTATCTTTTGAACCAAGATTGACCTCTTCTTATTTTTCCACAAGAAATGGTGATCTCTCTTGACTTATGGGGAGACTGTCCAACCCTCCATCCTTAGGCACCTCAAGGAGCTTTTCAATCTTGGATAAGGCCTTTATTTTTAATTTTTCTTGGTCTAAATGTACCTTGTAGTTTTCAACTAGAGACCTATTCTTTTTTTTCTCATTTTTGTGACTAGAGGGTGGAGAAGAATCTCTAAAGCATACTACATGGTCAAGTTCTATGATAAAAACAACTTTATGATCCCCACTTGGTATCCCTTCTTGAAGTAACATGAACTTACCTATCACTTTATCATTCTTGAATATGTCTAAAATTGATGGTCCTTGTTGATCCCAATCTATCAGCTGCAGGTAGAGGAGGAGTAAATCACCATAAGTATTGTTAAAGTTCAAGGAATGAGAGGATATGGTAAAAATGAAGGTTTCATAAGGATCCAAAAGGGTTTCAATCTAGGCATGCCACTCATAGGTTTGGTTTGGGATGAGGATAAGTCAAGCTCCTGAAAGATCTCATCTAGGTCATAATTGCTAGATGTGTAGGAATACCACTTCCCTTCATTGGAGTCAGTTTTAGTATGGTATTCCTTAGATTTCTTGATTTCATTTGAAGCATTAACATTTTCACTTGAAGGAAACTCAGTACGAGGACTTCCCTTTGGTGGAAAATACCCTACACTTGTGTTCTTTGGTTACTAAGGAGGAAATATTGGTTCTATCATTCCATGTTTATTCAAACCAAGACCACTATGTCCATCATAACCTTGTTGTTTCATGATCGTAAACCCTTATGAATATTGCTCAATTGATATTTGTTTAGGCTTAGCATCTTCTTCATCTTTGTAGTTCCATGTAGAAATGTCCTCACCTATAGAATCTTTGCTCAATTCTCCTCACTTAGTGAATGTAGTAGGGGGATTATGAATGATGACTTTAGTTTTCTTCTTGATAGGATCAGGTTTCCCAAAATATTTTAGCGATGTTGGAAAATTCCCAACACAAAATAAGATCTCAATGCTATACTCACCACATCCTATGTCATGGATCCAAACCTTGGATTTGGAAGGTGTAGTGGATGGGATGGATGATTTGGATAATGAATATGGATTGATGTAATGAAATGAGTCAAAAGATGAAGCTAATCTTGGTTGATAGGAACTTGATGTTCAACGACCCCTTTAAAATTGCTACAATATTGAAAGGGATTGGGATCATCTGCAATAGTAATTTTGGTACCATTGTATGGAAAATTAAGGCATTGATGGTATGTTTAATTTACAACCCTATTGGAAATAATTCATGGGAAAACAAGGAGAATATAATATGGTATGTCTTAATCCAATATTTGGAATATTGTGTTTTGAATAGCAGGTCCAACTCTTACAGGAAGTGTGATTATACCCTTGGATGAGCACTCAACATTGTCATAAGCCTTGATAATGATCTTCTTAGACTCATATATATAAGATTCAAAGAATCCCAATTCCATGACCAATTTTAGGGTGCATATATTAAAACCTTCTCCACCATCTACTAAGGCTCATTTGATTTTGTGTTTATTAATGTATACCTCAAGGTGCAATGGATCATTATGGTTTGGTTATTATGCAATATAATCTTTCTTGAAAAATGTGACATGATGGTTTGTACTTAAGTATACTACCATGGCCTAAAATTGGTTATCATTTAGCTCTGTAGGAATAGATGTTTCTTGCAAAGCTTTATCTAGAATGGCCTTATGCTCAATAGATATGTGAAGCAACTCAAGGATGGATATTTGTGCGAGAGTATTTCCTAAATGATTTAAAAGGTTATATCGACTCTTTGATTGTGGATTAGAAGCAGCCCCTTGCAAGGTCACTTTGGCTCTTTGAGTGGTGACAAAAAATTCTAAATTTTTATTGATGGTAAGGGTAGCAACATGGTTATTAAAGACCTAAATGTGATTGATGGTATAGTTGGAATTGTTATTAATATTTTCCCCTAAAACAAATTCTTTTACCTTCCCATGGTCTTGTAGGGGAGTCTTGAATATGGTACGGCCAAAAAAAATTTTCCTTGTGAATTGCATAATGATATTTCACCTTGTTCAATAAGGTCCTGGAAGAGGTCTTTAACTATCCAACATGACAATGTTCCATGTCCCTTCATATGATGGTATTCACAAAATTCATTATCATTCCACCAAACTAGTTTGAATAGTGTTGGTTCGTATGGTTTGATATCTTGAAGTTGAATGAAATTTGATTGTAAGAGTTTCTTGAGGACTAATTCAATCAGTTCCCCTAAGAGTGTGTATGTTTGTTTTGGCATGTTTGTTCATGAGGGACCTCTATGTTGTTCATTGTTTTGGATTGCATTCATAGTTTGATATTGGCTTGGTTTTGGATTGTTTTATGTTGAAGGACCCTTGAGGTGAATGTGGGGTGAACCTTGTTAAACATTTTAGCATCGACTACCCCTTCATTAGCAACAATTTTGTTTCTAGACCAAAATTTTCCTTTGCTAGTGGGATTTTTTTTGCTTTCTTTGAAGATCTTTCAACTAGTCCTTTTGCAATTAGATCTTCTCAATGGAGTCTTCCTTTTCAATGACATCCTCAAATGCGTTGTAACAATGGATTTGAAGTTGAATCATCAATTATGTGTTGAGGTTTTATACAAAGATGGGGACCAATTATTTTCCTAGTATGTGACATGGACATTCGATGGACATAGTCCACCATCTTTGAAAGAATGGTGTAAATGAATCTCCCTCCTTTTTTTTGGTTGTACATAATTTTTCTATGGTCATGTCACTCTCAATTTTATAAGAAAAATGTGTTGTAAATTTACTAGCTAGGTCACTCCATGTTCTTCTCCAAGGAGGAAGATGTGTGAACCACTCTAGAGCCCACCTTGAAAGGATACATAAAAGTAATCTCATCAAGTATGTAGGCTCAAAAGCAATGCACATATATGCAATATTAAAATCCCTCATGTGTTCCACTAGATCTCCTTTCCCCCTATACTTGTTAAAGTTTGGAATGTTGAAGTGTGGTGGGAAAGGTGACATGTATATGCTTCTATCAAAGGTATAAGGACATAACTCCATCGAGTATGTTTTCTTTGTTGTACCCACTTGCATGTTTTCCATTTGTTGTTGCATCACTTGCATTTGTTGCATCGAAGTGTCCATGGGTGATGATGGTATGTTTGGTTGAATTTTCACAAGAGGTTTTGTGTTGATGTTGGTGCTCAGTGTGTTGAGGTGGTTGTATGATGGGTTATAATTTTGAAAGTTTGATGTAAATGTTTGATTTGGGTTGGTATCTTTTTGAAGTTGGATGTAAATGTAGGATTCGGGTTGGTGTTTTTTTCAAAAGGATTTTGATTGTCTTGTTAGAAGTGAGATGTAAACATGGTATTAGTATTGGCTTGAAGTTGTGATGGAGTTGGGTTGATAAGTTGAGATTGTGGTATGGAGTTGGTGTTTGGAGTGACAAGTTGTTGTGATGGAGGTTGGTTGGTGTTCAAGTTTGACCCAAAAGACATGTTGACCAATTTTTGGTGTAGTGTTAATCATTTGGGTTGGTACTCTCGATGTGACAATATGAATCCTTCTTATTTTTCTTGGTGGGTTTGGGTTTTGATTTGCATTTGTGTTGGTTGATGGTGTGGTGTTTTGAGTGGATTTCGTGCTAAATGGATTTACAAAAGTCATACCCATGGCACTAAAGGATGAAAAAATGGATTAGTAAATGTAGGAGTTGGTCCTTGAGATATTGCATGCATTCTATTTATCTCAAATGTTTGAGTAGGAGGTATGTTAAAATGTGTTGTGTTATATGTTGTACCTCCAAGGGGAAAACTAGTGTGCATTTTTTTTGAGGATGAAGGACCTGTTGAAAATGTGTTATGGCCAAGACCTTGAGTTTGTTTTTCTACAATTGTAGAAGTGTAAAAATAAAAGGGAAGCTTAGCACCTTTCTTAACAAGTGCAAGAAAATATTTATTAGGATTTGCATTGACTAACTCTTCTAAAATTCACACTATCTTAGGATCTAGGGAAGCTTCTTCAATCTCCTCAAGTGTTAGATTTTGGTTAACCTCCTTTAATGTAAAATTTTCAAATGAATTTGAAACTTTACTTTGTGTTGGTTGAGGTTAGTTTTATGTCAACACAAAGTTCATGTTGCTAGTTGGATTGATATAGGGGTCATATGAGTTATCCATGTCTTTTCATTTCCTTTACGAATTAGTTAGGACCACATAAGACTTGTGACCTTCAGGCTTTGGAAAGTATAGAAATAAGATGAAGATGCAAACTAAGGATGAAAATAGAAGATGATAATGACACTATGTTATGTTTTTGGGTTTTTGGACTATACGGATGACAATTCAAACTATTACCAAGTCTTTAATATGCTCAAGTGATAGTGGAGCTATAAATATGCTTTGAATGGATATGTAACCTTGAACCTTAAAAGAGGATGGTAATAAAACTATGATGAACCAAATTAAACACTCTAAATGTCAAGACCTAAAGAGGATACACTGATATGATGATGATGATTGATAAAAGGCGAACCTAAAATAGACATGTGAGTTATAGGCCCAACCTAAAGATAAGATAAATGAGAGGTATGATAAGGTCAAGACACCCAAAAATGAGACTAATGGTCTGCCCAATAGTATGATAAGCCTTATAATTTATAGGATCAAAGATGATGTTGAATTGTTGCTAAGATGAGATGGATGAAAACTAGAGAACTCTACAAGATGGCCTAAGGTGAATGATGAAATGTTGTGAATGAATTCATTGATCCTAAACAAGTCTCTGATCTAAGTTTATAGTCATAGTTTGCAAGGAAATTGAAAGTTGGATGTATAGATATTTCCCCAAAAATTTTGATTATTAAAATTGTGGTGTTTCAAGCCATAGATACAGTGCAAGGATAGCCAATTGCGGTGCAAGACCAATCAATTGTGGTGCACAAAAAAATTGTGGGTTTCTGGCTTCCTAAGATTTCTAGAAATTATGGTGTAGTATTTGATGATTGTGGTGTTATGGTAAACAGTTGCAATGTTCTACTTTTTGGCCCTAATTTGATGTTTTCTAGGTTATTTTCCATTTTTGGAAAGTTCAAATTTGATCATTAAAACATAGAAACCACTTGAAAAATAGATTTGGCTGATTTTGACTCTTTGAATTCTTGGTAAGTGAGTATGTTTGCAAGTTTTCTTCCACAAAACTCGTTTGGCCTTGGTTCTCAAACAATACAAACAAGCACAACCTAGCTAGTAGTAATAGGGTTTTTCTAGTAAATTTGGGCTTACCTCACCCCCAAGAGAGTGATGTAATCTATGAATGAGGAGTGGGTGAAGCTAGAGTATGCCAAGCTCATGTATTACCTTGACACCTCTCACCTTGAAAGGATTATCTCCAAAATAGGAACCTTGCCACCTCAACCAAGAAGCAGATGTGTTAAGTATCTTCTTGGGATGATGCTATCTTGATGCACCAACAATAGAAGATGACCAAACAATTCTTAGGCTCTAACCAAAGAGGTTTCTAGTGACTCAATGAGCACCAACGGTATACATCAGACATGAGACACTGAAGCCTCTAATCAACCAATTTTTGGTCTATACACCCACATTAGAATTGAAACACAAGGTATAACTTCACTAGATAGAGCTACTAACTTTCACCTTCACACCTTTGATATAGCTTATCTAAACACATGATTTGAGGTCAACCCCTTGAGTTCATTGTTTGGATATGTCTTAAAGGTAGGCCTTGCTAAAAGAAGAGATTGTTATGTGTTTCATATGCAACCAAGATCACACAAAGCGCAAGGAGAGAGGATACACACACCAATCTTATATTTAACACAATATGCAAGTGCACAAGACATGAAAGACACTTGTTCTTTTTGAATCAATTCTAAATGTTCTTAATTTAAAAATAGTAAACACACAATGGAACCATATAAGAAATTGGATTAATAGTTTAGATCAAGAGGTCCTCTCCCAACAATTGTCACAAGCTTTAAGTCAGATATCGGTAACATAGAAAACCTTTGCCCTAATGATTGTAAAAAGTAGAAAATAAAAATATCATATTTATACCCTACTTTTTCTATTGACATTCAGTTGTAGCATAAAAAGAATTAGATGTGTCACAATAATGCATTGCAAGAGCAATAAATTGCAGTGAAAGGTACTGTGACTACAACAAATGGAAAAGTGACTCTGATGTACGACTAAACAGTTGTGGTGTTCTATATAACGATAGAGAAAGTTCTATACCTGTAACTATAAAAACACACATATTTGATAAGAAACAACAAAAATAGATGATGCAAAATGATGTAAGCAAACTACTAGAATGTCATAATGATAAGCAGCAACCAAAAAAATGATATAAAATAATAATGATTGAAGAATATTGATTTTTTCAAAATTCTTATTAGACAGTCGTTCTGGGTGACAATTGTGGCTTTGCAATCAATGACTGTGTCACATTGTATAATTATTATGGTGTTCAAAGGATCAATTGCAACACACTCCTGAAAATAAAATTTTCTCAAGAATAAATCAAAACATTTGATTAGTTCATGTTGGGGTTCACCAAATGTGGATAGGGTTAGAATTCGGGTAAATGAACATGAATCATTAATAGAAACCACAAATACTATCCAATTCAAGCTATATGAAGACCCTAATACAAGAAAGAAGCACAAATAAACATAGAAATCCAAAGTTGATTCCTAGAAAGTAATACTTAATCTCTATGCCAAAATTGATTCCTCTCCATTGCTCTTCATTTTTCTTTATTTGTTCTCAAATATGTAGTATGCAAGATGTTTGATAAGCTTGATGATGGGGGGGAAACACCACCCAAAACCCACATAAATCACAATAGATACCAACACAAAAGATGCAAGGAAAAAAAATGACTCACTTTCAATTATTTTCATACAGATTCAAAGCTTACATGCTACAGCCTCATGGGCTTGATTCATTACAACAAATCAACTCTAAAAAGAAAAAATATACTATTCAAAGCCATAATCTACACTATTAGGTGGCCTTCAACAACCCCCACTTAACCCTTTTTATTTTTCCCAATAACCTCCCTAGAATGTTCTAGAAAGTTCAAATTTACCCTTTTGTTTTGTCACCAAAAGTCTCACCATTTGATTTCTAGCCTAGGAAGAAAATTTAATGAAATTCACTTTTTAGAGGGTCAACTTTGTGGGGCCATAACTTTTGATCTGGTTGTTTGATTTTCTATTATTTCATATCGTTGGAAAGCTCTCAATGAGCTCTATAACAAATAAACCCACCATTGGTTGGTTTAGCCACTTTTTGAGCTGTTTAAGGGCCTCCAAATTTTTATATTTGAATTTGAGGTTGCATTGGAGAAATTTTCCAGGAAAAAAAATTAATTTCTCCCAAACCATGCAGGGTATTGAGGTGATTCTTTTGCAACTGAATTTTTTTTTCAACTCTACTCCTTGGGGTAAATTTTCACGTCCATACGAGCTTGTTTAGGCCAACTTAATAAAAATAGTAATTTCCCATTTTTTGTTATTTTTGATGCCTGACAAAATTTTACCCCTTAAGTGTCATCATGGGACTCAAAAAAACTAAAGAAAATAAAGAAAACAATTTTTTGTGGGTGATGCACAATTGGCCTATACCACTGGATGCTTTTGCATTAGACACCAAGGGTAGTTTGAAAAGTGACCTTCTCACTTCTTTGGAGTTAGAGGGAAACCAAAATGGTTAATCTCAGCCTTAGATAACCATGATGAATCTTCAGTAGACCTTCCTCTCCATTTCATCAAGTACTCTACATATTTCCTGTTTCTTGTGCTTCTACCCACATGACTATCCAAGATTTCTTCTATATCCTCCTTCTCTAAAGTGGGTGCTAGAATTTTCAACTGCTCATTTATCGACCCCTCCTCTATATCACCTTCATGATACTCTATCAAATCAAAAATTTTGAACACATGAGAAATGTTTATTCCACTATGCAACTCTACCTCATAAGCATTTCCTCAATCATGCTTCTTCAGGATCTTGCATGGTCCAAACTTCATCTTTAACTTGTTGTATGTACCAACAAGAAAAAATTCCTTTCGCAAATGAACCATGACTTCATCTCCTACCTGGAACTCCTTATATCTCCTTTTCTAATCTTCCTGAGGCTTATATTGTGATTTCGTCGCGTTTATGTGTTTCTTCACTTCTTCACGCAAATTCTTCAAGTGCTCAGCAAAATCTTCAACCTTAGTACTACTCTTCTCCCCCTTATCCATCTTTCTTAGTTCAAAAGTAGTTCTTGGACTACTCCCATATACAATTTGGAATGGTGAATTACCATTTCTCCTATTGACATAATTGTTGTAATAAAATTCCTCCTATGGTATAATCAAATCCTATTGCTTGGGCTTATCTCCAACTAAGAATCTTAGCAAGTTTCCCAAACTCCTATTCACCACCTTTGTTTGTCCATCAGTTTGTGGATGGTGTGAAAAACTAAACTTCAAATCTCTCTTCAACTTCTTCCATAATGTCCTCTAGAAATAACCAACAAACTTGGTATCTCTATCTAAAACTATACTCTTTGGTATACCATGTAGTCTCACCACCTCTTTGAAAAACAACTCCGCAACATGAACAACATCACTAGTCTTATGACACAAAATGAAATTTGTCATCTTTGAAAATCTATCCACCACCACAAATATGGAATCATGCTCTCTCTATGCCCTTGGAAATCCAAGAACAAAATCCATGATAATATCCTCCCATGGCCTCTCAGGTATCAATAATGGCTAATACAATCTAGTATTATAACTTGTTCCTTTTTCCATTTTACATACCCTAAATTTTTTTACAAAATTCTTCACATCTTGCTATAACTATGGTCAATAATAATTATCACTAACAAGAGCAATGGTCTTATCTCAACCAAAATGTCTATCCAATCTTCCACTATGCTTCTCCTTGATTAGATTCTCTCTCACAGAACTCCTTGGAATGCACAATTGGCTTCCTCTAAACAACATCCCATCTTGGATTAAGAAATCCAACCATCTTGTCCTATCCAATGTAACAAGTTCCAAACAATCATTCCAAGTCTTTGCAAATTCCGAGTCTTCAGGATACAAACTCTTGAGTTCATTGAACCCAACAACCTCTATATTCATTTCTATCAACAAATTTCTCCTTCTACTTAAGGCATATGCAACTCTATTTGACCTTCCACTCTTGTACCTCAAAACAAAAGTATAACTCTACAAAAACTCAACCTATTTTAAGTGCCTTTGATTTAAATTTCCTTGACTATTGAGATACCACTAAGCCTAGTGATCAATATATAAAATAAATTCTTTTGGAAACAAATAGTGTCTCCATTTCTTCAAAGCTTGAACTATAGCATAAAACTCTTGATCAAAGACAAAATATTTCTTCTTAGAATCATTTAACTTCTCACTAAAATAGGAAACAGGCTTACCTTCTTGACTAAAAAAAATCCTTTGGTAGTGCCACTAGCATCACAATCCACCTGAAAGACCTTATTGAAATCTAGAAGTTCCAAAAAAGGTTGCTCCGTAACTTTATTCTTCAACATATCAAAACTTTTCACTGCTCTAGGAGTCCACTTAAACTCTTTTCTATCCCCTCTCATTGCTTCAGTTAAAGGTGCACAAATACTTTTGAAATTATTGATAAACTTTCTATAAAAACTTGCTAGACCATGAAATGATCCTAGCTTTGTTAGACTCCTCGAGGTAGACCATTCAATAATAGCTCTCACCTTCTCTAGATCCATTTTAAGACCCTCTGCTGAGACAATGATTCCTAGATATACCAACTCTCTCTTCACAAAACTACATTTCTTCAAATTAATCAACAACTTCTCCCTTAGCTTCTCAAAAAATATTCACATATGCATCATGTGCTCCTCCAATGTCTTACTGAAAATAAAAATATCATCCAAGTAAACAATAATAAATTTTCCTAAAAATTCTTTCAATACCTCATTCATAAGCCTCATAAATGTGCTTGGTGCATTGGTTATCCCAAAAGGCATGAATAACCACTCACACAAGCCCTCCTTTGTTTTGAAGGATGTCTTACATTCATATCCTTCTCTAATGCAGATATGGTGATATCCACTCTTCATATCTATCTTTGTAAAGTACTCGGCTCCACTCAAATAATCCATAATGTCATCCATTCTTGGCAAGGGAAATCTATACTTGACAGTGATCTTATTGATGGCTCTAGAGTTTGTACACATCTGCCATTCCCCATTCTTCTTTGTTGCTAGTACTGTAGGTATTGCACATGGACTCAAACTCTCCCTAATCAATCCTTTTCACAACTCTTGCTCTTGTTTGTTCAATTCTTCACTCTATGTTGGATTCATATGATGAGCTACCTTATTTGGAAAACTAGCTCCATGAATCAAGTCCATTTGATGACTAATTTTTCTTACTCAAGGAAAACCTTTAGGTACACTATTAGTGATAATAGCTTGAAACACATTCAACAAATCTGAAATCTCTATAGGTACCTTAGTAGTTTCTTCTTTATCAACTCTAGGGATCAATGCAAAACACATATGCTCATGCTTCAAACCTTCTAGGAACTTTATGCTCATGCTTCATACCTTCTAGAAACTTTCTTCCATCAACCAAACAAATTCTTGCATTACTACATACCTTTTCCTCCACCTCTTTCAATGGCTTGAACTTGTGATGAACTCCATCCATTGTCAAAGAATAGGTGTTGGCATGCCCATCATGTATTTCTCATCGATCAAATTGCCATTGTCTACCTAACAACATATGCCAAACATCCATAGGAATAATATCACATAATACCTCATCATGGTAATTTCCAATCTTGAACTTTACCAGACATTGTTCATTTACCAAGGCTTTATGGTCCTTCTACAACCAAGCAATTTGATATGGGTTCAGATTCCTTCTTTTTGCCAACTGCAACCTACTAACCATTTCTTTTGAAACAAGGTTATCAATACTACCTCCATCAATAATAACATTGCAAACTTTATCTTCACACTTACATTTGGTGTGAAAAAAATCCTTCCTTTGAGTTGGCTCATTCTCCTCATTTAGCAAGGCTCTTCTAGTAACAAGAATCTCTCCTCGTTTTGCACCTTCAGAATGTGAAGACTCAACATCTTCATCAACATGTGCAACTCATGCATTAGCCTCAGGTCTTCTATTTGTTCTTCCTTGATGTTGAAGACACTCTTAAGATCTATGTACTTCTCCACACTAGAAATAGGTTCCATGGAAGTCTCCTCTTCCCGGTCCTCATGTAGATTTTCCCCTTCCTCTTTGGTCTCCATTATTGTAATCATGAGGATAGTAGGTGTTATCTCCTTTCTGTTTTTGGCCACTACTAGAGCCTTCACCCTTCTTTTGATCTTCATTTCGACCTCCATATGACTGTCCACCGGTCTTTCCTCCACGACCTCCACCATGTTGTTTGTTCTCAAACCTCTTATTCAGTCATTCTTCAACCTTTAGGGAAAACTAATAAGCATCCTCAATGGTGGTCATTCTTATCAGTGCCAATTCTTCCTATATGCTTGGCTTCAACTCGTTAATATAACAAGAAAATTTCTCTTTATTTGCCTCAAAATGTCTTGTCTGAATCAAGGCCTTATGAAATTCCTCTATGTATTCTTTCACCGTCCTTGTCCCTTGCCTCAAGCTCTACATCTTCTTGAGTAGCTCCCATTCCTAATCATTTGGAATAAATTGTTTCTTCAATTTTGACACCATTCTATCCCATCTAGAAATTTTACCTTTCCCTTGTCTTCCACTTTCTAACTGGACCTTTTTCCACCATATACTAGCGTGACCTTTTAATTTTTTCTTTGCAAACCTCACTCTATGAGGATCTTCAATCTCCTCAAACTCAAAAAATTCCTCCATTTCATTGATCCAATCAATCAATTCTTCAGGATTCAAATTTCCACTAAAAGTTGAAACCTCCATTTTAGGTATCTTCCCAATGCTTGAGATCGCTCATAGCAATCTTGTTTCTCCAAGATCCATTGGGTCCTTCTCTTCTTCTTCCATTTCCTCTTTTGTTTCATCTTCACTTTCATCTCTGTCTCATTGCACATATCTTCTTAGAACCTCTTGTTGCAAGGTTTCTAATTGCCTTCTAAGGGCTCTGATTTCATCTCTAGGTGGATCTCTTCCTCCACGACCTAAAGCCTCTACCTCTGCCATACTAGGCAAGTCTTGGAAGCATCTTGAACTCAACCCACACTCATAGTTCCTACTGTAGCTACCTCACATTCAGTGCTCTATTATAGGCTTAGGAACTCCTACTTTGATACCACTTGATGGGGGAGACACACTTCCCAAAACTCACAGAAATCACAATAGCAGATACCAACACAAAAGATGCAAGATAGAAAAATGACTCACTTTCAATTATTTTCATACAAATTCAAAGCTTACATGCTACAGCCTCATGGGCTTGATTCATTACAACAAATCAACTCTAAAAAGAAAAAAAATATACTATTCAGAGCCACAATCTACACTATAAGGCCACCTTCTACAACTCCCACTTAACCCTTTTTATTTTCCCCAATAATCACCCTAGAATGTTCTAGAAAGTTCAAATTTCCCCTTTTTTTTTGGTGCAAAAAGTCTTGTATGATCTCGGGCCTAGGAAGAAAAATTAATGAAATTCATTTTTTAGAGGGTTAACTTCGTGGGGCCATAACTTTTGATTTGGGTGTCTGATTTGCTATTATTGCATATCATTAAAAAGCTCTAGATGAGCTTTACAACACATGAAGCCACCATAGGTTGGTTTGGCCACCTTTTGAGTTGTTTCAAGGCCTCCAAAGTTTTATATATGAATTTGAAGTTGCATTGGAGAAATTTCTCGAGATGAAAACTTTAATTTCTCCCAAAGTGTGTAGGGTATTGAGGCGATTCTTTCGCAACTGAATTTCTTTTCAGCTTTGATCCTTGGGGTATATTTTCATGTCCATACGAGCTAGTTTAGGCTGACTTACTAAAAATAGTAAGTTCTCATTTTTTGCTATTTATGACACCTGACAATCTTATACCTTTTAAGTGCCATCATGGGACTTAAAACAACTAAAGAAAATAAAGAAAACCATTTTTTTTGGGTGATGCAAAATTTCCCTACACTACTGGATGCTCTTGCATCACCTGATGTTGATGCAAGATAGCTCTAGATCTCAAGATAGCAAAACTTCAAAGATTTTGGTTGTAAGGCTGAAATGAAGGTGATAGCTTCCTTTTATAGAAATCCCAATTCAAATGAAGGGATAGGATTGAGAGATGATCTATGGTGTTCAATGGATGAGATTAATTGAGAGGGAAAGTGATAAGGATGGGAAGATGGACCAAAAATAAAGAAATTAGTTGAGATTTAGGGATTAGCTAGGAAATGGTAAATTAAATAATTGAAATAATTATTTAATTTAGGGAATGGTGAGTGAATAATTAAATAATAAAAAATATTATTTAATTATAGAAGAAGAGGTGGGATGCTAAATATTAATTAATTAAAAATAATTATTTAATGGAGGATGGATGAAAATGAGGAATAATTCAATAATAAAATAATTATTTAATTATAAAGGAGGGGTATGTGTAGGATCATGATGGGCCAAAAGGTGGCAATATGATGGGTATGTGGCTAACAACTTTCTTTTTACAAAAAAATGATGAAATGAAAAGGGTTTTTAAAGGAGATTCTCAACTTTCTACCAATATAAACTATGCTTTACTTTGAATTTAACATAAGTAATTATTATTCATTTTCTATTCAAATTACGACTAAAGTCTTGGTTGATAGACTGATTAAAAAATATCTATAGCTTTCAAATGGTCTCACATTTTTTGAATCCAAAACATGCATCACATTCTATGTTTCACATACTATAGGATTAATAAAAAAATGAATTTCATGAAGTTTTGACCAAGTTAAGGTGGTCAGACATATGAGTTTTTTATTTTTTAAAAAATTTGTAATTAAAAATTCATAATTAATTATTTACTTAGAAAAAAATTACAAAAAAATATGCATCACATTGGAACATGAGTCCTCTACTTATATCTAAAATCGTATAAAAAATATTATCATTTTATTGTGGTTAGGGTGGTCAGGACAAACACCTATTTCTTATTTTTCCCTGAAATTTAAGTACTATTGCATTGAAATTTCAAATTTTCACTAAATAGATTTTTTTTAAACAAACCTAGTAGTTTAGAAACTACATTCAATTTGCTATAGATTCTATTCTTACATATTTTTGAAATAATATAGATAACTTATGCAAATTTTTACATCAAGTTTCCTAACTCTGATTTTTCTTATTTTTTTGCCACTTAAGGGCCTATTTTTTCCATGATGATCCTACACATACCCGAAGAGGAAAATGATAAAATAATTAAATAAATATAATTTATTTTTTTGAACATGGGTACCTCATCAGGCCTGGTTTTTGGGACCCATTCATGCATTCTTTTTTTTTTATTCATTCTCTTTTTTATTTTTTAAGCTACTCCCTAAGTTACACTTAAGGGGGGTGTTAGAGAAATCATTTATTAGCTAATAATTAACTAATATTTATTTAATTATTAGGCTAATTTTACTTTATGCACTTAAGCTAAATTTAAGAGTATTTTATTCTTTTATTAGATTGAGCTATTATTATATCATTATGTCTCATCACATAAGATGATGAAACTAGTCATGATCTAATCCCTTTCTCATTTAGGGTTTGATCTTATAAGAATTCTCCTTTATATTATTCAATTATGTAAGTTTTTATTTTTGAGGAAATAACAACATTGTTTGCATCTCTCGTGCTTGAGTAAGGTGTTTTTGTTTGTTGTTTTTATCCTTCTTTATGTGTGTTTCACAATTTCAATAAGTTATAATATTGAGTAGCCCCCATTGAGGTTATGGTAAAATTTAAATATATTAAATGGAGTATTGATAACTAAAGGTTTCAAATATCTTACTATTATACATTATTTGTAATTATATCTATTAGTCAAAGGATTTGAATCATTTTTTTTGCTCCATGCATTCTCACAATTTAGGGATTTAATCAATTTTTTTATAACAAGCTTTTGAATCATAAAATCTACAAATTTTGATAAGATAATTTGTGACTATATACTTTTATGTACTTTATTAAGAGCAAGTTTAATCCTAAGGGATACTAATATGTAAGAATATTGATATTTAATATGACAAGCGGGGGTTGGGATGCTTGGTTTTGCTCTTGTGGCCGATGTCTTACTGATTTTGTTGGTTCATTGCCATGGTTTGTTGATCTGATGTCTTGGGGCTCCGGTTGTTTTTGCCTGTATTGGGCTAAATTTAATAATCTTTCTGAAAATCAATAAAATATATTTACCTATCTAAAAAAAAAAGAAAGAATATTGATATTTAATAACTATAATATTAAAGGAAAGCATAAAAACACACAAAATTAATATGATATAAAAAACCATATTTTAATCAAGGAATAATGGATCTGCCAAAATACAAATAGACCTATAATTAGATAGAGTAAGGAAATACATAAAGGGTGGTAATTGACTACAAATAAATATCCATGGAGCTAACTAAAGTTAGTCATATATAAAAGGGTGAACTGACTAGTGATAAGAGTGTAAATCAACTAGGACTTGATAAGTGGCAATAGCATTGAAAAGAGATGGGAACATAATTAATTGTCTCACTAACTAGATAAGTGGCAATTGTAAGACATGGGCATGTGACTAATTGACACAACTTAAGTGCAAATATCTTGACTAGGTGCATATAAAGCAATATAGTAATAAACTAAATATAAAAATAAATAATGCTCTAACTCTCATGCTTAAGTGAAGCTTAGGTAGGGTAGGCAAAGAAGGGTCATGAAAATGTGTAGCCATGTTAGGTACCCTTGTACACATGTAGAGAAATAGAAATTTCATGGGAAAATATCCCCATAAGAGAAGTAAGTAAAAAGGGGGCCAATTTACAGAATTATTTGATTAGATATCTTGATGGGAAAAATAGGAACAAGGCAATAAAGGGGTATCAAACTTAGAAATTGTTTATATTTTTGGGGTCTAAAAGAATGAGTGCAAATAGGGAGATCTATAAGTCAGTTTTATCATTTCCATTTATAGTGAGTTGCATACTATATAATAAATTGATTTACTTTTTATGGTTCTAATTTTTTAAAAATATTTTGGGTATGGATAATATGTATTGAATTTTTTCTTTTATTTGGAGGTTCTTTATGTGATGTCTCATTTAATTCTAAGTATGTATATAATAGGTTTGTCCCCATGTCTTCTCTACATCTGTCTATTGGGTGTTTTCCCTTCTTAAGTAGGATTTTTCTTCCAAATCCACTTTTTACTTATACTTGTTTGAGTTTTCCACTCCTCCATCATGTCATGCTTTTTTCTATTGTCTACTTCATCCTTATATGTATTAGACTTATTCATCTTGTTATTATGCTTGATCCCTAATGCCTCATCCTATAGTTCGAGCCTTGTGTTATGTTTGACCCCCAATCCTCAATATTTATTCCCATGTCTCTATTTCCATACTAACTCCCCAACATATGCCATATTATTCTGAGTAGCATATTTTTTATGTCATTTATTTCAAAGTGGAAACTTACCTTACATCAATTAGTCTTTACATTTTCAAAGTTACTTGTGTATTTGGTGATTGACCTATTCTATTTATGGTGGATATAAAGGAGCAAATATTTTCACCAATAATTATCATCTACACTAAATTAATTCATTTCAAAATATGTTTTGAGAACTTTTGTTCAAGCATGGGAATCCTAGCATGAAAACCCTAGTGATTGTTGTTGGTATGAATTTGCTATTGTATTTATTACTATTGTAGGACTATTTGAAAGCAATACAACCATTATCATAATAAGAAAGAGATGGGGACTTATAACTATTATTTCATATTAAAAATTTAATTATATTGATGATGTATAAATAATAGTTTTAAATATATGAGTTGAATAATATTTTAGTGAATGTTAGGGCATATAATGTTATTCAAATAATAAGTGTTTATGAAAATTTAGAATTAGATTGGTATTATTATTTTGATTCGCTATACAATGGTATCAAAGACAATGATCTTTCCAACTTGTGTATTTAGAGCTCAACTTTGTATATTTTAGTATCATGTAGTATAACAAGAGAACACTCAAATATTGCTTGATGTAGATAAAAAAAATAAGGCCAATTTGTAGAAAGTGCAAAGAGTCAATTTTCTCCTACAAAAATTATTGTATAGAATAACAATATAGAAAAAGAGAGGATAATAAATTTATATGACAATCTAGATGATTGAGTTGAAATAAAGCTTGATCTAGTGATTGAAATGATGTCATAATTACCCTTTTTTGTGAATATGTGTACTATTATTTCTTTATAAATGGTAATGTTGAAACATATTCATTAAAAAAATGGAAAATAATATAAATATTCCTTAACAATTGATGGATTATGCAATTGCTTTTGAGGGTAATAATTTGGATGCCACTTGGAGCTACACAAAAAATACTATTCTTATTTCAGTGGCTAATCTCACCCAACCTATCTTTTTGAATAAGGAGGTTGAGGATCTCGAACTTAAAGCCCATAACTCACTATTTGATGATATTAGAGTTTTTCATGAAGAACATAAAACTATTATAATTGAGGAGATTTGAAGTGAAATTTCACTCATCAATTATATGACCATGAAGAAGTACCATAATGGTTATGGACCTAAGCCTATCCTAGAATCCTTTTGAAGAGATGCGTGAAAATATTTGAGGAAGTTGACACTCTCTTCCCATGATGGATCTAATGGATTCTCATCTCATGAGCACGGGTATAGAATCTAGAAACATACTCGTCCCATAATTTTTTTTTTTTAGATTGTAGGAATCAATTGGGTATCTATCCCCCTATAAACGACAATGCACCTGGTAAATTTTTTTCATGTTACCAATGGTGTTGGTATGACATGTCCTATAGTACCAAAGGTTTGGGGGTAGACTAGACCTCATGACCTCTTGCCTGCAACAGGTTACTTTAGCCAATTGAGCTAGGCCCCCCACCCCTAGTTGTATCATAGATTGATGACTGAGGATGAAACAATTAAATTTTCCACCTTATATTTGTAGTGTACTACACATGAGTGGTGGTACCATGGTATAATCACTTGGATTCAGGAATATATTATCTCATATGGTGAATTATACACAATTTTGATTGAGAGGTTTGATCAAAAGAATGCTAAAGTTTATTTCAAAGATTTGAATTACCTCAAAAAATATGGTTCAATGGAGATCTATGCAATAGAGTTTCAAAAGCTATTGGTGATAGTGCTAGACATCATAGAGAAAATATTTATCATGCTATTTATTGAAGGGTAAATTGAATCTCTTAATGGGTTGGTCAAATATTTTGAACCACCTACCCTAAAAGATGCTATCAATCAAATATTTAGCATTGGAGACTTTCATGTTGAAGAATAATTTCTAGACAAAACCTTCATTTGAAGAAAGTATTTCACAAAAAATGTACAATAAGTCAAATGTACAATAGATCAAGAGTTTTCCATCAAGACCAAACATTGAGGTGTGGAATCAATTGAGAAGGAATAAGTTATGTCTTAGTTGCAAGGATCCATGATCACCTAGACATTAATTTTTTGGGAAATTAGAAGTGCATTACATTGAGGTAAGGTCTAATGATAAATTAGGATATGAGGAACTCAAACCATAGAGTCAAGAACAACATGAATATGAGATGGGAGAAGAAGAATATCAACCAAAAGAGAAAGATTCCATCTTGGAAGGCACTCTTTCCATGCTCTTTGGTACTTAAAAATGTAATCCCCATCAAATCTATGATGTCTTGCAAGGTCAAAGGATGATTTTACTCATTACCATCAATGCCACTCATAACTTCATTAATGAGTGATTGGTAGCAAAATGAGGTCTCAAGAAGGAGGAATTTTTGAAGGATTCAATGTTATGGTGGCTAATAGTTTCACCATCCAATGTAACAGGAAGATCTCCCTATTGAATCTTAATTTGGGAAAATGTAATATCGAGTAGGCCTTTAATTTTTTTAGCATAGGAGACACAAATATGGTCATAGGTTTTTAGTAGCTACACTCATTAGGATACAAAACACAAAAATTCCAAACTATGGAACTAAAGTTTTAGTTAAAGGGATAAGAATAATAAAGTATTCAACAACATTCCTCTAGGGGGATTACTAGATAGAGGATTTGAACATTCCATTGAGTTGGAGGAGGATGCTAAGATTGTCATCACTACTCCCTATTGTTTCCATAAAAAGGTTTTAATTTTTACAAGATAATTTTATTGACTTTTTTGAAATAACATATGAAAGAACAACAATAGCCTCTCATGGCCTTTTACTCGCTAAAGAAGTCGGGGTTACTAGGATCTGGTTAGAAGGGATTCCCTTAATATCATAAATTGTCTCCTTAATCTAAGTCTATTGTCATGGTCCATTGCTCATTTAATTGATGCTTCCCTTTCCATCATTGATTCTTTTGTTGAGGTGAAAATTACTCATGTTTTTCTGGAGGCTAACTCTCTTGTTGATGGGTTTGCCAACTTGGGAGTGATGGCTCATAATTATTTGCACACTTATGACGCCATACCATTTAACCTTCAATGTATCTCTAATAATGACCAAATGTCATGTAATGGTAGCAGATATATGGGGAGATAAGTTATTTTATTTCTTCCTTGATTGGGTTTTGAACTTTAAGTTCAATGCTTTTTGGATTAATAATTGTTTTTTGGCTGATTTTAAGATCATGGGTTGGGAGTTAAGGACTTGTGGTACTTGGATTTTCAGGATCACATAGATTGTGGGTGTTATTTGCATTTGCTTCTAGATTGTTCATTTAACCCTTTGTGTGTAGAAGAACAAAGTGTAGGTTGTGAGTAGGTTGTTTCTATCCACCATGGGCGGGGCTTGTTGTAGAGTGGAGCCACTTTCTTGCGATGAATTTTGTGGGAATGATCCCATCTGGGAATACTTGGAGAAGGGTGGTGTTTTCCTTTATTTGTTGAGGCTTTTGTGAATGGCTGGAACAATAGACTTTTGGGTTATCAAGGTGTGGAGGTCAACATTACTGAGGAGTTCATTGCTGAGATTACTGGTCTTCCAACTAAGGGCGGGAAGTTTTATAGGGACCAAGTTGTAGCTAAGACTTCCTTAGGTAATTTCTTTAAAGGCACAAAGAAGTAGAAGCTTAGGCACTTTGGTAGTGGAGGGTATGCTTGGAAATCTATCAAACCACTCTGGAGAGATGTTGCCCTTGTGATTATGCAATTCTTCACACTAGAGGGAAGGTACTCTATAAGTTATGGTTATCACTTCATGTTGCTTAATCATTTCCATCACAACAATGTGGTTTCGCTCCCCTGTTACTTGCTTGTTTCTATGGAAACCAATATTGATGATCACAGAAAGAACCCGAAGGCTATTCTTCATGAAGGCCTTATGAAACTTATAATTGACCACATTAAAATGAGGTTGTTACCTATAATTCCTAAGCTCTCTTCTACTTGAAAAAAGGAAGGCAATAATTATGGTTATGAAATTGGTGAGTCTATGGAAGAGTGGGACAATGACTATGAGGAAGAAGACTCTAAAGATGATGAATTTTTAGAGGATGAGGGGAAGTATGAGCATGATTTCAAGGACTGAAAGTCTTCATATAAGGTTTACAAGACATATGTTGAAATGAGGGAGGTTGTTGCTCCTTCTGTGAAAACTAATTTGAAGGGGAAAGAAAGAGGCCATAAGAAGGAGAAGTATGCTCTAAAGTAGGGGGTTGATAAGTTGAAAGGAATGGAGGAGACCCTTGTTCCTTTTGTTAAAGGGTTTCCAAGGGATGTACAAGAGGGCAATGAGTATGAAATGGTGGATAATGCACAAGAGGTGACGGATTTGTGAATTCTAGGGTGGTTGTTCCTATCCATGATGATTTTGAGTCGCCTATTGGTAATAACAATGAGCTACGGGTAAAACAATGTGAAGATATGGTTAGGAAGCTTAAAATATTGGTTGATTTGGCCAATATCCCTTAAAAAAATTAGGTGAAAGTGGAGGTAATTGAGATTGAAGACTCCCCTATGGAGAAGGATTTGGAGGGAAAAGGTGGGGATCAAAAGGAACCTAATGAGAATGTTGATGTTCTTGCTACTGCATCGGTCAATTGGGAGGAGATCAATATAGAACTCTTTTGTAGAATGGAAGAGGATGATATTAGAAACCTACTCTCCCTTGTGAAATGGCTCTTTTTGGAAGTGAAGGACCTTAATATCGGGCTTAAAGATTGGTAGGATGTTCTTGTGGCTTTGGTGAACTGCAATCAAAGGGAATGGTCAGTGAGAGATAAGGTGAAAACTATGAATGTGATCCTCAATAAGTTAGCAATGGATGCTAACAAACTTGGTAAAAGTCATGAGGAAAGGTTTGCCTCTTTGGAAAATGTTGTTCATAGGATTAATGAGGAGTGGTTAGTGGTTATGGATGAAAGAATGAACAAGATCAACAATGACTTGCATACTGTGGTTAGAATCAGTAACTAGTCCCTGAAGACTAGTGCTCAGGGCTTGGCATTTTTGAATAATAAAGCCATCAATTGGATTAGTAAGTCCCTAGATTTGGGTGAATATGAGGAGGCCATTGCTGAGGTTAATCGTATGCACCTAAAAGAGAAGATTGTGGATGTTGGCATGTGTATGGAGAAGAATGTGGATGCTGGACCCTGCTTGCGTATGAGGAGCAAGACTAAGAAAAGGGAAAAATTTTCATTCTAGGAACTTGAGGATGTGGTAGAGATGCATGGCAAGGTCATCTCTTGTAATATGGATTCTATTAAGGTGCTCAATAATATGCTATAGTTTTTTGCTATTGTTTTTGGTTGTTTAGCCATCTGTGCTAATGTTTTGTTGTTGGGTTGTTGATGGGTTGTCTAGATTTATCTTTTGTTAGCATTTTTTACTTTTTTGGGTTGTTGGTGTTGATGTTTCTCTCTTTTTTAGTATTTTTCCTTCCCTATTAAGGGTTTCAAGGTCCTTAGCTTGGACCATTTTATATAGAACATAAAACAAGAAAACAATGCCTAAAGGTTTGAGGAATCAATAAGCTACCTCATAATGGCTAGTGCAAACGATCTTGAAAGTTTGAATTTGATGTCCTACAATTTGGGGATCATTCCACTAAAATAAGTGGTTGACTTTTGTTAATATTGGACCCCATTGTAATGACTTATAATAATAATAAAATGCCAATTTTGAGATGGTGAGTACGTATATGAGAATCAATGTAAATGAGGGTAAAAATGGATGAATATGAATCAATCTATAAGTCCAATCTAACATAAGAGTACTCCAATCATCAATGTATTATTGCATTAAGACATGTCCATCAAGGTGAACACAAAATTTCATGATTAAAGACTTACATTTTTTTTTTTAAGTTTAAAATTATATTATACAATCATTATAATATGAAATAAAGTTAATTCTTTGCCATATTCATTAAACCTATTTTTAACTTCAAAAATTAATTTATCTATTTAAAATTTAAATTTTATAGAAGAAGAGAAAATTAAGACATTATATATATGAATGATGGGTGATATTAAAATATTTTAAAAACCAAATTTCATATAAGAAAGTGTTAAGTCTACATCGAGAATCTAATAAATAACTTCATGGTCAAACTTAAGGAATGCAAAAGCTCAAGTTGTATATGTTAGTGGTTCTTGTAACTTTTTCTCCAAATATATAAAAGGCCTAGATTTCAACGCAATAAATGAGATATCCACACGTCCATGAATGTTGTATTTGATCTTTCTCGTCACTATTAATCTGTTTCAATATTCAATTTGATTTAAGAGATATCATTCACTTTTTAAATCGGGAAGCTCTTGGAAGACATGTTTAGTTCATCTCTAGACCATTTTAATAGATGCAAATATTTAAAATATGAAGACAATCAAATTCTTAAATACATTTTTTTGTCAAATTATTTACACATAATTCATATCAATTTCAAACATTAAATTCATAATAATAAAAATTAACCTTACAAAATATAAAATATAAAATAAATATGATTAAAGAAATCGCATCATGTTCCACTATGTGAGCAGAAAAATCTAAATCCATGGTATTAGTAATGCAATCCCATACATCAAGGGAAAAGGGGCTTAATATTCATGCTCTTTATGGCTATCATTTTCATGTGCTGTAATATTGTACGTTCCAAGGGAATTATTTAGACGTATGTTTCGAGAATCTGCTATCAGTGAAAGATTTTTCATAGCGCACCCACAAAATGAAAGTACATTCCAATTCTTTAACAGCTGGACAAAGCGGTATTAAAGCGCTAAAAGCAACCCGGCATGTAATACCGGGTGAGGATTAAAGCACTCAATAGTAATATCTTTCCTCGGTCGACGATCTTTAAATTCTTTCAAGAACGGGATTCGTTGCTCGTCAAAGCAACCGATCCGTAACTTCACGATGATGGTTAACGATCCTTTGTCTTTCTAGAATGGCATTGCACGGGAAACGTGAAATCCTAATCATTACGGTATATTAATGTTTTTTATCAAAGTAGTTTATTAAATGGTTTCCCTTTAGCCTTTAAACTTTATTTTTCTCTGAAATTCCAATATCTTGCTTTAATTGATATTGCTTTTAATAAAGAACATTCTGTCTACCCTTTTTCTTAACATCTAAGATTTTACTAAAGAAACACCGAATATTTATTTTCTTTCAGAGGATTTATAATCATATATTAACGAAAGAAACATATTGAATGCCATGCACTCGAAATAAAGTTTGATTGTTCAACATGGAATTGATAAAAGGTATTATACAAAAATATTAGGATTTAACATTTCTTATAGAATTCTACTTTAAATTTGATCATGAGATTATTTATTAGATTTTTGATATAGACTTCACATCTTCTATATAAAATTTTGTTTTTAAAATATTTTAAATATCATCCATTGAATATATAAGAAATTTCTTAATTTTATCTTCTTTTATAAGATTTAAATCGAAAATAAACAAATTAATTTTTAAAACTAAAAATAGGTTTAATGAATATGACAAAGAATTAATTTTATTTAATATTATAATGATTGTATAATATAATTTTAAGCATTACAAAAATAAAAATGTAAGTCTTTATTATGAAATTTTGTGTTCACCTTGATGGACATGTCTTAATGCAATAATACATTGATGAGTGACATACTCTTGTGTTAGGTTCGACTTATATATTGATTCATATTCATCCCCTTTTACACCTATTTACATTGATGCTCATACACATACTCACCATCTCAATGTTGACATTTTATTATTATAAATCATTACTATGGGGTGCAACATTAACAAAAGTCAACCACTTATTGCATTGTCCAATAATCCCCAAATTCTAAGACATCAAATTCAAACTTTCTAGACCTTTTGCACTAGACATCATGAGGTAACTTATTGATTCC
Source organism: Sequoia sempervirens (assembly GCA_007258455.2). Classification (NCBI taxonomy): domain Eukaryota; kingdom Viridiplantae; phylum Streptophyta; class Pinopsida; order Cupressales; family Cupressaceae; genus Sequoia; species Sequoia sempervirens. The sequence goes on from VDFB02193867.1 coordinate 658,492,593, forward strand.
TCAAACCTTTAGGAATGGTTTTCTTGTTTTATGTTCTATATAAAATGGTCCAAGCTAAGGACCCAAGAATTTACTAACCATCCTTCAACCCACTGAAGAAATCTAAGAACCTTGAGAACTACCTCAACTAAACAACACTCTTCCCACACCCACATGGTCTACTCATGCAAGTCAATGGTAAGGCATGCTAAAAGGAGACATCTTCTCAAAGGATGAATTGGGCATTGCATTTTCAACTTACCAACACAAACCAAGGGTTAATTTGACATGTTACATTCTTAAACCAAGGAGAATATCAATCATCTCTACTAGTTCACATAAATTCAACTAATCTGACATTGAATACCCATTACAATAGCCACACACTTTACTCTTTAAGGTTGGATAATGTAACATCAAATTATATAGTTCATTGAAATTATATGGGTGGATCTTTTTCAATAATAAATTATACAAAATGCATTAAGAGCATCAAAGGTCATTTTTTTCTATAAAGGTAGAAAATAACAAATACTATAGCAATAAAGTGAGATCCATGGAAACTATCAACATTGCTTCAAGAAATTAACAAGTTTCGATAATGCCTCGATGCCTCACAACCATGTGGAACCATTACATCTACCCCTCTAAACATGTAGGAAACTAAGTAGGTATTCCAACAAAACATATGCCGACAATAAGAGGTGAACACACATACACACACACGTTATCGATATCGCAAACAAAGAAATCATAAACTAGCATAGATGAGAGATATATTTCTCTAATTGTTACATACACATGAAAATTCAACAAATATTACAAGATCCAATCACATACAAGATTTGGAAGCATGCATCAATCATTATATACCATATATATATATAAGCAACCATTGGATATGTACTCCGATGCACAAAAGTGAAGAGAGAGTTAGCATAGGTGGTTAGAATTAGTAATCAGTCCCTAAAAACTAGTGCTCAGGGCTTGGAGTTTTTGAATGACAAAGCCATCAATTGGATTAGTAAGTCCCTAGATTTGGGTGAATATGAGGAGGTCATTGCTAAGGTTAATCATATGAACTTGGAAGAGAATATTGTGGATGCTGGCTTGTGTATGGAGAAGAATGTGGATGCTAGACCCTGCCTGCATACAAGGGGCAAGACTAAGAAAAGGGCAGAAATTTCATTCTAGGAACTTGAGGATGTGGTAGAGATGTATGGCAGGGTCATCTCTTGTAATATGGATTTTATCAAGGTGCTCCATAATATGCAATATTTTTTTGCTATTGTTTTTGGTTGTTCAGCCTTTTGTGCTAATGTTTTACTGTTGGGTTGCTGATGGGTTGTCTAGCTTTATCTTTTGTTAGTATTTTTTACTTTTTTGGGATGTTGGTGTTCATGCTTCTCTCCTTTTAGTAGTTTTCCTTCACTGTTAACGATTTTGAGGTCCTTATCTTGGACCATTTTATATAGAACATAAAACAAGAAAACAATGCCTAGAGGTTTGAGGAATCAATAAGCTACCTCATAATGGCTAGTGCAAACGCTCTTGAAAGTTTGAATTTGATGTCCTACAATTTGGGGATCATTCCAATAAAATAAGTGGTTGACTTTTGTTAATATTGCACCCCATAGTAATGACTTATAATAATAAAATGCCAATTTTGAGATGGTAAGTACGTATATGAGAATCAATGTAAATGAGGGTAAAAATGGATGAATATGAATCAATCTATAAGTCCAATCTAACATAATAGTACACCACTCATCAATGTATTATTGCATTAAGACATGTCCATCAAGGTGAACACAAAATTTCATGATAAAATACTTACATTTTTATTTTTCTAAAGTTTAAAATTATATTATACAATCATTATAATATGAAATAAAGTTAATTCTTTGCCATATTCATTAAACCTATTTTTAACTTTAAAAATTAATTTATATTTAAAATTTAAATTTTATAGAAGAGAAAATTAAGACATTATATATATGAATGATGGGTGATATTAAAATATTTTAAAAACCAAATTTCATTAAGAAAGTGTAAGTCTACATCGAGAATCTAATAAATAACTTCATGGTCAAATTTAAGGAATGCAAAAGCTCAAGTTGTATATGTTAGTGGTTCTTGTAACTTTTTCTCCAAATATATAAAAGGCCTAGATTTCAACACAATAAATGAGATATCCACACGTCCATGAATGTTGTATTTGATCTTTCTCATCACTATTAATTTGTTTCAATATTCAATTTGATTTAAGAGATGTCATTCACTTTTTAAATTGGGAAGCTGTTGAAAGACGTGTTTAGTTCATCTCTAGACCATTTTAATAGATGCAAATATTTAAAATATGAAGACAGTCAAATTCTTAAATACATTTTTTTGTCAAATTATTTACACATAATTCATATCGATTTCAAACATTCATAATAATAAAAATTAACCTTACAAAATATAAAATACAAAATAAATATGATTAAAGAAATCGCATTATGTTCCACTATGTGAGCAGAAAAATCTAAAACCATGGTATTAGTAATGCAATCCCATACATCAAGGGAAAATGGGCTTAATATTCATGCTCTTTATGGCTATCATTTCCATGTCCTGTAATATTGTACGTTTCAGGGGAATTATTTAGACGTATGTCTCCACAATCTGCTTATCAGCAACAATCAATGGTGAAAGATTTTTCGGAGCGCACCCACAAAACGAAAGTACATTCCGATTGCAGGACAAAGTGGTATTGAGGCAGGAAAAGTATGCCGGCATGTAATACTGGTGGGGGTTAAAGCACTCAATAGTAATATCTTTCCTTGGTCGACGATCTTTGAATTCTTTACTCGTCAAAGCAACCAACACATATCTTTACGATGACGGTCAACGATGCCTTTCTATAATCTCTCCTTCATTGATTCGTCTTTAATTAATCTTAGTTTATTAGCCAGTTTTAGATTTTGTATTGCATATTGTATAACGATTGCGGCATCAAACCCATTCAGTAGTTGAAAGGGAAAATAAAATGTTTATGTTTTTGTAAGTGGTCATGTATTTCCATTAAAAAAATATATTTTAGTTTGTTGCATTCTTATTACATAATTTAGTTAGCATAATGTTAAATGTCTTGTTATATGTATATTTTGTTCCATTAGTGTGAAGGTAATCAACCCTATTTCTATTGTGAGTTATTAGAAAATTATTTAGGAACTCCACATCTATTGTATTAACAAAATGTTTTCCTTGGTCAATAGTGACACTTATTGGACAACAAAACCATGCTATTATAATTTCATTTATGAACTTTGTACCATTTTTCACTATATGAAATACACACACATAAATCTATGCAAAAAACTCATACACCTCGATAGAAATTCATAAGAACATCATCATGTATGATAATAATACCAAAACACAACATGAGTCCAAAAATTTACATACAAACCCAAAAGACATGTGATCCAAATATCTTGAGACAATACAAGAATGACATATTACCAAGTATGATAAGGTATAAAAAACCAAAAAAGTCAACAAAAGGAAGCGCACTGTATGTCTACTATTTTACACCCCCTCCCCTAAGATAATGTTTGCTTCTAGAATCCTAAAAAGGGTGAGGATTAAGAACTAACAACTATGTGGCATCCTCTAAAGTAGCTATTAATGATAAAAAAATCTCAATAGAGACTTACCTATTCTATGTCTTATCCTCGAAGGTTCAAAATTTGATGTTGGAGAATATGGATAATCTCCAAATAAAATTTATCATCCTCTTCAACCCCTAATCAAGAATATGTCATATATTGCAGATATTACCTCAAAACAAAAATATGGAACACATCATGGACACAGAAGAGAATAGTTAGCTAGCCAAGTTAATTAACAACTAAACCAATCCTCTCAAGGATCTCAAAAGGTCTAAAAAAATATATTATGATCTTATATCACTTTCCATAAAATATTAGTCTATGATTTTGTAGTGCTCTTAAGAACACATGATCACCAACTAAGAAGTTTTGATCAAATCTCTGGGAATTAACATGCTTCTTCTACTTATCCTAAGTATTCGACAAATTTTATTTTTGGAAAACCTAATTCTCCATATCATGAAGCATATTAGGACCAAGGGAAACATAATATTGAATGTTATTCCAACTCAATGGTTTCCAACAAAGATGACTAAATGAATCTTATAATTTTGTCATGGCAATTGAATTGTGCTACCTATTGTTATATACAAACTCAACAAGTATAAATTATCTTCCAACATTGACTATCAACCCATAACATGCATATGAATCATATCCTCAAGAACCTAATTCATCCTCTCAATTTGATCATCTATATCTAGGTGATATGTTGAGATGAGATAAGTGCCCAATCCATATTATAAATAATTTTGTGAGATCATAAACTAAGTTTATTCTACAAGGCACTCCATGCAAGTGAATCAAATCATTCATGAAGATGCATGCCACGAATATAGCATTGTAGGGTGAAAAATGGACAATTCATGTCATATTTTCCACCCTCATCATGTGGCATCATGATAGAAAGTAGATAGAGGAAAATCAAATGTAAATTCCATCAAAATTGTGTCCAAATTCCACTCAATAATTGTATGTGGTTGAAAATTATTTTGGGATTTTGGTTCTCTACCTTTACACTCTTGTACTTGAGGAATATACCAACAAAATCAACAATATCATGCATTGTCCCTACCCACTAGCATAACTACTAAAGGTTGGCATGTATCTTCTTCACACCAAGATGATGCATGATGCACCTCAAACATCATAATTGTGCAAAGATCACCAACAAATAGGATGTAAACATAATTGATATGTCAGAGTAGTCCATTAGATGCATCAAATAAAACAGTATATTCCCAATAGTATCATTTGGGATTCAATATCTACCTAAAATTCTTGATATATTAGATTTATAGGAATCAATTGTAGCTTCATAAGTCCATAATTAACACAACTAAGACCTTACACAACCTCATTCTCAAGGAATTCAAATTTACATCATCATCATCATCATCATCATCATCATCATCATCATATAGACCATCCACATCTATGAATGTTGTATTTGATCTTTCTTGTCATTGTTAATATGATCAACTATTCATTTTGATTCAAGAAAGATCATTCACCTATTAAATTAGGAAGCTCTTCAAGAATATCTCTAATTTATCTCTAAAACCATCTTGATAAATAATATTTTAAAAACAAAAACAAACAAATTCTCAAAACATTCTTTGTTAAATTAAGTACCTATACATAATTCATACCAATTTCAAACATTAAATTCATAATAATTAAGATTAATCTTAAGAAATATATATATATATATATATATATATATATATATATATATATATATATATATAATTAAATCCATGACATCATCATGTTCCAACATGTGAACACAAATATCTAGAAGCATGGTAATTATCAACAGCTAGTGTTGGAATGCAATGCCATACATTAAGGGAAAATGGGCTTAATATTTATGCTCTTTATGTCTTACCATTTCCTGTCGGTTTCAAGGGAATCATTTAGACGTATGCCTCCAGCAATGGATTATCAGTGGCAATCAACGGTGAAGATTTTTCGTAGCACACCGACAAAATGAAAGTACATTCCAATTCATTAACAGCTGGGCAAAGTGGTATTAAAGCAATAAACGTAAGTCGGCATGTCTCCCATGTAACATGGGGTGGGGATAATATTTGAAGGAATGGAGAAGGGGATAATGCCAAGGATTATGGATGAAGCGGGACTAATCAAGCATAAATAGATAAATGGAAGGCATAATTTGTAGGCATTATTCCTTCCCTATCATCATTTATCTACAAGGATAGTAAACCTGAATTGACTCTCCTTAATAATTCAATTGATGATTTATTCAGATTGGAGACTAATTTAGATAGTTTTGCAGAGGAAGCCAATGAAATCATAGATGCAAGGTATCATGCACATAAAAAACTTTTAGCTTTCAACTGGCCATCTGATGAGGATTTTAGTTCATGGCTCGAAAAATATGTGGAATAGATCATTTTCAATTGTTTTCTTGTTCTTCTATAGTGTTGGGGTCTATTTTTTCTCTTGTGACCTAATCAACATCTCTCAAGCATTTTAAAGGATAAATAGGGTGATGGAACACACAACTTGTACTTTTACAACCAACTTCTTCTTCAAGCACATTTTGGAATCAATGAAGATCTTCTACAATTGCACATGCAATTGCTATTGTCTTTAGTTAAGCATGTGTGTTCCTTCACGAGGTAGTTGTACTTATATTTTTGGTTTGATCCTATGTGGACAAAATTGTCAAATATAAATGTGACATATTTCCATAGGTTTGAATATTTTTCTCTCCCTTGTTATACAAAACGGTATTCAAGGCCTTTTGTATGTAGAGCATTTTATAATAAAGCTTGTATTTTTAGTCTAGGTTTTTAAAAATATAATTTGATGTAATTGTCCATTTTATATAATATTACTAGCATTTTATACCTATATAATGGCATTTTTGCAAGCATATTGTCTCATACATGTACTTATCTTCAAAATTAATGAATAAATTTGATCAAGGATCTATTATGTTCATCTTCACAGTCTTTCATGTGTACGAATGTTTCTTTATAGCTTTTACTCAAGCGATAAATTAAATATGCTTTCTAAGAAATGTTGAATGCTTTAGCTTTTTACAAAAAAATGTAAGAATTGTTTGCAAGATTATGAGAGATGGTCATGCAATGCATTATCATCAAGCTTTAATGTTAGAATCTATATGTTATATAGGGTGTGCAATTACATCTTGCTTGACTTTGTTGCCTAAGTTTAAGGCACCAATCTATTGAAAGTGTTTGAATGCAACCCCATGGTTGTGAATTTCAAAATGAATTTTCCTTACTGTAGTAATTTATTGCATAATGTTATTTACATGTTCTCAAGCATTCGATGTATAAAAATCTCAAGGACTTAGCTCATCAAGTATTTGTATCAACAATTATTGACTAATTAGTGAGAACATATCCATTTAACACAATCCTTGAAGATAATGGCAAGGAATCTCAACTGATATTGTATAGGATCACCCTCCTAGGTGTTGTAGAGCCTCAAAGTGTAGAGTAATATATTTTCTTATCTTTTCTTGTTCATTGGCCAACCCCTTAAGGAAATTAATAATTTGAATTGGCTATTCTTTAGGTTTTCTTGAGATCTACTTAGGAAAATTAAAATACCAACACATTGATAGTTAAATTTATGATAAAAACATTAGAAATATAATGTCTATCAAATTTGAGTAGAACATCACCTTATTTTCTCTTCATAATTTTTATCAAGGTCATATCTTTTACCTACTACTCTCATTAGGTCAATATTGATAAATACATTTAGAATCATCAATTTTCCCATTAAACCGTTGATTTTTGGCCCCTATGGACAACTCTTGCTCTTCTAGGGTTTTTCACCTAAAAGGAGAGAGACAGGAGCAAAAATGCTAATGGTTCATTCAAATAATGTTACGTGTGATGTCTAAACTAAAGGATGAAGCTAACTAAATGCAATTGACTGATTTAAATGAATGAAAACAAATGCAAAAGTGAGATTTAAGCTAGATGTTTGAAAAAACATTGTGTAATGCAACAATGATGTAAATGAAGAAAATACACTAAAAATAAAGAAAACAGATGAATTTGAGTGCACATGGTTGAAGTTTGATGAATTTAGAATGTTGCGGATGTTGACTGAAATCACAATTTTTTCACAGTGGAACTCATTCGCCTAAGGTGCTGAATTAGTCCTCCCAGTGAAAAACTGTCAGAAGAAAGTTTCTGTCTATTGAGATCCATAATCTAAAAAAAATCATATTTCTTGTGCTAAGGTGGGACTCATTTGCCATAGGTGGTGAATCAGTCCTCTCCCAAATTTCTAAAAAATCAAGAGACAACTTTGTAACACCATATCTGGAAATCACTGTTTGTCAGGTTACAGAAGTCAATTCTATAGAAAAGGAACATAAAACCTTCCCCAAGCTTGAAGTAGACTTGAGTTGACTTGAAGCACCTAGTTGACTTGTAAACCAATCTTCAACATGAAAAAACTTGTCAAATATGCATATCTAGGTCTGCAAACAAACATGCAATAGGGGGAAAATGGTTTAAGGTTAGTGAATAGGGGTTTTCCTTAGTCAAACCACACTTTTGGTAATCAAACTCTTAATGAAATAATGAAATGCAAAGGAATGATAAACTAACAACATGCAAATACTATCAACTTACCAAACCCTTCACGATGCAAATCTGAAGTATTGTCAATGGCCACTTCAAAGTGCTTGAAAAGATGTAAAATGCTTGAATGCTTGAAATGTGAGATAGAATCCTTGAATGGATGAGGAGATGTAAAATAAGGTGAAAATCACTTATATTATACACAGGTGTGCCTTAGTTACCCATTCATACCTCATCATAGGCTGGCATCAAGTGTTTTTGAATAAAATCCCGAAAGGAAATTTAAAATATTTTGAATTTGGGGCCAAGGGGGACTCATTCACCACCCATGGCGAATGGGTCCCACCTAGGACCTGAAAATGTGTGTTAGGAAATATGTTGTATTTAATGTTGTTTGTTGGGATAATACTAAAAAATACACTTAATTAACCATATAAGAGCATAAAGAGGTCAAATAAAGCATGAAATAGTGATAAATAGTGAAGATGTTCCTAGAAAAGTGTGAAATCTTGTTACAAGACTTTACAACACTTCAAAATAGGACTTGTTGATGAATAAAAAGTGTTTTTTAGGTAAATTACAATAAATAAAATCTAGAAGAATGTAGGAATGTCTTACAACACTTCACAACACCTTCACAATGAATTGTTCTTTGAGTTTTAGTACCTAAATAAGCATGTTCAAGCCATGTTTCAACATAAAATCAAAGAAAAATAGACAAACACCATGAAACAAGGCCTAAAAGGCCATGAAAATGACAAGGAGCTATTTTTCTATGACACACCCATCCATATTTCATATCTTAGAAATAGGCCTATTAGAATGACTCCCTTTATATTCATATTCAAATAGATTCCAAACTTGAGAAGGAATGGTTGCATCTCTAACAAAACTTTCCATATCAACCAACCTATCTATGAGAACACTGCACACTCAAGCATGCTTTACACTTTCCAATGATATAGGAAACTCAACTATTATGTCCTATTCATAATCTCTTGTTGATGTTTTAGGTTTTAAAGTGGACTAACTCATGTTAAGGGTTTTTTTACAAATGATGTAGGGTTTGTAATTAGGGCTTAATTGTGTTGATAAAATATTATAGTTCTCAAGGAACCCTTACACACATAATAGAGTGCAAGAGAATTTTATTTGTGAAGCTTGAACAAAGAAAATTTAATTTACCCATTAATTTGCTTGGAAAGCCTACTTGTTAAAGCTTGCAGCTACTTGAATTCTCAATACACACAATTTGAATGTTAAATAAAAATAAAACCCATTGAATTTATTGCACACCTTATAAAAAATAAAGTAGAAAGGTGTCATTTTTTCCACTAAAACTCATATAAGTGAAATGCAACATCACATGTATCTACTTCGTTAGTTTGAATGAGAGTGATCAATATAAATTGATGCATCACAAGCAATGATTATCACAATATTAAAATACATTAAAAATTTATTTGAAATTCCTTTTTGCAATGTTGCAATGGAAAGTAGCATGTGATGTAATAAAAATTAGACATGTTACACTAGGTCATCTTTGTAGGAGTCAAAAATCAATATAAACTCCTTAACTTGAAATTAGTGAGCCTATGAACATTAACAAACAATAGCTCTTTGGGACACATGGCACCCATATTGCACCATTGCAATTTTTAATAAAGAATGGTTGAAGGAAAGTATGATGTGCTAAAACAATGTATTGTAAGAGTTATGCAACTTGTAAAGTAACCCATAGCTTTATAGACTAGGTCTGTTTATGAGGAGACACACATAAAAATAGCACATGATTGTAGTCTTGTGATGGTCGCTCTTCTTAAAAATTGTGATATGAAGGGATAATGTGATGCAACAAGAACATGGAATGTAGCACCAAGTGTCACAATAGCACACAAATGTGGTTTCCTAAAGCTTGTGAGTTTTTAAAATTGTGATGGCCTAAATGGATGTGATGTAATAGAGTTTCAATATGTGGCAAATAACCAGAAACATTATAGGTACCATTTCATTGCGCTCATAAAATGACTTCAATGAATTAAATGTGCAATCATTAATTGCTCTTAAGAGGTCACTATGAAAAGGGGTAGGTTAATTAATATCATAAAGGATTACCATGACAACTTTAAGAAACTAGGAATGAGTAGAGCAAGTCACCTTGGAAGCGAAGAGAAGATAAAGTGACAAGTAAAAATAAGAACCCTAGGGTTTAAAATTTTAATCTTGAGACTTAGGAAAACATCTTAACAGGGGGTCAGTTTAGGCATCTATGCAACAAGATGACACTTTCTATTTTATGGTTAAAGGATTCGTAACAAAAGAAAGTGTTGTGTAGGTTGATATACAAAATACTCTAGGCGTGTATATCAATGGTTTCTTTTCAATCTTGGGTGAGGTGAATGTTTACACAAAATCTGTATCATGGCTTGGTTGGATAGAACATTTTAGGTTCAACATATACAACCCTCCCAAGAGATGGAGTAATTAAAAAATTCACATTCTTTGCACTAGCTATTATGAAATAATCCATGCAATGCATATTTCTAGGTCAAGGTACTTAAAGGAACTTATTGTATAGTTAATTTCATAAAAGAAATAAAAGAAAATAATTAGAGAACACTTCCATTCAAAAAGTAATAAGGGAATCAAATTTGCATCAGCATCATGTAGACGATCCAAATGTCAACAAGTGTTATATTTGATCTTTCTCACTACTTTTAATTTGTTCCATTATATGGCTTGATTTGGAACAAATCATTCACCTATTGAGTTAGAAAACTCCTAAAAAAAAACATTTCTAGCTTGTCTCTAGACACCATCTTGATATAGATGAAAATATTTAAAAGAAAAAAAATAACAAATTCTTAAATACATTATATGTGAAATTAATTATATGTAATTCCATTCAATTTCTAACATTGAATTCATGGTAATTGAAAGTAACCCTACAATATATAAAATTGAAAAAATAAATATAATTATATCTTTGACCACGTCGTGTTCTATTATGTAAACAAAAATATCTAAAACCATAATATTAGTGACAGTTAGTGTTGGAATGCAATGTCATACACCAATGGAAAAGGGAGTCAATATTTTTATGCTCTTTACGGCTATACTTTCATGTCTTGTAATATTGTATGTTTCAAGGGAATTATTTAGATGTATGTTTCCAGAATCTACTTATCAGTGACAATCAATGGTGAAAGACTTTCCGATTCCTTAACAGCTGGTCAAAGTTGTATTAAAGCACTAAATGAAAGGAAGGTATTGGATATCATGTTAGAAATAAAGTTTGATTGTTGAAAATCGACTTCATATTTTGATAAAGAGTATTAATATATCAAAATGATTAGCATTTCACATATGGTATAAAATTCTAATTTAAAAAGGTTTTAAATTTGATGAGGTTGTTTATCAAATTTTCAATTTATACTTCACTTTTTATATGATATCTTTTTTAAAAATATTTTAAAGATCGTCTATCAAATATATATGAAATATCTTAATTTTATATTCTTTTAGAAGATTTAAATTATAAAAAAAAATTATTTTTTTAAAATTAATTAATATGTCAAGGAATTTACTTTGTTTAATATTATAATGAATGCATACTATAATTTTAAAAAATTTAAAAATAAAAATGAAAGTCTTTTATAACTAAATAGTGTGTTTATTTTGATAGACATGCTTTAATGCAATACCACAATGATGAGTGACATACTCTTGTGTTAGGCTTTAACTTATAAATTGATTCTTATTCATCCATTTTTATCTCCATTTGCATTGATTCCCATACACATACTCACCACTTCAAAGTTGATATTTTATCATTATAAATTATTATTATGGAATGCAAAATTAACAAAATTCAACCACTTATTGTATTGGAATGATACCCAATTTTTAAGACATTGAATTCAATTTTTCTAGACCATTTGTACTAGCCATTATGAAGTAAACTATTGGATGTTTCATGTGACATGTTGTTATGTCAAACTATTTGAAGGCATTCAATGTGCACATGATTTCATAAGAGGGACAAAAATGAACATTTAAAACACACTTAAATTCTAAAAATAAATAAATAAATAAAATATACTTCATCAACACAAAAGCCATTTTTATTTTTCTGAATGTTTCCTTTAATATTTTTCATCATTAATAATTCTATTAACTAAGGGGTTTGACCTAGTGTTGACAAGGGGTAGTATAGATTAAAATTCTATGCTTATGCTCTTTTATGTTGTATTGATATCCTAATATAAAGAATAAGAAAATATTAAAAACATGTATAGTGAACTATTAAGTAGTGCAAGAATATATAAATTAAATAAACCAAAATATACACATATACACATTCCTTTCACATATATCACATAACATAAACCACTATATACTCATCATATCAACTTGTAGTAAATAATCATCATTCTCTTAATACATATCCATTCCTAATATAATATTCATCCCATTCCTCCTCATAATTATATATTAGTATCTCAAACTCTTATTCCATACTTTTATTATATGTCCTCTCACATATTACATATTATTCGCTATCTCTCTATTACTTGTTTTCCCTCTTACATGCATTCTAATATATTCTCTCTTTTCATTACATACCATATATGTGGTACATCTATATTCATTCTTTTAATTATAGGGATGTGTCCCTCATTACGAGTACACCTCTTTGTATGTGTCATAGGCTAGCTCTATGTGTTACACTTGAATTACAATGTCTTTAGATTGGTGTATCATTCTTGGGGTGTGTTCTTATGTTACTTACCTCTAGGGCCCTTGTGGAACATTATGCCTTCATTAGACTATCCTTTAGAATTTTCTAACCTAATAAGAGTTATGTGACTATGCACTGCCAACATCATCCCTTAGCTAGACACATCCTATCCTCAAGATATATAAAATCTATCCATGGGTGATCCAAAATTAATTTTAAGATTGTTCTTGTAATGACATAAATTATACTCTCTTCTTGGAGATAGTGCAATTTCTTATTTAATTTGGACCTATTTTAGTACCCTCACATTAAAATACCCTTCAATTCATCATTAATAGGCCCAGAGGACACATTATTTCAGATCTTGAGGCTTATTTAAGCCAAAAACTCAAAAAAATTATCAAAAACATAAAAAATTCTAACAACCCCCCCTGAAAATATTAGGTGGGACTCATATGCCACCTTGTGCGTATGAGTCCCCTAGGTGGGACCCATATGCCAGAGGTGGTGTACGAGTCCCATTTGTGGCCTTTTTAGGGTTTGAGGAGGAAATTCAACTTTTTAATACAAATTTTTGGTTGTTGTCGGCTTTTGAGATTTGAATAATGGTAGTGATTATTTCATATAAGCAAGCATTTCTAGAGAAATTTCAAGATCCAAGCATTCAAGAGTCTTCAAGCATTCTTTCACAAGAGTGTTCAAGTTTCAAGAGCAAGCAAAGTTGAAGTCTTGAAGCAACATCAAAGTGTTTTTGCAAGTCTTCAAACTCACTTTCATTCAAGATCTAGCATTTTCAATGGTTGATCATGGTTGTCTATTGTGAATCATGATGGATTCTAGGTTGGGGAGATGCAACTAGACATCAATCCAAGCCTAATGACTTGTTTCCTAAGTGATTCCATCCTCCATTATCACTCTAATTTCAACCTAAGGAAGGTACATGCATCATCCTAACTTATTAGAGTGATTTGACATTCCCCAAAGTGAGTCATTATATCCAAGATTCATTCATGCATCCCATTCTTACACATTAGAATAGGGTTGCATTGCATTTTAGATTTCCTAATCTTAGACACACTTAAGGTTAGGATTTATGTTCACATTTACATTCAATTTTCATTGTTTCTATCAAGGTTTAATTACCAGACTAGAGGTTTGACAAAGGAAAACCCCCCATAAGCAAATCAAGTCTATATTCTATTTTGCAAGCCTTTTCGTAGATTCAAATCTAGAAATTAGTTTGGAAGGAAAGAGCGGAGATTGGAGCATAGATTTGAAATTTGAATTCCTGAAAAAGAGGAATGGGAATGATACATTGGAAGTGGCATATGAGTCCCACTACAAGCATTTTTCTAGATTTTTGTAGTTCCAGAAACCCTGATCTAGGATCGATACACCCAGACTAGCATATGAGTCCTAGTGTGCCAAAATTTTAGGTTTTTTCAGTGTTTTAGAGCTCATTCTAGACTTCTTCAGGTTTTCAGGTGCATGCTTATGAGATCTCACCATTCTGTTATGATTTACACACATTTTTAGATCATTTAGCTAAAGATTGCATCATATTAGGGTTAAGCATTACATCTTTCATTTCACTTGTCTTTCCAAGCCCTAGCTTGGTGGTGAACCCCTCATTTGTTTTCAATCATACTTTAGGACAACCCTATTGCAAGATCTCTTTCTCTTTTGCATACTTTAGATTGAGATCTCTAGGGTTTCCCTTCAATGAAATGATTGTGAAGTGTGTTTTCTCTGTCCTAAACCACAAGAAGCAAATCTATTTTCTATTATTTATGTTCTCTAAAAAAACTATCAAAATTATTTACAAGTGTAAAAATCTTGTAAAATGTCTATACGAACCCTTATACTATGGTAAGATATTATTCCATATTCTTTCCAAGTTATTGTATGTGATGGGGGTCAAAGTGTTTTATCTTGTAAGGTGAATTCAATGTGATGGGGGTCAAAGTGTTTTAGTTATTTTACCCTTTGTTTTCCTTTTTCCTTCATATTTCCTACTATCTTGTCATTATTTTTCACATGAAGTATAGTATTTGATGAAACGTAATAGGAAAATAAAATGATTAAGAAAGTGCCAATATCAATTGAAATGCTAACTAATTTTTGGCTGACTTGACAGGAAGTAATAAAAAAACTATAGAGATGGTTGAGGACACACATGGAGTGATCAAGTTGTCTTTTGTCCATACTTATTTTGAAGTGAATGCTTGTTAAAAACTATTTTATATTTTTGGCTAGCAACTGAATGTTAGTTTTTATCAGAGATGTATATTTTTTTGTTTATCGAACTTAATGTTTTGTTGGTTGTAGGCCACAAAAAAACCATATGAACTTATTGGTCCTACTCTAGTATAAATATTTACCAATTTAAAGAATTCATATATAGATGTTAATATAATATTGTCTCGCTCTTCAAAAATCATTTGAAATTTGTTGCACACACATATGTTTGAGCTGAATTAGAAGAGCATGCTATTACCTTTATCATCAATTGGACAAGTAGGCAGGGCCCACTCCTCACATCAATTGATGATCTGTTTGCAGTTTCTAGTCTGGTAATTTAATGTGTGATTTGATTTCAAATTTATTTTCTTTCTAAATATAAGTTAATTATCTAAAATCTCGTGGAATTCAATTTTATGTATGTATAGTTGATTATTTAGAATTATGATTGGTTTCTTTATTCATTCATGTATTTGTTATTTATTCTAGAATTAAAGATATTATTCATGTAGATTGGAATTCATCGTTGGTAGCATATCATTTGGATAATACACTTAATTATTTTTCTATTACACTTTCTACTATAGTTCATGTTATTGTAATTCTTGTCGTAGTTTCTAGCAGACTTCCTTAGTTTTTTCCAGGAAGCAGGGACAACAAAATCAATCTTAATTCAAAATTAAAGGTTTATTATGCAATTCTAAGATACTGGTTTTAATAGTATTAAATGAAAACTTAAGAAGTGTGTGTTGGATTAAAGATAGGATTTTATTCATTTGCAAAGTGTTCTTTAATTTGAGTCTTAGGTTAAAAGGTGTGTTTCAATTCAATTATTAGGTGCATCCATCCCCCCTTAGTTCACTAGTTTCATCCCTTAGATAGATTTTCGTAACACTATTCACAAGTTTACACACTCAGATTGACATTGAGGAGTAAATTGAGGAACTTCCAAAGATAAACAAAAGCCAAAGCCAAGATAGCATTATAAGGATAATTTTACCCATAATACCAACCATAGTTAATGCAATCATTTTGGCACCGTTGCTAGGGAATGGTGTTAAAGGCCTATCAGCCTAGTGAACTAAGATAGGAGCATTATGCTAAGGAGAAATTCCATGTGACATTTGACCTCATTTGGATAACTACCCTTAGTTTTCTTTATTATTAGTTATATATGTGTATGAATCATTGTAGGGATAGTAGAGGGGCATTTGTTAAAAAGGATAAAGGGAGTAATACATAGCCACAAAACTCGGAAAAAAAAATAAAAATCATTAGTTAAGGGTGGCAATTCACAACAAGAATTTGCTTATCAACGGCAATCACATGGTGAAAGATTTTTTGTAGCACACCCACAAAATGAAAGTACATTCTGATTGCAGGACAAAGTGGTATCCCTATGAAATATTGGATCATGCTACCTATGCAAACAAAGAAGTGAGATATCAAATAAACTAAGCGAAAGCATAAGAAAGCAAAAATCAAACTCTATCTCATAGTGGATTGGTGCTTCTTTGATGTGGAAAGAAGCCCTTTCCCAACCCTTGACAAGCTCCTGGATGAACAAGATTCAAATGTTTAAGATTGTGTCTTAAGTTGTGGAGTCAAGATGAGAAACTTGTGGAGGATTAAATCAATAGAGAAGGTCTCTATTTATAGAATAAAATGATAGAAGAATGCAAAAAATGGAGGATGTGGGATCATTCAATATCCAATGGCCAAGTGCCACTTGTCAAAGATGTGAATGGAGGAAGGTTGTGCACATCTTGGTCAATGCGCCAAAGAGGGGGAGATTTGAAATTCAAAAGATGGCTTGTTGGAGGGAGATAAAAACTCTTAAATGCCAAGTGGGGGACATGTAAGAGACATGTAAGAGCTCTTAAATGCTTTGTTGGATGGACAAGTCATGTGGGAGGGAAAATTCAAATTGGGAGAATATTCCCTCAAAGATGCCATTTTGAATGAAAATGATGAATTAATAAATCAATTAAATTGATTTATATGCACAAGTTGCAAAATATAGAGAAAAGAGGATTAGGATTAGCATTAATCATGGTTTGATTAATTTAAGATGATGATTAGGTGATTTTGACTTTTGACTTAGATACTTAGATTTATTTAAATCAAAAGGGAGGAAATTTATGCACAATCCAATTAATTAAATACATTTGATTTAATTAAATGAAGAAACTTTAGGAGATAATTAAATGAAGTGATTTATTTAATTAAAAAGACAACCTTAGGAGATCAATCAAATGAACTTGGTTTATTTAATTGATGGGTGAATATGATGTAATTAAAAATGTGTGATGTCAATTTCATGTGTCTACATTTTGCCCCTCTTTGAAGCAATGTAATTGCTGTGTTGGTTCAAAGAATAAACTTGTACCACAATCAAATTTCAATTTTTTAAATTTTTTTTGAATGCCCTAGTGGAAAGAAGTATACTGGTACATTCCCCCCTCAAGAGATCGAGCGAAAAGATATGATTTGAGGGTCAATCTTGCGACAAAGAGGTTCAAGATGGACACACGAATGGTTATGATGATGATGCAAATGAGATGGTTTTAAGATGCTTAGAATAACCAATCTACATTATCCTAAACTACTTAAGATGATGATGTACTACATGTGAGATGGATAAGATGGATGATGTGATATGCTATGATTATGACATTTATGTATGCTGATGATTTGTGGATGCATGATGGATGCATTGGTGATGATGATTAACTAATCATGACATGATGTTGGTGCGGAAAAGAATAAATGAGATGATGACAAGAGGATCTAGCAAGCCAAATTTATGAGAGACGATGACGAGAAATGGATGATGATGATTTGTTTATCAGGGATTGGGACTTTAAAAGGGCTACTTACCTTATGTTTGATAACACACATAAGCATGATGCATCAAAGTATAAAGAACCAAGATGGCGTTGTACCTAGTGTGATGGACTTTGAATCGACAAATAGATAGGAGTATTCTTATTCACACTTGACATACGAAAACCTTGCTAGGACATACCTAACAAAGAAAATATTTTCCAAGTTATATTACAAGAACATACAAAAAGCACAATAGACAAAGAGATAATGGTTGATGCCCCATTCCTTTCTCTCTAAATCGCTTTGATTAGACATCATCGAGAGGTCATTGGAATGAGCACAATAAGATAAATCAAAAAGAAAAGATCAAGAACACAAACAAGTCAATGTTCTTCATACCTCTAGCCAAAGGGATTTTTTTTGTTTAGGATAAGAACTGAAATGAATTCCAATAGATAATGCCCATTGTAGGAAGGATACATCCTAGGACATGTTAGTGGATGGTGGCATGTCATTTTGTTTATCCAAAGTGTTTATCCAAGTTGATAAGTTGTTCAAAAGGATATTGATATAAGGTCGATTGACATGTTTGCAAATAATCAAGAGTTTGATTTTTCATTTAAAATTTTGTTGTTTCGATTCTGATTTTTTCGTTTGAAGTTTTCTTTTGCTAATTGTTGTGCTTGTTTCCATTTGTATTGCCAAAGGCTGAAGTTGATGATTGTTTTATTATGGATGATTGATTATTGTGGGTGAAATCAATATGGGCAGAAATGTATTTTTCATATATTTGGATGTTTTTGGTGTTTTTCAATATTTTGAGGTTGTTTTTGGTATTTTTGAGATTTAATGAATGTTTTGATTTTCTAATTTTCTAATGTTTTGGGGTTTTTTGAGATTTTATATTTTTTTTGGATTTTGTGTCTCTGGTGCTGATCAAAGATTAGCCTTACCTACGTTTAAGCTCAAAGATGAAGTAGTTCGTATTCCATGTTTTTGACGTTTTCTATTTTTATGAATATTTTTTTGGATTTTTTATTTTATGATGTTTTTGGATTTTCTTGGTTTTTTGGTGTTTTTGGATTTTGATATGATTTGAATGTTTTTTGAATTTTTGCATGATTTTGATGATTTGGATAAGGGTGTGTGACAATATCAGTGCTTTGTTTTGGATTTTGTTGAAATCCAAGCTAGGGTTGATTTATTGGTGTTGATGTGTTTTTTATGCACTTCTCAACACAGACAATGCATAGATGCATTAATTCTCTTAAAAGACAATCTTCCACAATCAGATTGCAGAACACTATCCCAAGGTCTCTAATGTTAGGTCTTGATAGTGCTTGGAATATCTCAGTTGATTTATTTGATTCGCTGGAATCACAATGCAAACTTATGGATGAGTTACAAAGTGTGGGAAGTTGGGTTTGCAAATGCAATCTCAAAGTACTGGAAGTGAATGAACAGTGGTTGTCCACTCAAAATAGCAAGCTAAAACTCATCAAGCTCATCTGATTTAGCTTCGTGGTGATGCTTTGGATCCTACTCTAACCAAGGATTAAAATAAACAACAAAAGGAAAATGGTTAAGAAAGCTATTCTAATCCTAAGCTATGAATGAACAGTAACAATGGTGGCTCCTAAAGTAGACAGGCTTCCTAAACTAAGTTTTACTTGACCAAGAGAAACCTACCACTTCACAAAACTAGTGCAATCTTCTAAGGTCTGCTGATTTTGAAATTACACATACACATCATGAACATGCAATTGAACTAGGTTGCAACAATGACATAAAGAAGCCCAAGCTAACTTTGCACAATAGCTTGTCATCAACAAGTGCTAAAAGTAGGGGTTGGAAGCTCATCAAATACTATAATGTAACAACACCATCATGAAAGACATTTAAGAAACTAATATTAAAACTAACATGGAAGGTAGAACCATGCATGCAAGATGAGAAAAATCGAAGAGACCATCCATAAAATTATGGAATGTTGTCTTCTATTGCTGCAAATGCTTTTTACATCAAGCCTCCAACCCTTACAAATGAGGGGCAAGCCCCTATTTATAGTTTTCCAAAGCCCTAATGAATGGCTAGGATTAATTCACAATGAGTGGCCCAAATTTGATTTACATTAGGGTTTCACCCACCCCCCATTATCCAACAATTTTAAAATACATTTTTTTCTTTTCCCTATTTTGTCACCTAGTACCTAGGTGTTGTAGCAGTTTCGTCATTTAGCTGATTGTCATTTTACAATAGTTGAAACTACCTGAAAGATACCTTCTTACTTATGTGTTTACAATGTTCTTCCTTGGATCAAACAAGCCCATCGATAATTGGCATCAATGGATTGGTTCCCCTGATTCAGGTGAATAGTTCCCTTATGCTCTCTTCGAGACCACCCCATTGCAGTTTTTTCATTGACTTCATTGGCACATGCCTTCTTCTAACGTTGACCCTATTGGTAGGTGCTAGGGGGAGAGGCAAACATGAAATGAATGGTGATAGGAGCTATGTGCATTCCTTGTTCAACTTTCTCAATGGGTCTCCTTGATGGACCCGCGGTAGACTTCATGAATCTTGCATACATGAAGTGTCGTAAGTGCTTTCATACACATATCAAGCAAAACATTAGTCAAATCTTGCAAAATCCTTGTTAGATCCATCCATGCATCATCAAAAGATCATAATATTCATATTTGGAGCTTATTTGGACTATAAACATTAATGCAGGCCTAAGGGGGCAGACAGCGAATGAGGGACAACAAATTGAAAAGGAAGTTCTCTGACCTCACAAAACTTGGAAAAACCAAGATTTTTCAATTATAGCACATGGGAAAAAGGGAAGGAAGAGTGCCCATAAAAGCTTCCTCAAGATTGGACCCATTTGAAAAAAAAAAGAAGCTTGGAAGGGGAAAGTAGGAGGGTCACCACCCTCTTGAAAAGGTAATGAGCACATGGTGGCCCAGAAGGAAAGTCCTGGATGGTGATAGAGGGGTGGAGTCGTAGAAACGGCCACGGAGAGACGGAGTCCCAGAAATAGCCGCAGAGGGGTCGGGTTCCTGAGGCCAGGTCGTCGGGGCTCCACGGATCTTCAAAATAGCCACGGAGGGATGAAGTCCTGGAAACGGCCATGGAGGGGCCAAGTTTTGGAGGCTGGGTCATTGGGGGTCGGTGGATGTTCAAAATGGCCATGGAGGGTCTGAGGTTCAGAGGCCAGGTCACCTGGGCTCCACGAATGTTCAAAACAGCTAAAGAGGGATGGAGTTTTGGAAGGAAATTTTTGGAACCCTAAAAACTTAATGAAACCTTGACGAAACCTTGGCAGTTCACTTAGGCACCACAGAAACATCCCAAATCCACCAAAACTTTGTCCCTAAAGTCAAAAATGTAGAAAGCAGACCATCGGGGGTCTACGGATGTTTCAAAATAGCCAAAGAGGGACAAAGTTCTAGAAGGAAAGTTCTGAAACCACCGAAACTTAACAAAACATTGATGAAACCTTGGTAGTTCACTTAGGCACCACAAAAACAACCCAAATCCACCAAAAATTTGTCCCCAGAGTCAAAAATGTAGAAAGTGGACCATCAAGGGTCCATGGATGTTTCAAAATAGCTAAAGAGGGACAAAGTTTTGGAAGGAAAGTTCTGAAACCACCGAAACTTAACAAAATGTTGATGAAACCTTGGCAGTTTACTTAGGCACCAAAAAAACATCCCAAATCCACCATAAATTTATCCCCAAAGTCAAAAATATAGAAAGCGGACTGTCAGGGGTCCACAGATGTTTCAAAATAGCCAAAGAGGGATGAAGTTCTAGAAGGAAAGTTTTGAAACCACCGAAACTTAATGAAATGTTGAGGAAACCTTGGCAGTTCACTTAGGCACCACAAAAATATCCCAAATCCACCAGAAATTCTTCCCCAAAGTCAAAAATGTAGAAAGAGGATCGTCGGGGCTCCATGAATGTTTCAAAACAACCAAAAGAGGGATGAAGTTTTGGAAGGAAAGCTCTGAAACCACCGAAACTTAACGAAACATTGACGAAACCTTGGCAGTTCACTTAGGCACCACAAAAACATCCCAAATCCACTAGAAATTTGTCCCCAAAGTCAAAAATGTAGAAAGCGAATCAAGTAATCAAGGAGCAAGTCAACAAGAACAAGACAAAAGGAAGAAAAGGAAAGGGGACTTTGTTTCTCCCTAGATTTGAATACCCCAAGTAGGTGAATTTGGTCAAGGGGATTTGATCGTTTGAAGGCACATGACCAATTTGGGCTTAGAAAATGGGGCACACAAATCAAGATAGGAGCAAAGCAGCCTGTCAGGAGAAAAAAGAGGGGGTCCCTATGTATGGCAGGGCATGTGTGCAAAACATGCACAACAAATGGTGACTCGTTGGGGAAATGCTCTAGAGCATTTTGATGACAAACTAGAATCACAAACCTAGAATTTTTGGTTCGGACCTTCACGCTAGGGAAAACAAACTAGATGCTCAACCAAAGAATCAAAACCACTAGCCAACCCAACCTTCAGTATGAACTAAAAATCCAAGTGTGTGCAGTTGCGTTAATTCCCATCCTTTAGTTGCTATAGGAACCCAAGCTCCATCAAGTTAAGCTACATAGTTTATTCTAACTCTAAAAGCATCTGGGACATTGCACTGCTAGTCAGGCGTCCATAGCCCCGACGAGGTTGTTGTTGTGATTCTCCCGAACATTGCTCTACTACTAGCAGGGCATCCATAGCCTCGGTAGATTTGCTTGGATACCCTCGAAAAGTTGAATTTTCTCTTTCTTTTGATTTTCAACATTTTCTTTCTTTCTTTCTTTTATCTTTTTAGCTCTTTCATTTCAACTCACAAGCATTGAAGCTCACGCTCAAGGCTGAGAATCACAGTGACATTAGAGTAGAATTTTAGATTTTTCACTTAACTAGACTTCACAAAAGGCCCTACAGTGACAGTCAAATTCTTAATATGTGTAAGAGCTGTAAGATTTCAAAATATGTCATAGTCGGACTAAACCAACAACTTATCCTCTTTGAATCAAACACCCAGATCACTTGACGCTAATAGAAAACCTTCACCATCCACTTTGAAGACTTGATTAGAGTTTGACAAAGAAATACGTAGAACAACCCCAAGTGATAAGTATGGTTCTTGTGAGCAACAGATGTGCCCAACTAAAAGTAGAGGGACCCCAAAAAAAGTAGCAGCAAAGCGAAAGCAAACAAAAAGCAAAAAACCTACAAATTTATCTTTATATTCTAAAAAAAGAAATTCAACATTGTAGCACTCAAGTTCAATCATGTCATCATGAAAAATCAGTAATTGAGGAGGCTTGTTGAACCCATGGTTAATACATAAGCAATTTTTCCTTCTTGCACTCCCATAATCAAAATGATAAATGTAGCTATGAAAATTAACTGGAGCAACAAAGAATAGAACATGGATGTCGTTATGCAAAGGTGGTATTGTTTTGCAATCGAGAATGAGCACTACATTGTCAATCGTTGCATCGGTAGCCTCAAGTGAGCGTGGTGGAGGGTGCAACACTTTGGACATTAAGCTTGCATAAGGCTAGGAGAATGGGGCAGCAAGCACCCCTTTCGATCTTCATGTGAGATCAGCTACCCCTATGGGCTGTTCTTCAAGGAAGTACACCTCATCTCGTTGATCTTCTGCAAACTTGGGGTCCACTTGATTGCTCTCTTCATACGGTAGTATTTTGTCCCACCTCCTTTCCCAAGTGTTGTCCTTATTTATGTGGTGTTCAACGTTGTGGGACAATGACATGTGTGAATCTATCCTATTGCAGCCATCTAAATATGAAGGAGGGTCAACAACAATCATGGTGGAAGGACTCCAAGTTGCATTTTGTAGTTGGTTGGGTGCTTCATCTCTATTGGTAGCCGTCTCAACACCTCCGCCTTTTTCTTCTTCTCTTTGTTGTGTATGCATTACCTTGTGGTGTTCAATCATTTCTTCTTGGTCACCATCGCTATAGATAGAGAAGGAACCCCTCTACCACTTTGGAGGCTCTAGTATTTCATCAATGGGAGGGGCAAGTGGTATGCCTTCATCACTACCGTCTTCTGGGATGTGCTCTTCCTGGACATGAGCATACCTTCGTAGTACAATTCTTAATGGAAAGAAGTCATCAATTGATGACACCTCATCAAGGGGACCAAAATTCACTATGTAATCTCCCTCCAAAGACTCACCAAAAATCCTATCGTCCAGGTGCACAGTTGCTTTTCAAGAGGAAGAACTTCTTGATGACTGGTGGATAACATTCCCACTTGATCTACTTCATCACTCGGAAGTTCGAGACTGTATTGATGTCCTTCTTCTATTGCTACCCCAACATCCTCTTGAGGCCTACCTTTAGCTAAGTCATCACTCAGTTTAGGCTCTTGGTCTTCATGTTCCATCCTTGCAGCAACTGCAGGAAGTGGTGTGCTTGGTTGTCTCACTTGTCCTTTGACTTACTTAATGACTTCTTGGCACAGTCCACATGTGAACTCCGGGTGTGATGAATCATGAAGTCTGCACCAATTTGGCAGTAGTAGCACCTCCAAATCCACTTTTTATCTCAGCTCCGACCAATCCTTTGCCAACTTGGAGATGAGCTTTTCATATCTCTCCATGATTGGGTCCTCATAATCACTTGGGAGGGAAGTTGGATGGTGAACAATCGTGACCTGTAGTTATTCCCACTCCTCCAAATTTGCATTTTCAGATTCTCGATCATGGTCGTTTATGAAGGAGAGGTCTTCCAGTCTGATTTCACTTATGTCTTTGTCATCATTTTCTATTTTTGCAAGGTTGTCATCCCTTTCCTCTTTCTGATTTTCAACATTTGAGTTGATTGTCCTAACATCCACGGCTGTAGACTTCATTGGTTCATCATCACCTACCAATTTCTCTTCTTCTAGAGTGGAGCACTGCCTTTGATTGGTGGAGGGAAGACCTTCTAAATTAGTTTCAATCATATTTTCACCACGACACCTTGTTTTCTTAGTGAAATCTGCCTCTTCCTCCTAGTTTTCAACTTCAATGTTTGCTGCTCCAACACCAGCTTGTATTAAATTTCTTCGTTCATCCTTACTTTGCTATCCTTCGGATGTTGATAGCTCTTTTTCCTCAATGGATAACTTCTCTTCATTGGGAGTTGGATGCTCCAACTTGTCAAAACAACCCTTGGCTTGAGAGATGATTTTTTTGCATGGCAAGCAAGTGATTTCAGAGTGGGGTGTATTGTGAAATCTGCACCAACTAGACATCAATATTTCCTCCAATATTGGTTCACCTTTGCTACTCAAATGTTCCTGGATCTAGCTTGATCTCAATTTAATAGTACTTTGGAATCATGATTCATTAATTCACACACATGTCTGGGGATATACAAAATATTATCCCATATTACTAAATTTCGTGTGAAGATCCCAATGTTTGAAAGTGTGTTAGCAGCTTTAATTCCATTTCTAAACACGTGAATAGCCTTGCTATTTCCAAGGGCCATCATTATATTTTGAGGTAACGAAATGGGGTCCTAGAGCATCCAACAAGGATTAGATTTCCTCATCATCATGAGGATAGTATTTCTAGAATCCCCCTCAATAACCAAATTGGAAAGCCAGCTTGCATGGAAATTTGAATGCCATGAAAATCCACTACCACCTTAGCAAAGCTGGATGATTAGACCCCTTAGTTCACCACATAAGGAAATATTAAATTAACCTTGTGGTCATGATTGAGACCACCCCTATCCTCTTGACTCAAGTTAGGTTTGGTTGAGCCATCAAAGTTAAGCTTCAACCAACTAGGTTTGGGAAAGCCTAGGTAGTACTGCTCCTATCTGGCATAATGTGAGGGAAAAGACCATTCAATATCTCTGAAAAAATGCAAGTTGATACAATACACACCTCCAGGGTTTCAGGATTACATTTGGGCTTGCAAGAAGTTAAGGAAATATTCCCAACAACCTGACTAATAACCTTGTTGTAAACCACTGACCAAGGGGGGTTTTTGTCTTTGAAAACACTATTATTGTACTCCTTCTAGAGCACCCAACCAATCAAGAAAATATATTGCTACTAGAGCTCCACTAGCATCGAATGGGAGACTAGTGGGCACCAACTATCAAAAATACCTTTAACGTCCCTCTGCTAGACCCAACAAAATTTGAAAAGAGATTGGATTTTTGCCTAACTTTCCAAGAGTAGGGCAGTGAAAGAGCAGGTGGGAGATTGACTTTGTTTCATTCTCACATAAGAAACATAAGTTATGAATACGTAAGCCTTTCTTCTACAAATTATCCAAGGTGAGAATACTTTTATGACAAATGGTCCACCAAAATAATTTGACCTCGGGGGTGAAATCTTGCACCAAATCTGTATCCAGTCAAATAGGGGATCCTAGTTACTAGAAAAAATATTGTAGCCAATCTTAGTAGAGTAATTCCCATCCTTAAAAGCTACCCAAACCGAAGAGTCCTACAAATTAGAGTCAAGGAATTTATGGTTTTCAACCACCCTAAGAAGATCTTTAGTAGCCAAATGGATGGGGGGTCGAACCAATTAGGATCAATATTCCATTTTCTATGGAACAACAAAGGTGTCCAAGTAATCAGAAACCTTAGACTTGGATCGAGTATAAAGATAAATCTTCACCACAGAAAAGATTGGATGAAGACCAAGAGCCAAAGAGGAAAGAAATTTGTTGTCTGAAAAGAGACAAAAATGAGAAATTAGACCTACCAAGAGGAGCCCAAAGAGAGGATTCTTGGATTTCAAAATATTATTCTAGATGATAGAGCCAAGAAGGAGGGTACCATCATCCAACAGAGAAAGGAAATCCCAACCCTGAAAATACTTGTCCTTGAGGATGAATATATATTCCTCTTGGTTATTTAGGAGCTTCCAAGAAATTTTTATTATAAGGACCTTGTTCATCTATCTTTTTTTTCTCAAGTCCATATCAATGTAACATTTCCTAGAGCACACATTGTCCCAATTCACCAAAGAGAACTAGCTCCTCTCTTCGGTCCCTAACCAAAGAAATCTCTACTAAAATTGTTCAAGTTTCTCAACCCATGTAGTAAGAATAAAAAATGGATACATAAGTTACACCATCAAACTTTGAAGGGTGGACTTGAGGAGGAGGAGTTTACCAACATTACTAAGAAGAGCCCCTCTCTAAGCAGCAAGACTTCTCTGAACTCTTTCCATAATATTGGAGCATACAAAATTATCCATCTTACCAACAGTAAGAGGCATGCCCAAATACGTTGAGGGAATGGGGAGAATCTAAAAATTGAGGACTCTAGAGATCCTAGCTTGAAGATCAAGGTCAAAATTTAGAAAAATATGGTACTTTTGTTGAAATTGACGCACTGCCCAGAAGTCGTAGCAATTTTTTTAAGGATATCAATCCAACCTTTAGCCTCAGCTAGTGTGGAAACCCCCCAAAAAATCATATCATCAACAAATTATCGATAAAAAATCCATTGAGACATAGAGGAAAGGGAAAAACTAGCCAAGGAAATATTCAAAACTTTGTGTTTAAAATTACAGCTAAGAACTTTAGCCATCATAATAAAAATATAGGGAAACAAAGGGTCCCCTTGGAGGATACCACCAAAAGCCAAGAAAAAACCTTGTGAGGTACCATTGATAATTACAAAGAACCTAGGGGAGGTGACACAACCTTCATTTATTTTCAAGAATTTACCTAAAAATCCAAACCTATGAAGAACTTCAAACAGGAAATTCTAGGACACTTTGTGATAGGCTTCGGAAATATCCAGCTTAAGAGCCATACTTTCTTTCTAACTTTTACTCGTGGAGTGAACTGTTAATGCACTAGCATAATAGCATTAGTAAATTTCCACCCCAAAAAAAAGTCTTTTTGAGCAAGATGAATCAATTTATTTAAACAAGGTTTAATGCAATTGACTAGCAATTGGGAGCATATTTTATAAAATGTGTTACATAGGCTGATAGGCTGAAAGTGAGATAATTTTTGGCCCTTGAATGCTTGGGAATGAGAACAATGAAGGTGTTATTGAATTATTTAAGAATATTATCTGTAGAACTTAGGAAGTTAGTGATAATAGTGGTTTACAATTTTTGGCCAAACTCGACACTGAACTAATCTTTTCTAACTAAATCTTCACTTTCAGACACCTATAGTGGCTGAACCATGAGGAATTTGAAGATGATGCAAACTAGAGTTTCATGATATTTTGGTTGCAAATTCTAAATATATTTTTTTCAAAAATTTTGGAATCAGATTGCACCTCTCTTTCCATCTCCCTCGAAAACTAGTTTTTGTCAAAAAACAACATTTTTAAGGAGTGATGCTCACTGTATAACACATAATTTTTTTTCCATGAAGGATAAAATTCTAATTATTTTGAATTTAGATTTGTAAGTTTGATATCTAGTGATTAAACTTGGTTAGACAGTGTTTTATTGAATATTTTTTCCTTAATCAAGTTTCAAAGTCAAACCAATTAAAATTTAGACATAAGTGGACCGTATAACATATAACTTTTTTTGTATGTATCAAAATTCAATTTATTTATTTTTGTTGGATCAAGGACTTCAATATCTAGTGCAACCATATTTTTTTTTTTTTTGGGATAATATTCTATTTTTCCACATGTGTAGAACATAGAGTTTGATTTTCGGTGAAAACCTACATTCACAAGAAATAAAAAATAAATATAATAATTAAATTAAATTTATTTAAAATTATACTTTTTGGGAAGCTTATACTAAGGACCACATACTTACAAAAAATAAATTTTAAATGAATTCATTTGATCCCCCAAAAGGTAAATCAAAAGTGGTTTTTTTTCAACATTTTGATAGGTGTAAAGGAGACTTCATTATAGGTATGGTTTAAAACTAGCGGGGTTCTATCCAAGGGGGTTTGATCGAGGGTAGTTTGATCAAACCCTATTCAATTGGAATGATTTAAATGAAACATTTTAAGGCTTAAATCATTATATTTTCTAAAAATATGTGATTTCAACAAAAATTAGAATCTCCCAGAAATTGTAAACCAACTTTGTGGGATCATGATCTCAAAGACATCCTTACCAATTACATCCCAAAAATTCTTAAAGAAGAAAGGTGGGAAGCCGTTGGGGCTAGGAGATTTGAAAGGGAATAGGGAAAATACAAACGCCTAAATATCCTCATCCAAATCACCTCTTTCCATGAACCAAAGCTCTTTCTATGAAACTAAGAGGGGTATTAAATTAAGGATATCACCCGCCATATGATCCAACAGGGGAGGATTAAGAAGGCTTTAAAAGAAAGAAATACCAACACCAAAAAAACAATCCTTAGAAGTCACCACAAAACAATCATCAAGGACCAAATCATAAATAATATTCCACTTTATGTGTCTTGAAGCCATCATGTGAAAGAACCTAGAGTTTTTATCCCTCTTGGAGCCATTGGCTCTTGGATCTCTATTTCAAGTAAACCTCCTCTTTGTCAATAATATTATGGAGTTCACTTCAGAAAGTATTCTCCTTGACAATGAGATCAACCCGAGCATCGAATTCCATATATTTTTGGACATGTCTAATATGATCTTTAAGAGATTTTTTTTCTCATTAAGATATTACTACAATAGCTCCTACTCCATTCCTTGAGATTGAGTTTGAGGTTTCTGAGTTTGAGAGAAAGATTGAACATAGCAGAACCATAGCCCCTACCATTCCACCACATTTTTAGAAGGTCCTAAACTAAAGGTTGTATGTCGACATTAGCTCAAAATAAAAAGGCCTCTTGGCCTTAGGGGAGGGGTATTCTAGGGAAAAAGCAATATAGTATGGTTAGAGCCAATCCTAATAAGAGAAGACAAGGAAAGGGAGGAGAAATCCCAATTGGAAAACACAAAAAAATGATCCAACCTGACCTAAATAAGATTGTCCCCCACACATTTATTGGACCAAGTAAAATAACTACCCTCAAGGTCTAGATTAGTCAAACCAATATCCTATAGGAAAGAGTTAAGGTCCAACATGCTATTCGATAGATATAAAATACCCCTTGCTTCTCAAAGGGAAAAAGGGGGTATTGAAATCACCCAATACCATCTAGTTATAATGTAAAAAAGTGTTCCTACATCCTAAAACATTGGTCTAGGTATTCCTTCTTAGAACCACATTATTAGGTGTGTACAAATTGGATAGAACCCAGTCAAGAAGACTAGAGCAATGAGAAAACCTAACATTAAGAAATTTTTCATCCTTAGAAACTAGGGGTCCTCTGAGAAAGGGTTACAACATCATGACCATCCCACCAGAGTACCCAATTACGTCCACTACTCAATACTAAGCATTTGGCTACATGAACTTGCAAAATTTATTGAACTCATTATCAATCATTTTAATTTCTTGTAAAAGGAGAATGTCCAGATTGAACTCTTTAATGGAATATCTGACAATATGCTTCTTGTGAGGGCTATTGAAACCTCAGATATTCCATGAGAGGATCAGGATTTCTTACTACGTTTTGATCCAACCTGCTCCAAAGTAGTCTAATTGACATTCATAGTACCTATTGCCATTTTATTTTGTTTGGTGACTTTACCAGGCTTCCTTCCAACCTATCCCCACATCAGCCAACTTTTGAGGGCTAGTCAGCTTGGAAGGACTAAGCAGACCTACCTTACTTGCAGCCACAAGAGAGGGGGGACAACACAAGGAATAACCAGAGATACCACCTCATTAATAATCTCCTTAGAAACAACCACCAAATTCAACCCTAGTTCACCACTCAATAGGGAGGAACTATTTAGAGTACATTCCTCCAAACAATCATCAAGAAAAGGGGAGTCCAAGTGGAAACCCTAGTCAGTCAAAAGAGATCAAGGAAGAAAAGGGGACACTGGGACCGAGGAAAAAAGATGAAGCTCAACATGCACATGCACCAAAGAAGGGGGAGAGGATAGCAACCGAGGGAGAGGAATCTCACAAGACAAGAGAGTTGGCAACACAAGGGGTAATGGAGGTTCCAATGAGGAAAACATAAGAACCGAATTGGAGCAACCAACACCAAGACTAGGAGAGGAGGGGGCCATAGACTTAGCTTTACCCAAAGGCGTTTTAAGTAATACTTTAGGGTAAGCATTGCATAGATGGCCAGCAGTAGAACAATTTTGACAAAATAAAGTAGATTTTTCATATTCAATGGCTTGAGACCACTTACCAAGCCTAGATTCCATAATCATTGAGGTCAAGAGCACCTTATTCAGTTCAATGTTGACCCAAAACTAAGTAAACACTAGCCTAGTGAATTCCTTAGAGACATAATCTAGAGAAAGGAAGTTGCCAAAATAGTTGGCCACTCCTGTAATATTTTCTTCATCCCAAAACTCTAGAGGGAGGCCAGGCAACCGAACCTAGGTTGGTAGCACAGTTTCCAAATGGGTGGCAAGATCAAAGCTTGGTCTCCATTTGCATAGGGAAAGAATCTGTTTACCCAAGAACCAAGGGCCACTAGTGAGGGTAGACATGCAGTCCTCATGAAGGGAGAAGCTGAAGAAGAATAAACCTTTCAAAAGGGGTGAAGTAGTGAAGGATCCCTTGATCACCCACTAGGAAGAAACCCACTTGTGAACAGTCTCAATAATAGGCTTTCTTCACACAAATCTACCAATAAGACAATTTCTATCCTTGCTAATGAATGATCTAGAGAGGGGTCCTTGATTTTTACAGTGGTACCCTCCTTCAAATATAGAATCTAGACCCCATCCCCATTTGCACTAGCTTTTTCGTGAAAAACTTCTTTATAGTTGAGTAGTGTGGGTACCTTTTCTCAAGCATAGGGGACAAGAGTAGATTCAGAAGACCCATGAGCGCCATTGGGATCCCCACCCAGCCTGGCAGAAGCACTAGAATCATCTCACACCAAAGGATGGGAACAAGGAGATTCTCGCCTAGCACCATCAGCCTGCATGCTACTGGTCATTTCAATTTTTTTATCTTTCTCAACATTGTTAATTAATCTAATAAGAAAAGTTGTTAATAGATTAATTTTTCAACTTTATTTTTTCTAATTATTTTTCTTTTTAAAGAAAAAACGTTCATATAGAAATCCACACACATTTATAATAAAAACCACCAAACTCTTTATAACATCATAATTATAATTTGTTAATAACTATTTTCATCTAATAATCAATTAAAATATAAAAAAAACACATGCTATGTTTTAAAAAGCTTTCCCTTAATTTAAAATTATAATAACTTAAAATATTTTAACTATAATACATATAATTGTTTTTATAAGAGATTTAATATATATCAATTATTATTAATTATTATTTAATGAATAAAATTTTAATCATTGTTTATAAATTAACATAAAGAAAAATTATATTATTTAAGTGAAATACAATATGATTGCAAATAAATATAGTGTAATGTAGTAAAATATATGATGACGATTAATTATCTTAAGGTTATGAGTTGAAATAGTACCAAGATTAATCATGTGTTTTAAAATGATATAACAAGAAATTATTTTACATGTGAAAATGAAGTATTTTATTGATGATAATTCTCAATAATATCAAAGGTTGTTGAATAATTAGATCTAAAATAAAAAATTTAGTAGATACTTACATAATTTATTTTCTTCTCCATGTTGTTTTTATACTTAAGTTTTATATTAATATTGCCAAAAAGTTACATAACTTCTCCGATACAAGTGACCAACATGTAAAGACTCTCTTCCCATAAACCTTACAATTTTTTCCCAGATATTGCCACTATTTCCTTGAGCATATATTTTCCCCAATACACAAGCTTCTAAGGACACAAAACCACTTTACCAGAACCCTGAGGAAACTATAACATTGTGGACAACGACAACCAACACAACTAGACGAGTATAAGTTATACATAGAGCCACCAACTTCATGTTTTAACTTTAGTCATCAACCAGAGAACATAAGAAAAAGTGCAGAGATGCAACCATAGACCTAGGTGGGCTGAGTCGAGCCGAGAAACCTATTTGCACGGGAAAAAGCCTCGAAATTTGGGACCCAACTATCTCCAAAATACTGGTGAAGCTTGAACACCCGTTGAAGATAATCTGCACTGACTTTGGCCAATTGTTTTTGTTCCACTAGCACGCTGCCCTTAAGGTTGAGTGTGAAGGGATATAATTTTATTACCTCCCCAGGCACATAAAATTTGGAAATGTCCCGTGGCTAAGGGACACCCATACCAGGGGTTGCAACATATAGAACTTCATCCATACACACCAACAAATTCACGTGGAAGATCCTTCACATCAACTCCTCCATGTCCCTTTTTTCATTCAAATGTCAAGAAAAATAGCTAAGAAACTTGACGTAATGTTGGTATCCACCATAAGAGATTTAGAGTTCTCCAAGAAACCCTTCCCCAAAATGGACTTGATCACTTCTAAGATGAGGGAATCATATTTCTTTAGATTTTTTTTGAGGCACACGAAACGTCATCTGCCTCACCACGCTATCTAATTGTATTGGACTATCGACACCAATTCTCATCAATGTCTTGATGGATATACACATAAAAAACTTGGATCATTCACCCATTGCACCACTCTAAAGCTAAGAAAGCTAGCTAATGCATTTACCAAAATTAACTGGTGATAGAAATGAATGCCAAACCACCTTTAATGAGATCCCTTGTCATGACAAGTGCCCAAGACATTATTTGCTATTATTACACTGAGTCGATGAATGTGTGTTGTGCATGACACCAGCCTGTGAATGATGTAATGTTCTCATCTAACACATGAAAATATCCCAAAGTTGGATTGAGATGACACTCCAAACTTTCGAGTGCGGGATTCCTATATTGCCTTACACCCTCATGATTATGGTGACAAGACCACCGATTTGATTGAAAAAAAACCCAACCCATGTGCACATCACTACTGAATTGGCTGCCACCAATGCCATGTCAGCCAACCGGTCCGTGTCATCGCAATGGTAGAGTACAATCGCCACCCTGCAATAATCGTCCCAGTCTTTTCATAAAAATTTATGTGGATTTTCTTCTCCATGTTTAACATATACTTATGAAACAATTTTTTTTAACCTATAGAATTGATTATAATCTATGGTCTATGATAATGGAATAACTTCATCTTTTGATTATTACATTTTTCTCACCTTAGTCTCTAGAAATAATTTTCAAAATAGGCGGTGTTAATGGAAATGTTTGGGATCTTACTAAGTGTGCATTGTATCCTTTTTGTCAATTGTTGAGGAAATTAATGAATATCGACAATAATCAAGGACACAAGAAACCATGTAGTATATCCTAAAATATTGTTAAATATATTTTTTGATGTGTTTCTCCTAAATTAATCAAGTGAATTAAATTTTCTATCAAATGATAAATAGTAAATTAATGTTTACCATTTTATACAATACCCTAGCACACTATTAACATATTTCATGCTTAGTTTTATAATTAATAGATAGAAAGAATTTTATGTAGGAATTATGGTGAATTTTTCAGCACCCCAAGATCCCCTGCAAGAAATAATAACTTCCACAAGAGAGATGGCATAAATATCATGTTATGCTTAAGGATGCAAGAATACCAAAATAGTAGCCAAACTGAATATATAAATGTATATATGATACCTTGCTTATATAGGCAAGGTGATGAATGGGATTAGAAAAGATCATGACAAGTGTCTTAATCTTATCACATGAGATAACTAATTCATAACAACCTAGGACATAATTATTAAATTAATGCCAACTAGATAAGATAAGTGGCAACTTATGCTTAACTAGAAAGATTCCTTCCTATGACTTAAGAGGACTTAACAATGTAAATAGGGCCTAGATAGGTAAAATACCTATTCACACCAACACCCCCTCTCTTAAGTATAACTCAGGGAGTACTTATGCAAATGACACAAATATGGGTCCTGGTTATGAGGCCATGCTAGGTATCCATGTACAAATGCAAATGCAATCTCTCACAAATGGAGAAAAAGAGAAAACCTAGTGGCAAAAAACTCCTCCCCAAAAGAGAGATGAAGAAGAGACCATTCAACCCTCCCCCCCTTAATAAAATGATCCATCATAAATCTAATGAATCTCCATCCACACAAAGGACGACAAAGAAGACCATATAGCCACCATAATGAGATAACCTACTACAAAGAAGCACTAGAACAACACTTATGGATTAACATTGGAATCCTTAATTAAGAAAGAAAAGGAAAGATAATTTTGATGCTATAAACAATATTAGAGTCACACAAGGACTCAAGTCCAAACAATGATATAGCAACAATACACCTAATGCCAAGGAACACTAGAAAACTTGCAAAATGGCACAACTCTATAATTTATGAAGCAAAAGTTGATTGGAAAATGATCTAGAACTAAAATGAATTATGAAGATTAAAAAATACACCCTTCCAAATATCAAAAAATCCAAGTAATCTCTAGAACACCCTTTGGGGAAAAGCTAAAATAATGGTCAATTTGGGATAGATACGAAAAAGTACATTGATGGCAATGTAGAGCTCCTTAATACCTTTCCAATGCCCCAAAAATCACAAAATCCAAAGATCATGGAAAAACGTTATGAGCTCAGGAGCCATA
The DNA here is from genome assembly GCA_007258455.2 of Sequoia sempervirens. Classification (NCBI taxonomy): domain Eukaryota; kingdom Viridiplantae; phylum Streptophyta; class Pinopsida; order Cupressales; family Cupressaceae; genus Sequoia; species Sequoia sempervirens. Next base: position 658,528,295 of record VDFB02193867.1, read on the forward strand.
AAACAAGATTTGACATCAACTAGTAATAAATTCTACAAAATAGTAAAATTATGCAAAATAAACTATATTAGTGCAAAATTCATAGCACCATCTTTTTGACGATATTTCATTTGAAAAAAAATTCCTCCTATATTGTTAGTTATAGAAAAAAGGAAAAAGGACCTATACAAGGAACAAAAAGACTAAACTAGGTTAAGAATAAAGCCCCCTGGGGGTTGGCGGCTAGTCTACCATGTGACTATCACTACATAAATTAGAAAACATAGCTTGTTGCCTCAGTAGTGGCATTGTCACTAGCAGGGGTAGTTGGGTGGTGGCAAGCTAGGGGTCACGCCATCCAAGGCTTAGTCCCCCACTAAGGTAAGCCCTAGGGTTTCAGAAACCTATAACCATGGGATCCATGGTGATTAAAATGTAGGTTTAAAAAATTAATAAATAAAAATGTGCAATTAATAAATACTTCATTCCAACCAATAGTGTAATATGCCAACAAAAATATTTGATCGCATACTACATAAAAAAGATGCTAGGATGACACAAAAAAAGAACCATGCCTATACATATGTTGAATATGCTATAAAACATGAATTTTCTTTCTGGCTATCGATGGCTCTTATGGTATGGACTATATGACCAAGTACAAATCTAGAAAGTCATATGATCTACACAATTTTCTCTTTCCCTAGCTAAAATTGTTGAAAATCAAAAAATTTGCAGTCGATCCTTAGCTTCTTGTGCCTCCTAGACACAATGACAAGGTTTTCTTTCACCCAAACTACCCCAAAAAACTAGCTACCACTTGGATCTAGCAACTAAAACCCTTCTTCAAAATCTTAAAGATATAACAAAATATGATGAAATTTGATGAAACAAAATCCAAATCTAATTTTCTCTGACACCTTGGATGCAATGGCGAGGATATCAAGACCTCAACTTACACCCAACAAAAATTTCACACCAAGATTGTTCCCTAAGATATGGTAAGAAAATTTATAGCACTAAAGCTTTGATACCATGTAAGATATTTTGGTGAACTCCTCAACACCCTAGGATCACTTGTAAGACAAAATAAATTCCACAATAAATATGGAAAAAATATCATGCTATGATTAAGGATGCAAGAATTCCAAAATGGTGGCCAAAATAAATATGGCAATGTACATATGATGCCTTGCTTATATGGACAAGGTAAGTAATAGGATTAAACAAGATCATGAAAAATTTCTTAATCCTATCACATGAGAGAACTAACTCATAACAACCTAGGACACAAATATTAAATAAATTCCAACTAGATAAAATAAGTGAACTAATTCTTAACTACAAATATTCCTTCCTAGGACCTAAGTGGACATAGCAATGTAAATAGGACCTAGATAGGTGAAACACTTATTTACACCAATAGTCTAAAGAGCCACATTAATTGAATGTTGGAAAATATTTTTCAACCTTACATCCTAATGTTCATAGTTATAAACTATTTCTAGCTTCATTTGGGAAATGGATTATCCCACTTTACATTGGTAAAATTATTTATTCTATATTACATACTATGAGAAATGTTTAAGATAATGAAAAAACATCTAATATCATTGTGAAATTTTGATATGAGAGTTATTTATGAAATATTATTATGATGTGTAAAAATTTTTTTAAAAGGGAGCTTGATTGAAATATTGAATAGCAAATTTTTAAAATTCAAAATGTATATTTGAATTGGTTTAACTATACAACAATACAAAACACAAATTTAGGAGTTACATATGATTGAATCTATAAAATGTTATCGTAGTTGTAAGATAATATTGTAAAAGCAACATTGAATGCCATTACTAACTTGGGAACTAAAATGAGGGAAAAATATGACATTGATTTTGGGTCATTATTTTGAATCATGGTTTGGGAAAATAACTCTTGGTTTTTTATTTGATATTTTCCTATTCATGTTGGTGCTTGGGGTTGGAGCTATGTGATTATATGGTTAATTTTAGGTATTTATATGTTTCTAAATATCTCAAAATATCTAAATTTTGGTGTTACCTCTATCAAAGTATAGTCTAATACTTGTATTGCAAAATCATAGTTTCCAATAATTTATAATTGATTTTAATTTGGACTGTATATTTTTCATCATGAAAATGTCTTATTCATGTAAACTATCTTGTTAAGAATTATCTTGTTATATATTTATTAATGTAACTATAAGATTAATTATTTTATACTTACATCCTCTAAAAATTTAGAGTAAAAAGTATATTCTACACTATTTATTCATGTAAGAGCTAGAAATTTTCTCTAATACCATGTAGGAGTTAATGGTGACTCCTCAACATCCCCAAGAATAATTGCTAGACCAAAATATCTTCCACAAGAGAAAAATGGCAAGAATAATTGCTTCAATAATGTAATATTGAATATTGATTGAATATGAAAATACATGAATGAGATGCCTTGATTATAAAGGCAAGGTGACACATAGGATTAGACAAGATCATGACAAGTGTCTTAATCTTATCACAACTAACTCATAATAGCCTAATATAAGATAAGATCTAGAAATGACAACCAAAACTTGTATAAGGAATCTTATAACCTAATTAAAATTAACATGTGAATATGTCCCCCAATTCCTAAGTGAGGAAATTAAAGCTAGGTACAAGACATTTATCCATGCACCAGCACCCCACCATAAGTACATCGTCGAGAGAAATTTCCTTCTAGAAGTATTAGTTGTCATTTTTAGATCTTATCTTATCCTTGGTTATTGTGAGTTGGTTGACACATGTAATAGGATTAAGATACTTGTCATGATCTTGTCTAATCCTATGTCAGAACTTGACTTTATAAGCAAGGCAATTCATGTATATTTACATATTCAACCAATATTCAATCTTGCATTGTTGAAGAAATTATTCTCACATTTTTCTCTTTTGTGGAAGATAGTTTGGTCTAGCAACTGTTGCTAGGGGTGTTGATGAGTCACCATTCACTCTTACATGGTATTAAAGTAATTTTATAGCTCTTACATAGGGATGAAGCCACAATAGTGGTTTACAATTGAAGTGAGGAAGGAAAACTCACAAAAAATGAATGCATGGGAAAAAACTTGATTTTAGGGGTTCATACGAACCTATTGGTTTGACCGAACCAATTAGGGGTTTGGTAGAACCCAGGTTCGACCGAACCCTCTTAGTACTTTCTCACCAAAAAATCCATAAAAACCCCTTATAGAAGGGGGGTTCGTTCGAACTCCCTTTATTCCTCATCCCCCCCTGAGATAGAAAAAAACTTGAATTTTGGCACTTCAGAGATCAGTTTGAGGATGAAAATGGAGGAATATTCACAAACCCAATTGGAATCAGATAGTCCTTAGAACGAGCTATCCAATGAATATAATTTTAATATGTTTTGGTTTTATTATGTATTTTTTTCTTAGTTTTATTAAACATAGGTTTTTCATCGAAAATGAAGGTCTTTGTTCTGCACATGTGGAAAAATAGCAGATTATTAAAAAAAAATTGAAAAATATGAGTGTACTAGATATTGAAATCCTTGATCCAATAGAAAAAAATTTGAATTTCGATATATATAAAAAAAACTTATGCGTTATACGATCGCACTATGTCTAAATTGTAATTGGTTTGACTTTGAAACTTGATTAAAGAAAAAATATTCAATAAAAGACTATCTAACCAAGTGGAAGCACTAGATATCGGAGTTATGAATCTAAATTCGAAAGAATTATAATTTTATCCTTCATGGAAAAATTCTATGTGTTATACGGTGTGCGTCACTTTTTAAAAATGTTGTTTTTGAAAAAAAATAGTTTTTGTGGGAGATGGAAAAAGAAGTGGAATCTAATTCCAAAAAATTTGAAAAAATAATTTTTAGAATCTACAGACAAAATGTGACGAGACTCTAGTTTTCATCATCTTGAAATTCTTCATGGTTTAGCCGCTATAGGTGCCCGAATGTGAATATTTAGTTTAAAAAAACAATTTTAGTGTCTAGTTTGGCGAAAAATTGTAAACCACTATTGTGGGATCATAGTATCAAATCTAGAAAATTTCTCTAATACCATGTAGGAGTTAATGGTGACTCCTAGGTTGTTATGAGTTAGTTGTCTCATGTGATAGGATTAATACACTTGGCATGATCTTTTCTAATCCAATGTCTCACCTTTCCTTCATAAGAAAGGCATGTCATGTACATTTACATATTCAACCAATATTCAAGCTTGCATTGTTGAAGCATATTCTTATCATTTTCTCTCTTGTGGAAGATATTTCTAGCTACTGTTCCTAAGGGTGTTGAGGAGTCACCATTAACTCCTAAATGGTATTAGAGAAATTTTTGTCTCTTACATTTTCTTCTTTCTTTAGATCCTATGGGTTCTAAATCTTAGTTGAATGTGATTATTTTCAATGTCAATTTTAACAATAATATCTCCATTTGTGTCCTCGATTCAAGATAGTTATATAGAGTTAGAGAAACCACTTTTGGAAAATCCATGATAAAATAAGAAAATATGATAGAGGAATGGTAAATTTTCCTTCACAATACAAGAAATTAACCCCTTTGTCCCAAAAAAGGATATTTTTTTTGCAAATTTACAATAATATATCCAAAAGTACTAAATCAGCTTCAAACTAAAATTATGAAATTCTAGAAACAAATCTACAAAAGGTGCGTGTATAAAACTATACTGCTCCTGAATACCTTCCTAATGTCATAAGAATTGGGAAAATTGGAGTCTAAAGCAAAAAGTGATGACCTTAGAGGCAAAAAAATGGAATAATTGGTTTCAACCTAGAAAAAATGGAACAAAACCACAAAATTTATGCAAAACACATGCACGACTAAAAATATGGGAGAAACTACTTTCCAAAAATATTTTTGTTTGAAATTTTTTGCCTTTGTATGTGAAAGTTATGGAAAAATGGAAAAAAATATGTTATTTTAGGGCTTTTGGGGGTAAAACATGCAATTTTGAAGGACAATTCAGTACAAAATTATAGCTCTTGGGCACGTAATATGACTGTCAAGTTTTTAAAAAAGTTGTGCTGCTATAAGCACTAGGAGAGTGGTGCCTTGACGAAGAAGGTCGGTGTCAGCTTCGTATGCCACCAGGGTTAACCACTTCGCATTGGAATATAGCCCTCCTCGACTACTTAGGCTATGACCATGGAAATTTATAACCTTTGACTGAGGGTGAGTAACAAACTATCAGCTAAAATTTTAATAAAAACTTTTAATACCCTGTGGATCATACTTACAGATGTGACAACCTGCCAACCATCTCATCAGACTGTACATAGCTTGCATAGAGGGGAATATGCACAGAATATGCCAACCATATTTTTGAAAACTATTGAATAATATTTTCCCTAAAATAAATAAAATTTATAGAGTATTTTTTAAATAATTTTTCTCGTGAAAATAATAAATGTGTACTTCCTCCTTGGGGGATCTTATAGCCTCCTTTGGTAACAAAATTTCCTAAAAACACCTGAAACCAAATATAGTCAAATTTTATATCAAAATTCATCTCTTGGGCCTTTTTATCATAATGGCAAGGTTGATTTGGTCTCAAAGTTCCCTGAAATTTAAGCTACCTCCAAATCTTGCAATTCAAACCCTCAAATTGAAAACCTCATAGATCACACAAAATATAATCGGGTTTGTTGAGAAAAAGGTAAACCTAACTTTCTTTAACACCTTATATTAGATTGTGAGGTCCTTGAAGCCTCAAAATACACCTAGAAAAAGCTTCAAGCCAACACAAAACCTCAAATATACCAAGGAATCTACAATACTAGAGATACAATACCATGTATGAGTTAATGGTGACTCCTTAACACCCCCAAGAATAGTTCCTAGACCAAAATATCCTCCACAAGGGAGAAAATGTCAAGAATACTTGCTTCAACAATGCAAGATTGAATATTGGTTGAAAATGAAAATTTACATGAGATGCCTTGCTTATAAAGGCCAAGTGAGACATAGGATTATCACATGAGACAAGTAATGCATAACAACCTAGGATAAGATAAGATCTAGAAATGATAACTAAGACTTCTAGAAAGAATCTTATAACCTAATTAAACTTAACATGTGAATATGTACCATAATTCCATAGTGAGGAAATTAGCTAGGTACAAGACATTTATTCACATCAAGAATTTGTTTATTTTGTATCAGTGCATGATCATCATGGATTATAGGTGTTAAGAACAAGATTTTATTACTAATATTGGACAAATTAGGATCTTACACAAAATGAGATATTATTGTAAGTAATAATACATTTATCAAGGATAGAGATATGGAGACTTAGAGGCAATAATTTTAAGTTACAAAAAAATTATAGAAAATAGAGCCCAAGAAACACAACACATGAAATAACTAATAGATCAGGTCCTAGTCCTCCAAGAGTGCATCAAGAGAGGTTTCCATTTCCTACTTATCTTTCTATTTAGCATCATTACTAACCTATATATTCTCCATTGCATTACCTTTAGCCTACTTCTTTTTTTAATTTTTAATTTTCAAACTACCCTAGAGACAGTCACTATAATAGCCTTCTCCACAATACCATGATTTGGCTTAGTAATCTTAGGAAGGGAATTTTCTAGATGAGTACACCTATCATTAAGAATATTAGACACCAAATTTTTATGCTCTAACACATGCTTCTACTACTTCATTATGACCTCCTTATCTTTACCATTAGTGTTATGTGTAGGGTTGTGAGGAGGGAAAGAATCATCCCTATCATTAGTGTTGTTTATAGGGAAAGTGGAAGGAGAGATAGAATAATTTTGTATATTAGGGGCCACCTCAAAAGTATGGTCATAGCCATTATTGACCTCATTATCATCCTACAAACTAACCTATTCCTCATTAGGTTCATTTTCCTTCATCTCATCATAGTCATGGTCTATGTCATCCTTGTTTGAACCCTATTCAATTTGAGAGAGGAATTCCTCTTCATTTTACTCATCCTACTCAACCATCTCCTAAATCTATGTTTCTTTGTAAGTGTTAGGGTTAGTAGTGGAGATGGATTTAGCAAGTCTGGGAGACCTTCACCCATAAGCCCCTTTGAAGTCAATATAATTAGACTCCATAGCTAAATTCTCTAACCTCTCAATATCAAAACTTTCTACAGCCTCACCATCATTTGGATTAGGGATTTTATCCTTCTTGGAAGAAATACCTTTATGTTCATCTTTTCATACTAGGGTGACACTTTTATTTTCTTAGAATGATAGGTTTCAAGAAGATAAAGTTGGAGGGAAGGGATCATAATAGGGGCCTTACTCTTGTGGATTGAACCCACCTTCCAAACAAAGCAAGGCTTAGTTTTAGTAGGGGTAGGAGGACCTATAGATTTTATCTTTAATAAGATTAATTTTTACCCCAAAATGAATTTTAGGATAAGATGAGGGGTAGTCTCTAGAAAATATGTTTAAAGGTCCATGATAAGTCCCTAGTCTAATGTAGAGTAGTCACCTGTAACAAAGCAAGCTTTAAGAGCAGTAAACAAAAATAAGCGGAGATTCATTTTCATACCATGGAGGAGATTGAGAATAAAAAAGTGGTACCAATTCATAGTTTATAAGTGACCTTTCAGGGTAAAGTACTTCATACAATGTAGACTCACGAGGCCACAAAGAGTGAGAGGATTCTCATGGCTGTAACTATTTTGAAAGAAAACAAATTTCTCTTTCCCTTTAAAGAAGTCATCAATGATATTTTTTTAATTTTTTTTTCTCTTTTTTTGAACCTTGATACTCTCATAGGAGAGACCCATGGCCTTGGAAGTTAGATTTTTGAAAATGTTAAACTTCACCTTACCAATGGTGACCACTCGCATTGTCTAGGAGCTATCAAAATTTGAAGTTAAGTTAGCATTATATCCCTACATGGTCTCAAAAAAGGAATGAAGCTAGATTTTTAGAAGAGCTCCTAGAGCTTAGTATTTTTTTTTCAAAACCTCATAGGAGATAGGTTCTATGTGGAGTCTCAAACCACCTATATTAGTATGTACATTCACCCATCCATGACATAGGAGAACTGACAAAGCCAAAGAAAGGAAGTGGGGAAAAAACACAATAGAACCTTTAACCCCTTTCTAAAAATGTTAATGTTCCTTTTAGAATTTGAATGGAAATGTAAATAGCAAGAAATCTTAATTCTTTGGCAACATCGCCCATAGTGGAAGTGTACAACTTATATCATGAAACATAGCCCATGTTATCTTGTGGTGAAAAACTATAATTGTAATATTAATAATAAACAAAGGAGAGGTCCCTTCAAATAATAAAGAAGAGGGATTCACAAAAGTGATATATAGATATCTAGGTTGTATCTAGGAGTGAGCTTCCAAGTGTGAGATGGATTAAGAGCAGAACCCTCAGACCTAGAATCAATGCTTTCATTCTAATTAATAAAATAATTACAAGAAAAGTTAGTAAAATTTTGTGATATATAATCCCTCATGATATCCTTAAGGATATGATTATTATAATCCATGTAGATCTCTTTCCCTAAAGTATCTATGAGAATAATCCAAAATAAAGAAATGAAGACAACTAAGCAAAGATTTCCCAAAACTTATAGAAATTCTATCAATTCACCACAACCAACATTAGAGTGAGTAATCATATCAATGGGGAATGTAATGGTCAAGTATATCCCAGGATAGAATATGTTGAAAGGTTCCTAGGATATTTGAATTTAAATTCCAATAAGTTTACTCTATGTATAGCAGACCCAAGATGGAATCCAAGTCTATAGCATGATTAGCTTCCTTAAAGATATGGAAAATTTTAACATGATGAAAACCTTTAAGGTCCCTTCTATAATTTTCAATTATACTATGTATATTCAAAGGGGAGGGATTATCATGAAGGAGGAGATAAAAAATAAGTTGGGAGTCACCTTATATTTCCACCTTAAGTAATTCCAAGTACAAGAGTAGCTTAATCCCACACCAGTATGCAATAGCTTCAAAAAAATTGTTAGAGTTAACAACAATGGCTCATCCAAAACCCTCAATATATCATAAGGAGGTCAATATTTTTTCCATTTATGTAGTAGAGATATTCAACCAATTGAGATATTACCCAATTGTGTTTAACCCTTAACTCTGTATAATTAAGAATTCTCTTAGAGGGCTTGAATAGTAGAGAGGAAAATTTATCTTGAATACTATTCTTAATGATTTAGAAGATGGGTTTGTTGTTTCTTGAGTGATCCTTGAAGAACCTATTTTTCCTTTCCTTACATAGTTTCCAAGAAACAAGACAAGGAATTTTTTTCCAAATTTCACATAAATATTAGGGAATAGAAAAGAGAGCTAAAACCTCCTCCAAAACCTCTCTATAAATATTATAATGTATAAGGAGGTGATCAATAGTTTCCTCCATGTTGAGACAAAGGATACATCTATTAAGAAGTTGGAATCACGATCAATTTAGGTTGTCAATGGTAAGGATCATGTTATGCAAGGATACCCACAAAAAATAACTTACTTTAGTTAGAACCTTGTTAGTCTAGACCAAATTCTAGAGTTTTATTTAGTGGTGAGTCTTCGCCAATTGGAAAACATTACATATTGACCAAGTTGAAATTGGCTAATAAATCATAACAATAGGGTGGCCAAATTATTCAAATTTTATGAATTATCGGTCCAATGAATTTCCATTCGCCATCAATTTATTTTATGAGGCATATTTAAGTAATAATTTTATCATAACAAACTACATGTTTCAAATGGATCGATTAATATTTTAACTTGGAATCTCATAAGCATGTATTAAATCACCTACATATTTTCCAATACTATTAAAATAACATTGTGTATCAGGAAATGTTTCACCAACACCATTAAATTTTCACTGCACATGACAACCCATTTCACTAATAACTGTAAAAAATAATTACATTTGAGGACACATTTTTCCAATTTTCGTGACAACTCCATGCTAATTGTCGGGCCATAATCACCTTGAAAATTACAATGTATGTGTTCCGTCAAGGTTTGATTTGCACAACACTTAAATGTATCATTGTATAATCACATGGGATTCACCAAAAATTTAATATACCAATTTAAAAATCCCACTAAATTTGCCAAATATGGATTGATATAAATAGAATTGAAACTCTCTTTTTTTCTTACTCATATTTTTTTTTAGTTCTAAACTTATGAGATCTCAATTCAAAAGTTGGACTTGGAACCTTGAAGTTGATCATAGGCAAGTTTCTACACTTACAACAAAGGTATTCCTACATTAACGAATAGCAAGTCAACAAAAACTTAAACTTAAAGGTGAGTGATCAATTCTTCATAGTGTTATAAGATTTCTTTATCTATTTTCCATTCTTGCTTCAATCATAATTATGATATTGAGTATGGAATGGGATCTATATTTTTTGTCCTTAAACAAGAAGAATTTTTTTTAAAGCTTTTATTCAAAGTGAGAGATCAAGATGTCAAGAAACAAGTGCAACAAGGGTAAGACTCCTCAGGGTGGTGAAGGGTCTAGGAGGCCATCAAAATGCATAAATTGTAGAGTTACCATACAATATTACTTTGGAATTGGCAATGTTTTTGATCCATTACATCAAGATGGAGCTACATCATCAACTCTTGCACCAAATATTAATGAAGAAACATTCACAATACCTCACCAAAAGATGGGATTGAGTTAAATGAGTCAAATTGGGATGGAAATACCATAGAAGATGTTCCAAGAGATACCGTTGTTAGCTAGAATGAGATAATTAACTTGGATGTAATTCCTCACACCATAGATGATGTTGGTAGTAAGAAAATAAAAGGAAAATAAAAAAATGGTTCATGAGTGGGAAATGATAAGGAATTTTTAGATTAATTGGGTGTCAAATTACCCATTCATTGAACTAGTGGAGAAAACAAACAAAGACGGACCTCCAACAAAATGCAAGTGTAATATTTGTAGCTGTAAATGTAAAAGAGACAAGAAGTGGCAGCTAAAGCTTGACACTATAAAAAAGCATATCGATAAAGTTTATGAAAAACAAATCATAGAATGAAATGAAAAATTAGTAGTAAGATGGAAATCAAAGGAAGAATGCATTTGTGTGCCTACTTGAATTCTCAGTAGTCAGTTTGTCCCTTTGTTTATTATGTTGAGGCTCCACCCCCTTTCTCACAAGGGAGAACAATCCTTCCCTTAATCCAGGTAATCTTCCTAAAAGAAAGAACTCCCTTCCCCAAAGAAAGAAAGGTAGAGTCCTACATGGATGGGAGGACCATAGGAGTACTCTCAACTAGGGCTCGCTCAATTGCATAATCCATATAGTTTGGCTCAATCAACTAAATCCATAATCCATGTTGGCCATCCTTCCTAACTATTGGCCGACCATACCTAGGACCCCACCGACTAGGGTGAAGCCCACCTAAGGAACTTCTAACCACCTAAAAGAGCTTCAATAACTAATGAACAGGTGATTCATCACTTCCCTAAGCTTCACACTGACCTATATTCCTTAACCCCACTGACCTCTATGTCTTGGCTTTGGAACTTGTTAGGTACACCTTCATCACCAATAAAGATTCTTCCATCTAGAATTCCCCCCACCCAACCCCAGGCAAATAGTACCCCCCCCACTTGACAATAATATTTTCCCCCCAACCCATAGTGGCCAACCCCACCATCCAAGACTCATCTCTATTAATTATGCCATGGAATATGATGAGCATATACAAAGAATGTCAAATCTTGTTGCATGTGGAGGTACAATTGAGCATCAATATGGAAAAGTAATGAAAGAAGCACAAATGGAAAAACTATTCAAATGAGTGTTGTTTTTCATATTTTTTCTAGAGGGCGTCCTATGACAAACTACCAAGAATATTTTAATTTATTATCTTTTTTGGGTGTTCCTAACTTTCTTAGCGCACATTGGTCAATAAACACTAGATGGGAATAGAAAAGTTGCCTTGCTACAATAGAAAAGAAATATTTAAAGGATAAAGTGAAAGAGTCAAACTTCATTGCATTATCTTTAGATGAAGTTACTATGGTAGATAATACTTCTTGGGTTTGTATGCATGTGTATACTATAAAAAAACATGTCTGTCAAGCTCATCTTCTCTATGTTCATTAAATGAAGGACATTTCAACATTGCAAAATCTATTTGAAATAGTTAAGAAATATTTGAATGAAATTGGAGGTATGGATGACTTGAAAATTGCCAAAAAGATGTGTGTGGGAGCTGATGGAGCTGCAGTAATGCAAGGTCATAGGACCGTTGTTTGTGTAAAGTTACAAACTACTTGTGCACCATACATGCTTAGAATTCACTACATGGCCCACAAAATGAATTAGAATTTAAAATTGTAAGAAAGTATCCTATAGTATCAAAAGTTTAAAATCTAGTCTGTGAGCTCTACACATTTATTTTTGTGAGGGAATAATAGGAGGAAACAAGATTCTTAAGGATGTTGATACTAGATGGATCTCCTTGCATGGACCAACACAATGAGTTCTTTCAGAATATCGATCCTTGATTGGAATAATGTATGACCATCACAACATAGTAGATAAAGTTCCAGACCTCTTACATAAGTTAAGTGATATAGATACACTCTTAACTTTAGTTAATCTTCTCCCCATGCTAGATGAAATGAAAAATATTGTGAAGAAATCCAAAGATAGAACTATGTATATCTATGAATATACCAAACTACGTAGAATGCCATGCATGGTCCTCGATAATTTATATCTAGATCTAACTTCTCAAAGCCCAATTTTTTTAGGCTACCAAATAATTATAGATTTGAATCATCCTAAACAAATATTTATATTTTAGTGAAAGTAGACAGTTATGTGTCTTTGTACGTGGATTTGAGATACCAATGCACCATTGTACAATAGTTGGGTGCTCTATCAAAGAAGTATGTCTTACAATGGAATATTTTAATGACATTGTTAAATCTATTAGTGTTAATTTGAGGAAAATTGCAAATATTCATATTTATCAAGGATTCCCTCGAGATGAAATACTTGAAGCCATGTCTATTGTCTATCCTCAATTTTGGACTCAAGGTAACTGAGATAGCCCAATATTTTTTCATCAAAAAGTAAATACCTTGGCCAAACATGTTTTAAAAAGTTCAAAATACAATGAACATAAAATATAAGGAATTATAAATGGAAACAAGCTTAGAGAACAATCTAAAAATTTTATAATAAGTATAAGTATGATGGGCTGGTTTGATTCCATGGAGAATCCCATGGAAGTAGGATCAATAAAAAGGGCCTAGACAACCTTAGGTCAAAGTGAAATATTATGTGATTCAATATTAGAATCTTTTACACTTGATTTATTTCAAACAATGATATTGGGGTCCGTGGAGGATGAGAGAGCTTTCAATTCATTAGTTTTTTGAAATCAAAGATAAGAAAAAAACTAGAAAATAATTTGGAAAATTGCTTGAGGGTGTTTGTAACTGCATAAAATTAAAAAAAAATTCCCTTAAGAAAGGGCACTCACAATCTAGAAGCCCATATGTGAAAGAAGAGGGTTGTGTAACACTTCAAACACTGGTAGTGGTGGGACTGGTAGTAGGAAAAATGATGGTGACACAATGAATGTTGAATTTGAGATACAAAATTAAGTGGATGTATGCAGGGTGAAGAAAATGAAGACCAAACTCAAAATCAAGATGACTCTTTCACTTTTATCTCAATGTTAGATTGTGGATCCTGACGTGATCTAGGAAATGAAAGTGAATTAATAGTTTTTAGGTATTTATAATGCACTTTATCAATCATATTCCAAACTATAGTTGATGATATTTTATATTATATTCCACAAAATTGTGAATCAAATTGAATGCATTAACATATTATTAATAATTTCATATTTTAATTGTGTCATATTAATAATTTAATATTTCATCATTCAACTCAATGCTTAATGTTTCCTTTCTAGTGTGGATTTGTGCATAAAACTTAAAATTTATAATAAAGTAAAATTTTTATTTTTTATTTGATATCTGATTATGCATCAATCTTCACAGTTATGAATTATTTTGATTAGTTCCTTATCCACAACTAAGTCAGAAAATGAAATATACTACTACAAGATACCAACTCATGGCTTCTTATAACCTCACTGCCTTACAATGATAAATCAATCAAAGAACAACACTTATCACACTACTTATAGATTCTTATTGCATTTACATTCACACAATATTTGATAAACAACTGAAAGGAATATTAATCCATTCCTTGAAGAGAAGCTAACAATTCAACATCCATAACATAAACACATGATATGATATGACAACTTACAAGTAACCCTTGATTATTTTGATTCAAAAGATAGTGAATACAATATTGGAGAGCAAGATAGGTTGATATTCAAAATTAAAGAAATACACTTAAGTATTTTAGTCATCTTTTGTTATTATAGAGAAAAATTACAATATTTACTATCTATGCTATCAAATAGCTTAAACTATGAAAAAAGAGCTTATAGAGAATGAGATGAAAGATTAAAAAATTAGAACCCTTTGAAATTTTGAATGAGGCTGAGGATTCCCTTTTATAACATAAGGGAAGCAACAAGAAAAGAAGTGAAGAACCTCATCCCAAAACTTTCTGACAACAAAAATCTCAGATAGGAGGCATAGGAATAAAAGTATGGATCCACTCATAGGCCGAGTAAAAAAATATACTTTTCATTCCATGCCTTAAACATATCCTCAGAAGGCTAGTAATGAGATAAGAGATTTTTTACATTCTTAAAACTTTGATGATTCTTGGAATCGAGTAAAGCACTGCCCTCTCTACAAAAAAGTTTCCATCATTTTTTCTTCATCAACCATCATGTAAGAATAGGAATCAAGCTGATTTAAATCAACTTTTTCTTCTTTGCAAATTAGAGGGAGGAGTGTGGGGAGTATAATATTGAAACTATCCTTCCATTTCTCAAGGTTCTTCAACTCCCCATTGGGTATGTGTACGATCATGATGGGCCAAAAGGTGGAAATATGATGGGTATGTGGCTGATGACATTTTTTTACCAAAAAATGATGAAACGAAAAGGGTTTCTAAAGGAGATTCTCATCTTTCCACCAATATAAATTATTTTTTACTTTGAATTTAATAAGTAATTATTATTCATTTTCTATTTTAATTACGACTAAAGTCTTAATTGATAGGCTGATTGAAAAATATTTATATCTTTCAAACGGTATCACATTTTTTGAATCCAAAACATGCGCCACATTCTATGCTTTGTATACTATAAGATTAGAAAAAGAAAAATTGAATTTCATGCAGACATACGAGTTTTTTATATTTTTTAAAATTTGTAATAAAGAATTTATAATTAATTATTTACTTGGAAAAAAATAACAAAAAATAGGCATCACATCGGGATATGAGTGGGTATGTGCAGGATCATCATGCAAAAAATAGGCCCTTAAGTGGCAAAAATTCAAAAAATCGGTGTTAGGCAACTTGGCGTAAAATATTTGAATAAGTTATCTATATTATTTCAAAAATATGTAAGAATAGAATTTGTAGAAAATTGAATTTAGTTTCTAAAATACTAGGTTTATTTAAAATAAATAAAATCTATTTGGTGAAAATTTGAAATTTCAATGCAAGTACTTAAATTTCAGGGAAAAATAAGAAGTAGGTGTCTGTCTGACCATCCTAACCATAATAAAATGATAATATTTTTTTGTAATATTTTATATATAAGTAGAGGACTCATGTCGGATGTGATGCATATTTTTTTGTAATTTTTTTCCAAGTAAATAATTAATTATGATTTTTTATTACAACTTTAGAAAATATAAAAAACTTCGTATGTCTGACCACCTTAACTTGGTCAAAACTTCATGAAATTTAATTTTATTTTTTAATCCTATATTATGTGAAGCATAGAATGTGACATGTTTTGGATTCAAAAAATATGATACCGTTTGAAAGTTATAGATGTTTTTCAATCAACCTATCGTCGGGACTTTAGTCGTAATTCTAATAGAAAATGAATAATAATTATTTATTAAATTAAAATTAAATCATAATTTATATTTTTGGAAAGCTGATAATCTCCTCTAAAAACCCTTTTCATTTCATTAATTTTGGGTGAAAAAAATTAAATCGACCACATACCCTACAAATACCCATAATATTTGCACTTTTTTGGCGACCATGACTGACATACCCGAGTCCTCTACTTATATCTAAAATCTTATAAAAAAGATTATCATTTTATTGTGATTAGGATGGTCACAGACACCTAATTCTTATTTTTTCCTGAAATTTAAGTACTACTACATTGAAATTTCAAATTTTCACCAAATAGATTTAAGAAAAAACTAGTAGTTTAGAAACTACATTCAATTTTCTACAAATTCTATTCCTACATATTTTTGAAATAATATAGATAACTTATTCAAATTTTTTATGTCAAATTTCCTAACTCTGATTTTTCTGAATTTTTTGCCACCTAAGGGCCGTTTTTTCCATGATGATCCTACACATACCTCATTATCCTCTAATAGGTGGGGTACAATCCTTTTGTCAACATTTATGAAAGAGTTCATTTTTGCTCATGTAGCTTCAATTATACTTTCCAAATACCCTTTATGATTCCACGCCATCTTGACAATCTCAAAAGTAAGATAGATACCAGGTCCCATGTGAGAATATCATCACACAGTGTCCTTTTGTGGTTCCACAACCAAGAAAATGGCATTCTGCTATGGGCTTGTGGACTTGCAAAATCCTTTACCTTGTACACGTAACAAACATAAAACAATAAAATTATAGCAAAGTAAAGGTTTTTATTTTGATTTTACATCTAATTCTATCAAAGATTTAAGATTTAAGATTTATATTGACTAGTTCCTTATCCACACACTACATAGAGTCTAGAAATGTAATAAATCAAAAACTCGTATGCCTGACCACCTTAACTTGGTCAAAAGTTCATGAAATTCATTTTTTCTTTTTCTAATCCTATAGTATGTGAAGCATAGAATCTGATGCATGTTTTGGATTCAAAAAATGTGATACTGTTTGAATGCTATAGATGCTTTTCAATCAGCCTATCAATTATATCTGGTGGTTGGGAGCCAATTGAAATGCAACTCAAGTTGCATCATCCTACTCTTCCATGTGTTCTACCTGCTCTGTTGAGGTGTAAATCCTTAGAGGAAAAAGGTTGTTGACCTCATCTTAATGTTCCTTGTATTTATTACCAATCAAATATTGCACTAGGTGTGGAAAACTAATCAAACTATACTCCAATTTCATGAGTGTATCCATACTAGCATTTAAGTATTCAACATCAACCTCACCTTCCTTATTTATCTTACTATACATGGGAGTGATGAGGTTGGAAATCTTTAATCTCCATTCTACACATGCCACCATTTCCCCCATCATTGATGAAAATTTGAGGCATATGGAATTCCTTAAAGCCCTCAAAGGTATTAAGCTCACTTTTCATTAAATCTTGGTATATATTGTGATGTATGATCATCTCATCCAAACAATCTAACTTATTCAAAATGTTAGATATCAAGATGCCATAAAAATTTGAATTGCTAACTACAAATCTCAATAGCTCTACTCCTTGGGACCTCTTGAGTTGCATGCATTTTAATATCATCTATATCTGATTCTGAGAAGAGAAAGCATCCTTCAATTGTGCATAACTATCGCAAACCTTACCTACATGGGAGAGAATTTTTGACAGCCTATATCCTATAATGTTTTCCAAAAAATCATAGGTCATCTTTGATGATGCTTCCTTTGCTTACTTGACCTCTAAGGTACTATGTTTCAACTTCTCCTTGAGTTCCTTTATCTCTACCTCTAATTTTTTTTTTTGTGTGAGGCTTACACATCCTCTATTTTCTATAGAGGGGGTAATGAACCTTGTACCTCATTGAGCCTTTGCTCAAGGTTTTGATTTAGGGTATTTTCCATATTTATATCATCATGCAACTTCCTAATAAATTTTCCTCTATGAAAAGAGTTGCATTGATTGTTAAAGAAGTTGTTTTTGTAGCACTTGTGTCTCCAAATCTCCTGGAATCAAGATTCCCTATAATCTAATTTAGGTTTGATATGACTTGTAGCTGATTAGTCTCAAGTAAATTGACCAAATAGCTAATGTCTCATGTCCAAGGTGGAATCCCAACCCAAAGTATAGATCTTCAGTTTAAATTCTTCTCACCTCAAAATTGTATCCTCGCCTTGATGTTTCTTTATTGCATCAAAATAAATTGATAAGGAATTTTCCTTTCCATGCAATAGTAGACATCTTTCCTTCTTCACCAACTCCCTTCCTCTCTGAGGAGTCATTCCCTCCATATCCTACTTTACCCTTTTCCAAAACTCCTCAATGGTGGCCTTTTTATTCTACTAAAAGAAACTACTTGTAGTGAGGGTTTCCCTCAACTCTTGTCCCTTGTTCTTGAGGACTCGGTCCTTGAACTCCTGGGTTTTGATGAATACCTCGTCATTTGAAAAATCCTAGTTGGCCCTTGCCCAAATTTCATTAGTGACATCCCCACTAGTCTCAAAATTGATGAACAACCTATCATCTATGGGCCTCTCAATAAGAATCCTAGGAGGAAGTTCCTATTAGATCACCAATGCATCTTCATCCATCTCCTTAGGATCAAATAGAGCAATAACCTATAATGGGGTTATTGGTTGAAGGATTTTGGGTAGTTCTTCTCTAGATGAAGATGAAGCACTTGAAGTTCTTGGATGCATCTATGGGAGATTGGCTAACAAATGGCAAGAATTATCAAGTATAGTCATCATCCTGACTATGAGGTCCCTTATGTGTAGGAATGACACTTTGAAGGATGGGTCAGCCTTCATCTTTTTGTTCTCTATAATTTAGATCTTGACCCATAGCTCACTTCTCTTGGTTTCTTAGCTCATTGAGTAGCAGTTTTTTATCAGGTCTTCAATGTTATCATGTACATGATAATAGTTCCAATATTTTTAGATACCCCTCTCTTTATTAATGAAGCCTTCTAGATCAATTCTTTTGAATTTTTCTACCTTTAACTTGTAGGGGAGAAGCTTCTTTGGGATCAACTCCATAGCTTCCCTATTCAATGCCATGAAATCTAAAAATGCTACTACAACTAAAAGAAGTGCATGCTTCTTATTCTTTCCAAAATGAATCTTATCAGATTCATTTAGTTACCACATGATCTCAAGAAATTCTAATCTATCAAGGACATCCTTAGGAAGCACATGGGTAGCAATTGGGGTCCCAAAAACTTTTCTCACTATAGAATTTGAATAGAAGAACCAATCACCAAAGTTGTGATCAATATTCTTCTTTGGGGTGAGGTCAAGAGGCATCTAGAATCTACTTACCTCCTATGAAAAAACCCAATCAATGGGAAGACCAATCCCATTCCTTAGAGGTTTGACATAAAACTCCTCAAAAGAAGCATTATTGGAATGCCTAGGTATGTGCAGGATCATCATGGAAAAAATAGGCCCTTAAGTGGCAATGAAATTCAAAAAAATCAGATTTAGGAAGCTTGATGTAAAAATTTGAATAAGTTATCTATATTATTTCAAAAATATGTAAGAATAGAATATGTAACAAATTGAATGTAGTTTCTAAACTACTAGGTTTATTAAAAAAAAAAAATCTATTTGGTGAAAATTTGAAATTTTAATGCAATAGTAGTTAAATTTTAGGGAAAACATAAGAAGTAGGTGTTTGTCTAACCACCCTAATCAAAATAAAATGATAATATTTTTTTATAATATTTTAGATATAAGTAGAGGACTCATGTCCTGATGTGATATATATTTTTTTGTAATTTTTTTTCAAGTAGATAATTAAGTATGATTTTTTTATTACAACTTTTAAAAAATATAAAAACTCATATGTCTGACCACCTTAACTTGGTCAAAACTTCATGAAATTCATTTTTTTTAATCCTATAGTATGTGAAGCATAGAATGTGATGCATGTTTCAAATTCAAAAAATGTGATACCATTTGAAAGCTATAGATGCTTTTCAATCAGCCTATTAATTAGGACTTTAGTCCTAATTCAAATAGAAAATGAATAATAGTTATTTATTAAATTCAAAGTAAAACATAATTTATATTGGTGGAAAGATGTGAATCTCCTTTAAAAACCCTTTTTGTTTCATCAATTTTGGGTAAGAAAGGTTGTTAGCCACATACCCTACACATACCCATCATATCGCCACTTTTTGGCCCATCATGATCCTGCACATACCCACCGGTAGTCCTTATTCCATAAGTATGCCAATTCTTGGACTAGTAACAACACATTATTCTCCCCTGTGGCCCTTATTTGCAATTTTGGCAACCATACTTGTAATCCTATATATAATATCATATGTAGTAGAAGAGAATACTACCTGAAGCTTATAGGACTAGAGGGATTCCTCTTGATTGCACAAGTGACATGTTCAATTGGTGAACAACATACCCCACAAAGTCATAGGGTATGTTTACATCCCTACTCTGAATGTCTAATCCCAAGACCATCACATTTATAGGGGTTTGGATCTGATTATTCATCCCTAAGACCTGCATCAAAGAAAAATATGTTTTCTAAAAGTAGGGCTTGAAGATTTCATAGGAAAAAGGCTCTAAGTCACCCCTTCCAAACCTTTGCAACTATTTTCTTGTCCCCCTTTGGCCTAAATTAGGGCAACCACCTGACCTTGTAACTATCCTTATTTATCTCATACTCTTTGTTCAATGAACCCGGGTCAATTGGAAAGAATGCATTAGCCTAGTCTAATTGAAATACCCTTCATACCTAGTCTCTATCCAATGGCAATAGTCTTTGGCCATTGGTGGAGAATAATGACCTAGAATTGGGGTCATATGCCATGACCAACTACCTTATCAATTCTGCATTTATGAAGACATTGCGCACCACCAACTTGCCCAATCCAAGGTTCCAAATGTTGTAAATTTTCCTATTTGCATATAACTTCCCATATGCATGCTTGAATAGTGATTATCCTTCATTCAGAATGATGGGATCTTTGCATACACTACCCAAGTCCATGAGATTTTTTGTAACACCACTAGACCCCGAACCAACCTTTGGTCTCTTCAATGACCATGACAATAAAGCAGTTATTTCCTCCTCTAGTGGTCTTCTCTTCCCAAACAAAGTTCCAAACATTTTGTTGAATTATAGTTGGATAGAGCTTATAATGCTAACTAAGGTTATAAAAAATTTCTACCCAACTAAGGGTCTGAGAAAAATTCAATAGCATATTCCCTTAATTCTTCACTATTTTATGGTTCTAAACTAACAACAATCTTCCCTACACCCTAAATTTTGCTTGAATTTAACTGAAAAGGTTGATTTACTTGCTTGTTTGAAAATCATAATTAGTACTAGAAAAACCCTTATTCAATCCAAAAAATTGTAGCAGCTCATTTGATTACCTTATCATTTGTGAGGGATGTCGGCCTCCTATAATGAACTAACAACTAGGCCTTTACACCCATGATTTAGAGATTGGGCATCTAACCTGAATATCTATTTCAATCATCATGAAGGTGCATTTAAATTTTCAACCTAGGGATGTGAACTTGAAATGGGTCAGCATAGTATGTGCACTAGGAACCCCAAAGTAGCCATCTTCATTCTACAGCTAAGAAAGACACAATGCTGACAGTAAAGTGCTTGGAAAGGAATAACATAAATGCTAAACACCAACCAAAAACTATACTAAGCTGAAATGCATGACAAAAATGAAAATCTGAGCAAACAAATAGGAAACTACTATGTCTACTTTGGCTGGAGGAATAGTCACAGAATGGAATTGTTGTGGCTACAAGAAAAGTTAGCACTAGATTTTTAACTAATTACTGAACAAAAAGTAATAACTAAACTAAACTAAGCTAAAGGAAATATTACTCACCAAGTGGGCCCCCTTGGATGAGTATCCTCTAAGACTAATGTAAACTCAAATACTCAAACTTAGAACTTCATTTTATTCATCAGAATACATGAGTACAAAAGAGTAACATAACTCTATTGTTCAAAAATTAAGAATGCAAGTACATCATTAGATCATACAACCTTGTGAGAAGGAGCATCTAATCCTTATTTATACTACCAACTAAGCAAGGTGGTCAACTCCATGAACAAGGAGGATACCATTTTAGGGAAAGCAAAGAAAGTGGGGCGGCGGTCACACATGCATGGAATCCGGTCAGACATGCATGTCAAAACACAGATTTAGCATAACATTAACACCCACATTTTCTCAACAACATTAAATTCCATTTACAAGGTGGTTACAACTCGATATTCATGAAGAATCTCTCACCGTCGACCTCTGTTGACCTTTGAATGATTCCCCTATTGAACGTTATGGCACATGACCAGCTGGTGGAATCTTCTCAGTGTCACAAGTCTCTAATCATTTCTACATGGCAATATTAGTATGCACAATAATGAGATATATGTAACTACCTTAAAGAACATTCATTAACCATCTACATAATTAGTATAGATAGTTCATCTAACTTGCCAATGCCATTAAAGATTTGCAGAAATAAGATTAGGCCCAATGTCTATATTTTTGAGGGAATGTCATAAAAATATCAATACTTAGCATCAAGGTCCATGATAACATAACAAATAAATCATAAAGTCTATCTAAAATTATACCATAAACTAGACTCATCACTCCCCCCAACCTAAGGTTTTGTTGGTCCTCTAGAAGGGGAAGGGTTGTTCTTCTACTTGGTCAATGCTCTAAAGTTGGCAATAGACAACTGTCCCACATCAGTATTTGTTGTGCATGAATCAGGATCCCAATAAATCCTCCCAATCTGTCAAATATTCTCCATCTTTTGCTCTTTGTAGCAATAGCATAGTGGTAAAACCTGAAGTTTGGCACATGCCACATTAGGATAGGTGGCTAAAAAATTTAGGGGAAGCCAAAATCATCCCTTTGTTCTTCCAATCTATATATATCTATCAATTCTTTTGAGTGTTGCAACATAGTTCTAGATGGAATGAGGCTCATCCTATTTTAGCTCATCAATTAGGTTGTTCCATCTTTGTGAGAGGTATCTCTTGATAGTTTCCTCTTTTTCCTTTTTCCTTTGCCTCATATTCACTATAAATTGCTTCTATCCTATTGGAACTATAAAAATATGGTGATTTTACATGATTGTCCACTTTCATAATTTTCCAGATTGGTCCTATCATGTGCATATTTCACCCATTTTTTTCCATATGGCTCCATGGTTTCCATCGTGTTTGAATTTTTCACCTTTTTGTTCATGTCGAGGTATCCAAATGTCTCCCTGGCCTGTGTGTGCTTCACTATTTCTTGTTGTAGGTTATCGGCATAGGTTCCAAGTTGTTTTGGCGACGGTGGAGGTCCCTGTCGACATATGCTATAGCTTTCGGGGTGGTGTCATACCGACTATCTTTTGTTTCCCTGACTTTGCATTTTGGTGGCTCATCGGTATAGATGGAGGGCTTTCGGTATTGGGTCATGGAGATACCCATATGTTACACCGAAAGACTACAATGGGCTTACTACAATCGGCTTTCGGTATATGGTTGTAACTCTTGGCCTATGGTCCCAGCGATGCGGATATGTCTCGTGGACTTCGCGTTTGGTTTTCTTTCAGCATGAGTTTATTTCGGTCTCACTGTTGGAGCATTGTATGAGCTTTTATCGGTATGAGTCTTACTTTCTCTTGGCGATCTATGGTGCCAGAGTGACTTTTGTTGTGACTTAGCGAATTCTATATATCATCTTGCTAAAGGCTTGTGGTTATAGTGACATGTTTGAGACATATGGGCTTTGTCGGTGAGAAAGATAAGATGGTATAGCGACAGTGAATTAAATAAGGATAACCGCTTGATGTGACTCATGTGTTTTAGCGTGTGGTCTTGGCGAGGAGCCTGGGATCTTTCCAAGTGGAGTGCAGTGTTGGGGTTGTCAGTATGACAATTGGATAGTTATGGCGATATGAAGCTATATGGGGATCTTCAGCTTGACATTGTGTTCTCAGTATGAAGTCACCCCAAGAGAGGTAAGTTATAGTGATAGTGATTAAAACAAACAGAGCTTTTGGTGAGATATATCCTATGTCTTTGCGAATGGAAAGCACATGAGGAATGCACTTCGGTGTAACAAATGGATTGTCACGGTGAAGCATGTAGAGTGGGGGAACATTGTTAGGGAGTGATCAATGTTATATTGCCTTCAACATACCTTCACGATTGTCTTGCCGACTGGTGCATAGGTGAATAATAGAATTTATGATCTTGTGGCCGACATATAATTGGAATTTTAACCATTGTGGGCCGACTTGGTTTTTTCCTGAATTCTACGGTGGCCGACATGGATTTCAAATTTGTTCTATTTTCCTGAATGCTGGGTATAAATATGCATCTTGGATTGTAATTGAGGAGGATCAAATTTTTAGATCACAGATAGATAGATTAGGCATGGCTACAGTAGGATAATTTTCTCTTTCTAAAGACTATGTGCATGATTTCAAATGGTGGTTTCAAATAAAATCAGCTAGTGTGGCAGGTTGTTTCTGGTATCAATTGTATGTTGAATTTATTGAAAAGCATTGCTAAAGCTGTCTCCAAGTTGATTTTTTCTGGTTGTTTAAATTGAAATAACAAGTTTATTCTCAGTTTATTGGTGCACATTTGCTGTATCTGTGTGATTAATTGACTGGTTCTCTCAAGTAGGGATTAAATCCTTTCTGTTGATCATAGTAATAAGGGGGAATTCATCTAGATTCTTAAAGTAGAGCTTAGTAATCATAATCTTACATTGTTTATACAAGTTATAAACAGATCATATGCCTACAATTTAATTTTTTGCCAGAATAATTTGCTCACCTCTGTTTCATTTGACTCCACATACCCAACAAGGCACTAGTCTCTAAAAATTCATTATTTGAATTCATTCAATCTCTTTTATCAGTTAATTAAGCATTCTAGGATTTAGATCTGCAAATTGTTATCAAGTTTGATTTCATTTGTTCACTGCCATCTGCCATTATGGACAAAGTATTTCAGAAGAATAATCATAAGTTAAGTCTGCACTATTTAGTTAGGTACACCCACCTAGGTCTAGCAGCACCTGAAGAGTAGAAGGTTTGATTGTTTCAAACCTTGTTCTGTTACCCTGAAACGTCATCAAAGCTTGGCAACCTTTCATGGTTTAGACCTGCATTTTTGAGAGTTAACAAATTGGCGACTCTACTAGGGATTATATCAGAAAATTCGGTTGAAGACCACATTATAGAGTCATTGGAGGAAAAGTTGTAATTTGAGAAATTTCAGAAAGTGTGATTCTACTGGGAAAAGATCAGAAATAATGATTTTCCTACTTTTGGAAAAGTAGGTGACGACTTTGAAAGATTTTTTGCAATTTTTTAAACATGAATGGAGGATTTCAGTTCAGGGGAGGTCATGCTGGAGCTCCTCATGGTCAGCAGTATGTTCCATATTATCATACACAGTACTATGGTCCGATGTACCAGCATCCATACCCACATAATGCTCCCCCTTATTAGTATACAACCATGATTAGATAGTTTGATTTGTCAGGGATTCAGTTATCCCCTTATCCAATGGATAGCAGTTGGAGGGGTATTGTTCCAAAGTTTACAGGAAATGATGCAATCACTGCTGAAAATCATTTAAGAAGTTTCAATGCTTTCATCCAAGATTTGGATGTGCGCTCTGAAGATTTACACATGAGGCTATTCATGATATCACTTGTTGAAGATGCTAGGGATTGGTTCAACAACTTACCAGCTGTCTCAATTGATTCTCTCCAAGGATTTCAAGATCAATTCCTCGAGTAGTTTGGGAATCTAAGTGCACTATATTTTTCTCTTCATGAATTATTGCACATTCAGAAAGATCAAAGTGATAGAATTTATGATTTCAATCGAAGATTCAATAAGTTGCAGAATAAAATACGTATTGGATCAAAGTTGCCAGATTCTATAGCACTGAGTATTTATTTGAATGCATTTGATCCAAAGACAAGGTATGAGCTGAAAAATAAATTCCCAAGAAGTTTGGCTAAGGCACAGAAGATGGCACAAAAAATTGAAAACAATAGGAAGGTTGTTGGGATGATCAGTAAAAGAGATATTCCTAGGGTTTCTCATCAAAGCAACACATACAGGAATGAAAGGCCGAGGTTGCATGGCATGCCTTATAATATAGACTAGAAGGATAGCAAACCTATAATAGCTAGGCCTGGAAGTGAGGGAGCTTCTAATCCATTGAGCAAGAGAGGAACCTATATGGTAAGTAACAATTACTTTTGTGATGTTTGTGATAAGCCACATTCCCTAGATCATTGTGTTGTAGCCTAGAGAATGCGAGAAGAGGGAATGCTAATTGAAAATAATGAAGAAGATCACACATTATTTATGAGTTCAAATACTTTTCACCATGTTGTGGGAAAGTATTCATCTTCATAGGATGAGGGTTATCAGCATGATGCTTCAAATTAGAAATACAATGTTCATATGCCTGAACAACAGGTCCTTTCTGATATGAAGAAGATTATATAATGCCACATTCTGTTGAGGTGCCTGCTCAATACAGTATGAAGAGACTAACTGAAGAAGAGGTAGAAAGACTAACTGTTGCTGATCAGAAGGAAGAAAACAAAAGAGAGACATTGGAGCAAAAGGAAGGGATTGAGGCAGAAGGCTCCTCTTTTAACTTCATTCAAGTGTTGTCCCAGGGAATAAGGTATGAGAACATTATTAGGGTTGATTTTGATGATTGTATTTCTGATGAGTATAGAGAAATTGATCAAATAATGCTTCCAGTAGAATATGAGATATGTGCAAGTTAGTATGCTTCTTGTGATAGCTTGCATAATAAAGATGAAGGTGCAAGGCTTATCTCTTGCCCAATAGATTGTCACAGAGAGTGCAGTGTTTGTTGTGAATATTCTAATGTTGATGATGAACTTGAGGATTTTGATTTGCAGCAAGGGGATTCTTCTACCTCTTATGAAGATCAAGATGAAGGGGCAATGGGACATGTTGATAGTGAGTATACAATACCTCTAGCTGCAGTTGAAAGTTATAAAGATACACCTGATGAAGAAGAGGTTTGTACATTTGAAAGTGATTTCCAAATTTTTTCAAACTCGTTGTATGATGAAGAGTTAAATGAAGATCAAATGATTTTTTGCCAAGGTGTGTCAATGAGTAAGTTTTAGATATTTTCAAATCCATTCTATGAAAAGGAGGAAATAATTTTAGACAAGCAAAATGATGGAATAAATGATTGCATTGATGATGTTTCTGATTTCCTATTCTCTGATGGCATTGGATTTTTGTTTGATTATGACAAAAGTGAGGAATATAATTGTAGTGATGAAAAAATAGAGACTTTTTCACTTGGTTGTGAACAAATTGTAGATTGGTTTACTTATGAATACTAGGGATGTGCACATGATGAAGATCTTGAAGTTCTGTCTCCAGCTTACTTTTGTTTTGACTATGAAAAATCTTTGTGTAAAGATTCTTATAACTCCCTGTACATTTCTTGGAATGATAGTGATACTTTTGGTGTTGATCAAAAGTCTGCTTCCATTCGGGATGAGGTATGTGATTTTGAAAATTCTAATTCATGTGAAGAAGACAATTGTTTGCATACCAAGGATGATAAAGATTCAGCTTTGATTGGTTCATATATGATTGATATTGAGGATATGAGTCATGATTTAGTGTTATCTCCGAATAGAGATACTAAAGAGGTGCAAAAGGTTTATGGCTTGCTTTCTTCAAATAGCAATGGTATGACAGAGTTTTTTATTTTTCATGAGAATCACTCTGATTGTGAAATTTTAATACAGCTAAGAGAGTGTTTCATAATATATAGCAGAGGGAATGTTAATGATGAATTTTGCATTGAATGTGCATATATTTTTATGGTGAAGAGAATGGAGGTTTGTCCCATGATGATCAAAAATTTGAATTATAGAATGATGAAGTGATTTTGGGTCAAGCTGAGCATGATGATTCTCTGAAAACTTGCAATAACGGTGACATTGAATTGCATATGTGTCTTCAAGAGGAATCTATTGAATTCAAGAGAAAACTAGGTTTTTGACAGGGGAAAGTGGTTGGAGTTTCAGATTGTCATAGATCAGAACAAGAGAAATTAAAACACAGAGGATTGAGGGTTGCCAGTGCATGGACAACTCTTGCTTATCCTCTTTAAAATTATTTTCCATGCACAATAGTTTAGGGTTCTGCTCCATCTCCACTTTGCATCCATTTTTCATTCATTTCACGCTCTTTTCCATTTCCATTCCTCCATTGTTGCTCACTAGTTCATCATTTTCAGTCTGGTTTACTCACCCATGTTTCTGGATCCTTGCATTGATTTTACACTCAATCATCCCCAGACAGAGCCACTATTGGAACTGTAAAAATCTGGTGATTTTACATGATTGTCCACTTTCATAATTTTCTAGATTGGTCCTATCATGTGTATATTTCACCCATTTTTTGCCATATAGCTCCATGGTTTCCATCGTGTTTGCATTTTTCACCCTTTTGTCCATGTCGGCATAGGTATCCAAATATCTCCCTGACCTATGCATTTTTCACTATTTCTTGTTGCAAGTTATTGGCATAGGTTCCAAGTTGTTTTGGCAATGGTGGAGGTCCCTGTCAGCGTTTTACTATAGCTTTCAGGGTGGTGTCATACCAACTATATTTTGTTTCCCCAACTTTGCATTTTGGTGGCTCATCGGTATAGATGGAGGGATTTTGGTATTGGGTCATGGCGATACCCATATGTTACACCGACAGACTACAATGGGCTTACTACAATCAACTTTTGGTATATGGTTGTAACTCTTGGCCTATGGTCCCAGCGATGCGAATATGTCTCGCCGACTTTGCATTTGGTTTTCTTTCGGCATGAGTTTATTCTAGTCTCACCATTGGAGCATTGTATGAGCTTTTATCGGTATGAATCTTACTTTCTCTTGGTGATCTATGGTGCTAGAGTGACTTTTGTTGTGACTTAGCGAATTCTATATATCATCTTGCCGAAGGCTCATGGTTATAGTGACATGTTTGAGACATATGGGCTTTGTCAGTGAGAAAGATAAGATGTTATAGTGACAGTGAATTAAATAAGGATAACCGCTTGATGTGACTCATGTGTTTCGGTGTGTGGTCTTGGCGAGGAGCCTGGGATCTTGCTGAGTGGAGTGAAGTGTTGGAGTTGTTGGTATGACAATTGGATGGTTATGGTGATATGAAACTATATGGGGATCTTCAGCTTGACATTGTGTTCTCGGTATGAAGTTTCCCCAAGAGCGGTAAGTTATGGCGACAGTGATTAAAACAAAAGGAGCTTTCAGTGAGATATATCTTGTGTCTTTGCAAATGGAAAGCACATGAGGAATGCACTTTAGTGTAACAAATGGATTGTCACGACGAAGCATGCAGAGTGGGGGAACACTGGCAGGGAGCGATCAACGTTATATTTCCTTTAGCATACCTTCATGATTGTCTTGCCAACTGGTGCATAGGTGAATAACAGAATTTTTGATCTTGTGGCTAACATGTAATTGGAATTTTAACCATCGCAGGCCGAGTTGGTTTTTTCCTGAATTCTATGGTGGCTGACATGGATTTCCAATTTGATTTATTTTCCTGGATGTTGGGTATAAATATGCATCCTAGATTGTAATTGAGGAGAATCATATTTTTAGATCACAGATACGTAGATTAGGCATGGCTACAGTAGGATAATTTTCTCTTTCCAGAGACTATGTGCATGATTTCAAATGGTGGTTTCAAATAAAATCAACTGGTGTGGCAGGTTGTTTCTAGTATCAATTGTATGTTGAATTTATTGAAAAGCACTGCTAAAGTTGTCTCCAAGTTGATTTTTTCTGGTTGTTTAAATTGAAATAACAAGTTTATTCTCAGTTTATCGATGCACATTTGCTATATCTGTGTGATTTATTGACTGGTTCTCTCAAGTAGGGATTAAATCCTTTCTATTGATCACAATAATCAAGGGGAATTCATCTTGATTCTTAAAGTAGAGCTTAGTAATCATAATCTTGCATTGTTTATACAAGTTATAAATAGATCATATGCCTACAATTTGATTTTATACTAGTATAAGTTGCTCACCTCTATTTCATTTGACTCCACATAGCCAACAAGGCACTGGTCTCTGCAAATTCATTATTTGAATTCATTCAATCTCTTTTGTTCAGTTAATTAAGCATTCTAGGATTTAGATCTGCAAATTGTTATCAAGTTTGATTTCATTTGTTCACTGTCATTTGCCATTATGGACAAAGCATTTCAAAAGGATAATCACAAGTTAAGTCTACACTATTCAGTTAGGTACACCCGCCTAGGTCTATTAGCACTTGAAGAGTAGAAGGTTTGATTATTTCAAACCTTGTTCTGTTACCCTGAAACATTGTGAAAGCTTGGCAACCTTTCGTGGTTTAAACCTACATTTTTGAGAGCTAACATATCCAAGTCATGATCCTATCACCATAGATAGTTCTGAAAATCATTCTATGCCATTCCCTAAAAATGTCCCTTGGGTTTCTTGATTCATCCCTAATGGCCAGGGGGATTTTAGTATCCATTTTCCTATAAGCATTGTATTGTTGTCCCCAACTAATCTCATTTTTCACCTAGGACATGAATGCCCTTAATTAGACATCCCCAACATAAAATAGTGGATTACAATCATGGTCTTGAGTCACAACATAATTATGCAAATAAAACTCACACAAAAAATTCTTCATCTCAGGGGAAGAAATCCAGTAAGCATTGAAAAATTTCGTTGGAGTCTCAATGGAAGGGTTCAAACCTGAGACAATCCTTGCCAGCCTAAAAGAGAGATATTTCTCCTTCAAATGCAGAGCATAGACCCTTGGAGGGGTCTTGCATTATAAAATTTGGGGTACCAAGGCCATCATATCATCCACATTTTTCTTTAAGGTAGAAATTTATGCATCCTTGTCTTCAATCTCCTCATTTTTCTTTTGAATTTCCTTCTTTAGCCTAATTTTCTCCTCCTTCCATTCTTCTTCTCTTCTTTGCATCTCTAAGTTCCATAAATTCATAGCTACCATGTGCATTGAAAAATCAAGGGGGTTATGTATTCCTACCAGCATTTTTCCTGGCACTGATGCATGTTCTTCATATGGTACCAGCTGTAGGGATTCAGGTTGCTTAGTCAATTTTGGTTGCAGGGGTACTGATTTTTCTCCCAATTCAAGCTACATGACCTCTTGTTCTTCTTCTTTCTCATGCTAGAGGATCTCTTTCCATAGGATATCTTACTACAAGAAGTCCTAATTTTTCTCATACCCTTGATTTTCCATTTTTCCTACAATATTAGCAAGATTGGCCAATGTTATGTTTGTTGTTCTCTCAAATATGTCCTCTTCTTCAACATTCACCTTCCCCATTGGAGATTTTGTCTCCCCCTGTGATATTTATCTAGACTTAGGGATTTCCTATAGAGGCATACCAAAGGTTGGCCCGATTGGTCTTGATTTTTTGGGAGGGTTTTCATGTTTTTATTTGGCTGCAAGATGAATAGTGTCAACCTTTCTCTTCTTAGAGCTTGGTACTTTTTTTTTTTTCGGCTTCATTTTAGCCTTTTCTTTTCTCATTTCTACTTCTCTCTTTTGTGCCTTAGTTATCATTAGGATGCCAAGAGGAAAATCATCATTAGAATCTGGAGAGGAACTATTTTTATCTTAGTGCTCTATCCTGGAAGAGCTAGTTTCTATGGTTTCTTCTATTGCAAGAGGGTTTACACTAGGGCCTACACCAGAGATTGAAGTGGCTTCAACTATGCTCAATCTCCTACTAGGCCTATGGGGTTGCGGTAAAACCCTAGGTCACAAATGCTCAGGTCTAATTTGATCCATTTTTATGAATTCTTCCTAGGTCATTCCAAACATATCATGCATAGACTTCTCAACTAACAATTTAATCAAACAGTGGTGGGAAACCAATTTGTCCCTACCTTTTTGAGTCTTAGTCACCATAATTGAAAGAAGGTTGCATAACACATTCGCAACATTCATCCTCCTCCCATGCCTCATGTGATTCAAAATTTTGAAGTGCATGGAATGTAGATTTGACATGTGACCTTCACATGTGATGTATGTTATGATAGAAAAATCTACCTGCTTCCATGGGTTGGGCAGAGAGGTTCTTTTCACACCTTGTTTGTACACACTAATTGGAGGGTCACTATGTTCTGTAAATTTAGCCTTAACTGACCTGGCATCTCTCAAAGCAGGGTAATTTTCACCATCAATAGGTAACCCTATAACTTTTGCAATCCTTTATTCAGTTGCCATGACTTCCAGCCCTTTTACCATGGCCTTCCCTTCAGACAATGTCTGGGTGAATTCTAGTGCAATGCCCTCATCAAAACCATCCAGCTTCAGGAAGTAGTCTAGCCACCCATAGTTTCTAAATTCGGCCAGGCAGCGTGCATCCTACAATAATACATTGTGCACCATGGGTTTATTTTTAATTAACCCACCTCCCATTGTCTGCAATCAAACCACCACTCTTTGGTTTCCTTCCTACAATTCTCGTCTAAAAAAAAAAATTCACCTTCCTCAAACACTTGCTAAATTTCCAATGCCACTGTCAACTGAATTTTCCTTTTCTACTTTACCTTTTATTTGTAGCTTGATATTATGATAGGGTCAATAATGGCAAGGAAGAAGTAATAAAGGAAAGCTGTGATGGAGAGAAATGGTGGTGCTCGTTGGTGTCACATCACACATGCAAGCCATCCTCTCACTCAAATTTCAAATCACCTCAATTTAAACTTTTCTGATGTAGACCAGCATGGACTGACACATGGGAAAAGTATTCACATCTTTTTCCTCCCCCTCAACCTAAATTTGGACATGTGTCCTCACATGCAAGATGGGAATGGTGATAATGCTGATTTGATAGGGGCAGGGAATAATGGCATGCTATGGTGAACGTCCATATTAACATACAACAATTAAATGAATGCACTAAAGACAATTAAGATATAGCAATTAATACACACATACTTGAATGTATGGAAGATTCATTGTAAAGATCACGGAGAAAGTATCATTCACCTTTTTATGAGATAAGTTGAGCAATTAATGAAAATGAGGTGGAATGAGGTGGATTGAAGCAGTGGAAGAGAGAGAAAGGTGGAGATGGATGGTAGGATGGGTGGATGGATGAAGAAGTGGACTCCCACATAAGTGGAAGTCTTTATTATGACAAGTACATACCTTAATTAGCTAGAAGGAGGGACACTAGGTCCACTTCCTTTGGTTTTAGGAAGCTCGGGTGCTACATGTTGAGTGAATTGCTATAGGAACTCCTCTTTGGAAGTTGGATTATGATACAATCTAAGGTGATGACCATTGAAAATTAGCTTAAATATGACTAGTTCAATAGTAGTGAGTTGCACAGCACCATTAGGGAATACTTCAAAAACCTCATATGGTCCTAGTGACCTTGTCTACAATTTTCCTACATTATCCTTATCTACCTTGAGTCAGAGCAATGCCTAGTCACCTAGTTGGAATTTCTTGTCCTTGATGAATTTATTGTGCCACTTGATTCTTTGATTTTGCATGACTTTATTGTGATGCAAGGCTTCTCTACTCATCTCATCCAAAACATTTAGCTGCATGATTCTTTCTTTTTGTGCCTTAGAGATATCCATCCCCAAATTTGTTGTAGTCCTAAGAGTCTTATGTTCAAATTCAATGGGAATCATGGTTGTATTTCCATACATCAACTCAAATGGAATGAAGCTTGTAGTTGTTTTCCAGGTAGTTTTGTAGGCTCAAACAACTTTTGATAATCTTATTTCCCAATCCTTTATGTGGATAGCTACTTTTTTGGTCAAAATAGCTTCAATTTCTTTGTTGGTCACCTCAACTTGGCCATTGGCCTGAGGGTGATAAGGAGTAGACTTCATGTGTCTTATGTTGTACTGATTGACTAGTGTTGCAACAAGGATTGATGTTAATTGATCCCCTTGATCAGTCACTATCTCTCTTGGAACTCCATACCTTGTGAAAATCTCCTCATAAAGAAATTATGTAACCTTGTTATCTCTTGCATGCTTCATGGCCTTAACTTCTACCCATTTTGTTACATAATCAGTGCATACCAAGATATAAGACTTACCATTTGATGGAGGGTCAATGGGTCCTACAAAATCCAATCCCCATTTTTCAATGGGAGTGATTACTACCTAAGGATAAAGTGTCATCCCATCAAATTTGGTTGGTCAGCCCATCCTTTGGAATCTATCACATTTCCTTGTATATCTTCATGCATCCTTGTGGAGTGTGGCCCAATATTATCATGTGTTCAAAATCTTCATTGTTGTCTTCTTGGCTAAAAAATTTCCTCCACATGGTTTGTTGTGACATGCATGCAAAATTTCATATGTCTCATCTTCTCTCACACATCTCCTCATGACATGGTCTGGTCCAGTATAAAAAAAACATATGGAAATCCATCAGAAAGGAAAATATTTTTCAATGAGTGCTCTTCTCTCTTTTGGAGAGAAGTGAACTGGAGCTCTACCTGTGACCAAATAATTAGCTATGTCAGCATACCAAGGTGTTTGAACACTGATAGAGAATAGATTCTCATTAGGAAAATAGTCATCTATGGCTTGATTATCCTTTGATGTAGTTATGCTTGAAAGAAAGTCTGCAACAACATTGGCCTTCCTTGCTTTATCCATAATTGTCATGTCAAACTCCTTCATCAATGATAACCATCTTGCTAATCTAACAAAGATCAATGGTTTATTCATGAGATATCTAATGGTTGCATGATTAGTGTGCACAAAGTTTTGGTAACGTGCTATGTAATGCCTAAATTTTTTTAGGGAATAGATCACTGCCAGCATTTCTTTTTCTATCACTATATAGTTGAATTCACCTCCTTGCAAATTTCTGTTGACAAAATAAATGGCATTTTCAATAGCTCCTTTTTATCCTAAGATTTCTCCTATGACATAGTCTGATGCATCTGTATGGATTTGGAAAGGAAGCTCCCAATTAGGTCCTTTGAGTATAGGAGCATAAGTCAAGGCTTCCTTCAAATCAGAAAATTCCTTGTCACAATCTTCAGTCCACTTAAACTCAGCATCTTTGGTGAGAAGAGTATATAATGGTGCTTCTATTTTGCTAAAAATCCTTGATGAAACGCCAATAATATCCTGCATGACCCAAGAAATTCCTAACATCCTTTTGTTTTGGAGGTGTGGGCAGATTTTTGATCACCTCAATCTTTGCAAGATCTACTTGGATTCCTTTGTGAGAGATGTAGTGTCCAAGGACTACACCAACTTGCATCATCATGAAACACTTTTCAATGTTTAGAGATATATTTTGGTCTTCACATCTCTATAGGAATCTCCTAAGATTTTCCAATGTGTGATTGTAATCAACACCATAGGTGGTAAAGTCATCCATGTAAATTTCCATGCAATCAAGAGAAATATTTGAAAATATGCTAATTACTTCCCTCTAGAAAGTTGTGGGTGCATTGCATAAGCCAAATGGGAGTATTGAGTAGGCATAAGTCCCCCATGGAAAGGTAAAGGTGGTCTTCTCCTGGTCTTTGGGTGCAATTTGGATCTAGTTGTAACCACTGAATCCATCTAGAAAAGAAAAGTATTGCTTTCCTGCAAGTGAATCCAAAAATTAATCTATGAAACAAAGGGAAAATGGTCCTTCTTGGTGGCAGCATTGAGTTCCCTGTAATCAACACAAAATCATGATTTCCCTCCTTTCTTGGGTACAATCACCAATGGAGACACCCACTCTCTATCTAAAATGGGGTAGATGAATCTTGCATCTAGAAATTTTTGTTGTTCTCTATTTACAATTTCTCTCAATGTAGGGTTAATTCTTGTTTGTGGTTGCCTCACTAGGGTGAAATAATCTCTTATGTAAATTATATGAGTGCAAAGCTTAGGGTCCAATTCCTTCATATCATGATATTCCCATGCAAGTACATATTGGTTGTTCTTTAGTAAGTTTTCCAATAACAACTATTATTTTTTCACTCAATTTGCTATTAACATTAAAATATTTTCCTTTTGACACCTGCACTTTTGTAGTTAACTCTATCATGGCTAATTCATTAATGCATGATACCTTGAGTTCATATGGAAAAAATGTGTGGAACATACCTGTTATTGTAGGAAGTCTAGCTATAGGAAGAGTGGTTGCAGGAAGAGTGGCTACAGGAAAAATGTCTGCAAGAAGAGTGGTTGTAGGAAGAGCAAGCAGAAGTATCTTGATTGGAGTAGCAGAATGAGAAGATGATGCTTTCTCCCCTTCACAATGGTTCTGAATGATATTAGTCAATACTTCATCTTCATCTTGAAGCTGCATGAAAGAGCTTTTTCCTAACATCATAAGATGTGCCACAAAATTAACTTCCTCGGCCTCTTCACCAACATGTGGCCATACAAAATTATCCTCATTATGGGATGGTTAAGCAAGAGGATAAAGAACAAAATTTTTGGTGCTCCTCCCATTAGAAATGGTCATGTCACCTAATTGACATCCAATATATGCATCTGTAGTTGCTAACCAAGGCCTTCCAAGAATAATGGGATACCTGCCTAGTGTAGCCTTAGGAGAAAGAATAATGAAGTTTGTTGGGTACTCCTAGGAGTTTAGAATTACCACAAGGTCCTCCACTATACCATCAAGCTTAATAGTAGAACTATCTTCAAGCTCCAAGATAGCAGGAGTAGATCTCATGCTTGCAATGTTTAGTTGCTATGGGATGTACTTAGTCATTACATTGATTGATGCCCCTAAATCAATCATAGCATTCTTTATTTGAATCTCATTTATAACAACTGCTACCACAGGACTACCTAGGTCATTGTACTTGGGGATCATAGTCACTTTCCCAAGAATGATGCTAGCTAGTTATCCTACCACATGAACTATAGTTGGGTCTTTCTTTTTCCTACCTAGCTTCTTGAGGCATGCTTCTTTGATTGCCTTTCCATAGATTGGGACATCCTTTATGGCCTGAAATAGAGGTATCTGGACACATATATGCTTCAGCTGATCCAAGATGTCAAAGGTTGTGTAATTTTCTTCCTTTTTCTTGGCAACTTTGAATCTCAGAGGAAATAGTGGTTCTTATTTAGTCTTCTTGACTTGGATTAGTTCAAGATTTTTAGGTACATTTGACTAAATGGGATCATTCAGAGCTTCCTCATCCTCTTCCATAGGAAGCTCAATGATAATGGGATTGGAAGGGGCTAGTAAAGTAGTTCCTAAATGAAAGTGGATGTCACCTACACTCATAGCATATGGAGGGAATTGATTTGAATGAGTAGAGTATAGAGGCTGTTGTTATGGTTTGTTATTTGGATTGGGTGTGGGCTGAGCTAGTAGCTGAGTAGGTTTAGGTGGATTTGAGCTTGGATTAGTAGGAGGAGGCATTATAGTAGGTTTTTGGGGCTGAGAAGGTGGCTGCATGTAACTGGTTATTTATGTTAGCCATTGTTGTCCTCCCCTCCATTGATTTGTTTGCTGCCAATTTCCTAGAGGTGGTTGTCAATTCCCTTGAAATTGCTACCAATTCCCCTAAGGTTGTTGCCACTAGGGTGGAGAGTTTTGATGATCAGGCCAATAATTTGGAGAGTTACCCCAAGTCTATGGTGGATATCCTCCATAGCTGGATGAATATGGGGGTTGTCATTGGTTACCAGATAAATAGGAATTTAAATATGGCCCAACATAAGATAGTGGATTCAATGGCATACCTTGTCTTTGATACCAAGGCCTCCTTTGTGCAACAAAATAGACTTGATATTCTTCAATCTAGATTGGTTTGAACTCAGGTGGAATCTTCTTACTTTCAATATTAGCTACCATCATGCATCTATAGTCCTTCTTTTGTCTGCAATGAAGGCAATACTCTGCCAACATTGCCTCTGCCTCCTCTTGTTTCTTCTTAGCCTAAAGTGTATCTAGCTGAGTGGCTAGATTGTTTATAATGTCTTTCTTGAAATATATCAGCAAGTGTGTGATATCCATCCTTGAAACTCCACTGGTAGATGACTGACCCATAGAGGATTGGTAAGCTCTCCATTTCTTTGAAGATGGCCTAGAATAGTTATGGAATATTTTCTTGATTTCTTCCCAAGAAACTTGGGTGATATCTACTCTTGCCATTAGGTCCAAGGCATCAATGCAGCTATCATTAATTCCTATCAAAAAAAGTAGCTTTTGTGAGTCTTCATTGAGTGTATGGTGTGGATATTTTTGTAGGAAAAACAAAAACCTTGAAATGTAATCCTCCAGGCTCTCATCTTCCTTTTGTTGCATCCTGAAAATGTCATATCCTCTCATGTCACTTCCCCTACAATATTCCTTGTACTTCTCAAGGAATTTTGTCTTTATGTCATCCCATGTTTACACAATATTTCTTCATAGGCTTATAAACCATCTTAATGCAACCTATTTCAAAGTGGTAGAAAATAGCTTAAGCCTATGGGAATTGGTGGTATAGTCATAACTTCTATAGAGTATGTCAAAATCGAACAAGAAAGTATCAGGATCTTCTGTGAAAGTCCATAGAACTTAGGAAAGACTGAAGCTAGGGATATTTTTGAGATTATCAACTTCATTTTGATGAGCAATGGGGAAAGGAAAAATTGGTTGGTTATTTTTTTTTCTATTGCATCACCCATGCCTGCTTGATGTAGTTCCAAAGAAAAGGGATTATCAAGATGATTTTTATCTTGAGAGGAAACTTCAAAACTGGTCAGATCAGGAAATGCATTAGAAAAAGTGTGTGGATCTTCTTCTTCTTCTTCTCTTGGCAAGTTTTGATATTCAACTAGCTGGAATGGATCAAAATTGTTAAGAAGGAATCTCCTTTGAGCATCTCTCCTTACTCTATGCATGTGGTACCAACTCACTATCAACTAGCTCACATAAAGAATTAGCACAAGAATGGTGGATGATTACTTTTCTAAACAATGGGTATACTAAGAATGACTTCAAAAAATAGAACAAAAAGAAAACTATCAATGACTCAAAAGAACTTCCTAGTTTGACACCATCCCCAACAACGGAACCAAAAATGCCGACCTCCTATAATGACTTAACAACTAGGCCTTTACAACCATTATTCAAAGATTGGAAATCTAACCTAAATAGTCATTTCAATCATCATGAAGGTGCATTTAAATTTTCAACCTAGGGATGTGAACTTGAAATGGGTCAGCACAGTATGTGCACTAGGAACCCCAAAGTAGCCATCTTCATTCTATAGCTAAGAAAGACACAATGCTAAAAGTAAAGTGCTTGGAAGAGAATAACATAAATGTTAAACATCAACCAACAACTATACTAAGCTAAAATGCATGACATAAATGAAAATCTGAGAAAACAAATAGGAAACTACTCTGTCTATTTTGGCTATAGGAACAATCATAAAATGGAATTCTAGTGGCTATAGGAACAATTAGCACCAGATTCTTAACTAATTACTAAACAAAAATTAATAACTAAACTAAACTAATTTCTAAAGTATGGATTACTCACCAAGTGGTCCCCCTTGGATGAGTATCCTCTAAAACTAATGTAAACTCGGATACTCAAACTTAAAACTTCATTTTATTCATTGGAATTCATAAGTAAAAAAGAGTACTTAGCATAACTCTATTGCTTAAAACTTAAGAATGCAAGCACATCATCAAATCACACAACCTTGTGAGAAGGAGC
Source organism: Sequoia sempervirens (assembly GCA_007258455.2). Lineage (NCBI taxonomy): Eukaryota > Viridiplantae > Streptophyta > Pinopsida > Cupressales > Cupressaceae > Sequoia > Sequoia sempervirens. The sequence goes on from VDFB02193867.1 coordinate 658,568,209, forward strand.
ATTTGATCCTTATTTATACTGCCAACTAAGCAAGGCAGTCAACTCCACAAATTGGGAGGACACCATTTTAGGGAAAGCAGAGAAAGTTGGGCGGCAGTTACACATGCATGGAATCTGGTCAGACATGCATGTCCAAATGTAGATTTAGCACAACAATAACACCTTCATTTTCTCAATATCATTAAAGTCCATTTACAAGGTGGTTACAACTTGAGTTGCATGAAGAATCTCTCACCATCAACCTCCATTAACTTTTGAATAATTCCCCTGTTGAACATTATGGTGCATGACCAGCTAGTAGAATCTTCTTAGTGTCACAAGTCTCTAATCATGTCTGCATGGAAATATTAGTATGCACAATAATCACATATCAGTAACTAACTTAAAGAACATTCATTAACCATCTATATAATTAATATAGATAGTCCATATAATATGCCAATGCCATTAAAGATTTGCAGAAATAAAATTAGGCCCAATGTCTATAGTTTTGAGGAAATGTCATAAAAATATCAATACTTAGCATCAACGTCCATGACAACATCAGAAAATAAATCATAAAGTCTACCCAAAATTAGACCATAAACTAGACTCATCAAGGGAAAAGAATTTCCACAACTAATTTATCCTTAGCATCATGAATTTGGTAGATAGAAAATACTATCCCACCCACAATTACTTCCTTTGCATGATTGAACACGTGACTAGTGAGAGACATTTTCCTAGTTTGAATGTGGACTATAGATCTTAATATCAATGGCCATCATGCTAGTTTTAATTTTCCTATGTGAAGTGACAACCTCCTTTTATCAACATGCAGAAAGGTGTCACCATTTCACACATTGACAAAGGGAAAATACAACAAAAATCTACCTTTGGTGATAAAATAACTCACTGTGAAGTGCTAAGATTTAGATGCCAAAACTTGTCATTATCTCATGACTTTGCTAGAGTAAAAATTTGGTCCCAGCATGGCCCTATGAAGGCTTGCGCCTGTGTGATAGAATTCAACAAATTTTTTAATACGTGTCTAAATTTCACCATTTCATGGAGGAAAAGTGTCAAAATATTCAAAGCTCTACAAATGCAAGATCTTCCACGAAATGTACATGCTAAAATAACAAGTTAAAGTGACCAGGGAATAGGGGGCCAACTTTGGATGAGACAAAAAGACTCAATGGCATCAACATGGGAATAAATTATAAAACATTTATTAAACAAGATTAGACCTCCTACAAAGTGACAACCTGATTTTGTCTCCATGCAAATAGGTGTCACCATTTCACTCATTTTCTACGAAAAAATATGAAAAAAATGTGCCTTTGATGGTACAATAACTCACCACAAAGAAACAAGATGTTGACACTTTTCATCATCTCATGACTTCGCTAGAACACAAAGTTGGTCCCACCATGGATCTACAAAAGCCTATGCCTTTGTGATAGAATTCAACACATGTTTTAATATGTGTAGAAATTTCACCATTTCATGGAGGAAAAGTGTCAAAATTTTCAAAACTCTGCGTAGGCAAGAGCTTCCATGAAACACACATGCTAAAATAAAAACTTAAAGTGACTAGGTAATAGGGGGACCGACTTTGAATAAGACAAAAAGACTCATTGACATGGGACTAAAAAATTTTAAATGATAAACAACATTATACCTAAAAATTATTTGGATGTGTGTCATCATTTTTGGGTGTTGTGGGGCTATAAAATAAAAAAATTATGCACTCAATGAAGCAAAGAGACAATGCGCTATTGTGACACGTTTCTAGGCTACCCTTGGAACACAAAAAACATTAGGAAGGAAAATAATTAGAGATTAATGAAATATTAAAGGGGAACATCCTAGCAAAATGGGATACGAGACTCTCAACATTGATACCCATAAGTCATAACTCAAAGACCAATGAAAAAGTGAATGATGTCAACAACAAAATATAAGAACGTCGAGATTTTAGGACAATTCAGTTTTAGAAATCCCTAGATTGTAGACCTAACAACCCTAATTTAACTAATTAAGAATTACCAAGAATTTTATATTTCAAACTATAGTTGATATTTTATATTGTATTCCATAAACTTACACATCAGATTGAATAAATTAACATATATTATTAATAATTTCATATTATAATTGTGTTAAATAAATACTCAATGATTCATCACTCAACTCAATACTTAATAACATATTAACAACAATAGCATATACAATAATGAACATCAACAATCATTTAATGTGTATCTAATAGTTGAAACTAAAGTTTCTCTTCAATTTATAAAAAAAATAATACAAATAATTTAACATCAACAAATTACTAATTCAATTTTTTTATTGATTTTTAAATGAAGGAATACATAGAAGCAATGTAAAATATTATGCAAAGACAACTCTACACAAAGCTGAGTTGGAACATGGAAACTCATATTATCAATATCGAATTGAATTCTATCAAATCTTGTAGCAACTTCCATTGTTTAGGTGATGGAAGTGTATGTGATACTTGTTCTAATTGATTTTGTTTGACTTAAAAATTTTAATGTGTGATTGAAATTGGAACCTAACTTGAATGTTTTAGTCAAAATTGCATTCAAGGTTATCAGTGGTTTGATGGAATCCAAATAGTTTTCTTCATCTAGGTTCAAAGGAAATTGGTCCAAATCAATCTTTGTTGCACCCTTCATCTTCTTTTTGAAAGAATCCTTTCCAATTAATCTAGCATTTGTGTCAAAAGCCTCTAGAAAACTAAGCTCTGTTAAGTTCCGTACCTTTTCATCCAGGTTCTTCATCTTTTTTGTAGCTTGTTGAAAAAATTCCTCTATTTCATGCATTCCCAAACACTTTTAAATTATAGATGACATCATTGATCCATCAATCTCATTATTAATCCCTTTTGATTTCAATTCATTGTCACTAGCTTTGTAGACTTTCTGTTGAGCTTGATTTTTATATTTCTCTTTTGTCAGCAGATTTTTGTTTTCCATTAGATATTTCATGAGCTTCCTATAATATAGTCTCATAGCCTCAATCAATTGAAATAATTCACACAAATGATCAATCCTCTACATCATTCCTCTGAGATCTTTTGTTTCATATGCCTCACTATCTCTCTAGAAAATAAAGTTAATTTATTTTGACAAGTTTATTTCATTTTCTACTTCCTTTAGCTCTATCACCAATCTTTACTTTTTTCCCTCTTTCTCCAATTTTTGTTCCCGCTGTTAATTTTCTTTCCCTGGGTTTTTCTTAATTTTTCTGAAGTACATTTTTCCTTGTCATATTCCTTTATTCTCTCATCTAACCTCTACTTCATTTAATTCAATTCCACTTTTGTTTGTTTATCTTCTTTTCTTTATCCTCTTTGCTAGTATATGTAGAGGTAGAATTTTTTATTCTTTTTTCTAATTCGTTGCTCTAGTTATCTGCTACTTTCCACTTTTCTTTCTCATTAGCTAGGTCTTCCTATAACTTTTCTATTTGAATATAAAACCTTTTTCTCTCTCCCTCTATCTTTCTTTAGCAATGATGTGTACACCAATTCATTATTCTTCTTTGATACATTAATTTTATCAATATTTTTTATATCCAAAAAAATCCAATTAGAATTTTCTCACCTAAAATTTAGATCAATCCATTTGATTTTCTAGTTTATTTTGAACTATTGGAACAAAAAACATGTACTCCATGATTTATTTATTTGGGTAAAATATGGGTAATACTCTAGTTTTTGTAGACTTTGAAGCTACTAAAAATGAAATCTCTATCAATTGCTTCCTTTCTTTTTTATAAAATTATGATTTCTTTTTAAACTCATCATTGTAATCAAAACTTGGGGATGTGCATAAATAATGGAATGCTTGAATAGAAAAGGACTAGGAGTACCTGCAGTTGTTGTTGTAGCCACACTAATTAGAGGAGTGCCTAGAAATAGGTCATTTGTGGTGGAATTGGTAGTTGGACTTGGACCTGCCATAATCCTTGCCCTCTTCAGTATAATGTGATCACTAGGTGTTTGTGTGGTATGTTGTATTGTTGGAATCTCATGCGTAATTTTTTTGTAGCACATGTTGATCACTACTAGTGCTACTACCCATACCATCACCACTAATGGCAGTACTAGTTGCGCTAGTTTCTCCACCATGGGCATGTCCTAGTTATGATTATATCTGACCAGGAGGATTAGTATTTGAAGTTGTAATAAAATGAATTGTTTTAGTTGTACTTGTATGCCCTTGGTCTATTTTATCAACTCCAAGGCCTCGTTTATCAATTGGTTTTCTAGGTTCTAGATATGTTACCATCTAACCTAGGCCTTGTCCTTGGGACCCCAAAGGACCACCTTCATAACCTAATTTTTCAGTTATGGTTGCTCCTAAAGTATATTCTTGTTTTGTGGCCTCAATTAAACTATATTTGACTTTGCTTACATATTGTACACTTTTTTCTTCCCTATCATCATCAGACTTATCATTATTTTCTTCACATTCATTGTGATTGGGATGCTCTATATTCAACAACTTGCTAAACTTAGAATATTCTTCAATATCTCCAAACTTAACACTAGTTCTTAGTTTACCTAGATCCTTCCTCATATACCAAAAGGCAATAATTTTGTATTGTGTCCAATTTTTTTCTCTACATTCTATATCTAGAGAATCTGGCATTTTTACTCTACTAGATGGTTTATAACTTTTTTTTCATAAAAATTGTTGTAACTCCTAATTTGATTCTCTACTCCTATTTATTGGTGCAATGCCACAATTTTTGTTGACAATTGTTCAAAAGAAATACCTTTCTCAGTAGTATTTTTCTCCATTACTATTTTGACCTCATCCCAAGAATCATTTTTTCTAAATTTTTCAAGCAAGGTTTTACTTTGATGTTGAATTCTACTTGTAGCATTCCTATTAGCCACAATCCTTGATTTAATGGTGTCACATGGATCATACTGTGAATGAAAAACAACATCAAAATTAAAAAAGTTCAAAAGATTATGTACCACACTAAATGCTTTTCTCTTGAATGTGAACCCTCCACATGAAAAAGGTAACAAAGGAAATAAGGTATTCTTTTGTTGATTGGAAAATTATAGTTCATTAGTACTCTCCACCTGCCTTAGATATTGCAATGCAAAAACTATTTCTATCACATGTATTGGAATTTTGTATGGCTCCACTTCTAATCCATATAATCTTAACAAAGTATATTATTCCATTAAGTACCAGCCAACCAGTTGTATTTCTCTTCCTAGTTGAATGCAATTTCTACATGACATAGGTAATCTAGGCATTGGAGTATTTGTAATTGCTTGATACAATGGAGCCAAAAATTAGTCTACAAAATTATCATAGTTCCTTCGAGAATCATGCATCCTTATCTTAGTGGTCGAATCATATATTGGAGCCATTTTCATTTCCTTAGCATTACAATAGGGTTGAACCTGAAGCTTGTTGGTCTGAAACATACCACTAAATTTGAATAGAAAAAAACAACACAAGTAGGTTGTGAACCTAAATATCTTAGTGGAACCTCCTTCAGTCATTAAAAAAAATTTATGAATGGATTCTACAATGTTCTCAAGAAATTTATATTTGACATTAAATACCATTTCAAGGAGGCTTGCAACCACTTCCCCATTGCTATCTAGTCTGAGGAAAAATGCTAACATGGAAATAGTATCCTAAACCCATGGTCCAAAAATTATAAAATCATAAGGAGGCTTATGATTTATTTCCAATAAGTTTATTTGGAAATCCAAAACTATTATATTTAGTAAATTATTCCCCTCCCTTTCACCTACTACTGCATAATCACTAGCAATATTTTATAGGTCAATGTGGATGTTTCTAAATTCTTCAGTTGTAAACCCCATCACATTTCCATTTTTTTTGCAAAAATGGTTAACATTTCTTCTTTGATATATTTATTAACAATTACTCTTTTGTTATCATCATAATTGTGGGCACAAACCATGATAAATTTTGGGCAAGGGAAAACCTCATGTAACATCATGTGCCCTAATGGACTTACCCACAGTGTACTAAAACTATTAGCCTTGTTCTCACTTGAAAATATAAGTTTTGATGTAAGCCTACCATAGATTTTAGGATCATAAATATCATGGTATTCATCAGTGAAACTTGGGGTTTTAAACACTCCAACATAATGTATTTTTCTATCTGATTTTTCTTTGCCTTTCCCAACAAATTTCTCAACAATATTGTTTGATCTACTAGTCGTGATAGACATGCTTGTACATTGTGAAATTGTGAAATCCCTCTTAAGTCCTCGTTAATTTTTCTTAAGTCTCTCATGTTCTCAACCCTAAACAAAAAGTTTGAAAAAATGAGATTTAAAGAAATGATGAAACATAGTTGTAGGAATTGTCTTTCACTTATCTAGATTTTGATTCTTGAAAAGATTAATACTAACAAGCATGGACTGGCTTTTTTGTAACCCAAAATCTCCCTAGTGTACTACAATGAGCAATCTAAAATCTCCCTGTGTGTTGACCATCTCACTTAAAACAAAAATCACCTAGCAATAGAAAGTTCACTTTTTCTCATATTTTTTGAATATTAAAGTGAATGAAATTCCAACGTGTTTCCTTTGGACTACATAATTGGCACATTGAATTTATGCACAGATAGTTAGAAATAAATTGAACTATCTTGCATTAACAACAAATTCTCAACCATTGATCTTTGTAAATCTAAAAATTATAGGGTGATTCTAGATGTTTAAGTTTGTAAGCCTAGCACTCTGTGCATTTCATTCTAGAATGCAACTACAACCATCCATCAAATGTCCAACAAATAGTTGATTAATTTATGATATAAACAATAAAAATGTGTTTTTAAAAAAAAAATTAAAACTTTAGTGTGCTAGGATACACAATCCTAATGGAGACATTGAGATGATTCCATGTGTCCATTCTATGGTTTCACAAGTTACATATAGATCTTCTTGAAGCATCACGTGAACTCATGGAATCCCTTTAAAAGTAAGACATTGATTTACATCAAGACTAAGGGGATGCTAAATTAACATTAGAAAGGACTTAATAAAATGATTAATGATATTGAGAACCAAGAATAGGTCAACTATAAATTATAAATCAATAGCATTTTGGAAAACCCTAGAAAAAGTGACAACTTTTAGTATTTTTTTCAATTTGATGGAAACTTTATTTTTTCATTTGTATTGCTTTATGTTTTAAATCTACGAGTAAATATTTCATATATAGATAATACTTAATTTATTAAAGGAAAAAAATATGATTTTTCTAAGTTTATTAAATATTTCATTCCATTATTTTATTCCATTATGTGCAAGTGTTATTGCTAGTCTACTAGAAACATTAATGCAACTTTGCTAATTAATCGTATAATATGAATAGACATTGAACACACAAAATAATTATTTTTTGTAAATGAATACCAAAGAATAACACAACCATTTATTTTATTACAACTAAATTACAATGTTACATTATTACATAGCTTTTTAAAGATGAGTAGATTAGGCAAGCTCTTGTTTTATATAAATGGCACATGTCACTTTACATTACACATAATTGATTCAAAGCAAAGCTGCTACTAGTGATAATGGAATACAAACCATATCCTCAAACCATGGGGCTTGTCGAACATGGTTTGGATCTTGGGATCTCAAATATGGTTCTAAATTTATAATATGCTCAATATGATCCACTAGAGCAAACCAAAATGACACAATTTATTCCAAGCTAGTAGTGGTGGCTATGGGATCTAGACCATATTACCAAACAAATAACTTTGAGAATCCATAGGGATTTCCTACCATGTTGGGGAAATGGGAGTTGTGAAGATAAAAAATGTACCTATCTTGGTTACCAACTAGAATTATATAGAAGATAAGCGGTAGTAAATTTGCTACCACCATCTTTGGGTAGCTTCTAGGCATCTAGATAGCACACAATGAGTTTGAAAGTCCATAGTTCCTCTTTGAAGGCCTCTATCAAAATGGAGTATAAGAAGTCATCAAATTTGAATACAAACAAGATTAAAATACTTATGTGGGTGTACTCTCTTTGAAAGCACTTATCTCCATTAGAGTTCATCATCTTGGGGTATGTGCAGGATCAACACAGGAAAAATAGGCCCTTAAGTGGGAAAAAATTCAGAAAAATTAGAGTTAGGCAACTTGTCGTAAAAATTTGAATAAGTTATATATATTATTTCAAAAATATGTAAGAATAGAATTTGTAGAAAATTTAATGTAATTTCTAAACTACTAGGTTTATATTTTTTTTTTAAAATCTATTTGGTGAAAATTTGAAATTTCAATGTAGTAGTACTTAAATTTTAGGGAAAAAATAAGAAGTAGGTGTATGTCTAAGCACCTTAAGCACAATAAAATGATAATATTTTTTTATAATATTTTAGATATAAGTAGAGGACTCATGTCTAGATGTGATGCATATTTTTTTGTAATTTTTTTCCAAGTAAATAATTAATTTTGAATTTTTTATTACAAATTTTTAAAAATATAAAAAATCATATGTCTAACCACCTTGACTTGGTCAAAACTACATGAAATTCAATCTTTTTGTTTTTAATCCTATAGTAGACAAAGCATAGAATGTGACACATGTTTCAAATTCAAAAAATGTGATACCGTTTGAAAGCTATAGATAATTTTCAATCAGCCTATCAATCAGGACTTTAGTCATAATTCAAATAGAAAATGAATAATAATTATTAATTAAATTCAAAGTAAACCATAATTTATATTGGTGGAAAGCTAAGAATCTCCTTTAAAAAACCTTTTCTTTTCATCAATTTTGGCTAAAAAAAAAGTCGTCAGCCACATACCCTACACATACCCATCATATCGCCACTTTTTGGCCCATCATGATCCTACATATAGCCCCGGTTCAAAACCTATCTCAGAAGCCAGGTGAACCAGATCAACTTCTTTCAAATTCCACCCATTTTGAACTTGAAGGAAATTGGTCTTTTACTCTATAACTACATAACTGGGAGGTAGGAGAATTTAGAATATCCCAAATAATACCACATCATCTTCTTCCTTATTAACCTTGTAAAATGAAAACCCTTATGAAAATTTAGAACATCTCACTCAATACTAAAGCATTCTATGAATGATTTTAATTGTGCTCACTATCCCTATTTATGGGCCATTTATGAACTCTTAGCTCACCATCTTGATCCCTATTTACTCATGAGTAATGCAAGGTATATATTCATTTTTTTGCACTAAGTAAACAACTTTAATCGTGTGAGAGTATCTTTCAATGTTTATTTTTGATTGACGTCTAGCTTCATGCACACTATACCTCAAGATGACAAGCTATCAACGATGCCATTCAAACAATATGCAATCATTATAAGTCTTCTTTCAATTGATCATTGGATTAATGAAATCATCATCTACAATACATTGTGCATTTTTCAATATCAAGTTATCCAATCACTCACTTTGGATGTACATATGGCATTAATTTGTGGTACACCAATCACATTTTCTTCAAAAAAGACAATCTAATAGATATATAGAAATCGATAAAAAGAAAGTGTGTGGCATAATTTCTACCATTTTCAATATCAAGTTACCAAATCAAACATTTCACTCACTTTAGATTAGAAGAGTAAGTTAATTTTGAATCTTTTAAATATTTCCCTATTAAAATGTGGCTTATTTATGCCTTAATTGTCCCTATTTTGCATGCACAAGCCTAGTTAAATGCATTTTTCTAGGGAGAATCCTAACATTTAATGAATGGAACTTCATAATTTAACATTTTTGGCTATGAATCCTAGATTTAGGGATATAGGACTCATACACCCACTTGGGCATATGGGTCCTCCATAGGTCTTGGCCCCAAAATTCAAATACAATATTAAACATCACACTTTTCAAAGTATGTGTCCTAGGTTTAAGACTTTGGGACTCATATGCCCAACCTAGAATATGAGTCACGCTTTAACTTAGGACCTATTTTAAATCAATTTCTTTATAGGATTTTATTATCCTTAGTTTCTAATTTTGGATTTTGGCTAGTCTTGTAATTTCAAGAAATTAAGCATAAACAAGTATAAACACAAGTTTATTTGACTTAGTTTCACCTAGATTTTCAAGTATTCAATTCCTAAGGAAAATTTTATAATCAAGAGTGACTTCAAGAGCATACAAGGGAATATTTCTTCATCACTTGTGGCAGCAATCAAGATTCCTTTCATCATGTCAAATATTTGTTACACATGCATGCATGTTGTTTGAGCTAATGGGGTGATGTAGTGTTCAAGATCAATTCAAGAATATCAAAGGCATTGTTTCACATCAATTTCTATGATCAAGATCTACATTCCTTAAGGCCACTTCATGCTATTTTTTAGATTTGTAATCTAAGGTTTTAAATAAGGTTTGCTGAGTAGTTACATTGTATTTGTTCATTCATATTCCTTCATACTTTTCAATTTCATTTCAAGGTTTAACTACCAAAATTAGGTTTGACTAAGGTAAACCCCCATTCCCTAACAAAAAAACAATTTTCTCTCTTGATGTGTGTTTACAAACCTAGGTGAATTGGAGCTTGAAGATGATTTGAAGATAAAGTTGCAAAGTTGTCATAAGAAGTTGTAAAGGCTCCCAAAAACTCAGATTTGGAGCAAGATATCAAACTTATTTACATGAAACTAGTGTGAAAGTGCTTATTTAATCCATCTTTAGAGGCTCACAAAGTTTCAATTCAAAATTCTGCACTCCTAGGACACTTTTCACTTTTTTAGGACACTTCACGACATTTCTAGAATATTAGTCCCCATTGTGTCCTTTCAACAGTATTCAGTAGTGTCAGATCTAGGTTCAAGATATTTGGAAATATCCCTAAAAACCCTACACGAGGATTGATATTTCCAAGCTAGCATATTAATCTCTAGGCTACTTTCTGGCACCTTTTTACAGAACCTAATTAGTCATCAGAAGATTTCTAGATTCAACCTTGAAACCCTACAACAAGACTCATATGCCTAAAAAGGTGAAAATTTGTCGTTTCTTATGGTTTGGGACATAGAACAACAATCTTCTTCACTCTCATTCAAGGAAACCCTAGATATCTCAATCAAAGGATGAAGTAGGAGAAAGAGATCTTGTAATAAGGTGTCCTAGGGTTTTATTAGAAACTAAAGAGGGATTCACCACAAAGCTAGGGCTTGGAAAGACTAATGAAATTCAAGACCTAATGCTAAAACCTAATACAATGCAAAACTTCACTAAATGACCTAAAAGTGCATGCAAATCAAAACAAAAAGTTGAGAGATCAAAGGTGTGTACCTAGAATTTTGCAGAAGTTGGGTGAAGACTTGAAATGTTGAAAACACTAAAACCTAATGCTTGTCAAGACTCATACACAATTCTAGGTGATTTAGTCTCAAAATAGGATTTCTATGTAGGAATAGAAATCTGGCAGAGATATATTTGGAACTCCTAAAATCTACAAATTTGACTGTACTAGGACTCATACACCAGAAGTGGCATATCATTTCAGTTTGAATTTTCTAGAAAATTAGGACCTTAATCTGCTCTTCGATCCTGGCTCTACCTTCTTGACTTGGTTTTTGAATCTAAATGTGAATTTTCTGCTCTATAGTTTTTCTCCTATGATCTTGTAAGTAAGGTGGCAACTTGAATGACTTTACAAATTCAACAAATTCTTTCCAATCTTTCTCCTTATAAGGTATTCAACCTAGATATGTGAATCACACACTAGAGAGGGGGGAAAATGTTGGGTTTTTAGTGTGAAGAGGTTTTCCTTGGTAAAACCCCATTTTGGTAATCAAACCTTGTAATGAAATCAAATAAGATAAAGAAATGATTAATGAAAAAAATGTATTGTTGCAACTCAGCAAACCCTACCAATTAAAGGTTGCAAAAATGTATGAATTGGCTCCAATGGATGTAGAACTCATATCTTAGTTTAATGTGATAGATCTTGAATTGAATTCTATCTAGAATCATGAAACCCTATATCACAATTGTTAGCTCAAAAACAAACATGATGCATGATGACTTTGACATGATTCTTGACACTTGAATAATGCTCCATAAAACTTGATAATAAGCCCTTGAATGCTCTTGGATGCTCTTGTAAACTCTTGAATAATCAAAATTGCTATAATGCATGAATAATAAAGTTGCTAGGTGAAAAAATGAGTCAAATAACCATGTATTTATAATTGTTTATGCCAAAATTCCCAAAATTACAACACTACAAGATTACATCAGATCTAGGAGGATAAAATCCGACCAAGAATTTGAATTAAATTTAATTTTGGACCACACAAAACTCATATGCTAGAAGTGGCGTATGAGTCCCATTAGGCCTCACTATGGGACACATTTTCCAAAAATACTTAGAATGATGCAAAATCCAAATCGAGGCCCTAAAACCTAGGTGGAACTCATATGCCCAAGGTGGTGTATGAGTCCTAGATCACCAAATCTAGGCCACACAACCTAAAAAGACATTAATTATCATTGGATGTTGATTTATGTTGAGATTATCCTTGGAAATATTGATTAATTAGGGCTTGTGGGTGCAAAATAAGGCCAAATAAGGTGTAAAGAAGCCCAATTAATAATGAAACCCTAGAAAAGTGTGAAATTTTGGTACAACACTTTACAACACCTAAAAAAAAGTATGTACAATTAATTTCATTTATTTCACAAAGTTCAAAGACCTAATGTGAGTGTGTTAAACACATTACAACACTAAGTCAAGGTGACGTTAAGCTCAGTTTTATAAGGAAGGCCCAAACGAGTGTGAAAATGTCACACATAACATTTTTCGACACTAAATTTAGCCCCCACTTTAGTTAGAGGAGGAACTTGGTTCAAACTCACACTAAAGTAGACAAACTCACATCAAGAGGGGTTCAGTCATGCCAATGCTAGTGGGAGAGGAAAATATCAATCGAGAGGTTTGTACAAGCCCCCAGGATCAAGGTCCTATAGAAAACTAGCATAGGCACAAGAGAGCACACATGAGAAATGACATAAGGAGAAATAACAAGGCACAAGAATACACTTCTAAAGATAAGGGAAAAAGAAAAATAAGGGTGGATCAAGCTTTGACCATTTGTCCCTCATGATGTGGATCAGATTTAGGTTGTTTTTCCAAAACTGTACGCTCACTCTAAGGCAACAAAACTTCAAGATATCCATTGGGTGAGTATCCAAAGAGGTTAGACACATAAAAATGTAGTTGGTATGTACTTACACACACAAGCAAGTGGCTATGGTAAATTCATGCCTAAGTTCAGCTTCCCATCCAACTAGACCAAATCCCAAGATAACTTTGATAAGGCGCCACATAACAATGAACTTCAAGCTTCATGAGGCAAGAACACTTTGTACACTTGATACTCATGAACAAACAAGATGGATCCATTGGAATACAAAGTGTGTTATGCAAGGTGGCCATATAACAGAAATTGCAAATGCAATATAGTGTAAGGTATGTTCAAAGGAGTCTTGCTTAGTTCATGTGAGGTCTTATCTCAAGGAACATTGTGACTAATGTCTCCAAGAGAGGACCAACCAAAGAATAGAAGATTCACAACTTAAGGGATACAATATGTTGCATCAAACCACTAAGAGGAATATAATATGCTAAGAGAGATCACGCTTTTGAGGGACATCACACCCAATGTCAACCAAAAAGCGAAGGATGCATCACATGAAGTAAGAATACTACACAATGATACATGAAATGCAAAATAATAATGCCAATGTATGCCCCCACTTTAAAGAAACTACTAAACACCATGTTGTGAGCAATTACTTTAAAGTAGCCAATGATAAATGATAAAAATAAGGACGTGAGAGCTAACTTGGAAAGCCCTATGCCGAGTCATATGTTTCTAGATAAAGCTATGTCATAAAAGAAAAGAAGGGGTTTCCCCAAAAAATTAAATTCCAAACAAATGAGGGATCCATGGATTTGAGGTCAATATGTTCTTGCTACAATATTTTTAGAGAGCTTGAAATTGTCATCATTCCCCAAATACTCATAGAACTAGAAGAATGACACAAAGAGAGAAAAAGAAGAGAAAAACATTTTGTGTCAACATGGAAGAAACATGAATGTCTTGAATCCTTGCATCATCCCCAAAAGGAAAAACACAAGGCACCAAAAAGATAAAAGAAAAATATTTTGGGTCAACATGGAAGAGACATAAATGTCTCAACGCCTTGCATCATCCCCAAAAGGAAAACATAAGACACATGAAAAGATAAAGAAAAATATTTACAACATAAAGAAGAATGCATGTGTACAAATAAAGGAATGCCACAAAGAGATGGAGAGGTATACCAAATAGAACAATACAAAGGATCACATCACGCACATGCAATCACATAAAATAAAAAGAAACAATGCAAAATACTAGTTAGGCACATGCGATTCAACCTATTAGCAAGTTGTTGGAATCCCAAACATCTTCATTGTTGCATATAGTTGGAAAACTAGCCAAAGGGACAATAAAAAATGCACTACTAGGACAAGGCTATCTAATTCTTTCCCCCACTCAGTGTAAGACAAGAATGAGCCAAGGTAAGTGAAGGAAAAGAACTCCTTGCATTTTGAAATTATTTGCAATGATTGTAAGACATGTAATACTATGAATGTAAGACATGTAATATTGAGAATGTTGTGATCCTAGAACTATTACATGGCAAGGAGTAGAAGGACATGCTTTAAGGGAATATTTTTATGATATCAAGCTTTTTAAATATTTGTTGTAAAGTATGACACTCATCTATAGTATTTCCAAGAACTCTAGATGATATCGACAATGTGATGTGTTAGTATTCTTAGGATTTGGATTTTGATATTGTCTTATAGGTGGTAATGTAATAAGTCCTCGGTGTAGAAGTATCTATAAATACCTTTCAATATCAGTTGGTGGGTAAGGGAATTGTAGTTTCTTTAGTTTGTAAGGTCTTTTGCACTTGCTAGATTCACCAATTTGTCTAATTGAATGTCGATGAGGAGGACCGAAGATGATCCTATCATCCGTTTCATCATTAGGGAGCATTGGTTTCTCTTTAGGAAGAAGGGTACTCATGTCAGGAGGGGGATCTTGATATCCTAACCTGTTACTATCTTCCATTGGAATTTTCTCTAAAAGTTGATGAATTTCATGTTCAATTGTTGTATCACATCCTTGTTTTCTTAAGATCATAAATCCTTTTCCATATGTCTCTTCTAGGTTGATGGGAGTGTTGATCACTTTATTAATATAGAATGGTTGAATTTTTTATTTCTTAGAGGAACTAGGTTCACCTATTGTAGGGAAATTATGTTTGACCTTTACGTTTTAGTTTTAGGATGTAGGTAATCAAACATCTCAAGTGGTGGTATTATAGGGGGGGTTGGTTGTTTGATGGATGGATAAAAGGATGCATTAGTTTCAAGGTTATTAAGGAAATCGTTTAGGAACTTATTCATGATGTCATCATCTTCTCCAATGATGTCAACATCATGAGGATGAAATACATTAGGAGTCGAGTGAGCATGAGTAAATTTAATTTCATTAGGATCATTTCCAAAAGCACAACTTCACACATCCACTAATGACTTCAAGGACATCCAAAGCTTTCTAAAACACATATATGTGATGAAATGCAATAAAAGAGCTTAGAATGTAAATATGAAATGAAGATAAATGCAATGAAACAAAAACTTTGAAAAATAAAACAAAAAGTTATCAACAACAAACAAGAGCACAAAAACAAAGTTTTGAATTATGGAAAATGAAGTTTAAAATCTGCACTGGGACTAAATCACCTAGAGGGGTGTATGAGTCCCAGTGAGGGGATTTTCACAATTTTTTTAAAAAGTAAGTGATTTTTATGCTTTTTCATTTGAATGGTTTGTATACTAAATGAAAATGCAAATTTTAGATGAAATTCAATGACGCAACATGCAAAAATTCAATCTATATGCACTTTCACTAATGCAAGAATTAGAAATCATAGATGCCAATTAATTAATGCAAACCCTAATGAAATGTTAATGCAAGTGAGATATAGGATGATTATGCACTCCAAATCAAAATTAAGATGTTCTAAATGCAGTTTCACCAAAATGAAAGGTGAAAAATTGTCATTGCTTATGGTTTAGGACATAGAACAATAATCTTCTTCACTCTCATTCAAGGAAACCCTATAGATCTCAATCCAAGGATAAAGTAGGACAAAGAGATCTTGCAATAGGGTGTCCTAGGGTATGATTAGAAACTAAAGAGGGGTTCACTACCAAGATAGGGCTTGGAAAGAATAATGAAATAAAAGACCTAATGCTAAAACCTAATGCAATGCAAAACTTCACTAAATGACCTAAAAGTGCATGTAAATCATAAGACAAAGTTGAGAGATCAGAGGTGTGCACCTTGAAATCTATAGAAGCCTGGATGAAGACTTGAAATGCTAAAAAACATAAAATTAATGCCCGTTAGATCTCATATGCCAGTTTGGGAAATTTAGTCCTAGATTAGGGTTTCTAGGTAGGAACGAAAATCTGGCAGAGATATGTCTGGAACTCCTAAATTTGCAAATACGAATGTACTAGGACTCATATGCTAGAAGTGGTGTATCAATCTAGTTTGACTTTTCCAAAAAATCAGGATATGAATCTATTCTTCAATCCTTGCTCTGCCTTCTTGACTTGGTTTCTGGATATGAATGCAATTTTTTTGCTATATAAATGTTCTCCAATGATCTTGTAAGTAAGGTGGCAACTTGAATGACTTTGTAACTTCAATAAATTCTTTCCAATATTTCTCCTTAGAAGGTCTTCAGCCTAGATATGTGAATCACATGCTAGAGAGAGGGACAAATGTTTTTTTGTTAGTGGAAAGGGGTTTTCCTTGGTCAAACCTCATTTTGGTAATCAAACCTTGCAATGAAATCAAATAAGATAAAGGAATGATGAATGAACAAAATGTAATGTTGCAACTCACCAAACCATACAAATAAAAGGCTACTTGAACATGTATGAAGTGGCTCCAATGTGTGTAGATATTGACTCTTTCTTGAATGTGATAGATCTTGAATTGAATGCTAGCTTGAATCTTGAAATCCTACATCACAATTGTTAGCTAACAAGAAAACATGATGCATGATGACTTTCACATGATGCTTGACACTTGAATAATGCTCCAAAACACTTGATAATCATCCCTTGAATGCTCTTGGATTCTCTTTTAAATAGTTGAATGCTCTTATGAACTCTTGAATGCTCAAATTTTCTATAATGCATGAATACTCAAGTTGATAGGTGAAAAATGAGTGAAATAACCTTGTATTTATACTTGTTTCTGCCAAATTTCCCAAAATTACAACACTACAAGCTGACATCAGGTCTAGGAGGATAAAATCCCACCAAGAATTTGAATTAATTTAATTTTGGGCCACACAGGATTCATACGCCATAAGTTGTGTATGAGTCACATTAGGCCCAACTATGGGACATTTTCAAAAAATACTTAGAATGATGCAAAATATAGATTGAGGCCCTAAAACCTAGGTGGTACTCATATGCCCAAGGTGATGTATGAGTCCCAAATCACCAAATATGGGTCACACAATGTAAAAGGACATGAATTATGATTGGATGTTGTCTTATGTCAGGATTATCCTAGAAAAGATGCATTCATTAAGGCTTGTGGATGCAAAATAAGGCCAAATAATGTGTAAAGAAGCCTAATTAATCATGAAAACCCTAAAAAGGTGTGAAAGTGTGGTACAAAACTTTACAATACCTACAAGAAGGTACAATTAATCATATTTAGTTCACAACAACCCAAGACCTAATGTGATCATGTTAAGCACATTACAACACTAAGTTAAGGGGTCGTTAAGCTCATTTTTTATAAGGAGGGCCCAAATGAGTGTTAAAATGTCACAAACGATATTTTTCAACACTACATGCCTAGTTTGGTGCATTTTTCCCAATGCACCTTGTGGACATGAAAAAAGTAACCCTCCTAGTGGACTTTGGCTTGATTTTTCCTAGATTTAATGTTGTAATGTGGCCAACACATTCACATTAGGTCTTGGACCCTTGAGAATCATTAAGACTTCTAATATGTCTTGTAAAAGTGTTGTGAAGTGTTGTAACCCACTTTCACACTTTTCTAGGACCCTTTTATTATAATTCACTTAAATACACTCATTTTTTCACTTACCAAGTCTTATTTCAAAGTGTTGTAAAGAGTTGTAATAAACTCTCACTTTTCTAGACTTGTCATCACTAAATTGCCTCTTTCCTATGTTTAAATGACCCATTAATGCATTTTTTAGCCATACTTAAGTGTATTTTTGAGAATATTACCATTAAACCTTATTAAATACACTCTAATTCCCGACACCCAGTAAAATTATCTTGGTGGTACCAAGTCGCCACCTGGGGCGATTTAGTTCCACTAGGCACAAAAATCAAAATAATTTCAATTTTCTGGTAGGATTTTATTCTCTTACCCTTGAGGTCAGCCTATGATGTGTTATTTTTAGAAAATATTAGAAAATCAAGTATAAATAAAGGGTTTTTCCTCTCATTTTACACATAATTCATCCAACACTCAAGCAATCAATCTCTTAATCATTTTCAAGTATTCAAGCACTCTAAGCATCATCAAGTCATCCATTGGAGCACTTCATTGCATATCTTTAGATTTCTACATCAAGGGTTTGGTGAGTTTATGACATTTCATGTTGTTTATTTATCATTCTATCTTTATTTCATTTCATTATCTAGGGTTTGATTACCAAATCGAGGTTTGACAAAGAAAACCCTTTTCCCCCTCTTTGCATGTGTGTTTGCATGTCTTGTATGCATATTTTTCAAAGAGAAAGGTGTCAAAAAGGTATTGTCAACTCATCAAAGTCATCAAATCCCTAATTCAAGCTTGGAGACCTCTTTCAGCCCATTTTCTGTAGAACTTGAACCAGACACCTATCAGGAAAGGATGTGTAGATTGAAAGCTACAGAATCCTGTCTCAAAATTCTCAAGATTCCCAGGTGGAATAAGTCACCATCTATGGTGAATAAGTCCCACTACTAGGCCTGGAAAGTAGTTTTTGCATTTTTGGGTACCCATTTGGCAGATTCCTATTCTGGAAGATTTTCCTCAAAATTGAACTAAGTCTCCCAACTTGGCATAAGTGTCCCATTCAACATTTCTATTCAACTCTATAGGATTCCAAAGCCTCTTTGCATCCAACTTTAGAGTCCAAGTGCACCTCTCTAGTCTTGTTTAATTTTGTCATTGAATAATTTCATTCTTAGGTGTTTTTGCATACATCACTATGTTTTCCAACATCTTGCATTTATTAGATTTTGCATTAATAATCATCTTTATTTTTTAGTTTATTGCATTTAAAAATTTCATTTAGGTACATTGCATCCATCATTTCATTAATCTTGAATGTGTACATTGCATTTTGGCCCATATTTCTCCTTTTAGGTGGAAAACCCTTTTAGTGCTAGAAAGCGCTTGGAAGCCAAAATATTTGTTCACATTTTGGTGAACCCAATGTTAGAACATTTTTTCTTCTGATTTCAACTGCATCCTAGGTTTAACTTGCATTAACACTGAATTATGCTTTGCATTGTTTAACTTCCATTATAGGGTTTTAAAAATTGCATTAGTGAAAAGCTCATTTAGCTTGCATTTTTGCATTATATTTCATTACAAAACAACAAAATTCTACATTTGCATACTGTAGTTCCATCTGTATATTTGAAAAACATAAAATTGCATTTAAAATTTCTAAAAAATCTCAAAAAAATCATCACTAGGACTAATTCGCCACACTGGGTGACTTAGTCATCCTACACATTTTGCACTGTAAATTCTGGCATTTTCTACATATTGTCTACATTTTTGTTTTATGTTATTGCATTATGTCATAGTTTCTAGATTTTTTGTTTTATTCCATAAAGTTTTCTTTCATACATTTACATCATGGCTTATTTCTTTAATAAATTTTGGATGTCCTTAAAATCTTTAGTTGACATGTCAAACTATGCCTTTGGAACTGATCCTATGACCTTGAGCTTCCACATGCTCCGTCAAATCCTCATGAATTTCCTCCTCACGATGTTGACATCATTAGAGAAGATGATGACAACATGAATAAGTTCTTAAAAAAAATTCTTGACAACCTTGAAACTAATGCATCCTTTTATCCATCCATGAAACAACAAGGCCTTCCTACAGTATCACCTCCTGATATGTTTGGTTATTTACATCCTGAAACAAACAAAGGACCTAAGTTCCCTCCATTAGGTGGGCCAAGTTCTTCTACACAAGAAAACCCTCAACCATACTATGATAACAAAGTCACTAGTACTCCAATCAACCTTGAAAAAACCTTATGGCAAAGGTTTTACCATCTTAAGAAAACAATGATGTGACACAATAACTGAACATGATCTTCATCAACTTTTAGAGGAAACTCCAAAAGATGAAAACACAAATGGGTTAGGATATCAAGATCCTCCTCATGACAACAACCTCCTTTAGAATATTGGACGCTTCGTGATGATGGCACAATGATCTTTGATTCCCCCCTAATCTCAATTTCCCTCTTCCTAAAGAGAAACCACCATCTCATAATAACATAGACAACAATCAAATCATCTCAGGATCTCCTGTCCTAATCTCCTCTCGAGAGGTTGGAGAATCTAGTAAACACAAGAGGCCTTACAAGTTACAAAAACTCAAATTTCCTCTTTGTCCACCACCTGAATGTGAAAGGAAATTGCAAATCATTTTAAACAAAGGAGTCATATTATTACCACCTATGAATAGGTTAGTAATCTATCCTAAATACACTAACGGCCACAATGTACATATCATCACATTCTTGGACATAGAAGTGATGAGTGTTGAAAATTGAAAGAAATACTGAGCAAGTTTCATTTTGATGGTGATAATTGTTATCCCATAAATCCATAAACCATCCTTCAACACCTTATCATGTAATAGTTGTAGAACATTCTTTTCTCACTATTACATGACCCCTTCCTATCACCTACCTCAGCTCATTCTTGTCTTGCACTCAATGGGGCAAGAAGTTACTACCCTTGTCCTAGTAATGCATTTGTCGTTGTCCCTTAGCTGTGTTATTCACCTTCCACTTATACCGATTGAGATTGGCAGGAAGATGACTTGCTTTACAATTGACTTACATCTACCTTACTAGTCTTTTGCATTTCCTTTTCTTTTTCTTTTGCATGTGTGTATCATGTTCCCTTGTAATGTGTCATTTGATTTTCTCTCTCTCTTTGTGACATTCTTCTATTTGTACCTTCATTCTTGTATATTTCATACATTGTTTTCACCTTTTCCTTTTCTCTTTTTTATTTTCCTATTGGGGATGATGCAAAGTGTTGAGATGTCCTATGTCTCTTCCATGTTGACCCAAAAGGTCTTTCTAGTTTCTTTTTCGCTTTTGGTTTTCCTTTTCCTTTTGGGGATGATGCAAAGCATTGAGACCACAATGTCTCTTTCATGTTGACCCAAAATGTCCCTTTTCTTTTCTCTTATTTTATCTTTGGCTTTCCTTTTTCTTTTTGGGATCATGAAAAGCATTGAGACTACAATTTCTCTTTCATGTTGACCCAAAAGGCCCTTTTTCTTTTCTTTTGTCTTTGGCTTGCCTTTCCCTTCTAGGGATGATGCAAGGCATTGAGACTGCAATGTCTCTTTCATGTTCACCCAAAAGGCCCCTTTTGTTTTGTTTTCTTTTGTTTTCTTTTCTTTTGTCTTTGGCTTACCTCTTCCTTTTGGGGATGATGTAAGGCATTAAGACTGAAATGTCTCTCTCATGTTGACCCAAAAGCTTTTCCATTTTCTTTCACCTTTTCATTTTCTTTCTACTTGTTTTTTCCTTTTAGGGATGATGCAAAGTGTCGAGACAACCTATGTCTCTTCCATGTTGACCCAAAAGGTTCTTTCTTTTTTATTTTTTTTTCACTCTCTTTGTGTCATTCTTCTAGTTCTATGTATTTGGGGAATGATGACAGTTCTGAGCTCTTTACAAAATGTTTCAGCAAAGTACATACTAACCCCAAATCCATAGATCCCTTATCTGTTTGGTCTTTTCCTTTTGGGGGGAACTCCTTCCTTTTTCTTTTTCCTTTCCTTCGCATGGCATAGCCTTACTCAGAAACATATGACTTGGCATAGGGCTTTCCAAGTTGGCTCTCATGTTTGATTTCCTTTTGCATTTTTTGTTCACTACTTTAAAGTAATTTCTCACATAATGGTGTGTAGTAATTCCTTTAAACTGGGGGCATGCATTGGCATTATTCATCTACATTTTTCTTTTTCTTTGTTCTTAGTGCAGTCTTGTTACTTCATACGATGCATTTTTTTGCTTTGTGGATGACATTGGATATAGTTTCCTTCATAAGCGTGATCTATCTTAGCATATTACATTCTTATTGGTGGCTTGATGTGACACACAACATCCCCTAAGCTATGAATCTTCTATTCTTTGATTGGTCCTCTCTTGGAGACATTAGACACAATGTTCCCTAAGTTAAAGACCTTGTACAAACTAAGCAAGACTACTTCTAACATAGTTTTGCATGTTGCATTTTGCATTTATTATATGGCCACCTTGCATGACATAGCTTGCATGCCTATAGCACCATCACATTTGTTCATGAGTTCTAAGCATACAAACCTTTTCTTTTCTAATGAAGAATGAAATGACATTTTCGTTTGTGGTAACTTATAAAATTTATTAGGAGGTATAACTTTGGTATGGTTGAGCGAGAAGCCCATTCCGAGGCATGACTTTTCCCCATATCCACATGCATGTGTTTTAGTGCATACCAGCCATGAGTGTATGTTTCTCACCTTTTGGGCCTTCTCACTTGGCGAACAACCATGATTTTCATCACCCTAGAGTGGGTATGCATTTCTTTCTCAAAAAAATAGCCTAGATCTAATCCACAACGACATGGACAAATGATCGAAGCTTGATCTGACTTTATTTCCTTTCAACTTCCCTCTTCCATTCTTTTTCATCATTTTCATGTGAGTTCATTTTTATTTATGTTTAGTTTTCCATGAGATCTTCATCTTGGGGGCTTGATCATCCCTTTCAATTGTTGTTGTCTCATCTTTCTAGCATTAGTGCATTTGGATCCCTCTTGATTGCATGTTTGACTACTTTAGTGTGAGTTTGAAGCAGGTTTATCCTCTCACTAAAATGGAGCTAACTATGGACATGAGAAAAGTAACCCTTCTACTTTTTCTCAAGTTTAGGCCCTCCTAGTGGACTTTGGATTAATGTTTCCAAGATTTAATGTTATAATGTGGCCAACACATTCACATTAGGTCTTGGAACGTTGAGAATCATTAAGACTTCTAGGATGTCTTGTAAAAGTGTTGTAACCCACTTTCACACTTGTCTAGGACCCTTTTATTATAATTCACTTAAATACCCTCTTATCATCACTAACCAAGTCTTATTTCAAAGTGTTGTAAAGAGTTGTAACAAAATCTCATTCTTTTCTAGACTTGTCATCACTAAATTGACCCTTTCCTATGTTTAAATGACCCCTTAATGCACTTTTCGACCATACTTAGGTGTGATTTTTATAATATTCCCATTAAACCTTATTAAATATACTTTAATTCTTAACACCCAGTAAAATTTCCCTGGTGGGACCAAGTCACCACCTAGGGCGATTTAGTCCCACTGGGCACAAAAATCAAAATAATTTCACTTTTTTGGTGAAATTTTATTCTCTTACCCTTGAGGTCAACTTGTGATGTGCTTTTTTTTGGGAAATATTAGAAAATAAAGTATAAATAAAGGGTTTTTCCTCTCATTTTACACCTAATTCATCCCACACTCAATCAATCAATCAATCTCCTAATCATTTTCAAGTATTCAAGCACTCTAAGCATCATCAAGTCATCCATTGGAGCACTTCATTGCATATCTTCAGATTTCTACATCAAGGGTTTGGTGTGTTTATGACATTGCATGTTGTTTATTCATCATTCTATCTTTATTTCATTTCATTATCTAGGATTTGATTGCAAAATTAGGGTTTGACCAAGGAAAACCCCTATTCTCTAACCCTTAACCCTTTTCCCCCTCTTTGCATGTGTGTTTGCAAGTATTGTACATAGATTTATCAAAGAGAAAGGTGTCAAAAGGTGTTTTCAACTCACCAAAGTCATCAAAGTTAACATAGCCCTAATTGAAGCTTGGATACCTCTTTCAACCCATTTTCTATAGAACCTGAACCGCACACCTGTCGGGAAAGGAAGTGTAGAATAAAAGCTATAGAATCCTTTCCCAAAATTCTTGAGATTCCCAGGTGGACTAAGCCACCATATATGTATAATTATTCTCATTGCTAGGCCTGAAAAGTGGTTTATTGATTTTTGGGTACCCATTTGGCAGATTATTAAGGCAAATTTTCCCCGAAACTAGACTAAGTCACACAACTTAGCATAAGTGTCCCAATCAACATTTCCAATCAACTCTATAGGATTCCAGAGCCTCTCTACATCAAGCTTCACATTCCAGGTGCACCTTTCTAGACTTGTTTAATTTTGTCATTGTTTACTTGCATTCTTAGGTGTTTTTACATACATCACTTTGTTTTCCAACATCTTGCATTTCTTAGGTTTTGCATTAATAATCTTATTTCTTTTATAGTTTATTACATTTATACATTTTTTTTAGGTACATTACATCCATCCTTGCATTAATATAGAATGTGCACATTGCATTTTGGCCCATCTTTCTCCTTTTACATGGAAAACCCTAGAACTGGAAGCCAATTTTTTTGTTCACACACCTTAAAAAGAATATTTTCATAGTTGTAGACCCTTACATTGATATCTTCATTCCATTAGGTATGTTTTTGTTTCACTTCAGTCCTTCAGTATGATTTTAAGTTCAATTTTATAGGTCATATAGTTAAATTTGTATAGTGCATTCAATTTCATCTTTCAAGGAATTATTTAATGGTGAACCCCCATCCAACTATACTAGGAACCCTCTATCCATTCCTCAATCAAGGCACTTTTTTGAGGGATCTAGGTTTCCTAATGAACTAAAGTGCAAAATAGGTCCAAGATTCATCTCCTAAAAGGTGGAACACCCACTTCCCTTATGTTCATTTTGGTGAACCTAACCTTTGGACCCTTGAATTTTTTATTTGGAGACCATTATAGTCTTACATATACTTTGCATCAACTTTTCATTAGATTTACATTAGTTAAATTGCATTTAGGGCTTCTAAATATTTCATTAATGAAAAGTGCATATCGGTTACATTTTTGCATTTGGAATCATTCAATTTCATTGGAAATATAAAATTAAAAAATAGTCGATTGAGCATACAACCTAGACACATTAAAAAAAAAATCAAGATTTTCTAATTCAGGCTTAAGAAACCTAATTGGGACTCATTCACCCACCTAGGTGATTTAGTACTTAAACAGGTGTTTTTTGCAGATTTCTGGATATTTTCTGCTCTTTATTTTTCACTATTTGATACTATCAAAAATGCTAATTTGGACTCATACGCCCAAATATGTGTGTTAGTGCCTGATTAGGTCTCAATCTACATGTTTCTACTTCTAGTTGATTCCTTTTGGTTACTATTTTAGTTTGCAGAATTACTATTATTGGAAGTCTTTTCAAAATTGGTTTTGTTTCAAGTGCATTGGAATACATAAAAAAATTAGAACTAAAAGATATCATTTTTTAGGTTTATACATTGCATATAATTAGTCAATTATCATGTTCTAAATCTAAAAATTGCAATATCCTTTTTGCATGTTTTCTCTATCATTTTCGCATTTCAAATTTGTAGGATAATAATTACATCATGTTTTCATTACAAAAAAATTATGGTTATCATACTTCATGTTCTATTTTTAGATCTTGTTGAGTACTATAAGAAATTTTTGTTATTTGCATATGAATATAAAGTCCTCTCCCCTCTATTTTTGTTCATCATTGATCCCTATCCTAGTATCCCTCCTATGAGTGAGATTAGTCTAGCGAAAGAGTTCAATCTTGGGAAATCATAACAATCATATTTATTCTTCTCCCTCTATGTCTCCTATTTTTGAAGAAGATATTTTGGTGTTAGAAGAACCAATTAGTGAGAGACTTTTGAGTATCCTAGTTGTTTCTCTCCTACCTCTCTTATTGGGAAAGACAATGATGAACAAGAGGACACAACCATAGGTAATCATGATGATGACATAACACAACAAGAATAGACCATTGAAACTTACCTAAATACCACATCACCTAGTCTACATTCATCTCCCAACATCTCCCCCACTTGTGAGAATATTTTAGTGAAATAGGGTGCAATTGTAGGTAATTATGAGAATCACATTATTTGTGAGGAGGATATGTTGGTGTTAGATGATCAAATCTTTAAGATCCATGACAACCCTATTTATTTTTCCCCTACCTCTCCTATTTTGGAAAACACTATTGGAAAAAGTAATGTAATCATAGATACCATGATAATAATACTTTTCCTTCTCCTAATATCTCTCCTACTTGTGAAGAATATATTTTGGTATTAGAATAATCACTCATGAAAAGTCATGAGAATATTTTTTTTCCCTCTCCCAATGATTTTCTAACTTGGGAAGGTATAATGGAACAAAAGGATGCAATTATTAGTGAAAAAGATAACTCCTCTCCACACGACTCCCTAAAATATCTCATAAAAGATCCTACCATTCAACGTCATAAACATCATGTTTGTTCCTCTCCTAAAAAATCTCCTACTAGGGTGGATGTCAAGGTGCAAGAGAATGATAGAATTGATGCATGTCTTTCAAACAATAGTAATGTAGCTTTCTTGGATGAAAATGATGGGGTAAACTTAGACTTTCCTTTGATAAAATATCATCACAATAAGGATGAGTCTTTTGAAGCTATGCACATTAGATATCCCTTGAAATGATCTCCTGGGGAAATTCTTATACTTTATCCACCATCACAAAAACCACAAGTTCAAAATAAACCTATGCTTATCTTAGAACCACCTAAAAGGAATCTTGATAATGAAAATGTTTTGAAAAAAACAAGTTACAACACTATTGCTCATACATATTACACTAGAAAAAATCTACAACCAAGACAAACAACTCCAACATCCCTCACATTGCCTCAACCTATTGCCCAGTACCCCTTGTTTTCCTTTACATAATGGAAAGGAGTATGATCCTATTGAAAAAATTAAGAATACTACTGCTAAGATATCATTATGGAACCTTATTCAAGCCTCCCCTAATTATCATAACATGATTCAAAGTGCTTTACAACAAGTTGTGGTTCCCCCTAGTGCAAACCCAAATTATATAACAGCCCTAATTCAAGGAATGATTGTTGACAATATTTTCAACCAAAGAGAGCTCCCTCCTTTGGAAGTGCAAAAAAAAAATGAGACTTTCATGATAATAGATAAGAGTAATACATGGAGGATAAAATGAACTCTAATTGACAATGGTTCAACACTTAATGTGTGTAGTGTAAACTTTCTTGATACGATTGGAGTAGACAAAAGCAAAATTCAACTTGATTCTTTATCTATTCATAGGTTTGATAACATATGGGAAAAACCACTTGGTGTGATCATATTACCTATTACACTTCAAAAGGCCAAATTAAAAACTAATATCCATGTTATGCCTCGTGATCTTTCATAAGATCTTCTTTTACGTAGATCATGAATTCATGAAATGAAACTAGTGCCTTCTAATCTTCATCATAAAATGAAGTATATTTACAACAGTAAAGTTTACACAGTCCAAGTCGATCCTAAACTTGAAAGTTGTTTTCATGCTGATAAAGATAAACACAATCCTTTGAAGATATTTACACCAACTATAAAAGAGGAACATGTGCAAGGGAAATAAAAAGAAAATCCTATTAAAGAAGATACAAGGTTATTGGAAGATGATTGGGGTTCCTTAGATTTCACACCTACATTCATGGGTGAATGCAAGATAATAACAAAATAATCTAACAAGGGAAAAGAAAAAGTGGTAATGTCAACAAAAAATTCAATAGAATACTAGAAAGCATCAACTTCACCCACCTTAGAAGAAAAGACTACACGAAAAAATTTGATTCAAAGTCAACTATGAAGAAGCACTGAATCTAAAAGAAATAAAACAACTTTATGGATGAGGTTATGAACTTATGAAACAACTTGGGTATAGTGGAAAAGGATGTGGTGCTAGAGAACAAGGTATTTGTGTCCCTATAGAGCCTAATAAACAAAAAAACCCTAGTGGTCTCGGTTATTGTCCTTTGAAAGAAATAAAAGAATCAAAGAAATTCTCACTTAATATCAATTTCATCACACAAAACACTAATGATTGGAATTTATTAGATTTTATACCCTCCCATAAAGGAGAACCAAAATCTCACAATCTAAAGAGTCTTGTATAAGTATGACACCTTATACTAAGCAAGAGATATCTTTGTCACAAAATTAAGGGACATCTACTACTGATAAAGAAAGTATCTTGTCAAGACTCCTCCAAGATCGTTTGATATCCCTCCCTCCAAGAACACAAATGAAATTTTACTACAAGAGTTCATGGTCATTCTACTAATAAATGTAAGGCTTTGGGTACTAAAATTCAACACCCTAAGGAAAGTGGTGCTCTTCCTTGTCTTGAAGCACCCATTTCCTTTAATTATCATGTATTTTCATTCTATTATGTTTCTCATCAATCACCTCGGCTCATCCTTGTATTGTAATAAGTGGGGGAAAGGGGTTAGGTAGCCTTATCCTCGTATGGAACTAGTCATTGTCTCTTTGGGCTAGTTGATCACTTTCCATGTATATATAAGAGAAATATTGAGATGTGGATGACATGCCTTAAGTTGGATCACATATGACACATTGAGTTATCTTTAGTAATGCATTTTGGGGGAAATCCATTATTTATGATGTAGTTTCATTTGGGAACATATGGATTGGAATATGGATTTCCGAATAAGCTATCATGTCTTCTTAGATAGCTACTTTAAAGTAGATTGCTCATAGAAATGGTGTTAGCAACCATTTTAAAGTGGGGGCATACATTGATACTCATGTTTTACTATGCGATTTTATTTATTCTCGTGATGCATCCTATTCTTGGTGGTGTCATTGGGTTTGATTCCCTTCAAGAGTGTGATATTTCCTTGACTTTTCCTCTCTTAGAGACATTAGGAATGATGTTCCCTAAGAAGAGACCTTACACAAACTAAGAAAAATCCCTTCAAAAATAGAAAATCCTTTTACATGCATAAATGTTTGTTCCTAGTGTAGTTGGTTAGGTCGTGTGAAGCTCAAGGTTTCATTTTGTCACACCTTATTGAAGTTATCAAAGGGATAGTTTTGGTATGGTTAGTGTGATGAGAATCCTAAATGAGGGCATGGCTTTCTCATTGTACGGTGAGAAGCCAACACAAAGGCATGACTTTCTCACTAAGACACCCTTTTTGGATACTCACCTAGTAGACAGCCTAAAGTTCTATTGCCTCAGAGTGAGTGTTCATTTTTTCAAATAAATAGCCAAGATCTAGTCCACATTGCATTGGATAGACTGTTGAGGCTTGATCCACCCCCTTTTTTTGTTTGTTTATTTTTATTTTCTCTTTTCTTTATTTAAGTCTTTGACATTGTATGTTTTTGTATCTTGTCTTCCTGTTGCATATCATACACCTTGTGTGTGTTCATTTTTGCTTATGTTGGTTTTCCATAGGATCATAATCCTAGGTGCTTGCACAACCCTCTTGATCATTGCCATCCTACCTCACTAGCATTTATACACTTGAACCCCTCTTGATGCATATTTGTATACTTTAGTGCAAGTTTAATGCAACGTCATCCTCTCACTAAAGTGGGGGATAAATTTAGTGGAGAAAAATGTATCTCTTTAAATTTAAAAGTTGTTTAGGTCCTCCCTATTAAAATGTGTATTATTTATGCCTTAATTGGTCCTATTTTTCATCCACAATCCTAGTTAAGTGCATTTTTCTAGGGAGAATCTTGACATTTAATAAATGACACTTCATAATTGAACATTTTTTGCTATGAATCCAAGATTTAGGGATATGGGACTCATATTCCAACTTGGGTGTATGGTTCCTTCTAAGGTCTTGGCCCTGAAATTCAAATGCAATTTTAAACATCAAAGTTTCCAAAGTATGTGTCCTAGGTTTAATCCTTTGGGACTCATATACCCAACCAGGCGTATGAGTCCCTATTTAACCTAAGACCTATTTTAAATCAATCTTAGAGAGATTTTATTATCCTTAGTTTCTATTTTTGGATGCCAGCTTGTAAGCATAAACAAGTATAAATACAGGGTTATTTCACTTAGTTTCACCTATATTTTCAAGTATTCAATTCTTAAGGAAAATTTTATGATCAAGAGTGACTTCGAGAGAATTCAAGGGTAGATTTCTTCATCATTTCTGGCAGCAATCAAGATTCCTTTCATCATGTCAAATATTTGTTGCATCATGCATGTTGTTTGCGCTAATGGGGTGTAGTGTTCATGGTCAATTCAAGCATGTCAAAGGAACTATTTCCGATCAAGTTCTATGATCAAGATCTACATTCCTTAAGACCATTTCATGCTATTTTTTAGATTTTTAATCCAAAGTTTTAAATAAGGTTTGGTGAGTGGTCACTTTGTATTTGTTCATTCATCATTCCTTCATACTTTTCTATTTCATTTCAAGGTTCAATTACCAAAATGGGGTTTGACCAAGGTAAACACCCATTCCCTAACAAAACAACAATTTTCTCTCTTGATGTGTGTTTGCAGATCTAGGTAAATTGGAGCTTGTAGATCATTTGAAGATAAAGTTACAAAAGATGTGAATTTTTCATAAGAAGTTGTCAAGCCTCATGAAAACTCAGATTTGGAGGAAGATATATAATTTATTTACATGAAACCAGTGGGAAAGTGCTTATTTAATCCATCTTCAGAGGCACAATGTTTTAGTTCAAGATTCTACTCCTAGGAGACTTTTCACTTTTTTGGGACACTTCGTGACATGTTTGGCATGTTAGTCCTTGTTATGTCCTTTTAGCAGTATTTAGTAGTGTCATATTTGCATTCAAAAGATTCAAAAATATCCCTAAAAACCCTATAGAAAGACTCATACACCCAAGTTGGCGTATTAGTCCTGAGCCTGCTTTTTGACACCTTTCTGCATAACCTGATTAGTCATCAAAAGATTTCTAGATTCTGCCCTGAAATCCTACAGCAGGACTAATATGCCCAATCTAGTGTATTATTCGTAGCTCACCCTAAAAGTATATTTTCAAAGTTGCAAACCCTTACATTGGAATCTTCATTCCATTAGGTATTTTGTTGTTTCATTTCAATCCTTTAGTTTGATTTTAAGTTCAAGTTTCTAGGTCATATAGTTAAATTTGCATAGTGCATTCAATTTATCCTTTCAAAGCATTATTTAATGGCGAAACCCCATCCAAGTATACTAGGAACCCTCTAGCCATTCCTCAAACAAATCACTTGGTTGAGGAATCTAGGTTTCTTAATGAACTAATGTACGAAATAGGTCCAAGTTCCATCTCCCAAAAGGTGGAACACCCATTTCGCTTGTGTTCACCCAAGTACATATTTCATTAATCTATAGTACCATAATCATATTTTCTTCATCGAAATACAATCTGGCAGATATGCAAAAATCGATAAAGAGACTAAGAATTAAATGGAAGGTAGAGTACTTTGAGGCATTGAAAAGATAAAGAATTAAATGGTTTGTTGTAGCTTAATAATTATCAATGTCTACTAATAGGTCACAATAAATTTCACTCACTTATGATGAGAACTTGTAGTGTCAAAAAATGTCATCAGGGACATTTTCACACTTGTTTGTGCCCTGCTTGTGAATTTAGGCTTAATGTTGCCTTGATTTAGTGTTGTAATGTGGATGACATATTCACATTAGGTCTTGGGCCCTTGTGAACTAGTGCAGTCAAGGATGGAGGGTCAAAGAATATGATTGTTGAACCTTGTAGCGAGAGTAAACACAATAGAAACTCAAAGAATTGGAATGACAATCACATATGGAAATATAGAGAATGACCAATTATTACTAGAAACATGCCCTTCCTTCAAGCTTAAAGAATTACAATATGATATGGCATTAAGCCCAAAAATACAACATGAGTCAAAGCCCTTAACTATCACTTCTATCTCTATCCTTGATTGATTCCTAATTAAACTCCATGATTCCTATATATAATAATCACGAACTCTAGAAAAGGTTTGTGTCAGCCTCAAAAGGTCTCAACCCCCAAGTTGATGAAACATGTGAAAGGTCAGCCAAAACATATGAATTTCCTTTGATCCTTGGAAAAACATGATGCAGATCAGAATTAAGGTTCCTTGATGAATGTGCATCCTTATGAAATGGTCTCATGAGCTCCACAAGTCATAAGATAGGTCTGCACACCTAAAAAGCCAAGATTGGTCAGTGAATGCTCTCTGTCCAAATGTAGCTAATATTCTGTTAGCGATAAATTCATACTGGAATCTCCAAAACACTTGAATTCTGGATATGATATAGATGTTGCAATGAAGATCATATATCTTGCTTCGTGATCTCTAATATTAGAATGTGGTACAATGTGGTATGAAATATTGAGACTGGGTCCTGACAGCTAGCTACTAAAATGCAAGAAAACATGAATGCAAATATTTTTGGTTGATGCAAGATTGCTTGAAACCTAGGATTCTCCTACATCAAATACCTGAGGTTGAAGAAAAGTGAGCCGCTCACTTTCTTGGGGCTAAAGTAAAACCAATTTGGTCTATCTCATCCAAAGAAATCCATGATGAATCTTCCTTTGGTCTTCCTTTACATCTAACTAGATATTCTTTGTATTACCTTCCTCTCGTACTATGCCCAACTCTATTATCTAGAACTTCCTCTGGATGATGTGCTATTTGGTCCAACAAACCATACCCTCTATCCTCCTATGACTCACCTTCATGATATTTGTATAGGTCTGCAATGTTGAATATAGGTGATATGCCAAATTATTTTGGTAGTTCCACTTTGTATGCATTTCCAAAATCAAACTTCCTGTTGATCTTACAAGGTACAAACTTCTTCATCTTCAACTTATTGTAAGTCCCAACTAGAAATATTTCTTTTCTCAGATATACCATTACTTCCTCTCCCACTACAAACTCCTTATTTCTTCTCTTTGTATATTGTTTCTCCTTGTAGGTATTGTTCAGCTTCTCTAGATGCTCCTTAACTTGAGTATGCATTATCTCCATGAATCCTATAAATTATTTTTCCTCTACACTCCTTTTGTTCTCCATACTAATATCCCTTAATTCTACTACTCCTCTAGGTCATCATCCTATCAAAATTTCAAATGGTGTCCTTCCTCTACTCCGATTTATTGAATTATTGTACACAAATTCTATTTGCGACAATATAAAATCCCAATTCCCTTCTTTCTCTTCAGTCAAACATCTCAACAAGTTTCCAAAACTCGTATTTACCACTTCTATTTTTCCATCTGTTTGTGGATGGAATGTTGAATTGTACTTCAATTATGTCTTCATCTTCTTCCACGGTGTCTTCTAGAAATATCCAATGAACTTAGTGTCTTTGTCTAATACTATACTCTTTGGTAGTCTGTGTAATCTCATAATATCTTTGGAAAATAGGTCTGCAACATATACTGCATCACTGGTCTTCTTACAAGGTATGAAATGTGCCATCTTAGAAAATTTGTCTACAACTAAAAATATAGAATTAAATCTTCTTGGTGTCTTTGGTAAACCTTAGAACACAAAATCCATGCTTATGTACTCACATGGTCTCTCTAGTACTACCAATGGTGTGTACATTCCAGTTTTCTAACTATTTCCCTTTGCAACTTGACAAATCCTGCAACCTTGAACATACTTCCTAACATCCTTATATAACTATGGCCAAAAATAGTTCTCACTTACCAATGCTAGAGTCTTATCAATTCCAAAATGTCTTGCTAATCCTATGTAATGATTTTCCTTGATCATATTCTCTTATTTAACTTCTAGGAATACATAACTAATTTTTCTTGAACAACATACCTTCTTGAATGAAACAATCCAACCATTTTATTTTATCCATCTCCATGGGTTCCTTGCAAGCCTTCCATGCCTCTACAAAATCAATGTTCTTCTCATGCATATGCTTCAGTTCTTCAAAACCTAATACTTCAATTCTAATCTCTATCAACAAACTCCTTCTCCTGCTCAATGCATCGACAACCTTGTTTGACTTCCCACTCTAGTGTTTCAACACAAATGTGTAACTCTGCAAGAACTCTACCAATCTCATATGTCGATGGTTCAAGTTCCCTTTACTATTCAAATATTGTAAAGCTTGATGATCCATATACAACACAAACTCCTTCAGTAACAAATAATGTCTCCACTTCATGGCTTGTATGATTGTATAGAACTCTTGATCATAAATTGAATATATTCTCCTAGCATCATTCAATTTCTCACTGAAGTAGGATACTGGTATCCTTTCCTGACTTAACACAACTCCTATTGCACTTCCACTAGCATCACAATCTACTTGGAATACCTTATCAAATTTTGGTAATGCCAACACAGGTTGTTCAATAACCTTTTATTTCAACAACTCAAAACTCTTTTATGCTCCAGATGTCAACTTGAACTACTTCCGGTCACCCCTCATTGTCTCTATCATAGGTGTGCAAATACCACTAAAGTTTCTGATGAATTTTCAGTAAAAATTTGCTAGTTAATGAAATGATCTTACTTCTCCAACATTCACATGTGTAGGCCACTCAACTATTGCTCTAACCTTCTCAGGTTCCATCTTTAATCCCTCCGCACATATCACAAATCCTAAGTATACTAGTTCTTCTTTATGAAACTACACTTCTTGATGTTTATCAACAAATTCTCTTCTCTTAGCCTTTGAAATACTTGTCTAATGTATTCCAAATGTTCCTCCTTAGTCTTACTGAAAATCATAATATCATCCCGATAAACAATGACAAACTTACCCAAGAATTTCTTCAAGACTTTGTTCATCAACCTCATAAATGTACTAGGTGCATTAGTTAGTCCAAATAGCATGACCAACCACTCATACAATCCCTCATTTATCTTGAAAGAATTCTTCCATTCATCTCCTTCTCTAATCCTAATCTAATGGTATCCACTCTTTAGGTCTATCTTGGTAAAATACTTTGTTGGACAATCAGACTGTCCATGATGTCATCCATCCTAGGAAATGATAATCTATACTTCACTATGATTTTATTGATAGCTCTCAAAATTTTGCACATCCTCCATTCTCCATCTTTCTTAGGTGCAAGTACAACTGGTACAACATGGGCTCATACTTTCTCTGATCAATCCCTTCTTTAGCAGTTCCTAGATCTATCTGTTTAACTTTGCATTCTCTCCTGATTTCATCCAATGTATAGGTTTGTTTGGAAAACTAGCTCCTAGAATAAGATCTATATGATGACTGATACTCCAGATCAGTGGTAATACATCAGGCACATTTTCTAATACATGATCTTGGTACTCTATTATTAGTTCAATGACTTCCTTCTCTGGTGATTCTTCTTCCCTTGTGATCCTCCCTGCCTCTAAGTCTGCACTTTCTTATAATTAAAGAAAAAAACATGTTCTCATGTCTCAATCCATCCAGAAATTTACTTCCATCTACCAAATTGATTCTAGTTGTACATATAATTCAGTTTCAGGTTCATCTTCCAAATGTGTCAAGGTGATTCTCTTTCCATTCGATGCTATGGTGTTAGTATTCTTTCTCCCATCATGTACATCTTTCTCATCATACTGCCAAGGTCTACCCAAAAACATGGCATACATCCATCAACATGACATCACACAACACTTCATCATGATATGACCTTATTTTGAATTTCACTAGACATTGCTCACTTACTACTATCTTGTGCTCATCTTGAATCTAGGCTATCCTATAAGGTTTCAGATGTTTTTTCCTTTCCAAATTCAACTTCATCACCATTTTCTCATAAACTAGGTTATTTGTACTACCACTATCAATGATAACTTTGCAACACTTATGTCTTGCTTTGCATCTAGTTTGGAACAAACTTTTCCTCTGCAGTGCTTTCTTATGTACTTATTTCTCCTAGAATAGTGCTCTCCTCATGAATAAAGATTCTCCCTTCTTAGTACTTCCTCTAGAACTGGGTGATCTCACTAGTTCTTCCTCTGCATATCCGGTTCTTGCATTATTTTCATTCTTCTTACTTTCTTGGCGACACTCAAATTCTCTATGTCTTTCACCTCCACATTTGAAACATGTTCCTCATAAGGTTCTCTTGTCATATCCTTTCTCATCTCTTTGATATCCATTATTGTGGTAAGAATTGTATACCCCTCTATCATGGCAGTAATAATTAATGTCATCTCTTTCCTTCTGGTATGAATTGGTATCCCTTTCTTCCTTGTGGTATGAATCTTTGTCCTTGTTTTTCTCCACATACGGTTTTTCTCCTTCAGAATGTGACCTTCCTCTCTGAAATCTACCTTCTCTTCCTCTCTACCTTTGCTTATGTTTTTTTTTTAGCTTTTCCTACACCTTCAATTCAAATTGATATGCTTCCTCTACCGAATTCATCCTCACTAGAATCAACTTTTCTTGAATATTCATCCTCATCTCATTGATATATCTTTCCACCCTCTCATTTCTTGTGTCACTATGTCTTGTCTTGATGATGATCTTATGAAATTCCTCAGTGTACTCTTTCACATTCTTCTCCTTTTACCTCAGGTTTTGCAATCTCTTCAGCAGCTCCAACTGATAGTCCATAGGTATAAACCGGTTCTTCAATTTTGTCACCATTCTATCCCATTTCACAATATTCTCTTTACCTTTTATGTTTCTTTCTAATTGAACCTCTTTCCACCATATTGCAGCATGTCCTTTTAGTTTAGTCTTCAAAAATCTCACTCTTTCTAAATCTTCAATTTCTTCATATTCAAAGTACTCTTCAATGTCATTTATCCAATCAATCAACTCTTTAGGGTTTGGATTACTGGTATAGTTCAGAATCTCCATTCTATCAATTTCCTACCTTTGAAATAGCCTTCAACATCTTTATCTAATCTGATTCTTCCGCTTTTGAATTTTTTTTTCAGCCAGATCTCTAGCTCAGACTTCATCCTAATCACTTTCATCATTAGGTCTAGGGTTTAGGCATTTTATTTTGTCTTCTTCAACAACATCGAATATCACTTTCATTATTTGCATCATTTCCATCCCCTCATCCATATTTCCACCAACATTAAAAATAGTATGAATTCTCCTCAATGGCATCTCTTCCTAGGATCTAGTGCAATTGCCTCAAGTTGGAAATCTAGCTACAGGTTTGCACCTGCCTCACAATCGGTGATCTATTGAAAAACACAAGTAGGTTGCCTTAAGTTGGCAAGTTGGCCACACAAAGATCTAATGGAATTCCTTTCTCAACTTCACAAACTCACTCTGGTGCAACTGCCTCATGTAGGTGATTTTTCCACCTTCTCTCTCCCATAGTTCACAAGCTGGCTCTGATAGAACTTGGTGTAGTCAAGTATGGAGGATCCAGGAATAAGACTATCCAACCTTGTAGCTAAAGTAAACACAATAGAATCTCAAAGAATTGGAATGACAATCACACATGGAAATATAGAGAATGATCAATTATTGACTGGCAACATGCCCTTCCTTCTGACTTACAAAATGATATGGCGTTAAGCCCATAAATACAATGCAGGTCAAAACCCTTAACTATCACTTATGTCTCTATCCTTGATTGATTCCTAATGCAACCACATGATGCCTATATATACTAATTCCCAACTCCTAAATTTTTTTGCATTGGCCTCAAGAGGTCTCAACCCCCAAGTTGATGAAACATGTGAAAGGTCGGCCAAAACATATGAATTTCATTTGATCCTTCGACAAACATGATGTGGATCAAAACTAAGGTTCCTCAATGAATGTGCGTCCTTATGAAATGGTCTCCTAAGCTCCACAAGTCATGGAATAGGTCCACACACTTGAAACGCCAAGACTGGTTGGTGAATGCTCTATGTCAAAATGCAGTTGATATTCTGTTAGTGATAACTTCATACTGGAATCTCCAAAACACTTGAATTTTGGATATGATATAGAT
The DNA here is from genome assembly GCA_007258455.2 of Sequoia sempervirens. Classification (NCBI taxonomy): domain Eukaryota; kingdom Viridiplantae; phylum Streptophyta; class Pinopsida; order Cupressales; family Cupressaceae; genus Sequoia; species Sequoia sempervirens. Next base: position 658,606,538 of record VDFB02193867.1, read on the forward strand.
GTTGCAATGAAGATCATATATCTTGCTCCATGAACTTTGATGTTACAATGCAGTATGAAATACTGAGAATGGATCCTGACAACTAGCTACTGAAATGTAAGAAAACATGAACACAGATATTTTTGGTTGATGCAAGATTGCTTGAAACCTGGGATGCTCCTACATCAGAACTTGTAGTGTCAAAAAATGTCGTTGGGGAAATTTTCACACTTTTTTGGGACCTCCTTGTGAATTTAGGCTTAATGTTGCATTGATTTAGTGTTGTAATGTGGATGGCACATTCACATTAGGTCTTGGGCCCTTGTGAACTAATGGATTTAAATGGTACCTTGCTAAAGTGTTGTGAAGTGTCGCAACTCACTTTCACACTTTTCTAATATTTTATTAACTAAACATAATAAACCTCTTCTAAACATTAATCTAGGCTTATGTGGAGTGTTATAACACACTTTCACACTTTTCTAGGATTTTCATTACAATTGGGATTTATTATTCTTTAACTAGCCCTATTTTGCATCCACAAGCCTCATTTAATGCATCTTTTCAAGGATAATCTCAAAATCAATCATTAACAAATCATAATTCAGGTGTTTCTAGCTTGTGTGGCCTAGATTTAGTGATTTGGGACTCATTCGCCACCTTGGGAAAATGGTTCCCACCTAGGTCTTTTGGCTCCAAACCAAATTTCACAAATTTCTAACCACTTTTGATTTTTGGTCCCATACATTATATCTGATGAGACTCATTTTTCACCTTGGGTGAATGAGTCCTGTGTGGCCCAAAACTAAAATAAATTCAAATTTCTAGCAAAATTTCATTCTCCTAGATTTGATGTTAGCTTGTAGTGTTGTATTTCAAGTGCATAATTGAGTACAAATACACATTTCTTTCTCTCATTTTACACGTAGCAAGTTGAATAAGCATTATTATAGAAAATTTGAGTTAACAAGAGCATTCAAGGGTAGATTATCAAGTATTTTAGAGCGGCATTCAAGCATTGATCATCATGTCAAGGATTTCATATATCATGTTTGTTATTGTGCTAACAATTATGATGCAGGGTTTATGATTCAAGCAAGTGTTTCATTCAAGATCAACATCATTCAAGAAAGAGTCAAGGTCTACATCCATTGTAGCCACTTCAAGCATATTTGCAACATCTTTTTGCTAGGGTTTGGTGAGTTTCAACATTGTCATTTGTTCATTCATAATTCTCCATTCTTATTTGATTTCATTTCAAGGATTGATTTACAAAATGAGGTTTCACCAAGGAAAACCCCTATCCACTAACCCAACAACATTTTCCCTTCTCCTTTGTGTGTGATTTGTAGGGCTAGGTTGCAAATTTCCTAAGAAGTGAGATTGGAGAAAATTTGTCAAATCATTCAAAGTTGTCAATGTTGTCATCATGCCTTGGAGAACCTTGGAGATCACCTATAGGTTGCAAATCAAAGATTCAGATCCAGAAACTAATTGAGAAGGAAAGAGAAAACAAAGAAGAGTAGGATTGACTTTTGAAGTTCTATAAAAGCATAACTAGAGTTATTCGCCATTTTTGGAAAATGAGTCCCAATTCCAGTTTGTTTTTTAGGATTTTGCATATTCAGATTTCCTTTTGTTTGAAACCTATCCTTGCATAGTTTTCCAAAAACTGGACTAATTCACCTAGCTTGGAAAATGAGTCCTAGTCAGCAATAAGGTTAGATTTTCTAGTATTCCAAACCTCCATTCAACCTTCTCTAGATTTACAGGTGCACACATTCTATTTTTTAGTTTTCTATGTTGTTTCATTCACTTTTTTTTAGGTCATTTAGTGTTACTTTGCATCTAATTAGGGTTTTACACTTCATCTCTCATTTCATTGTCTTTTCCAAGTCTAAACTTGGTGGTGAACCCCTCATTACATCATATTCAACCCCTAGAACAACCCTCTTGCAAGTTCTCTTTTTCTTTGGCATTGAGATCTCAGGGTTTGTTCTTGAGTGAAAGTTCATGAAAATTACCTCTTTTAGGTACCTAACCCCTAAAGGTGGGAGCGAAAAAAAAAAATTCCACCTTTTAGAACTATATGTCGATAACTAATCTTAATTTAAGCCACATTTTTATATTGAACAAAGAAAAAAGGATTTACAAGAATGGAGCCACAAAAATTATTTTAATTTAAGTAGCCAAATACTTAGATGCATAGCTAGTCTAGCCAAAAAGCAACTAAACATGAAAAAAACCAATCATAAAATATATATTACAAGAGTTGTGCAATAAAATATATACACAATTCATTACTAAAAAATTATGTAACAATAGTATAGGCTCTCAACTAGGTGTTTGATCAGGAGGTGAATAAAATTGGAGAAAGTAAGAGAAAATAAGAAAAGGGAATCACCTAAATCCTTCTTCCAAAGCTCTAGACTCTATAATAATTCATTTATCGTATAACACACCAGACTACAACTCATATTAACAAGGGCAAGAGCTTGGACTATAGAAGTAGCTAGTTCAACTTTGGGGAAGATTCCACCAATAGGCACTAACCCACATTCAAAATTGTAATGCTCAAGTGTCAAATCCAACAAAGAAATAGAGTAAATGAAAGGCTACAAATAACATATTGCCACTATCTTCACCAAATATTGATCCTAAAAAATGTCCATGCAATTGGACAAGAAATCACAAGCTACCTAAAAAAATAGAGCATGGGGTTTGTTTAGAAGCCATTCCCTACCCACAACTATTCTTATAGCCTCCTCAACTTTCACACAAGGAAATGTAAAAACCATGCCCAACTTTTTTCTATCATATGCATCATTGCTTATTTTTTCCCAAAAACATTTTGATAGTATGACACACCATGAAGACTCCATAATATCATAGTGAAATTGAGAATAGAGAAGAAAGAAACAAAAGCCAAGTATATTTTAAATGATATGAAAACATCATGTTGGTGAAGTACATATAGAACAAAAACATCAAATACCAACACTTGAACATTTAATTCATCACTTGATGTGACAATATTATTTTGAAAAAAATGAGTCATTACTTTAAGTGATTTAATAAATAATAAAATGTCAACCATTGATATTTTAAAATCCAACAATTCTAGCGCTCTTCTAGAGGTTTAAATTCACAAGTCTAGTGCTTTAGATATTTTCTTCTGAAATCCAACTACAATCATCCATCAAACATTCATTGAATGGTTATATCACATTTTTCCATATTACATTTTGATCGTATCGAAAACTTTAAAATCTAAGATCTTGCGATAAATGTTTCAATCTTTGATGAACCTAGTGCTAACCATTGAATCCTTTTAGGCCATTAACCATGAGCTCAGTCCCACTAAGGATATATGTCACAATCCTGCATTATCATAGAAAATTGATGACATCACCTTTTGAGTAATACGGGTATGTGGGAGCCACCTGATCATTAATCGACGATCTCAACCATTGATTTTTTTGATTAAATTTTGTCACCAAACTTAGGAGATAATAGAGTCTTTGATACTCCACAAAACCAATAATCACCTAGTTCGAGGGGCTAGTCACCATAATGACTCCAAAGGCTTAAGTTATAACTTAAGCAACCTTCAACTACTTGTAGCCAGTTAATGATATAATATTATTTTGGATATCATCAATTTATGTGATTTAATAAGTAATAAAAAGTCAACCATTGATATTTGGAAATCTAATGGTTTTAGGGTTATTTTGGAGGTTTGAATTCGCAAGCCTAGTGCTTCAAAAATTTGCTTCTAGAATGCAACTACAGTTGTCCATTGAACATTCATTAAATGGTTGTCAATTATATTAATTTGCATTGGAATCTAGCTTCATACCAAACACTTCACTTAAGAACTTATAATAAATATGTTGACACTTGTCCCCATTTCAAACACTTTATAAAGGAATTTGGATGTGGGAAATTTTTTTCTCAGAAAAGAACAATATATAGTGTTTGATATTTTCTCCACCCACACTAAGATTATTTTTTGGCATACCAATTTATTTCGCTAATGAATTTTTTTATTGGTTTGAAATTATGTTTAATTCACCAATGTGTTTTTTTTCATTGATTTGAAAATAGGTTTAGTTCACCAACGAAAATATTTATTTTGGTTCAAATACATGTTTTAATCGCCAAAAAGAGTTTTTTTGTTTGTTTTGAAAACAAGTTTAATTCACCCACAAAAATATTTATTGGTTTGAAAATAGGTCTAATTTGCTAATAGAAATATTTTATTGGTTTGAAAATAAATTTTAATCGCCAAAGAAAATATTTTATTGGTTTTAAAAATTTACAATTCGCCAGGATTTTCCACATACTTCTAGCTATTACAAAAAATTGGCCATTTATTTTTTTTCCCAAAAAACAAAAAAAATCACCAATAATTTTTTTTTTTTAAGGAAGTATACAAGATTCGCTAGGTTTTTACACCTCTGAGGTGGGGGGTGGGGTTCTTACTATTATCGCTTCCAAATTCTAATTGAACCCAAAATAATCTTTATCATCTACAATGAGAGTGTAGGAAAATTTAACAGAGAAGCACCATAACATGTTGGGAAGCCAATAGAAAATATCCTTTTAAATTAGTCTAAAAATGTAGCAAGAACCAATGAGCTTGTGTAGGTGATTCACTTAGCTTTTCCAATCTAGTTGATCCCATGTGTTAGAATTGCTTCTTCTTAGAGGATATTCAAAATCTTTCCATGATATATAGCGGTCATTCTAGTTTATATACCCATTTATTTGTGTGCCAAAATGATGGGAGAGGGGTTCCCTAATCCAAGTCAACTTTTGGTCATCTGAAAGGGGAAGCCCCTAAACCTACTTATCAAACTAAAAATCTATAGATCCACCATTTTTGACACTCCAACCAATCCCCTATTTTAGGATATTACAAGTTTACATATTTTCTAAATTAAATAATATAGCTTGAGAGCATAGCAATAGAAGAGAGGAAATAATTTGGGTGACTTTTGTCAAGTTATTTAGCATAGACGAAGTGAAACTATTCCTTGTTGGTAGCAATCAAATTCTAGCCACATTTGATGATGACAGGTTTATTGAACTTCTCTAGTTTTCAAAGGCCTAAGACACCAAGATGTTTGGTTTATAAAACTTCTCCCATTTGACTAAGAATATTTTGTTTCTATCCCCCGCCCTCACAGAAAGAAAGTTCCTTTAAATTTTTTCTAGTCTTTCAACCATGACCATAGGGGTTTTCAATCTAGATATAAAATAAAATAGATTTTTTTGAAGGGAGAATTTAAGGAGCAAAAATTTACCAACTTGACTAAGAATCTTACCTTTCTAACTAGCAAGTTTATATTGAACCCTTTCAACAATATTATTCCACTTGTTATTGGGTAGAATTTTGGTAGTAAGTGGAAGACTAAGATTGGAAGTAGGAAGGTAGTCCTAATTACAACCCAATATGTGGACTATTTTATCTTTAAGAATTTTATCTGAATTGAAAAAGTGGAGCTTAATTTTTTTGTAGTTGATGTGTTTCTAAAAAAAACTTGCATATTTTGCTAGGGGAGTCTTCCATATTTTTATTCCACTATAGAGGTAACACAAAATAGAATAGTGTCATCAAATTTTTATTGGTGAGAAGCATAAGCAAGCTAAGAAGTAGATATAACCTCCATAAGTTAGTTGGATGTTGTAAGATAGAGAAAGTGATTCCCCTAAGCTTCTGCAACTAAAATGAATAGAGAAGGGGAGTGGGGTTCCCCTTGTCTCAAAACCATAAAATCAGAGAAGTTAGTATAGGGGACCCCATTCACAAAAATCAAATACGTTACTTGGAGGAAATACAAGAATGAATAATTTTAAGAACCTTTTCTCTAAAACTAAATTTTCTGAGAATAGTAACAAGGAAAGGGAAACAAAATTTATCATAGGCCTTAGAAACATCAAGTTTGAGGAGCATGTTAGGCCATTTATTTTTTCCATAGAGTGAGTGAGCTCTTGTGTAATGAGAGCAGCATTGAGGATTTGTCTTCTTGGCATAATTTTTTTTTGGCAAGGGGAAATGTATGAAGAAGGGGTTTGATTTTGTTAATGAAAACTTTGGAGAAAAGTTTATAAGAAGAGTTGCATAACCTAATAGGCTTAAAATTTTACATGGATTTGGCATCAAAAAACTTGGGAACCAACATAATGTAGGTTTGGTTTAAATTTTATAGGATTCAACTAGATCTAAAGAAGTCTCTAGTGGTTGTGAGAAGGTCCTATGAGATGATATCCTAACAAACTTATAATAAAGAAGGGGGGATACCATCAGGACTAGGGTATTTGAAGACACCAAAGGAGAAGATAGTCACTTTGACCTCCTCCAAGGAGACATCATTGCATAATTCCTTATTATCTGCCTCATGAAATATTTTAGGGATAACATTCACAAACTCATCAAAGTTACCAATATCTAGCATATTAAATACATAGATGCATTGAAGAAGGAGATATCAACATTAGAAATGTCTCGATCCTTTGAAGAAACATATAACCATCATCAATATTAAGCCTACATATTTTGTTTCTTTGACAATGTTTAAGAGGAGACTGGTGGGAAAATTTTATGTTTCAATCCTCATCCCTGAACCATTGCACTTTGGACTTTTTCTTCAAGAATAATTCTTCTCTTTTTGTAATTTCCTACCATTCTATTTTGATCCTTTTTTTCTTAGAGCAAGAAGTGATATTAATATTTTTTGTATCCATAGAATCTTAGATGATTTCTAGATTCTTCATAAGTTTCTTTTTGTGGAATAAGCTCCCAAAGGAGAACCTATTCCAATGCTTAGCTTTGATTTCAATAATCTTCACATTTTGGGTGAGGGAAAATATAGGGGTACCATGTAATGGGGTCTTCCACCATCTATCAACCAAATCACTAAAATGTAGATGAGACACCCAGATGATATCTCATATCTCAAGGGGTAAGGCCCTAGTTTGGCAATCTCCTCCCAAGAAAGGAGAAAAGCACAATGGTCTAAACTTGCTCCTCAGAGGGTAGATAGAGAGAGTTGAGAAAGAAACTTTCGTTTATGAGAAATAAGGAATCTATCCAATTTAACATAGATGAGGTTATTACCAAATATAAAATTTGACCAAGGGAATGATGTACCTTAGAGCTCAATATACACAAGCCAAATTTTAGCCAATAGGAATCTATCCAGTTTAACCTAGATGAAGTTATTACCAAATATAAAATTTGACCAAGGGAATGATGTACCCTAGAGCTCAATATAGACAAGCCAAATGTTAGCCAATAGGTCAACCAAGTCACCCATACTAGATCAAAAATGTAATCAAGACCTCCCAAATTTTTTGAGGGGAATCGAGGAGTATTGAAGTTTCCCCAAACTAAAAAAAAAGAATTAGGAGAATTATTTAAGGTTCCAACAAGAGAATCTCAAAGTTTTTTCCTTGCAGGTTTATTGTTCAGAACATAGACATAACGAGAGTCCATGACAAGTTCTAAGATGGTTCCATGTAGGAAACCAAGAGTCGATATTTGTTTTTGTTAAATAATGTTCCCTTCAGCTTTAAAGGGTTCCACATGGTGAAAATTCCCCTCAAAGCACCTTTAGTAGGGGGAACATGGAATTCCATAGAAGCCTAGATTTCTAAAAGAAAATGTCAATTCTATATCTCAAAAGGTTAGCAACTCTGAGAAAGTGGCTCACTCGTCCTATGATCTTAAGGTTTCTAAGGAATGGAATATAAGTCTTAATTTTCCCTATGCCCCTAAACAAGCTAAGAAGAATAGAGAGGGTGTTTGTTGGTCTTTTCCACCTAATGGTTGGGTCAAAGCCAACTTCGATGGTGCGGCTAAAGGTAATAGTGGGGCGGCAGGTTGCGACAGAGTCATAGGGGATTCCTTTGGCAACTTTCTAGGTGGGACTACACTCCCCTTGGATCTCAAACCAATCACCTGGCCGAGGAAGCTGGAGCTTTTCATATTATAAATTTGGCCCATAGTCTAAATTTTAAAAACCTTTGGCTTGAAGGGGATTCCAAAAATATTATTTATTGTCTTTAAGGTAGGTCCCCCCCCCCTTGTGGACTATTAAGTCTTGGATTGATAATGCTATCTCGACTTTAGCCAAGTTTGATAATATAAAAATTTCACATGCCTATAGAGAAGCCAATGCTGTTGTATATTTTTTTGCGAGTGAAGGGGTTAGGAGCAAAGGACAGTGCACTTGGCTAAATATTTGTGAATTAAACGTTAATGTTCAGGCCTTATTGAACTATGATGCTTGACATGGGCAAGAAGCGTGTCACCTCATTAATGATGATAGGATGAGGTATTTACATCACAATCATTAGATTGTATGGGACCGAGCTTAGTCACTTAATCTATAAGATTTCCTGGCATGCTTTGCGGGCTCTTAGATTTGGCAAGACCATTTCAAGTAAAGATTTTGTCTCTATCTGCCCCACTATGCTTGCCAAAATGGGTGGAGATAGGAAAAGAGTTGAGCCAGACAGCTTTGAGATGCATACGAGAAATACTAAAGTGTGGAACAAAGTAAAAATTGGGGGTTTACTCCCTTTTCTACAAAAAATCCATGGGTCTAATCAAGAGGCTATTGAGCTTTATGAGAAGAATTGGAAAAACGGGGAACTTACACTTTTTGGTAGGAAAGTTGAGCTTGATGAAAACCTTATAGCCGAAGTGACTGGAATGTCCATTAATGGACACAAATTTTTTAGGGGCAGGGTTTTCTTTGATGAAGCTATCATCAGATTTTTGAAGAAAGAGAAGGAAGGAATGAAACTGGTGAAAATTTCTAACAGCTACTTCGAAGTTGATACCATAAAAGCACTCTAGAGAAAATTTCTCCGTGTTATCATGGAGTACATTATTGTGGATGGTTGCTTCACCAGGGTCTATGGCTATCACTTTTCCCTGCTCAACCATTTCTGCTACAAGGTCAGGGTTTCTTTTCCCTACTATCTTCTCTATTATTTGAGAAAAATTCTAGATGATGACAAGAAAAACCCAAAAAGATATCCTATTTTGCATACTGGTTTGATTAGGTTAATTGTTAAACATTACCATAATATGCTTGCCCCTGCTAATTTGGATGCCCCTCCTGATTCTGAGGAAGATGATACCGAACCCAACTGCTCAGGGAATTTCCCCAATTTGAGCCCGGTTAGGATGGTCCTTAGCCCGTCCTCTGTCCAAATTGGTAAGAAAATCCTTAACCCCCATTCTATGAAAGCTTACACTAAGCCTAAGTCAGAAAGCTCTACCCTTAAAACTAGAAGTGTTGGTAAGAATCTACTAGTTAAAAATATTGTGTCATACTCTGAAGACTCTCCTGATTTTGAGGATTCTAGTGCTAACAATACTTCATCCTTTGTTGCTTCGTTGTTGGACAGAGATGCTAAAATTGGTTCCCCTGTAACCCCCAACCCTACTAAAACTTGCTTCAACCTTGAATGGGAACCCACTGTGGATGTCTTGGGTTTAGCTAAGAATAATGCTACCAACCATTTACCAAAATTTTGAAATGGATATTTCATGAAATCAACGAGCTAAAAATTAAAAAACTAGGCCCTTCAAAGTAAACTAGAAGAAATGGGAGCCGAGGTTATGATGCTTGGTAAGAAAGAGGTTGAGCGAAAAGATCATGGTGCTAGTAAAGAAACCCAAAACCAAGCGGGCATGGATAGAAGGGTTGAAATTGAGCTAGATAAAATAAAAAATACTGTTAAAATTATAGCCAAGTAGAACAACAGGATGGCAAGACACAATGCCATGACTGAAAAATTGGACAAAGCTCAACAGGGGTCTTTGGTGGTTGATCTGGAAGAGGTCAATGATAAAAACTAGGATGAGGATTTTGGTATTTCTAAGAGAACCAAGGCTAATTTGAAGAGAAAGGCTCCTCCTACTCTGTAGATGATTCAAACCTTCAAAAAGGGTGTTCAGGACATGCAGAACCTAGAGGCTGAGATCGAGTCTGTTCTGAAGACTCTAGGTTAGTTGCGGCTAATCTTTTTGTTGGCTTTTCAACTGGTTTTTTGACTGACCCTCCTGGTCTTTTGCGGGTGGCTGTTGCTTTTTCTGGTTTTATCCTTTTGTGCAGCCTATTTTTTCTATTGGACTTTTTAGTCCTTTCTCTTTTGTTGTAAACTTGGTGGTTTCAGGTCCCTGTAAAACCCGTTTTTCCCTTTATCAAAAACTATATTTTCCAATATACAACATTTGATCAGATGTTTTAATTATGGGATATTTAGGCCTCTAATGTTCTAAGGCATTATCTTCATAGGAATAAGGATTGTATGCATATGGTTGCTAGTACATTGTGATGAGATAATGAAAAATTCCCTAAAACTAATTTGAAGGACCAAGTTTTTTTTCTTAGGGTTTCAAACCCAAGAGCTCTAGGGTGTGTTATTTTCCCAACACCACCTTTCTTGCTCATGTTTCTATTATCAATGTTCTAGCTTGTTTAGGGTAACTTCCCATGTCAAGTTTTTTATTTATGTATTTTCCTTGAATAGGGGTCTAATTCTCCCCTAGGGAGGTAGAAAAATATTGAGAAAAAAAAATAGATGAATGGTTTGGTGACCCTGCTACCTAAGGCATTATCTTCCTTAGGTTAATGAGAGTTGAAAATAATCATACCATGGGGTTTGATTTATTTTTTAAATTATTCTAGAAGGGATTAGTTTGAAGCAATCTCCAAAAATTTATTTTGCTTAACATTCCTTGTTAGAGTAGATTTTTTAGATCTATAGAGAGAACCAAGGGAGACCAAAAAAGGAACATCAATGGGGGACTCTAAAGGATGGGAACATGAGGTGGGGGGAACATTCCTTAGGGGAAGCCATAGCTGAAGAGAAAGGGTGGAGGATGGGGGTTGGGAGAGCAAGGTGAGGGGGGCCAAAGTAAGTAGGATTAGTTGAGGCTACTACCACGTTGGCATGGAGATAAACAAAAAAATTTGAAACAACTAGGTTAGAAAAAAGCACCTAAGGGTTTTAACTAGCATTCATCCTACAATTGTTACTCAGGTGTCCAAAATTATTGTAGATCTAAAGAAAATTCTTTCCTTTTCATATATTATAGGTTTCAACCAACTGTCCAACCTAGAATTTAGAGTTATCTTAGAAGGGAGAACAAAGTTTGTGGCCACATACACACACATTCTTACAAAGACAAGGAAGGATTTTTACAAAGTTACTTTATCAATTGTAATAATTTTTCTAAAAGTATTCACAATTCTTTGGAACATGTTGTAATTCCATAATTTTAGAGTTAGGCTAGGAAGATGGATCCAATTAGGGGCAATAGCCCCTTGATCACTAGTAGAATCAAACCTTGACTTCCATTTACATAGGGTGAGGAGGATTTTTAAGCTTATTTCTAGGGTCCAAGGGACTTTTGTAATTTTCTTGAAAAGATCTTCTTTTGTATAAATACTAAACAAGAAAAGACGATCAACCATTATAGTAATATTAGAAATCTTTCCCTCTAATTTCAAGTGATTAGAGATCCAATTTCTAGCTTGGTCCACACTCAGTTAGAAGGCAAGGAATTTTCCTACCAAACAGTTTTCTATTTCAAGTAGCATAGCATTAAGAAGTTCCCCTAGCATGTGTATAGAAATTCCTTTACCCATGACAAAATGGTGGGGAACAAACCATGTGTTAGAGCATGGGTTACAAAAATATATAAACTTTTCAACAAAGGAGGCAAGGCCTTCCATCTTGAGAAAAGATGTAGTTAAGCATTATCCTTTAGGATACTTTTAGAGGGAGAGAAAGGTGGGGGGATCCCCAACTGGGTCCTCAATAGGGGGACCATCAAAGGTAATTTCACAACAAGAAAAACTTGTAAGAATAGATAAAGAAAAAAAGAGGAAAGAAAGGAGATAGAAAAGAAAGTGGATGAATAGAGGACAAAAATCAAAGGTAACCTTCGCAAACAACACCTCACAAATTATAGGAAGCATGTGGCCAAGAGGCACATGAAGCTACAATATGAGGAATAGAGAAGCACACCACGAACCAGACCAAAAAATCAAGAAACTAGCTCTTGCTCTTGCTCCCAATATATTCACTAGTGTTCCTTAACTTGGATTCTAAAAACCTGCTTCCACTTCCACTCCTAATGTATTCCTAATATATGTTAGGAATGGTTAGATTCATGAATTTACGCAATGAATCTTAAATTAATGGAATACTTATTAAAGCTTTAAAAATTTAGATCTAAGAATTAAGTAAGATACCAATTCGAAGATTAAATATTATTCCATATTACACATGTTTCAAACATCAAACAATAATAAATATACAAAAATATAAAAATGGATGCATAAATTATTAGATTGATTAATCACTACTAGAGAGTCCATAAACCACACTATAACCCTTACAATTAAATTCAATACATGACCAAATAAGGTAAATGTACCTTTCTAATTAAAAACAACTCATTTTTATTTTTTACAAAAGAAGCTAGACATGCTCAATATAAGGGAGCTCAATGTTTTAATGGACTTTTCAAAAGCTTAATTAATTTAATGTTTTACTCCTCTCATTCAAAATTTATAATTTCCTTAAAATATTTAATCAATTTCTATGGCTTAATACATTCCAACATCTTGTATAAGGTAAACAAAAAGATTGAGTCATTTTGGGGCATTTTCATCAAAGCTGATTTATGTGGATAACATACAAAAATAATGAAGTTTAAAATAACTATGTAAATTTTTTTATTATGATTATTTGTCTTTCTATATTTGAAATTATGATTTGTCTCATCCTTTAATTCACACAAATTTCACATACTATTTTATTAAAAAATCATAATAATATAAAATATATATAAAGTTATATAATTCTTAATATACAACTTATTTAATGTATAAAATTGGGATGCTAGTATTTTAATAAATTTAGGATCTTATAAATGACTAATAATTTATGTTTTATTAAATATGCAATTTTTTTTGTTATTTAAATATATGTTTTCAATTAGTAATTATTTATTAACTTTTAATTAAGATATTAGAAATCAATATAAGGGATAGTCGAATGTAATTCCAACTTATTAAAGTATTTTGAATATATCTTAATTGTAAATACTTTTCAAAGAAATTCCCTTCAAATTGCAACATCATCACTCATGTCTAAAGTTGTACAAGCTCTATTTAAATACATTTATCAAAAGAGTTGGAATGCATTTGAAAATTTTGAAGAAACTATTTCCACAAACACACAAATCCCTATCAACAAGAGAATCCACTCAAAAAAAAAATTATCTACATGAAAATGACAACAATTGCTATTAAGCTACCAAGAAAAATAAAATTACTATCATGAAATTTTTCCACCAATTACAAACAACCTAATAACGTGAAACTCAAAAAATTCAGTATTAATTAAATTATCATTACTATAGTGTATTATCTGAATAAATACAGAAGAAACGAGTGAAGGTTTTTTTTTCTATTAATTTTTTTTTATATAAGCTTTGATGAGCTTTAAATTGAATTAAATTAAATTTACTGGAGAGGCGCGAGGTTTATGGTATGTACTGTCCACTGTTATAGAGTATAAGGTAAGTCTAATTGTCCATATGTAAATAAATGCCATTGTTTTCGATTTAATTAATGAAGCGTGACAATTATCTACTCCAGTGTTTGATTGTTCATGCATTAAACATATTGCTTAATTACAGATATTGAGAAGCATCTGAAAAGCCAGACTTTTTATTTCGGCTTTAATTTCCAGTCCTGTTCGAAATATGATGCGAACAACTAATGAAGTATGACAATTTAAAGACATGTTCGTTTGGTAAGACACATTTTCGGTCCTTGAGAACATACCATAATCAGTATAATGATACAATTCATTGTTTAAATAGCAAGTGTCAGGTAATGATTAGATTTTATAAAGCAGAATTAAATATAAGCATGCTGTGGTAGTTCTTGTTGTCACAAAAGTGTTTGAAATGTAATTTATTTGATAATGAAGTTATAGATTTGAGTATGGAGAATAATGTTTAATTAAAAAAGGGTTTCAGGAAAATTTACTGTCAGTAATTCATTATGGGAAAATTCACTGTCAACAATTTACCACATGATAAATTCATTGTCATGACAAATTCACAACAAGTAAAATTCACCACCAGCAATTCACAACTGTGGAAAATTCATTGCATTAAAAGTTTGCAATTAATTTTCCATGGTGGCGAATTTATGGTGGTGAACTTTCCTTGAGGTGAACCGTGAATTTTCCCGTAGTGAATTGTTAGCGGTGGCGGTGAATTTCCCTGATCCCATAAAAAAATTATATATAATCTATTTAATATTTTGTAATAATTTTTTAAAAACAATTAAATTTTTTATACATATTTTAGAATCTATTTATTATAAAATGGTTATAATATGTTAAGTCATTTTTTTTTCCCTATATTATAAAAGGACTATATATTTATATTGAGAAAATTCAATTATCAATTTATTAAAATCTTACAGATTTAATTTAAGAAGTGTAGTTGTAAAGTTACTAGGTTAACAATTTTAGAATATTCTACTGAGAAGTGCTTTTGTCTTCTTTATTTGAAGCTTCAAAAGATGATTGACTAGGGTATTTTTCACATCTTCTACCAAAAACTATGAAGCACATGATAGTTCTACCAACATTGGTAAGAAAGTTTACTTTTGAAGACTTGTATTGTTCCATCTTAGAGAGAGATCATAAGAGAAGGCTTACTATTGGTAAAAAAAGACAAAGGGTTCAAGTAAAAAATTTAGATACTAAACTCAACAATACAAACTTTTCAACTCTAATCACACATTCTCATTAAATATATACTTATAGATTGCAAATGAAAATGGTGATATGAAACCCTCTAACTTCAAATGCTTAGATGGACTACAATGGTTTTCATTTTTCTACTTGATTATAACCTTGGTCTTTCCATTAGATCTTAGCCAAAAATAGGTGTTGTTTCTTTTAATCTTTGTAAACTTTGCACCTAGCTTGATGACCAAGACATGGGCAAGTGACATGAGCTTAGGAGTTTCATTAGTTAAAAGTAATTTACAGTTAAAACATTCATGGCCATACAACTAGTTTTCAAGAAAGCGAGTGAACAAACAATGTTGTTGCATAATCTAATGGGTTGTCTTGAGTAATTGGGCTCAAATGCTATGCTACATACAAAGAACAATTGCTAGACGTAACCTACAACCATCAACGTAACATTGAATACACAAATCATCTTCTAATATTTACATACAATGTTAAATACAGTTAAAAAATTGATCCATAATTCATAAATCCAAATATTACCACACCATTTATATATGCTTTCATAATATATAATTAAACTCTTATAAATACTTCAGTTAACATATGATAAAGACTAGAGAAAACCCAGAAGAGAGCTCTGATTGTTGACCTTGATCAGGAGAAAGACCAAGATGAGGAAGCCGGGATCTCTAAATGAACCAGATCAAGCACGAAAAGAAAAGCTCTGACCACCCTAAATATGACTCAGATCTTTATGGAGGGGGTTCAAGATATGGTGGACCTGGAAGAGGTTGCGGACGAGCTTCTAAATTCTATGAATTAGCTGTGGTTGGGCCCAGCTTTGTCTGTTTGCTAGCCGTTTTATGGTTTTTTTGCGGCTTTTTGTGGTTGTCTGCTTAGGCTGGATTTTATCTTTCTAGCAGCCTTTTTATTTTTCGGACCCCTGTTTTGGTCTTTTCTTGTAATGTTACTTTGCGGTTTCGGGTCCCTGTAAAACCCGTTTATCCCCTTTTATCAAAAACATATGATAAAAACTTAAAATATACTAACTAAAATTCATACGTAAAATTGAACTAGTATTGACATACCCATAGAACGTATGCGTCCAATTTGTTATTATTCAAACGAGGGATTATATGATAATGCTGCTTAGAGTCTATTCATAATAATACGAATTTTGTCCCACCTCTTCAATGGTGGAACTGCCCACCCAGCGAACATCTCTTTAAATTATCATGAATTTATTTATGGCTTTAGCGGTTCGAAAAGGACTGTAATTCAAACTGGAAAAGAATTATCCTATCTTTCATACCTTTGCAGACGTCTGTCATCAAGTATTTATCCAAAATAAAGAAAAGATAAGATTGTTGTCACACTTCATCCCTAAAAACGATGTTTGCTTCCTACCAATAACATTTATTTACGACGTCTACCCTGAATTGTGATGGACGATTAAACCTTCCTATAGACTCTTTAAATATGGATAATGCATACCACAGATCTCACGCCTCTGCAAAGATTCAATTTTGGCTTAGCATTTCAATTATCTCAAGATGGGCAGCGAAAATCAATGTGAAGAGATTGAAAGCACGGAAGCTATGCTGGAATTATCGTATCTGTGCACATTTCCAATGGCAGCAAAAGCAGCAATTTTGCTAAAGGTGCCTGACATTCTCTCGGCAGAGTCGGCTCCTCTGACGGCCAAGCAGATCGCGGATCGAATCCCGGGAACCACCACCAGCGAAGCAAAACTAGAGCGGCTTCTACAGGCGCTTGCAACCTACGGCCTTTTCGCCATCTCTGGTTCGAATCCCCGGGCCTACGGCTTAACTCCGATGTCGCGACTTCTGGTGAAGGACGAGAACGGACTATCGTTGGCTTCCATGTTTCTCCTCAACACAGAGTCCTCTAACCTTCAGACGCTGCAGTTTCTTCACGACGCTGTTCTGGAGGAGGGCTTGGTGCCCTTC
>VDFB02193867.1:658623403-658688465 GCA_007258455.2 Sequoia sempervirens
ACAACTTTCACATATTGTTTTATTAAAAAATTAAAATAATATAAAATATTTATAAAGTTATATAATTCTTAATATACAACTTATTTAATGTATAAAATTGGGATGCTAGTATTTTAATAAATTTAGGATCTTATAAATGACTAATAATTTATGTTTTATTAAATAAGCAATTTTTTTTGTTATTTAAATATATGTTTTCAATTAGTAATTATTTATTAACTTTTAATTAAGATATTAGAAATCAATATAAGGGATAGTCAAATGTACTTCCAACTTATTAAAGTATTTTGAATATATCTTAATTGTAAATACTTTTCAAAGAAATTTCCTTCAAATTGCAACATCGTCACTCATGTCTAAAGTTGTACAAGCTCTATTTAAATACATTTATCAAAAGAGTTGGAATGCATTTGAAAATTTTGAAGAAACTATTTCCACAAACACACAAATCCCTATCAACAAGAAAATCTACTTAAAAAAAATAAATTTATCTACATGAAAATGACAACAATTGCTATTAAGCTACCAAGAAAAATAAAATTACTATCATGAAAATTTTCCACCAATTACAAACAACCTAATAACGTGAAACTCAAAAAATTCAGTATTAATTAAATTATCATTACTATAGTGTATTATCTAAATAAATACTGAAGAAACAAGTGAGTGAAGGTTTTTTTTTCTATTAATTTAATTTTTTTATAAGCTTTGATGAGCTTTAAATTGAATTAAATTAAATTTACTGGAGAGGCGCGAGGTTTATGGTATGTACTGTCCCTGTTATAGAGTATAAGGTAAGTCTAATTGTCCATATGTAAATAAATGCCATTGTTTTCGATTTAATTAATGAAGCGTGACAATTATCTGCTCCAGTGTTTGATTGTTCATGCATTAAACATATTGCTTAATTACAGATGTTGAGAAGCATAAGCCAGATTTTTTATGTCGACTTTGGTTTCCTGTCCTATTCGAAATTTGATGCAAACAACTAATGAAGTATGGCAATTTAAAGACATGTTTGTTTGGTAAGACACATTTTCGGTCCTTGAGAACATACCATAATCAGTATAATGATACAATTTATTGTTTAAATAGCAAGTGTCAGGTAATGATTAGATTTTGTAAAGTAGAATTAAATATAAGCATGGTGTGGTAGTTCTTGTTGTCACAAAAGTGTTGAAACGTAATTTATTTGATAATGAAGTTATAGATTTGAGTATGGAGAATAATGTTTAATTAAAAAAGGGTTATAGGAAAATTTACTGTCAGTAATTCACCACGAGAAAATTCACTGTCAACAATTTACTACCTGATAAATTCATTGTCATTTCACATCAAGTAAAATTCACCACCAGTAAATCACAACTGTGGAAAATTCATTGCATTAAAAGTTTGCAATTAATTTTCCATGGTGGCCAATTTATGGTGGTGAACTTTCCTCGAGGTGAATTTGTCATGGCGGTGAATTTTCCCGTAGTGAATTGTTAGCGGTGGCAGTGAATTTACTTGAAGCCATAAAAAAGTTATATATAATCTATTTAATATTTTGTAATAATTTTTTTAAAATAGTTAAATTTTTTTATACATATTTTAGAATCTATTTATTATAAAATGGTTATAATATGTTAAGTCATTTTTTTTTCCTATATTATAAAAGGACTATATATTTATATTGAGAAAATTCAATTATCAATTTATTAAAGTTGTACAGATTTAATTTAAGAAGTGTAGTTGTAAAGTTACTAGGTTAACAATTTTAGAATATTCTACTAAGAAGTCTTTTTGTCTTCTTTATTTGAAGCTTCAAAAGATGATTGACTAGGGTATTTTTCACATCTCCCAAAAACTATGAAAAACATGATAGTTCTATCAACATTGGTAAGAAAGTTTACTTTTGAAGACTTGTATTGTTCCATCTTAGAGAGAGATCGTAAGAGAAGGCTTACTATTGGTAGAAAAAAGACAAAGGGTTCAAGCAAAAAAAATAGATACTAAACTCAACAATACAAACTTCTCAACTTTAATGGCACATTCCTATTAAATATATACTTGGAGATTGCAAATGAAAATGGTGATATGAAACCCTCTAACTTCAAATGCTTAGATGGACTACAATGGTTTTCATTTTTGTACTTGATTACAACCTTAGTCTTTCCATTAGATCTTAGCCAAAAATAGGTGTTGTTCCTTTCAGTCTTTGTAAACTTTGCACCTAGCTTGACGACCAAGACATGGGCAAGTGACATGAGCTTAGGAGTTTCATTAGTTAAAAGTAACTTGCAGTTAAAACATCCATGGCCATACAACTAGTTTTCAAGAAGGCGCCTAATCTAATGGGTTGTCTTGAGTAATTGAGCTTGAATGCTATGCTACATACAAAGAACAATTGCTAAATGTAGCCTACAACCACCAACGTAACATTGAATACACAAATCATCTTCTGATATTTACATACAATGTTAACTATAGTTGAAAAAATGATCCATAATTCATAAATCCAAATATTACCACACCATTTATATATGCTTTCATAATATATAATTAAACTCTTATAAATACTTCAGTTAACATATGATAAAAACTTAAAATATACTAACTAAAATTCATACGTAAAATTGAACTAGTATTGACATACCCATTGAACGTATGCGTCCAATTTGTTATTATTCAAACGAGGGATTATATGATAATGCTGCTTAGAGTCTATTCATAATAATACGAATTCTGTCCCACCTCTTCAATGGTGGAACTGCCCACCCAGCGAACATCTCTTTAAATTATCATGAATTTATTTATGGCTTTAGCGGTTCGAAAAGGACTGGAATTCAAACTGGAAAAGAATTATCCTATCTTTCATACCTTTGCAGACGTCTGTCATCAAGTATTTATCCAAAATAAAGAAAAGATAAGATTGTTGTCACACTTCATCCCTAAAAACGATGTTTGCTTCCTACCAATAACATTTATTTATGACGTCTACCCTGAATTGTGATGGACGATCAAACCTTCCTATAGACTCTTTAAATATGGATAATGCATACCACAGATCTCACGCCTCTGCAAAGATTCAATTTTGGCTTAGCATTTCAATTATCTAAAGATGGGCAGCGAAAATCAATGTGAAGAGATTGAAAGCACGGAAGCCCTGCTGGAATTATCGTATCTGTGCACATTTCCAATGGCAGCAAAAGCAGCAATTTTGCTAAAGGTGCCTGACATTCTCTCGGCAGAGTCGGCTCCTCTGACGGCCAAGCAGATCGCGGATCGAATCCCGGGAACCACCACCAGCGAAGCAAAACTAGAGCGGCTTCTACAGGCGCTTGCAACCTACGGCCTTTTCGCCATCTCTGGTTCGAATCCCCGGGCCTACGGCTTAACTCCGATGTCGCGACTTCTGGTGAAGGACGAGAACGGACTATCGTTGGCTTCCATGTTTCTCCTCAACACAGAGTCCTCTAACCTTCAGACGCTGCAGTTTCTTCACGAGGCTGTTCTGGAGGAGGGTTTGGTGCCCTTCGAGAAGGCCCACGGAAAGCCTGTGTTTCAGTACTTGGCCGAGAATGGGCAGCTGGCAGAAATATTTCATTCTGCTATGAGTAATCTCTCCATAAAAAGTGTGTTGAAGAGCTACGCTGGGTTTAAGGATGTGAAGGTTTTGGTGGACGTTGGGGGATCAACGGGGCGCAATTGTAGCATGATAAAGGCTGCTTATCCTCACATCTCTGCTGTTAATTTCGACATGTCCTATGTCATTGCCAAAGCCCCTAAGCTCCCAGGTACGTCTAATTATAGCAGTCTAAATAAAGAGTTTTTATAATCCAAATAAATTAAGTGAAAAATATGTTTGCTTTATCTCTTATGTAAGTTACTATTTTATTTTAAATTAAAAAATAAATAAATAAAGTTGTTTGAATCCCAAGATCGCGAAGTGATTGGAATTTAAAAATAAATTTGAATCAATAGTTGTTATATCTAGTACAAATGGATCAATAGTTGAACACATAAGAATAGTAATTTTCAACATAACAATAAGACTTGTTTAAATGAGCACAAAATTTTATAAATGTCACACTTATTGTGTGGATAGTTATAATGGTTCTAGGAAAATTCATCTCCAGCAATTTACCGACGGAAAATTTACCGTGAACAATTCACTGCAGGAAAATTCACCGCCACCAGCTATTCACTACTATGGAAAATTAGCCACGAAAAATTCATGCAATTTATTTTTCATGCAGTGAATTGTCATGGCCGTGAATTTTCCTATGGTGAATTGTTGGCAGTGAATTTTCCATCGGTGAATTGCTGGTAGTTAATTTTATATGAAATGCAAAGGTATTTACTTCATTTGTTAATGAATATATATATTAATATATCACATATATTCTCATGTGTTTATCTATAGGTCCATCTTGACAAACATTTGGCTACTTTTTTATTTATATGTGATCTAATTATTGACATTATATAGTATAAATATATTGCAATAGTAAGTCTTATAAGGACAAGTAGTATACCGATAATTGAACCCACGTAACTAGTGGCCCCTCTCCTTTATAAGATATACATAATTAAAAGACTAAAAACCAAGACACTTAATTTCATATTGTATATAATAATTTCATATTATATGGATTAATTGTATATTTGAAAGATTTAACAATATTTGTATTTTTTCAAACTATTTAATAAACAAAATTGTATACTTTTTATTTTAAAATGTTTAACATAATTTTTAGTTGATAAAAATATATGTTAAAAAAAGATCTCAATTAATTATCTTTTGTAGGTATAGAGTATTATGGAGGCAACATATTTGAGTCTATTCCTACTAAAGGGGATGCAATACTTCTTAAGGTGTGTAAAATTATTATTTTTGTGTACTTAATTTATGCTAGTTTTTTTTCTTACTAAAGTGTGCTGAATGACAGAATGTGTTACATAATTGGGATGATGAAGCTTGCAGTAAAATTTTGAACAACTGTTACTCGGCTCTACCAAGATTTGGCAAGTTAATTATCATTGAAATTTTAATTCCAGAGGAGATAGACATGAGTATAAGATCAAGGCTAGCTGTGAGCTTTGATTTAGCGATGATGAATGTTTTTAAAGGTGGCAAAGAACGCACTATCCCACAATTCCAAGACCTATTGAAGTTAGTTGGATTTAAAGATTTTAAGGTTGCAGTAAATAAAGGCGTGTTCTCCATCATGGAATCCTATAAAATTTAGAGAGAGTTAAAGATATAATGACTTGAATAAGGAGGCATGAGTTAAATTGTTATAATTTCAAGTCCAAATCTATATGTAAGTGTGTAACATATTTATATTATTCTTTTGCAAAGAATATGGTAAATATCATTTCCTTTTTCCAAAAGAAATGATAACTATATATCACATTTTCTATCTACTAAAATTTAGATATTATGTAAATTAAATTATTTTTTTCTAAAATATATTTTAATTAGATAAAATTTGATATTACAATAACCGTTAACATTGTAAGTCTTTGAGAGTTAAGAGTACTATCTTCCAGACCAACTAATTGTAAGTGGATTTTAACTTATATAAAAATTGGAGAATCATATCCTTTATGATATAGGAAAATACTTCTTATTACTATGAATATAAGCTTCATAATGTTAAGAGTAGATAGATAAATTTTTACACTTGCTCTGACAAGAAAAGTTGTTAATAACTTTATTTTTGCTAATTATTTTTCTTTCTAAAGAAACAAAGTTCACTCAGAAATCCACACACAAATAATAAAAACTACCAAGATCCTTATAGAATCATAATAAAAAAAAAATTAATAACTATATTTTCATCTAATAATCAATTAAAATGATAAAAATAACTTTATCCTAATTTAATATTATAATAATTTAAAATTAGAATACATAAAAATATAATTATTTTTATAAGAGATTTAATATATATCTATTATTTTGATTAATAGGGAAAAACAAGTTTTGAATGGATTTGAAACCCTTCACATTGAATCAAAACAAAAAGTTGCTAATATGAAACATGAAACAATTAAATCAGAAGCCAACCAACAACAAAAAAAATAGCCAAAACACAACCCAACAAATAGAAAATTAGATAAAATAGAGATGAACTATTTCAAGTTTTTCAACGTGTTTTGTTATTATTTATTATTTAATGACTACAATTTTAATCATTGATTATTAATTAACATAAAGTAAAATTATATTCTTTATATGAAATAGAATATGATTGTAATGTAATAAAATATATGATGAAAATAAATTAGCTTAGGGTTATGAGTTGAAATAGTAACAAGATTAATTATTCTTTTTAAAATGATAGAAAAGGATCGAGGAATTATTTTACTTTTGAAAATGAAGTACTTTGTTGATGATCATTCTCGATGATTTAAATGGTTATTGAATAATTAGATCTAAAATCAAAAATTTTACTAGATACTTATATATTTTATTTTCTTCTCCATGTTTAACATATACTTATGAAACAAATCTTTTTACCTATAGAATTGATTCTAATCTATGGCCTATGATTATGGAGAAACTTCATTTTTTGATTATTATATTTTTCTTCCCTCAATATATAGAAATAGTTTTTAAAATAGGTGGTCTTAATAGAAACATTTACTTGATCTCACTCGCTATGCATCTTATCTATATGTCAATTGCTTAGAAAATTAATGAATATCAACAATAATCAAGGACACGAGAAATGATATAGTATGTTCTAATATGTTGTTAAATATAATTACAAAACTTATGTGTTTCTCTTAAATTAATCAAGTGAATTAAAATTTCTATCAAATGATAAATAGTAAATTAGTGTTTACCATTTTATACAATACCCTAGCACACTATTACAACATCTCATGCTTAATTTTGTAATTAATAAATAGTAAGTTTATGTAGGATTTTATTGTGAAATCCTCAACACCCCAAGATCACTTGCAAGACCAAATAACTTCCACGAGGGAAATGGAATAAATATCATGTTATGATTAAGGATGTAAGAATACCAAAATATCAACCAAATTGAATATATAAATGTTCATATGATTCCTTGCTAATATAGACAAGGTAAGGAATAAGATTCAACAAGATCATGATAGGTTTCTTAATCTAATCACATGAGACAACTAAATCATAACAACCTAGGACACAAGCATTAAATAAATGCCAACTAGATAAGATAAATGGCAACTAATTCTTAACTAGAAAGATTCCTTCCTAGGGCCTAAGTGGACTTAACAATGTAAATAGGAATAGTAGATAATTAAAACACCTATTTACATGAACAGTCTAAGGGGAATATTAATTGAATGTTAGGAAATATGTTTCAACATTACATCCTAATGTTCATAGTTATAAACTATTTCTAGCTTCATTTGGGAAATGAAGTATCCCACATTACATTGGTATTATTTATTCTATATTGATACTGTGAGAAATGTTTAAGATAATTAAAGAACATCTAGTATCATTATGACATTGTAATATGAGAGTTACCTATAAAAAAAATTTATGATGTGTAAAAATAAAATTTTAAGGGATCTCGATTGAAATATTTAATAATAAATTATTAAAATTTAAAATATATTTTTGAATGGTTTTAACTATACAAAAATGTAGAACTCAAATTTAGGAGTTGCATATGATTGAATCTATAAAATATTATGGTAGTTGTAAGATAATATTGTAATAGCAACATTGAAGATCATTACTAACTTGGGCACTAAAATGTGTGACAAATATGACATTGCTTTTAGGTCATTATTTTGAATTATGGCTTGGGAAAACAACTCTTGTTTTTTAATTTGATATTTTCATATTCATTGGTGCTTGGGGTTGGAGCTATGTGATTATATGGTTGATTTTTAGACATTTTAATGTTTCTAAAGGTTTCTCAATATATAAATTTTGGTGTTACTCCTATAAAGGTATAGTCTAATACTTGTATTGCAAAATCATATTTTCAAATTTAATATAATTGATTTTAATTCAGATTATATATTTTTCCTCATGAAAATTTCTTATCCATGTAAAATGTCTTGTGAAGAATTATCTTTTTCTATATTTATTTATGTAATTATAAGATTAATTATTTTTACACATATATCCCCTAAAAAAATATAGTAAGAAGTACATTCTACATGTTTATTTGGTATTAGTGCATGATCACCTCAGATTAAAGGTGTTAAGGACAAGATTTTATATACTAATCTTGGACAAACTAGGATCTTGCACAAAAGGAGATACTATTTTAAAAAATAATATTCACACCAAGGATAGGGATATGGAAACTTAGAGGCGCTAATTTTTAGTTGGGAAAACTCAAGTGAAGGATATTCTTGTAGATAAAGATATCTAAGTCTTACAATATCTAGATCTAAACCAATTAAAATGTAGCAAGCCAATTTAAATATGTTGGAAATAAAAGAAAAGGGCCTTGTTAGTATGTACTTGGTATGTTTTATGTTTCTAAATATATGTGAAGAATCCAATGCATTATCCCTCTAAAATTATTTAAGGGAAAATTATCAAGATAAATCCTTGGTAAATAAACTTATCTTAAGAAAGAAGTTGTATACTCTTAGGATGAAGAATAATGGTTTTGTAGCTAAGAACATGAACACATTCAATGTGATAATGACTAATTTTCACTGTATTTGAACGAAGATGAAGGAAGAGGATCATTTTATGCACTTCTTTATTCTTTTCCAAAATTGTGGGATTATCTAATGATGGTGATTAGGAGTAATTTGTCTAATATCATGATGGATTTAGATGGTAGTTGGATAAAATCCTCTAAATAAATTAAGGAGTCCTTAATACTTTGTGTATTATTGAAGTAGAAAGATAATAAGATGGATAAGAAGAGAAATAAATCTAGATTATAAGTATTTGTGTATTATTGAAGGAAAATATAAATAATGGGTAAATTGGATTATGAAAATTAATGGTGTTTGACTCTACTAGGGTTTTTCTCTTTTATTTTTTTCATTAGATCTCCTTATTTAAAACCATAGTCATGGTATAGAAAACACTTTAACCTTCCATATTTACTACATATTTTTTTAGTCAATCCTTTATATGGGCTCAAACAACTTCAATCAAGTAGGTCATGTCGGTTTTGATAGTTTGGTGGCTCTAGGAAATGGATCCTCTAAGAAAAATTCCATGGAATTTTCTTGTGAATATTTTTCATGAGGTACATATTTTGAGTTCCTAGTGGATGTGTTTTGTTTACCCCTATGTTTGATAGTTCTTGTAAATCATTTGAGCATTTCACTTTAATATGATAGTTTTTCTAGAGAACTCCCCTAGAAATAATACTTTGAGAATAATGGGTTAACAAGAATTAAGTCCTTTATGAGGTCTAGCTTGATATTTTCCATAACCTCACTAAGAGGTTATTTCCTTTTCATTTTTTTGATGAATAAATGAACAAAGTTGTGCCACACTTTGAATAAAATTATCAAAACAAGTGATTTTAAGAATTCAAACTAAAAATTAATATTGTTTAAATATGTGCTATAGCTAGATTCATTATATCAAGTTAGAAATGAGATAAAAAAAATACAACTAGAATTTTCCACCATTCAAGTAGGTCTTGTTAGTAGGGTTAGGGCTTCACCAACTGCTCGAGAAACACCACCCAAGATTTTAACCACCACCTATATGTATTGTGGACACCATAAATGGATCTTTCACTTCATTTTCCACAAAATGGATAGGAGAGAGATCCAATTTCACAATGTTCACATTCAAGAATAACTTAAAGATCTCAATCCAATGAAGGATGTGAAGGATATGACTATAATATATCCTTGTGGGTGAATTAAGACAACAAATTGGTTCACCACCACGTGGTAACTTGGAAAATACAAAATGTTTGAAAACACAGTGTGATATGTAAAAAGGCCTAAAAATGCAAGTAGAATGTAATGTAAAGCTATGAGACTAAAAATGTGCACCTGGGAACTTGTTGGAGATGGAATGGAGCTTTATAATTCTAAATAATTTTCTATTGATGTCAACAAGGACTCATACGCCAAGTTGGGCGACTTAGTCCAGTTTTGGGAAGACTGTGTCGGAACAGATTTCAGACAAATGGGTACTCATATCTACAAAATTCCTATTTAGACCTAGGAAATGGGATTCATTCACCAATAGTGGTGAATCAGTCCACCTCTAGATTTCTAGAAATTCAGAATAGGAAACTATAGCCCTCAATCTACTTTTCTCCTCCTAATTTAGATCTGAGTTTGAAACTATAGAATTCAACGTATAGATCTTCTCCAAGCTTCTTTTAGGACTTTAACAACTTTGATTTGCTTTGATCACTTTTCAAGTCTTAACTTCTTGGTAAATCTGTAACCTAGCCTTGCAAACCACACACAAGAAGAGGGGAAAATGTTGGGGGATTAGTGAATAGGGGTTCACCTTGGTAAAACCCCTTGTTGGTAATTAAACCCTTGAAATAAAATGAAATAGAATGGAGAATGATGAATGAACAAATAATGATGTTGCAACTCACCAAACCCTAGCAATAAGTTACTACAAACACGTAATTATTGGCTCCAATATATTTGGACTTGCAATCTAGCTTGATATTGATAGACCTTGAATACAATGCTTGCTTCAATCATACAATCCTACATCACAAATGTTATCTCTAAAACAACATGATGCAAACAATCTTTGACATGATGAATGAAACTTGAAAAATCTCTTGATTGCTTGATAATCTTCCCTTGAAATTCCTTGAATGCTCTTGTAAAATCTTGAATGTTTGATCAACTTGCTATGTATGAAAATGAGGGAAAGAAGCTTTTATTTATACTCAATTATGCAATAATTCTCAAAACTACAACACAATAGGATGACCTTAGATCTTGGAGAATAAAAACCTACTAGAATTTTGAATTAAATTTGAATTTTAAGTTAAAGGGGACTCATTCACCATCCTAGGAAAATGGGTCCCACTTTAGGAATTTGAGGTGGGTTTCAGGATTTTTATATTTTAAATGATATTTATTGGGATTATTCTAAAAAATACACATAAATAACGCCCGTGGATGTAAAATGGGGCCAATTAAAGCATAAGAAATCCTAATTGTTAATGACAAACTTAGAAAAGTGTGAAAGTGTGTTATAACAATTTGATACAAGGCTTGGTAAATGATGAAAAGAGGTTATTTAGGTGTAATACTTTAACAAGACCCTAGAAAAGTTTGAAAGTATCTTACAAAACTTAGGTGAGGTACCATTTAAATCCATTTAGTTCACAAGGGACCAAGATCTAATGTGAATGTGTTATCCACATTACAAAACTAAATCAAGGAAAAATTAATCCAAAATCACAAGGAGGGGTTGAACGAGACAAAAAAAGTAGAAGGGTTACTTTTTTAGAGTCCACATTTAGCCCCCACTTTAGTGAGAGGATAAACCTACTTAAAAATCACACTAATGTATACCAACATGCATCAAGAGGGGTTCAAACGAACCAATTCTAGCAAGATGGGATGACAACGATCAAGAGGGGTGGTCAAGCCCCCAGGATCAGGATCCCATGACAAACCAACATAAGCATAAGGGAACACGCATGAAAATGATATCAAGAACAACAAGGCACAAGCATAAAATTCCAAAGATGAAAAATAAAAAAAAAAGCAAAGGAAAAGAAAGAATCAGATCAATCTCTGATCATTTGTCCAACACAATATGGATCATATATAGGTTTTTTGTCTGAAAAAACATATACTCACTTTGACGTGATAGAACTCATGGCTGTCTTCCAAGTGAGAAGGCCTAAAAGGCTAGAAACATACACTCATCACTAGTATTTCCTCACACACATGTAGGTGGATATGGGTAAAGTCATGCCTCAGAATGGGCTTCCTTCTGAACCATACCAAAGTTATACCTCCTGATAACTTTAATAAGGCACCACGAAAAGAAAAATGGTTTTTTGAGCTTCATGAGACAACCAACACTTCATATGCTTGGAACTCATGAACAAACATGATGGCTCCATAATAATGCAAGATTTGTTATGTGTAACGCCCCGCTAAGGGACCGAGTGGATTAATACAAAAGACCATCAATACCAAGCCAATTTTTTTTTTTTTTAAATTTTTTAAAGAAACTAAAGTAACACTAACTAATGCAACTCAACCAATTAATATGAATGACATCATTACATTAACATGATATTATAATCACATTATAACCTAAAAGTAATATTGAACATAACCCATTTGCACACCTATCCACCATGGTCCCCTAACGTCGCTACTACGATACACCTATACTAATTAAGCCTAAAAATATATATTTGATACACTATGACCATATTTTATTAGCACTTGAATGTAAATTAATCTCATACATCAAATTATATATGATAACATATCTAAATTATCTCCAAACCACATCTAACACTATGCCAATATAAATCTATTTTAAATCAATGTTATAAAATAAGTACATAAAGATATATCATATTTGCTGCTTAATTAAACTTATATGCATTATAAATGCAACATTTCTATATTAAACCTCTCTATTACATACTAAACAATAGTAAAAATGTGTATAATCAAGATTGTATCAATTCACTTACTTTTCCTATACAAGAATGCTAACATGAACACGTTTCATTAATCTAAGAGGTATATGTGTATAAGATACACTAAACATAATTTTTTATGAAAATATCACCTGCACATAAATTCAACTATAGAATGAAGCGGAAAAAAAGACTCTCCATGTTGTGCACGAATTGCACCACCTAAATCCCAATGGATGGTTCAAATATACCACCCTACCACGTGGAACCCTGAGGCCCACTCTCTCCGTGCTAGGAGACAACACTAGGCCCCACAAACAAGCAAACAACAAAACAGAAATAACAAGTGGCTGACACTAAATATCCAAAGAAGACTACCAAAATAAGAATCAACCAAAAATTACAATAACTTCACAAATGCTTCTAGGTACTTCTATAGACCCAATCACATAACACAAATGGATAGAAAATTAAAAAGCTTATCATTAAACCACAACACTACAATAAACTATATTACATCAATCTTATAATATTATAACATAATGACACACTTTAGTTTAGTAATTCACAATCAAGACCAACAATGCACATCCCTGACATAATTGATCTTTACATATACAAAAGTCTCAACATAAGATCTCACAAACATAAAGAAATTAACATGCAAATAGTAAACACATTTAAATAAAAATGGTACAATACAATATAGATCAAATAATATAGTTATACCCTCTAATACAACTTTTAAAATTGAACTAATTCTCACTTGACAATAGTCAAATTTTTCAATAATAAAATAGCCTTAAAACAGTCATATCAACTCAAAATCAAAATCTGTAAAATACCCATTGCAGATTTAGTCGTTGACTATTCAGCAATGTGAACAAAATTGACCAAAAGTGAATCATAAATTTATAAAAATACAAAACAATAGATAGCTCTCATAAAACCCTCTTTTCGGCAATATTCGATTACAGTCAAATGACAAAATGAGTAACTCAATAATCAAATTTTATCCAAAATAAAATATTAAAAAAAAATCTTAAAATTAATTTAATCCCTTTCAAACCCCTATAAATCTAAAATCTCAATCTTCCATTGACTGTTTATAGGGAGAAATAAAGATATTTGCAGTCATGGAGGAGCAACTTGACAGCAGTCCCGTGTTTCAACCATATCTCACAAACTATGATCTGGTTTCTAAAATTTTTGGACAAAATTTAAATGACAATGAGATGAAAAAACCCTTTAAAAATCTCACCAACCCAGTTTGTAAATTTAGATTTATGAGCAACGCAATCAGACCATTTTACTGGTAAAGAACAAGAACAACAAATATGTATTGATTTTCATTGTAGAATAAATGTTTCATTCACACACAGAAATAAAACTATCTAATATTTATTTTTAAAAATCAAAAGAAAGAAATCAATCAAATCATTCATGCATACAAAAGAAAATTTTAACAAAAGATCTGAAAATCCAACCTAGATCCAACGTTTGGGAATGACAAAAATTTGATGCTGAGCTCCAAAGTTTTCAACTTTCAAAACCCTCAAATTGTAACAAATTTCCCATTGCTCCTTCCTCTTTGCAAGCATGGAAAAAAATCTCTCCCGAAAAAGAATCCAAGTAAATCTCTGCATAATAACAATAACATAACAATATGCATCATACTCACCAAAACACTAATAGAAGCTCATGCCCTATCTTGCAACCACAAAGTTTGAACACAAATCAGTATATTTTATAATAATAAAGATAACCATAATAAAAATCATAATAATATGACAACACAATGATAATATATTAGAATCAAGTGAAAACCCCAAAGGTAACAAAACAATTTCATCACATCAATATGTCAATAACATACATCGTATTAATGGTCATGTCTGAACACACACATCATGATAAATATATCCTTAAACACATATAATAAATTATTTCCTAACCTTTTTACTTAGTCCATAAATTCATGATATACAATATCAATTGTTTACATCATTAGCACATACCTTTAAATGTCTCTATTATTTTATTTTCAAATCCAAGTTCCAAAGCCAAACTTCCTACACATCCACTGTGAGAATGGAGGGGCACTACATTATGCAAGGTGGCCATATAATAAATGAAAAATGCAACATGCAAAGAATGTTCAAAGGAGTCTTGCTTAGTTCATGTGAATTCTTTAACTAAGGGAACATTGTGCCTAATGTCTCCAAGAGAGGACCAATCAAAGAATACAAGATTCACAACTTAGGGGATGCAATGTGTCGCATCAAGCCACTAAGAGGAATGTAATATGCTAAGATAGATCATGCTCATGAAAGAAATCACACCCAATGTCATCCACAAAGCAACAAACACATCGTATGAAGTAAGAATACTACACTAAGAACCAAGAAAAAGGAAAAATGCAAAATAGTAATGCCAATGTATGCCCCCACTTTAAAGGAATTTCTAAACACCTTGTTGTGAGAAATTACTTTAAATTATAGAAAATAAAAAATTATAACAAGAAAGAAGACATGAGAGCCAACTTGGAAAGCCCTATGCCAAGTCATATGTTTCCAAGTAAAGTCGCGTCATGCAAGAAAAAATAAAAGGAAGAGGGGTTGTCACCAAAAGGAAAACACCAAATACATAAGGGATCTATGGATTTTGGATCATTATGTTCTTTTCTACATTGATTTTAGAGAGCTTGAAACTTTCATCGTTCCCCAAATACACAAAACTAGAAGAATGACACAAATATAGCAAAAACAAAGGAAAATAATCTTTTGGGTCAACATGGAAGAGACATAGGGTGTCTCGACACCTTACATCATCCCCAAAAGGAAAACACAAGACAAAGATAAAAATGAAAAGGAAAGGAAAACAAAATAATTTTGGGTCAACATGAAGGAGACTTGAATGTCTCAATGCCTTGCATCATCCCCAAAAGGAAAACACAAGAAAAGGATAAAAATGAAAATGAAAGGAAAAAGAAAGCCTTTTGGGTCAACATGAAGGAGACCTAAATGTCTTGATTCCTTGTGCCATCCCTAAAAGGAAAACACAATAAAAAGAGAAAGATAAAAAGGCAAAAGCGATGCATGACATAGAGAAGAATGAAGGTACAAATAGAGGAATGTCACAAAGAGTGAGAACATCAAACAAAAAGTCATGGGGGATCACATTATGCACATGCAATCACACAAAATAAAATGAAAAAGACTAGTAAGGAAAATGCGAGTCAACCATCGAGCAAGTCATCCTCTTCCCAATCTCAGTCTATATAAGCAAAAGGTAGATAATGAACCTAAGGGACAACAACGAATGCCTTAATAAACCAAGGCTAAAAATTGCTTGCCCCCACTAAGTGTGAGACAAGAATGAGCCGAGATAGGTGATGGAAAAGGTCATGTAATAGTGAGAAGAGAATGTTTTACAACTATCACATGACAAAGAGTAGGAGAGTGTGTTATGTGATTACTGGATATCGATTATTGCCATTGAAGTGATACTTAATCAATATTTCTTTCAAAGCATGACACTCATCACTAATATGTCCAAGAACTCAATGATATGCACAATGTGGAACTTTTGCATCTTTAGGATATAGCACAAGTTGATTCATAGGTGGTAATAATATTAATCCTTAGTTGAGAAGAATTTGTAATTTTCGTTCACTTTCAGGTGGTGGATAGAGAGGAAACTTTAGCTTTTCTAACTTGTAAGGCCTCTTGCATTTGCTAGATTCGCCCTTCTCTCAAATTGAAGGAGGAGGATAGGGTATGGGCAAGATCATCATGGAAAAAGCAAGATCTTAAGTGGCGAAAAATTTAGAAAAATCAAAGTTAGGCAACTTGACATAAAAATTTGAATAAGTTATCTATATTAACTCAAAAATATGTAAGAGTAGAATCTGTAGGAAACTAAATGTAGTTTCTAAAGTACTAGGTTTATTTTACAAAAAAACATCTATTTGGTGAAAATTTCAAATTTCAATGTAGTAGTACTTAAATTTCAAAGAAAAAATAAGTAGGTATCTGTCTGACCACCCTAACCACAATAAAATGATAATATTTTTTAATAATATATTTTAGATATATAAGTAGAGGACTCATGTCCCGATGTGATGCATATTATTTTGTAAATTTTTTCTAAGTAAATAATTAACTATGATTTTTTATTACAACTTTTAAAAAATATAAAGACTCATATGTCTGACCACCTTAACTTGGTCAAAACTTCATGAAATACATTTTTTTTTTTAATCTTATAGTATGTGAAGCATAGAATATGACACATGTTTCAGATTCAAAAAATGTGATACTGTTTGAAAGCTATAGATGTTTATCAATCAGGACTTTAGTCATAATTCAAATAGAAAATGAATAATAATTATTTATTAAATTCAAAGTAAAGCATAATATATATTGGTGGAAAGTTGAGAATCTCCTTTAAAAAACCTTTTCATTTCATCACTTTTGGGTAGAAAAGAATTTGTCAACCACATACCTATGATATCCCCAATTTTTGGCCCACATACCGGACCTAGAGTGATCCTCTCATCCTTGTCATTGTTATTAATCAAGGGTTGCTCTGAAAGGAGAACATTTAGATTGGGAGGGGAATGACAGATCATCGTACCATCATCATGAAACCTTAGATATTCTCTAGGAGGCTTGTTGTTATGAGAGGGATCTTGATAGCCCACCCCCTTTGTATTTTCATCCATTGGTTTTTGCTCTAAGAGATGATGGATTTCATGTTCACTTGTTGTGTCACATCCTTGTTTTCTCAAGATTGTGAAGCCTTTTCCATATGTTTCTTCAAGGTTGATTGGAGTTTTTGTTACTTTGTTATCATAAAATGGTTTAATCTTGTTTGCTTGTCTAGAGGAACTAGGTTCTCCTGTTGTAGGGAACATAGGTTCAAATTTTGTTTCTAGAAGTAAATAACCAAACATCTCAAGAGGTGGTATGGTAGGAATATTTGGTTTGGTCATGGATGGATAAAAGGATGCATTAGCTTCAAGGTTGCCAAGGCAATCGTTTAGGAACTTATTCATGTTGTCATCAACTTCTCCAATGATGTCAACATAGCGAGGACATGCATTAGGAGTTGAAGGAGCATGAGTGAGTTCAATGTCATTAGGTTCATTTCCAAAGGCACAACTTGACATATCTACTAAGAACTTTAATGGCATCCAAAGCTTATTAAAACACATATCCATGATGCAAATTTAGAGTCTAAACTATGCAACAATATGGTAAATGCAATTTTGATTTTAAGCAATGTACAAGATGAATGAATTTAAGCTAAATGCAATGAATTGAATGAAATAGAAAGTCTACCAATTGAAACAAAGAAGTAATAACAACAAACAGGAACTTAGAAAATGAAGATTAAATGCTAGAAAATGTAGTGCAAACTATGTAAATGGGTTGATTCACCCACGTTGGTGAATGTGTCCTAGTACTGATTTTTTAAAAGAATTTTTTTAAAAAATAATTGAATTTTATGCTTTTTATGTTTTCTAAAGCAAATATAAGATGCAAATGCATATTTTTACTAATTTTTAATGAAAATAAGTGTAATAATTAACTTTTCACTAATGCAAATTTTGAAATCCTGAAATGAAAATTAACTAATGCATGATGTAAGGTTAATGCAAGCTAAATCTAGGATGTAAATGCACTCCAAATCAAAATTATGATGTTCAAAATTTGGATTCACCAAAATGTGGACACCGGAAATGGATGTTTCACTTCCTTGTCCACAAAATGGATAGAAGGAGAGATCCAATTTCACAATATTTACATTCAAGAATACCTTAGAGATATCAATCTAATGAAGGATGTGAAATATCAGACTATAAGATATCCTTGTGGATGATTTAAGACAAGAAAGGGGTTCACCACCAAGTGTAAACTTGGAAAATACAAAATGTTTGAAAACATAGTGTGGTATGCAAAAAGGCCTAAAAATGTAAGTAGAATGTAATGTAAAGATATGAGACTAAAAGTGTGCACCTGGGAACTTGCTAGAGATGGAATGGAGCTCTGGAATTCTGAAGAATCTGCTATTGATATCAATTGGGACTCATATGCTAAGCTAGGCGACTTAGTCTAGTTTCGGGAAGACTGTGCTAGAACAAATTTTGGACAAATGGGTACTCAGATTTGTAAAACTCTTGTTTAGGCTTGGGAATTGGGACTCATTCAACAATAGTGGAAAATCAATCCACCTCTAGATTTCTAGAAATTCATAATAGGAAATTGTAGCCCTTAGTCTGCTTTGCTGCTCCTAATTCAAATCTGGGTCTGAAACTATAAAATTCAGCTTGTAGATCTTCTCCAAGCTTCTTTTAGGACTTTGACAACTTTTATTTACTTTGATCACTTTTCAAATCTTAACTTCTTGGTAAATCTACAACCTAGCCCTATAAACCACACATAAGAAGTGGGAAAAATGTTGGGGGGTTAGTGAATAGGGGTTTTCCTTGGTCAAACCACTTGGTGGTAATTCAACCCTTGAAATGAAATGAAATAGAATGGAGAATGATGAATAAACAAATAATGATACTGCAACCCACCAAAACCTAGCAATAAGGTGTTGCAAACATGTAAGTATTGGCTACAATGTATGTGGACTTGGAATCTAGCTTGATATTGATAGACCTTGAATGCAATGCTTGCTTGAATCACACAATCCTACATCACAAATGTTAGCTTTAAAAAAACAAGATGCAAACAATATTTGACATGATGAATGCCACTTGAAAATTCTCTTGATTGCTTGATAATCTTCCCTTGAAATTCCTTGAATTCTCTAATGAATGCTCAAATTCTCTTATGAACTCTTCAATGCTTGATCAACTTGCTAGGTATGAGAATAAGGGAAAAAAGCTTGTATTTATACTCAATTATGTAATAATTCTTGAAATTAAAACATCGCAGGCTGACATTAGATCTTGGAGAATAAAAACCTACCAAAAATTTTAACTAAATTTGAATTTTAAGTTAAAGGGGACTGATTTGCCACCTTGGGTGAATGGGTTCCACCTAAGGGGACTCATTCGCCCATAATGGAAAATGAGTCCCACCTTATGAATTTGAGGTGGGTTTTGAGATTTTTATGTTTTAAATGATATTTATTAGGATTATTCTCAAAAATACACAAGTGACCCCACAATAGTGGTTTACAATTTTTGGCCAAACTAGACACTAAAATTATTATTTTTAACTAAATCTTCACATTCGGGCACATATAGCGGCTAAACCGTGAAGAATTTGAAGATGATGCAAAATAGAGTCTTGTCACATTTTGTTTGTAGATTCTAAAATTTTTTTTTCAAATTTTTTGGAATTATATTGCACTTCTTTTTCCATGTCCCATGAAATCTGGTTTTTTTCATAAAACAACATTTTTAAAAAGTGATGCACACCATATAATGCATAACTTTTTTTCCATGAAGGATAAATTTGTAATTCTTTCAAGTTTAGATTTGCAACTCCGATATCTAGTGCTTCCACTTAGTTATATATTTTTGTATTGAATATTTTTTCTTTAATCAAGTTTCGAAGTCAAACCAATTACAATTCAAAGATAGTGCAAACGTATAACGCATAACTTTTTTTTGTATATATCAAAATTCAATTTTTTTTTTGTTGGATCCAAGACTTCAATATCTAGTGCACTCATATTAGACAAAAAAAAAATTTCTAATATGCTATTTTTCCACGTGCAGAATAGAGACCTTCATTTTTGATGAAAAACCTATGTTTAATAAAACTAAAAGACCAAATACATAATAAAACCAAAACATATTAAAATTATATTCTTTGGATAGCTCGTTCTAAGCACTACTTGATTCTAGTTGGGTTTGTGAAGACTCCTCCATTTTCATCCTCAACCCAAGCTTCATAGCATAAAAAATTAGGTATTTTTTGTGTTTCAGGGGGAGAATGAGGAATAAGGGGGGGTTGTTCGAATGAGGGTTCATTTGAACCCCCTTAAATATGCATTTTCTTTTATTTATTTGGGCAAGAAATGTCAGCCCAGTAATCAATGGGTTCAGTCGAACCCCTTTTGGGTTTGGTTGAACTTGTAGGTTCATTCGAACTGCTAAAACCAATTTTTTTGCCATGGGGTCATTTTTTCTCATTTTTCCTTCCTCCATAAAATTGTAAACCACTATTTTGGCTTCACCCACACATAAATAATGCCTGTGGATCCAAAATGGGGCTAATTAAAGCATAAGAAAGCCCAATTATTAATGACAAACCTAGAAATGTGTGAAAGTGTGTTACAACACTTTGAAACAAGGCTTGGTAAATAATGAAAAGAGGTTATTTAGGTGAAATACATTCACAAGACCCTAGAAAAGTTTGAAAGTGTGTTAAAAAACTTTACAACACTTAAGTAAGGTACCATTTAAATCCATTTAGTTCACAAGGTCCCAAGACCTAATGTGAATGTGTTATCCACATTACAACATTAAATCAAAGGCAAAATTAATCCAAAGTCACAAGGAGGGCCCGAACAAGATATAAAAAGTAGAAGGGTTACTTTTTTAGTGTCCATGCACACACACACACAAACATAACCATGTTAGGTCCAATTTACCAAAATAATAAAAATATTCAAAAAACTTGATGTTTCAACAACTTTTGCTCTTATAAATAAAATTTTAATAAAAATATGAAATACCCTCTAGTTGATCTATAAGTGTATTTTTCAAAATTATACACACACACATATGTGTGTAAGTATACATACATACATACATACATACATATATATATATATATGTATATGTATATATGTATATGTATATATGTGTATATACATATGTATATATATATATGTATATATATATACACATATGTATATATATATATATACACATATGTATATATATACACATATGTATATATATATACATATGTATATATATGTATTTATATATGTATATATATACATATACGTATATATATGTATATGTATATATACGTATTTATATATGTATATATATATACATATGCGTATATATATGTATATGTATACATATATATGTATATATATATAGATATGTATATATACATGCATATGTATATATACATGCATATGTATATATACATATATATATATGTATGTATATATACATATATATATATGTATGTACATGTATATATATATGTATGTATGTATATATATTTACATATATGTACATATATACATATATATATGTATATATATTTACATATATGTACATATATACATATATATATATGTATATATATTAGGTTCGTAAATAGATATGTGAAAGAAATCCTGTTGGTTGAACTAGTTATAATTAATCAACTGGATTACATGTTATGATTTTAATAGTATTACTTTGGGGAGATATTAACATCGATGCTATTAAGGAATAAAATAAGCAATAAAACATGTTAACATTATATTTGAGTGTAGTGTTAATAAGAAATGCAACTATTAAAAGTGATCATCAATGGAAGATTTGTCAATGATTAGAATATTACATTAGCTATATAGTTAATGATTAGAATATTAAATTTTTCAATGATATTAGATCATGTTTTTTCTTTAGGCGCTTACCATTTTTGCAAGTGATTACACATTATGGAGGCGCTATATAGTCTCTCTTTCCCTCTTATGGGGGGCCTATTGATTGTATATACACGATGTATGTAGTCCTTGGGGGATTTTATTGAGTCCTCCATCCATGCATCTTGTTTTTCTTTTCTCTCTTTTGGAGACGAGTTTTCTCCCATAGGGTTTTTCTACTTTTCTCTGGTTGTGAGAAATGTCTTTCTTGCATTGTAAATGGGTACCTTAGAACATAGTTGTGTAGTTGGGGCCCATATTGCATCCTTATATTGCATAATAATCTTTGTAAGTTGCTCTTAAGGGGGGGTGTTAGAGTAAATAGGATATTTACTTGCTAAAGTTTACTTAGGAATAATGCATTATAGTTTATTAGTGCATTTAATTAATTGGTAGTTGTTTTCGGTCACATTTTTACTAGCTTTCCCCTTTCCTTTAAAATCAAGGCCAATGTACATTATTCTTCAACTCAATTATTATTCTCATTGGTGAATGAGCTTTGCTTTTCTCATATTTGTGAAGGTTTATATTGTAGATTGTGCTCCTGGGTGGTGAATTTACATCAACATGATTTAGCTATTGCTTTAAATTTAATTCACCTTAGCATGCAATTATTATCTACCCCATTGTTATAGTAGCATTAATTATTCCTAACTAATATCAATACCCTCATGGTTATGTATCATATTGGTATAATTACGATACTTGGTTGAGGTATATAGTGGTACTTGTTGAAATATTGAATTTAATAGATATTACTCGTAATAATATTACCAATTTCAATATGATTATCATATGCCCTTCTGCTTTGCTAAAGAAAATTAGGTGCATTGCTATTATTTGTATTTAGACTTTCCCCTAATATTCACATCCTTGTTATTAATCTGATATTTCATTCAATATTTACTCTATTACCAAATACTAAGATTATGAAAAATATTGCAATAGGTATTAGGGAATACTCTCAACATCAATTTGTATTGCTCACTAATCATAATAGAAATGTTAATAGTGCTCATAATATCATATTTACCTACCACAACTCTTAACGAATACAGTTCCACTATTAAATGGCCACTCGCACCACAATGATTATAGTACTATTATTAATAATCATTAATACCCTTTAACTAGAGAGATAATAATATTACTATTTGATTAGTATTAAATAGTAATGTTATTGAGTTTAATTTGTAACCATGTCCCCTTGTACCAATGATATTATAACTATTGTGACACCCAAGGTAATATTAATGCTATTTACTTCATAATAAATTTATGACCACAATATGCACCTCACTAAAAAAATTCTTCACATTACCATTAAATGCTACAATCTACTAAATTATTCTTAAATGTGGGTTAAACCAACCTTCTGAAGATACAAATAAAATTTAATATTATTATTTTTTTTTTTTCTATTACTGATATTAATATTAATAATTTTACAATTCAAAATTAAAATATATTTATTTTATTAAAAAAGAAAAAATACTTCTGGTATTAATACTGCTTAATATATGTACATACCCTTATTATTTAGTATCTGTAATACTGGTGGTCGACCCAACATCAAGCCATAACAAGTACTAATTAATTCATCTAATGCAATTCATCTCTACATCTTCCTATGCAAGTGATTTAAATTCAAACACATAAACCTTATAATACTTAGGTGGTTTCATGCATTCATTAGTTATTTATTGGTAATATCACACTATTAAAAATGCTAGATGCTCACACTAGGGGAGAGGGACCCATAGTGGTGCGGGGTCGAATAGTGGAGATAGAAGTAGTCCTCAGTGGGGCCCATAATAGAGCACCTTAATATCTAATTGCAAAATAGTTTTTATCCATAAACTACACAAACTAACAAATCATGTGATGCCACATCAGCACACCAATAAAACATGACTTAGTGCACCACTAACGGTCTCACTTTTTTTTTGGGGCCTTTTTGGATACCTCAATAAAAAACTTGCTGATGTGGCATCATATTTGATGATATGGCCCTAAAATGAAATATAGAAGCATGTGAGTTTCCAAATAAACTGTTGTACAAAAATTGGAGTGATTTGAAATTTCCACATAGGATTTTGAGAAATGCAAAGTTAGGGTGCTCCACTATGGGCCCCTCTCTCCTACCAAAGTGCACTTTAGAGAGGTGACCAAACTTTTCCTAGAGCATGGGAAGATTAGAAAGGAAAGATTTTCTTTTCTTGATGGCACCATGGTTTCTATCATCTCCAAAATTTCCTATTGTATTAAGGCCAATCCCATGAGTCCTTGTCTCCAGATCTTTAATTATGTTCCTTCTAAGTCTAGAGTTTGTCCTCTATGAATGGGGGATTGTGGGAAGGTTAAAATTCATATTTTAATGCCTCTCTTTAGATATGTGTGGTATCAATATGGGATTAATAGGCATAGTTAGGGTTATGTAGTGAAATTAAATTGTTATGATCACAATCGTGCTAATCCAGTTATGTATTTGAACTTGTTTTTATTGAATTTGAAATTCCTAATTGCCTATTTTATTTTATTTTACTCAAATGAAATGTGTCACTATGTTTGTTCTAGAACACATCCTCTCAAAAGTTTTTGTATTTTTCACCTATTGTAAAAATTCTATACTTTTACAAATCTGAAAGGAAACTTGTGAATTATTTTACACTCAACTACACTATGATCCACAATGTCACCTACAGTTACATATTACAATCCCACACAAGCATGATATCAAAAAACAAATAATGCTACCTCTCTTAAATTATGACAGAGATAGCTACCAATGTTAGGTCAATCTTTAACTATTTTTTATAATACTTGACTCTTGCCAAGACTTTCCTCACCTATGCCTAATCATGAAACCTATACTGTAATTAATATACTGGTGTGGGGTATTTTGATTATCATATCTTGTGCTCAAGAATCTGACAACATAGGAACCCCAATACACTCATAACTACTTCTATACTGCATGGTGTTGTATGTTCATGTGTGTAGGTGTGAAAGGAAAGAGCTTCCAAAATTGATAGCGGAGGACAAATTAAATGTTGTATCAGTGTTGTATTGTTTTCATTTTTTAAAACCTGGAAGCTCTGTGTTTTAAACATATGCATGGTGTTGTATGTTCATGTGTGTAGGTGTGAAAGGAAAGAGCTTCCAAAATTGATAGAGGAGGAAAAATTAAATGTTGTATCAGTGTTGTATTGTTTTAATTTTTTTTGTTAGGTTGCTTGTTAAATGGCAATCCGACAACTCATTGTAGAAGCTTGCACATACTAATCATGGGTGTTTCAGAGTTATCACTTAATCATTTTGTGATTTCTATTATGGTGTAGTATTTTAGCTTATCTTTATTATGTTCCTTATTTGTTTCCTTTTTATTTTAAATAATTCATTTTGAAGCAACAACCCAATTTAAGCAAGGATAGCATTATGCAATAAGGACTAGCTATAGGTATAGGTTGAGTAAATCTCTCAACCTACATGAGTTTAATCAAGGTTTCTACTGACTATTTAAGCTTCTTGTATTCATTATATATATATACTCAATTATTTTGAGATGTCTCCATTTAAAATCTTGTGTAGCCTATTTACATGGAATCCTCAACAAGAAGTTTTGAAACATGTAAAACCTACTTGATATATGCTTATCACCTCACTATAGTAGTAATTTTAATAATAGTATAGTTTACAAGCATAATCATCGAAAGGAATAAAACACAAACAACTCATTTCATTACTTTTACCCATGCCAAAATGTAAAGTCTAGGAAGCCTTCTAGAAAATATGCTTTCTAACTTTCTACATTTATTGCTAAGTGAAAATTAGTTATTTGCGTGCATGATAGGTCAGCTTGTGAATCCTTCACTAAGATCACTGAGAATTAAATATTTACATTTACCATGCACCTATCACACTCTTTTGCAATATATTTTATAATACAGTGACGAATATGAAACCCATACCTTAAGCTTACAAAGTTGCAACTAATATTAAGGAGATAAGTATATTTTCATGCCAAGGGATACAAGCTTTCTCTCCACCCTACAATAATGGCATCATGGAGCCTCATGGGCTCTAGCCACACCCTTGAGCAAGGAATTATTTTAGTTCCAAGATGATGAATGGAATATTTTAGATTTTTTACAAAGGAATAAGAATAATTTAGCACAAATTTCATGCATCTAGATCCTCTACTTTCTATTTTCAACCATGATTCATACCATATGGGTATGTGCAAGATCATGATGGGCCATGTGGCTGCCAACTTTTTTTTACCCAAAATTGATGAAACGAAAAGGGTTTTTAAAGGAGATTCTCAAATTTCCACCAATATAAATTATGCTTTACTTTGAATTTAATAAATTATTATTATTCATTTTCTATTTGAATTATGACTAAATTTTTTATTGATAGGCTAATTGAAAAACATTTATAGCTTTCAAATGACCTATCACATTTTTTGAATCTGAAACATGTGTCACATTCAATGCTTCACATACTATAGGATTAAAAAAAAAATGAATTTTATGAAGTTTTGACCAAGTTAAGGTGGTTAGACATACGAGTTTTTATATTTTTTAAAATTTGTAATAAAAAATTTATAATTAATTATTTTCTTGGAAAAAAATTACAAAAAAATATGCATCACATTGGGACATCAGTCCTCTACTTATATCTAAAACCTTATAAAAATATATTATCATTTTATTGTGGTTAGGGTGGTCAGACAAACACCTACTTATTTTTTTCCTAAAATTTAAGTACTATTGCATTGAAATTTCAAATTGTCACCAAATGGATTTTTTTTTTTTAAATAAACCTAGTAGTTTAGAAACTACATTCAATTTTCTATAGAT
This sequence comes from Sequoia sempervirens, assembly GCA_007258455.2. Classification (NCBI taxonomy): domain Eukaryota; kingdom Viridiplantae; phylum Streptophyta; class Pinopsida; order Cupressales; family Cupressaceae; genus Sequoia; species Sequoia sempervirens. Next base: position 658,650,468 of record VDFB02193867.1, read on the forward strand.
TCTATTCTTATATTTTTTTGAAATAATATATATGACTTATTCAAATTTTTACATCAAGTTTCCTAACTCTGATTTTTCTAATTTGCCACTTAAGGGTATGTTTTTTCCATGATGATCCTACACATACCCATATGTCACATTCTTACAACAAATAACAAAGGGAAATGGAAGTAGAAAATAAAAACGTATCTCTTTTCTTTACATGAGGAGGTTAACTCCTTTATCCTCCTTTCCTCTCCAAGCCAAACCATCTTGATCATTATTTCTCCTAAAAGGAAGGCTCCTCACCTCTTCCCATACCATCTCCACTAAATTTCTCCAAGAGGTGAAGTGGGTAACATCCCACTCATTGTTCCTCTCCAAAATATAGGAGTTTCAACTTGCAACCCTTGGATGGGGAGGTGTGGCATGTACTTCCCCACATGAATGAGCGTCTTTCCTCATTAAAGAGGGGAACATGCAATTGGACAACCCCTTTATCTTTCCACCCCATCCAGGCTCTTCAAAATTTGTTACTCTCCATTATGGGGACTTTTCAAGGGTCAAATCATGTCTTATGGACACTATTGTATGCCCACTTGACCCATGATACCTCTAAGGTATAGACCCTAGGGGGTCTATTTTTGCATCCCAGCCAAGGAAATTGACCAAAAACCCTCTTATAAGACCCATTTAAGGATCCATCTTAGTTTCAAACTTGGATAAGGGTTCCTAAACCCTAACTCCACTTTCACCCACATGACACATAATTAAATACCCTCACAACCCAAAAAAATAAATCATCCCTTTAATATCAACCCTTAACACCTTACTCTATCAACATATTAAATTTATTTCTTTCTAAGCCCTAAAAGGGGTGAAATTCATAACCACAAGAAGATGTCTTTTGATTTGATCAATGTTTTTTTATTCTCATACTAACACCCTGCTTTCCTACACACTACCAATACAATCGTAAGAACAATCATATATCACATTAATTTGATAACTGAAATAAGCTTTAATTGTTCAAAAAATCCATTTTCAATTTTGATTCATATTCACAATTTATGAGTCCATAAAACCTTCATGACAATGAAAATGAAATAAATGTAAAAATGAAATACAAGAATATTGTCACACAATCACATTGTTTATTTCCCATAGTACAAATTATCATCTATTTAAGGAAACATATAAAAAATTAGGTTTAGTATTAATCATATGCAAAGTGGGGTTTTACATCCCCCTCCCCTTAGCTTAGAATACCTCTTGGAAGTTGTTAAGGTCTAGAACATAGTCTTAATATAGCAACACACATAAATCCATCAAAAATATTAATTACTTTTCTCTTCCTTGATGAAATAATCAAGCATTCAACTATAAGCACACAATAAAGACATCCCTTCCATGAATTAATCATCTAAATACTTAGAACAAAATTTCTCACATAGAACATTTATCTGATATAGTCACGATATGACAAATGTTAGTAGTCATCCATGAAGTTAGCATCCTCAATTGAAAATTTCACCAACATATATCTGAATACATTAACATCCTTGGACCCCCTTCAAGGTTCCCTTTTGCATCATAACATCACCTATGAAGTTATAAAATATTTTTGTTCCAATTAATTCATGTCTCAAGAATAGTAGTCCCAATTTTATTTGACACTTTTTTCTTCTCACATAGTAGTCAAGTATTTCCACATGTCATTTATTTACAAATTTATTCATACATCTCAACAATTATACATAATTCTATCACAAGACTCACACAATGGGGTTTACAAGGATGGGTATTCTTGGATACCATAGCCATTAGGAAAGATGTTCTCGAGGCCCTTCTCTAAGGACCCTTCCATCCATCTCCTAGGTACCTTCTCTTGTTTGTGTAAGGTGGTTAGCCTCCAAAAGGAAGGCACAACAAGAATAATCATAGAACTAGTGGAAGAATGGATTAATGATCATCCCATACTGGTCCCACTTTCAACCCCTTTCAAATAATTCATAATTCCCCAGCACATCTACTCCCCTATACAACCTACTAGGAAACCCCCCATGATATGGAAATTTTACATATGTCACATTACACCACACTTTCTAGCAGTTAGAAAACAATAAGAAGCCTCAAACCAAGTTTAACATAAGATCATAAACCAACATTTCAATAAAATAAAAAAATTGAAGAGGAAAATTGAATAGAGATCAGTTGTAGCTACATTTCAACATTCCAATATTAATTCAAAAATAGAAATTAAATAAGTCCTTGAGGAAATGGACTATGAAAACCTTCAAATGGATGTAGCACCAATAAAATAAACATAAAAATATTCAAACTACTAGCGTATAATAAAATAAAACATCAATTTAAGAAATCACCAATAATTCATAATTCAACAATAAGATTTGCATGTTATGAGCACCATGTGAATTTGATAAGCCACCTAAGGGGTAAAGGGGAATGGTGGTTATCTAACCACATAAATATCATAGAATACAATAACTAGTGGTCCTTGACCACATAAATATGATAGTGTGCAATATCATGGTGGACTCTTCCACATAGTATTAATGCCCTACATTTTTTAAGTATCTAAAATCTATAATCAATATGGTCCAATTAATTCCATCCTTTACCCATGGGTTATAAACATCAAGGAGTAGGTTTGCACTATGAACCAACAAGTTTGTCTCTCATATGCGGGGGAGTAAGGTAGGAACATAATTTGAGGAGAGCCATGGATTTTCCATTGGGTTCTATTCTTCAATGTCTTCTCTCCTAGATTTTAGCCTTTCAGCTTTCAAAAGTCAGAAATAAATTATGTAGCTTAGTTTCCGTGATCTTGCAAGAAAGATGAAAAGTTTGACAACATTGAACCTTTGACAAATTTTCTCTCCACTTAATATTCAACCTAAAACTTGCAATCACACATCAAAGTAGAAGAAAATGTTGATTCTTACAGAATAGGGGTTTTCCTTGTTAAAACCCCCTTTTGGTAATTAAACGTTATTATGAAAAAATGAAAAAAGAAGGATGAAACATGAAACATTAAATAATGATACCTTGGATGAAATCTTGGATGAGAAATCTTCAATCTAGCATGAAGTGGCTTTAAGGAATGTATATCTTGACCTTGAACTTTGATATGAACCAATGTTTGAATTGGATATTCAATGCTACATCAACACATTAGCTCAACAACATGTATGATGCACTATAACTTTGACATGATGAATTGGATCTTTGATTGTTGTAATAAACTTCTCTAATCTTCCCTTGAATGCCTTCTTGAATACTCTTGAATGTTCTATAATGCTCTTGTGAAAGTACTCTTGATTATTTATGAAGATCTATGATGAAACTATGTGAAATAACTTTATATTTATACTTAACTTAAGATTGAATCTTGAAATTAAAATAAAACAAGCCAACATCAGATCTAGGATTTGAAATCATTAAAATACTACCAAAAAAATCCCATGGGGGGTTTCCTAAGTTATTGAGGACCCATTCGCCATAGGGCGAATGGGTCCTAGCACACTTAACCAGGACACACTTCGGGGGATGTGAAATGATATGCAAAAAGGAGGTCTAGTGAATGGGTCCTAGGTCAATAACCTAGGACTCCTTCCTTGAAAAATTAAGTGTCACATGTAATATTCTTTAAGAGTGTTAGGCTTTATCCCTCAAAAAATGCAATAAATTAGTCTTGGATTTGAATTTAAGGGGCCAATTAAGCTCAAATTAATCTTAATTATTTAATAAATCCCTAGATTAGTGTGAAAGTGTAAAGATACACTTTACAACACCCTAAATAAGGCATCATTAAGTCCATTTTATTATTAATTATTCATTCCCAACTTAAATGTGAAAAAGGGTTACTTTTTTCGATGCTACATGCTCGCAATATATAAATACAGGAGATTACACAATGTTTTTCATGACATCCTAAAGAAGATTTCCTACTTAATAAGGAAGATAGTGAACTGCTTCCATTTCAAATATTGCAATGTGAGAAAAGAAAGCACACTTAGTACATAAAACACATGATAAATTATGGATTAGTAATTCTTACAAGTCATAATTATTAATTTTTTACAAATCTTGCATTTCGCTATTTAAGATTGAACCCTTTAACCAAATGTTATAATCATCATTTTTACAATCACAATTCCATCTATCCACATAAAGATGCACAATGAGTAAAAATTCCTAGAAGTTTTGATTGCCTTTATGTTTTCTCTATTGTATTCATGAATATAAGTACTAGCCAACACACAACATTAGTTGGTTTTATTTATTTATTTTTGTCCGTTTTAATTCCCCAACCACTTAATTTACCTAAAATAAAACCTAATTCATTACAAATTTTAAAATTAAAAAACTGATTAATCATCCTCTCCCTTTAATGACAACACCTACTCACATAGGTTGTTAATTCCTATCTAATGTTTATCCTTTCATACTTCTTCTCTATTGAGTTCTTTAGTCTATAGCAAGGTACAAGAAAAGTAGAAATAACATGTCATAGATAATATTCTAACTCTAATTCCATATTCTGACAAGTTCCCTTCACAAAGGTTTTATGTATAATTCCTATAAGGAAATAATTTAAATGCCACATCTATTGAACCCCACAAATATATCTTAATTTAATCCTTTTATGCATTCACCTTAGGCTCGAATCTTAGTAATTAATTTTATTTTTCTATTTAATCTTTTAACAATGAAACATAAGGGTTTGGTTGTTGCTAAATCTCTATTAAGTTTAATAGGTCACCATTTTTTTTGCAAAATTCATTAAATAACTTTAAAGTTTCACCCTTCAATTCCATGTAAAATCTAGTTTTGACTCTTTTTCTAGGTAGGATTTACTATATAACATAAGGTTTCAATCATTAGTTGATGTTCTTAATCATGCAATCTTATCTACCAACCATAAATTGATTCACCATAGAATTTCAAACATTCAATAGTGAAACTCTTTCTTATGTTGAATCATAACTTAAATAAGTTTTAGGAGGCTTATGTGTTACTTATGTCTGAAGTATGAGCACAATATCAATTCTAGCACATCCTCGAGTTGCATTTAATTATTATTACATAAAACCAAGGATTATGTACTTCCAAAGTTGCAACTTCAATTTTCTCTTTACCCATCCTCTAATTAACACTAGAGGTGCATACATGATGAGATTTATGAAGTTTCAAGTGTGGTACACTATGTTGAACATATAGTTTATTTGTAAGTGAAACTCATGAAAACCTTACTCCAACAACTAGGTTTTCCAACATGCTAGCCATATTTATGCGTAAATTAATCCTTCATTTTAAGGTTACTCAAGGGAATTTAGAAAATTATTAGTACAACCTTCTTATTTGAGCTAATATTTCTTAATTACATTTCCTCCAACCTAGACATTAACCCCATCTTCATCTTATCAATTAACTATGATTTTTAATTTAAACCTTTCCTAAGGTTCACTAGGAGGAATCAATAAATAGTCTCTAAACACTCCCTTACATTTTCTAAGTTTGAAATAGATGATTACTTTTCTAAAGTTGAACTAACCACCAACAATAATTTATTTAGCTATTCAAGGTTATAATTTACTATCCACAATAATTCAACTTCTCTATCAACATTATTAATGTCCTTTTAGGTGGAAAAAATTAGGTTCCTTTAATCACAGATATTAAGGTGATTTATATTATTTCACTAACTCATTAAAATCCCCAATAACCATATTTAACAAACAATATATACCTTAAATTTTAAAGATGGAGTGCCAAATGATGATAGGTTCGATAACTCTTATTAGATGGACTAACACATTTTCTAACATGCACGTCACTTGCATAATCATAATATTCTGTAGGGTTTTTCCTTTCAAGCTTAAGTTCTTCCTAGTTACTTATCATTAATTAAATACCTAAAATGGTTATTTTTTTTGCTAACATGTCTTTATAAATTTCAAAAAAGATGTTTAATTGCAATTAGATTCCAAAATTTCCCCATAAGATAGACCCTCAATATTTATTAAGTTGGATATATTTTGAAACTTGATTGTTGCAAGGTGATTCACCTATTGACTACATACATGTTAGCTAAGACCTCTCTTATTCCCATAATACCTGGTGTTGCAACCTAGGTTTTTATACCAAGTTTCATGCCCATAATTTTGCTAGAAAAACTAAATATTTTTTTGAACATAGGTTTGCAACCTATCTCACCCACAACTAACTACCTTTGCAAATTTTGAAGCATAACACTAAAAGATAAATTTATAATGAATTAGGAACTTCACATAGACGAACTGGCTATAAGGTCATGATGACTAACTTCTTTATGGGTGTTATAGATTGAAGAATTAATTCCTTACCAAATGTTTGGCGAGATCCAATATTATTTATAATGTGACCACCAATGCACTTTTTGTTTAATTTAGAAATTTAACCTTCATATTTCATTAAGTGTCATGATGTCATGTCTAGGTCAAATTTCAATTATAGAGTTGTTGATGCTAATGTAATATTCTAATCATTGAAAAATCTTACATTGATTAACACTTTTAATAGCCATATTACTAAAACCTCTAAGGCTCCTTTAGTGACTTTAGTCAAAACACTATATATGAGGAACCTCAAGTGAATACTATAAGGGGCATTCACAATCAACATGATTCAAATGATAAGAAATAACTACTACCACAAGTGGGCCATAACAATACATTATGGTATGACCAATTATAGTATCTATCAATGTAGATTTAATAATTGTGACTGTGTGATGAGCAACATCAGGGTGGTTCGATTACACTTGATCCATGATGAACCAAAGCATAATTTAGCCACTAAACCTCAATCTCAAACAAGATCATTCAAAATTGAAAGTTAAACTAAGCATATATTGAAACTGAAAAATTGCAAACTACAAAAACAGTCAAATGCCTACTCTAACCCATTTGAAACTTATCTCGTTTTGGAGTTGGTGTCGTGTTATGTGGAACAATGACCCTTTCCCAATCCCGTGATTAGTGAGCCTATTTTAATCAATTTTATGGAAGAGAATTGATGAAACCATTGTGATAAATGGAGGAAAACCTAATTTATGTTAAATTAAACATGATGCAATCTAAACTAACATGATTTTATGCTAAAATTGATCTAATTATGCAATTTATAAGCTAATGTAAGCTAATTCTAAGCTAAAATATGGAAACCCTAATTTTTATTAAAACTAAGATGGATGCATGGAATCCATTAATGGAATATTGAAGCTAAGATGCAACTAAACTAAACTAAAACAAGCTAAAAGTGATTAAATTATGAGTGTGGATGTAACTGAATTCTACAACATAAGTTTGTAATTGAAAGATGGATCCATTGGTCTCCAAATAGTGTCCTATTTATAGGAGAGCAAATGAGAAATGGAGGGTTCCAATCAAAAAGATCAATCAACGGTCTAGGATGAAAGGGAGAAGAGGCATGGATCATGGATTCTCTTCAATGGATGAGAATGAAAGATGAAAATTAATCAAGGGCTCACATTTTCTCCAAAAAAACACACTTTTGACCTACTCACAAGTTAAAGGTTTAACTTGCTCAAGAATCCAAATAAGTTGATTGGAGGAGAGAGAATATTCCTTGGAATATTCATTTGGGTGAGGATAAAAGATATTTTGCAAATTAAAAGAAAATTTTAATTGTGCAAAAAAGAAGATAAGGAATATTTCATGGGAGTATTCCCTTTTTAGAGGAAAATTCTAAGTTTAATTGCTAATGAAACAAGGTTTAATCATACAATTAGGGGATTTGAAGAATTAAAAGTGATACTCATTAAATTAAATAATTTAATGAATGTGAGAGAGATGAAGTGATATTTAATTAAATAACTTGGGGTTATTTAATTAAATAAGATGACTTAGAAAATTAAATTAAATATTTTGATTTATTTAACTTAATGAGATTAATTGTTAGCGTGAAGGGGAATGAATTTTAACCTAAATTGATGAATTAGGTTAATGGACGAAAATGATGCCATTAATTAAATTAGCTAGGTTAATTTAATTAATTAAGTTAAAAAGAGGATGGGTTTAAAGAGGAAATGATGTTAGTAAAACTGTTTCAAGTGTATGATATCATTTGGGACATTTTTTTAGTGTCTGTACATTTTGTGCCTCTTTGAAGTCAGGTACTTGTTGCTTTGGTTCAAAGAATAACACTTTTTAGAATAAAATTGTTACCTAAATAAATAAAAATAAAACAATTTTGATTTTTTAGATGCCCTAGTGTAAGGATAAAGCTAGTTCCCTGTCCCCTTGAGAAATCAAGCATAAATTTTGAATTTTGTGTTGATTTCTTGATAAAGGTTAAAAGCTACCCCAGGGGTCCAAAAAGGCTCCAGGATGCAAGAATTATGCCAAAAATGCAAAAAATGGTCGTAGGTTCAACCATAGGTTGTACAACAACATGCAACGCCACCACCACCTCATTAGATGCTAGAGATGTGCAGATATAGTAGTTGTAGTAGCAAGTGCAGATTTTGACTAGTGAGCGAGATCAGGCCTGCTAGCAGGTTTTGGCTGTTACTGCTAAGCGGGACAAGGTGAGACAACAAGTGGTCACCATTACAGCAGAGAGGGACCATGCTCAACAGTAGTTATAGGTTGTGACTACAAAGAGAGACTAGGAGATTGGTCAGCAACGTCAAATATATGCCATGATAGCAGCCTCCCAATGCAGGATAGTTTTGGAAAGATTATATAGGGAGGTCATGATAGAGGCCACATATTATAGGATGCATTGCCACCGATATGTACCACAGGCACTCAAACAGCTTGATTTTTCACAACGTAGCAATGCATGATTGAGAGCTAAGGAGCAGCTAGAGAGGGTAGCAACCATTAGAGGTAGCCTCTGATGTACAGACACTTTTTGAATTTGTTTCCCAATTCTTTACCATGGATATACATTCATGGGCTCCTTTTTGATAGCCTCATGGATACTATATTTTTTATTGATATACATTCACTGATCTATATTTTGTACCATGACATTCATTTTTGATATGTATATATATATATATGATATAGATATGAATGATTTATGATGTGATGTGTTCACTTTATTTTATGCTTATGATGTATGGTTGCATATAATATGAGATGCTTTTATTTGATGATGTATGGATGCACTTTATTTATGCCTATGTGATATGCAATGATATGTTATGGGTGGATGCAATGTTACATTCTTTTTCAGTATCTTTTCATGATATACTATGGAATGAATGATTTGTGATGCAAATTCTATGGATGCATTTATTTTTGTATATTTTGTATGTAATTTTATGATGATGATGTAAGCATATGGATTTATGGATGGATAATGCAAATTCTTATGCTATGATATGATAATGCAATGCATGTGTATGATATGTGATGCAACGATTTAAGATGCTTAGAATAACAAATCTATAGTATTCATCACAACTCAAATAATAATGTAGAATGTATGATTTGATATGCAATGATTATGCTGATGGATGCAAGATGGATGCATTGATGATGTTTTTGTTGACTGTCATGATACCAAGTTAGCGCGGAGAGAAGATAGAATCATAAAGAATGAATGACTATTGATTTTGATGATTTCTTCAAAAGATCCAAAAAGTCTATGATCCATCGAGACTTTATTAGGAATGGTGATGAGGCATGAAAGATAAGGATGAATGTAGGATGATGCGATACTCACATTTTGGTATTGGGATTTTTTATCCTTCCTTATTGTTTGATATAACACATAGACATGATGCATCAAGGTATTGATAACCAAGATGACGTTGTATCTACTGTAATGGACTTTGAGTCAGAAAAAAGATAGGATAGTTCTTGTTCACATCTTGACATACAGAAACCTTGTTGGAATTCAAGTTAGAAGCTTAGAATATATTGGACCAAAGCATACACAATAGTCAACAACATATGCTAAATGACCTTACACACAACTAAGCAAGTATGCGCCAAGACTATTTTACAAGAGTACCCACAAGCACAACAAATGAAAGATAATGATCGATGCCACATTCCTTTCTCTCTAAATCATTTTGATAGACATCATTGAGAGGTCCTCATAATGGGTCATTAAGATAAACCATAAGAAAATATCAAAGACAATTAGTCATTGTTATCTATATCTCTTTCCTGTTTAATTTAGCTATGGTGATATCTAATACTAATGTCCATCATAGGAAGGATACATCCTAGGACATGTTGACTAGAGGTTGTTTAATTTTAGTATGATGATGCTAAGATGAGTCGTTGAAATAAAATTCACTAATGCATTTACTTGTGATTTAGACTTTTTATTTTGACAATTCGGTTCACATTTTACGGCTTGCTTTACTTTCTTTCGATTTTTTTTTCCAAAGGGTGAAGGTGATGATTGATTTATTATGGGTGAAGGTTTATTGCAGGTGAAAGCAAGATGGGATGTGTGGTTTTGGATTTTATAGAATTTTTTAATGTTTTTGATATTTTGAAAAAAAATTGATGTTTTTTTTTGTCTTCTCGAAAGTTTATTTGGATGTTTTAGGATTTTCCATTATTTGAGATTGCTTATGGTTTTGTGAGCTATTTGAGGCTTTCTAGGTTTTTTGAATGTTTTCTATTGTTTTTGTGTTTTCGAGATATTTGGATTTTTAGGGCTTTTCAAAATATTTGGATGTTTAGGGTTTTTCAAAGATTTTGACCAAGAACCTAACCTAAAGACCTATCTTAGGGGTCTTAGGGGCTGATCAAAGATAAGTCTTTCCTACATTATACACACAGAGACCATGTAGTTCGACTGACTCAACTTATTCATAGTGAGATATGCACAAGTGTTGGAATGTCAGTTTATTATGACGGACTTCTAAAAGACTGACCTAGGGTGTCTCGGGAGCACATCAATGATGGCCTTGCCTACATTCAAGCTTAGAGACATTATAGTTCGACAAGGGGGGACTACTTTTTGGATTTTTTATGTTTTGACCTTTTTACCTAAGGTTTTTGATGTGTTTTGGATGTTTTTGATTTTTCCTTTACAATTTTCTGAATGTTTACAGATTTTAGCTGTACAGGATTTTGCAAATTTTTTTTGAATTTTTTAATGAACATTTTACATATGTTTTTGTATTTTTGATGATATTTTATGAATGTTTTTAAAGTATTTTCTGATAAGATTTCTGATGACCTCAAGATATACAAGAACCTAATACAATCCATAATGAAATGCCCCCAGTGTGACATGTTATACTACTTTGATAAAGGAATGACAAGTTGAACTTTGGAATATTCCAAGTAGTACTAAAGAGTTGTGATACTTCACAATGTCAAGTTATGATAACGGCGTGAATAGGCGATGTATGGTAGTGCAAAGAATGATAGGAAAAAAGAACCAAAGAATAGATGGAGGTGCTTTATTTATGCAAGGCACCTATTTTCTAGGTTTCCACAAAGCTACTTGCCCAAAGAGCCATCGAAGTTGTTTTCACTAGACCTCAAATGATTTTTTTCTTTACTTTTTCAATACTTTTTCTCATTTTTTTGGATTTTCATCATTTTCTGATTTTTTTTATTTTTTGAAAGTCTTACCCTCATGTTGAACCACTAGTGGAACTGATGTAGAGGCCACTATCATAATGTGCCAGTGATATCTTGCTTGAAGAAGTTTCTTTTCTAAGATATGAGCACTTGAATGCAACCTTGAAGAACTCCAATCTACCTTGTTGGTACTACAATTAACCTTGTCTATGTGTACACACCACGAAAGAGTACCTTCAAAATCCTTATGATGAAGGGTATCTACCAACACATGTTCAATGTGAGAATTGGATATTGTTAATGGAGTGTATGGTGTCATGCATGAAGAAAATGAGATGGATTGGTCGATAGTTTGGAACCTTTGAATCTCCAAACCTGGGAAGATTAACGATGATGGGTGAGAATGGAGGTTTTCATGGAATTAGGACCAACCACTGGATATACTTTGTTCCTTGCTTGAGAATCATTCTTTTGTATTTGAGGACTCTTTTGATGGATATATTTCCCTTTTTGATTTTTCCCCATAGTTTCTTTGACTATTGGATTTTTGGAGAGATGTTTTTCTCTATTTTTCTTGGGTATCCATTTGTATTTTCTTTGTTTTCTTTTTTTGTTAGACTGTAGGAATCAGGTAGCACAACCCTCGATAAATTGCAGTGTACCTAGTAAACTTTTTAACGTGACCGGCAGTGCTAGCACGACATTCCCTCTGATACCACAGGGGTGGGGCAGACTAGACCTCATGACCAACCTTCTATAATAGGAAAGATTTATCCAACTGAGCTAGGGCCCCAACCCCTATTTTCTTTGTCCTTTTTTCTTGACTGCTTCATTTTTTTTAATGATTTTTTCCTTTCTTAGATAGGAATTCTTCTTTTTACATTGGTCCCAATTTTTGTATGAAATGATGGGTGAATGCCTACTCAATATACAGCTAGTTGTAGCATTGACAATATTTTCATCATAAGGATTCTTTGTGCCCCATATGTTGATGTTTGTTGTAGACAAGATTTCCCTAGGTGTTGTGAATGTATTATCAATACCTAATCCTTTGCCCCGATACTATATCCTCTGACCCATAGACACTAAATATGACTTCTTTTGAACACATAATATTGCTATGGGTTCCTGTTGTTCAAGAATATGAACTGTTTGCTCTAGCTCTATGACAGTGTTCTCTATTGATACTGCTTCAAAAGATGTTGATGCTAACTCAAAAGATGTCAATGATGCAAACTCAAAAGATGTTGATGATGCACAATCACTGCAAGAATCAAGAACCTCAACTGTTGCTTGCTCTTGTGTAGGAATATAAAGAGTGGGAGACTCTTGTTTTGGATGAAGAACATCTATATGTCCATCTGATAGAAACATCTTAGGAGTGATATCGAGGATATCTTTGGACTTTAAAGTGGTTTGAAAGATGTCCCTTAGTTCTTTGTGAAACTCTGGGGATGGGGGTTCTTCATCTTGACTCAATTCAGAGTAACTTTTTGTTATCGTCAAGAGCCTCCTCCTGACATGATTCATGGGTAGATGATAGATCGTTGGTAAAAGAATCTTTGCAACATTTTGTGGGTATGGGTGCAATAATGGATATTTATTTCTCATTTACAACTTCTTCAACATGCCCAATCATTGAGTCATATGTGGGAGAGATAGCACAATCTAATATCCACTTGATATCATTATGATATAAAATAGCGCTAAACATTGTTGATGGGTTTGGACTTTTTTTAAAAATAGTATCTTGATGCATGTATGATTCCTCATGTTGTGATGAATAAATATGTCCCACTATGGTATCATGGGTATTGTTTACATTTTTTGAGGTTGATGCCTTTCCTAAATCTTTTTCTTTGGTATGATCAAGCATAGGGTTTGTGTAAATTTTAATATTTTCATTCCCAAATTTTTGATTGACATGAATATCTCCTTGTTCAATAAGATCTTTTATTAGATGTTTAAGTCTAAAACAATTTTTTGTGTTATGACCTTTTTATCAGTGAAATTCACAAAAAATTATCTTTGTTATAGTTGTGAGGTTTGACTTGTGGCTCTTGATAGTTCAAGAAATCTAGGAGTGTGATAAGATTATACTATGTCAACATCTTCAACACATCCTCCAAAGGTTCCCCCAAGAAAGTGAATTATTTTTTAGGAGCATTGTTTGTTCTTTGTTGTCCACATTGAGTGTTTGTAGCATTGATCATTGGTTGATTGTTTAGTGGTTGTGTATAGTTGTTGCGTATTCATGGTTTGGGTGTTTTCTTGTCTAGGAGCAGTTAAGACCACCTTTACATCAACACCATCACTAGTAACATTTTTTTTCTTTGTCCAATAGCGAGGCTTGTCATTATAACTAGTGGATGGATGGTTGTCTTTATAGGCTTGTGTATAATTTCCTTCTGATATTAGATCTCTCTCAATGTTAAGGGATCTCAAGCTCATTGCAAGATGTGATGCACTACATCTTCAAGTGGAAAGACTGATCTGAATCTATATTTTATATGATTATGCCCACTTATTGTTCATCAAGAATGGTCCACTTGCCCTTACTATATTTTTGTCTCCATCATTGCAAGAAATTGGTGAAGGATTCTCCTTTGTTTTGCTTGAGTGTGTACAACTCTTCTAGGCTTACGTCCATGTCAATATTAAAGGAAAAGTGGTTAATTAATTTATCAGTGATTTCTTGGAAATTTTTAATACTTGGAGGCAATTGAGAAAACTAATCCATGAATGGGCCTGTCAAACTTCATGGAAAGAGGCACATTAAATAGGAATCATTGTATGCAACCTCCATACACATGACATTGAATTCTTTGATGTGGTCTATAGGATTTCCCCTCCCTTTGTATTTATCAAATTTGGGGATTTCAAAGCCAGGAGGGAATAGTACCATTACGATGTTTTGATCAAATGGATATGGACATAGATTTTGTGTATGAGGCTTCTTTGTCTTGGCCATCCGAAAATCCTGCATTTCTTGTGACAACACCTTAAGTTGTGATGCTAGATCGTCTTGAGGGTTTGGTGGAGGAACATATGTTGGGATGACAAATGGGTTGTATGTGGGATTCTGATATGATAAGGTGTTGTATGGGGTGTATGGTGGTGTGATATTCTATGAAGGTGATTGAGATGTTGATGTATATGTTCCCAACATATTTGAATTGATGATGTTTTGTTGAGGATTATAGTATAAACCCTGTTGTTGTTGTGTGTATTGTTGAGCCAGTAATGCTTGTTGTTGTTGTTGTTGTTGTTGAGCTTGTTGTTTCACAACTAAGGTGGCTTGTTGGGCTTGTTATTTTTGTTGTGCTACTAAGGCTACTTCTTGTTGTTGTTGTCGTGCTGCTAAGGCTACTTGTTGGGCTTGATGTTGTTGTTGTGCTAAAGTTGCTTGCTAAGCTTGATGTTGTTGGTGTGCTAAGGTTTCTTGTTGAACTTGATGTAGTTGTTGTTCTAAGGCTTCTTGTTGCACTTGATGTTGTTGTTGGATGGATTTTTGTTGTTTTTGTGCTAAGGAAGCTTGCTATTATTTTTGTTGTTGTTGTGCTTCTTTCTATTGTTGGATAGCTTGTTGGTAAGCTTGTTGTGCTTGTTTTAAAGCTAGGGCATTTGCTTGCAATGTAGGATCAAGTGATTGGGACATCTATGATGGATTGGGGATGTTGATGTGTTGAGTGGGTAGCGGATTGCTGATGAGAGGTGGACGGTTACCTTGATTTAACATTCCTTGTAAGTTAGTAAATGAATATGAAGGAATGTAATTTTGAGGTCTAGATTGATTTGGCATGGTAAAGGGGATAGTGGGGAATGATGAAGATGATGTCACTAAATTTTGTGATGGAAATGACACACTAGGACCTTGAGTCCATTGATTAAAAATATTTCCTTGTCCCATGTCTTGAAGATTGTCTTGTACCAAAGATGTAAATAAGGGATTCATGATCAATGTATTTCCTAGCTTGAAAAAACTCATAACCAAGGGATTTCTTTGAGATGGATTGATAGTGGATGAGGTAGATATGCTTTGTGACACTAATGGTATGGATGAACCCAATGGAGGGTTGGATAGAGATGTCCCTATTTGTGTTAAGGATTGGCTCTATGGTATGGTATTTACATGCCCTTGTGTGTTGTTTTGAGATACTTGGTCCATGCTGCTTTGTGTGATGGTGGGAACACTTGTGGTAGTCATGGGTGAAGATGAAGAATGGTGTCCCCAATATGTCAAAGTGGTTGTAAGATAATGAATTTCAAGATGTGTGTATAGTTGTTTAGGATCTTTGAGAACAGGAGGAGAACCAAAGGGAGGTGTCCAAGTCATTGTTGGAGGTGGGGGATTGGTGTCAAGGGTTCCCACAAGTGTATTGCTTTCAAATGGAAGAGTTAGACCAAAGTCTTTGGCAAGACTAGTTGCAAGACTAGTAGTGGATGTTTGATTTAGCCCTAGTGATGGATTTGAGAAGCTTTGCGTCAAGTTTTGCGCAACAAAGGATGGGGAAATTGGAGCTACATCTTCAAAGGCTTGATGTTCCATAGTTTCCTCCCTAGTAAGTTCAAATGGATTATTCGTGACATCTTCGATCTCATATGGTCCTGAAGTAGATGATAGTTTTTGTGATGGGATAACATGACTTATAAGATCAAATTCTAAAGGATTTGAATCACTTGAGGTAAATTTAATTTTGGTTTTCTCCATGATTCTCTTGTTTTGTGATCTTATCTTTACCATAAATTTTGTGTCAACTATGGGAGAATTGTTTTGTCATTTGTGATGTTTGTTCTCTCTAGATGACTCAAATCTAGGTAAAAGGGACATTCTAATTATTTTCAGAGCAATGATGATAATGGGGGGATGAAAAGATGTGTGATGTGAGAGGTGATCTTCAAAAACATTTTGGGACAACACTTTTGGTGGCTTAAGTTTGATGTTTTGATGTTAGGATAAAGGATGTTTATGAACTTGGAAATCTTTAGCGTAGACTCATGACCTTCAAGATAAAATAGTTCAAAGATGATAACTAACTCAACTAAGTGCATGGAAAAGGATACATTTCACATACAAAGTAGCTAAGTTAGGGGTTGGTTTGATTGATGTTCACAAAAGATATTGGTGTATTCAAAAATTTTGCAAAGTTTGGTGAAGTGAAGGATGAAATTTGATGGAAGGATGGATAAAATTTTGACCCAATGTTGACTTAGAATGAACCTTTGTTTTCCAAGACCATGGTAGTGAGAATGATGCTAAACCTCTAAAATTTTCAAATCCTAAAGACCCAATGTTTGACTTAGATGAGAGGATGGATTGGGTTGTTTAAGCCTGTTCGGTTCCTCCTAGATAAAGCATAAAACTTCCTTATTAAGAGGTAACAATTGTGATAAAGTATTTTGGCCCACTTCCTCCTAAATTTTTATCTATGATACCTATTTCTACAATGACGAGATATAGGTCTTATCCTACATATTTTGATTGAGCGATGAATCATCTAGAGGAGTTCGGTATCATGAAAAAGACCAGGATTTTGACTCCAAAAGTGCATATAATTCTAGATTGTTCCTTGAAACATGTCTATATAATCTTTCTACCATTATTTCTCTATTCTTGTGAAGTACTAAAAGATGTTTCTTGATACCTTTTGGACTAAGATTCCTAAGTTTAAAATGATGACCTGTAGACTTTATCTTAGGGATCTTGATTTTATGTGAGATCATTAAAAATAAGTTTTAATTTTATGGAAGAAAGGAAGATATTTATTGCCATGCAGGTGGTGGTAATATGGGCCTTCCAGTCTCAATATCAGCTTGTTCCTCTTCTTTGTCCTAGATTGTTGTTGTATTTCTCCACTGGGTAGGTGTTTCTTCTGTTTCAAAAGTGAATATTCTAAAACTACTAATGAGATCGGTTTTTTCTCTGTTAATGAGTTCAAAGTTTGGTTGAATGATAGTGCCTTCAAGATTAGGTTGTTCAACAAGAGAAATCTATCTCCAAATAGTCATGTTGGGTTCAATTGTGTCAAGTTTATCTTGCTTAAGTGAATTCATTTTACAAACACTTTTCTTGATTATGTTTTCAAACTAAATGTTTATGTCAAAAACATCATAACTTTCATAGTGTCCATTTCGAGAAAATCATGAGATCAAAGCCATAATTTCCTATGTTATCTTTTGGGAAATATGGATTTTAGATTAATTCAAGACATTTAGAAATATCTAAGGATAAATCCTTAGGATAAACAATAATATCGAGGCTAATTCAAGAGGTATCCATATTTAAACCAAAGTTTTTGCATCTTTTTAGGAAGATAGTGAATGTTTTTCTTTTGTATCATTTTGGAACCAAACAATATATCAAACTAACTCGCAATCATTTACAATCCTAGGTTAGAAATGGCTATACTTTTTGAGTCTCCACTTGGATTTCTCCAAACACTAGATAATGCGAACAGTTAGAGATTTGGTGACACTGCCTCCCCCTTTCTTAGCACACACTTCTCGAGACCACCAAATCTCAAAATCCTTAAAATCCAGAGATCAAAATTATTATTTTTGTTTCTACAATTTAATAGTAAGAATGTGGAGTAGCTTCAGAACGATCATTCTTGCACCAAGTATTTTAGGATTTTGGGTTCTAAACAAAGGTTTGTAATAAGGGTTTCCAGTTTAGGGGGTACAATGATAAACTCTGTCAAGAGGTCTCCCAACCCTTAGAACAAGAGAATTATGCATCATAAATAAATTGGGTGAGAGCTATCATGTATTGCATCACATTGATCACAATTTTCATTGCAACCAAAAATTTATATAATGATTTGGAAGAACTTGGCTTTAGTTTGTTACCATTTGAGTTGTTCCCTCCTTTCGAAGTGGGGAGGTAGGCCCTCTAAAGTGAACAATATCAAGAAAGTGCATTCATAGTTCGACCATCTTTTCTCACGTGAACAAAGAGAGAACACATGCCACACCTTTTTCTCACACTCACAAAGGGGTTCAGTTTTAATCCAAATTGAAAGATGTAGGTGATTTTGCAAAGTGTTAAGGAATTTTTTTTTTATAAAGATCACCAAATGGTGCAAGATAATTTAATACACATCCACTAACAATGATTTAAATCACAAAACATAGCAAACACTTGTAAATTTTAACCCCTAAATCTAAGATGTCTTCATTTTATTGCACCAAAAGACATATGAAGTTTTTTCTTGTTCAATTTAAAACCCAAAAAATAATGATGAGATGAGGGTTCAATTTTAATCATGTTTGTGAATTTGTTTCAAACCAAAAAAAAAATGATTAGGGTTCAATTTTAGCCATCTTTGAAAATGAATTTTAAGCCCATATGAAAGCTAGTTGGTCCTAAGATTGTAAGTTTTAAAACCCAGTGGAAATTTAGTTTTCTTAAAGCATAAAGAAGAAAGCATGAATGTTGGGTTATAATTGCCCCAAAGTGTTAAACAATTGTTACAATTATAAAATTTAAATATAGGAAATATTTCTTCACTTTAGCTCCATGTCTTTCAACCTACAAAACCCCATTAGTCTAACAACTAGAACATAGTTAGAAGTGCCTTAGTGATCTAATAAATCAAGGAAATTACAGCACATGTTGAAAAATGATCATAAAACTTCTTACCTTGGTTGGGTATCATTGAAAACAATAGCATCACTTAGGTGAAAAGGGCATCACTCTGTAGAAAAATAGAGAGCATGATAGCATTGAGATTTTGTCGAGCATCAGTCTAATGGATTTGGGGGTGTCACCATTTGAAGTTTTCGATACCTTTGTATTTAATTAGTGTCGCCAGATTTAAATTAGCACCAATGCATTTAATCGAAATCGATGTTTCAAATTGCAATAGCATTGCTATATGGCGATGCTCTTCAAAGTTTTTCATTATTTGTGATTTGGGCGTCGCTATATCCTACAAAATAAAATTCAAGCTGAAAACTAGTTAAATTAAAAGTTTTCCCTCCTTCTAGTGCCAAAGTGTGAGATGAGGAATGTCAGGGTGGTTTGATTACACTTGATCCATGATGAATTGAAGCATAATTTAGCCATTAAATCTCAATCTCAAACAAGATCATTCAAAATTGAAAGTTATACGAAGCATTTATTGAAACTAAAATTTGCAAACTATGAAAAATAGAGAAATTCCTACTCTAACCCATTTGAAACTTGTCCCGTTTTGGAATTGGTGTCGTGTTCATGTGGAAAAATGACCCTTTCCCAATCTTGTGATTAATGAGCCTATTTCAATCAATTCTATGGAAGAGAATTGATGAAACCATTGTGATAAATGGATGAAAACCTAATTTATGCTAAATTAAATATGATGCAAACTATTCAATAACATGATTTTAGGCTAAAATTGATCTAATTATGCAATTTCTAAGCTAATCTAAGCTAATTCTAAGCTAAAATATGGAAACCTTGATTTATATACAAACTAATATGGATGCATGGAAGCCATTAATCATAGCTTGAAGCTAAGATGCAACTAAAATGAACTAAAATAAGCTAAAAATGAGTAAATTGTGAGTGTGGATGCAAGTGAATTCAATAACATAAGTTTGCAATTGAAGGATGGATCCATTTGTCTCCAAATAGTGTCCTATTTATAGGAGAGAAAATGAAAAATGGAGGGTTGAGATAAAAAAAAGATCAATCAATGGCCCATGACGAAAAGAAGAAGAGACATGGATCATAGATTCTCATCAACGGATGAGAATGCAAGATGAAAATTAATTAAGGGCTCACATTTTCTCCAAACAAACACACTTTTGACCTACTGATATAGGTTAAAGGTGACTTGTTCAAAAGGTTAAAGGTTTAACTTGCTCAAGAAGCCAAGTGAGTTGATTGTAGGAGAGAGAATACTCCTTGAAATATTCATTTGGGTGAGGATAAGAAGATATTTTGCAAATTAAAAGAAAGTTTTAATTGTACGAAAAAAGGAGATAAGGAATATTCCATGGGAATATTCCCTTTTTAGAGGAAAATTAGTTTAATTGCTAATTAAGCAAGGTTTAATCATGCAATTAGGGGATTTGAAGAATTAAAAGTGATATTCATTAAATTGAATAATTTAATAAATGTGGGAGAGATGAAATAATATTTAATTAAATAACTTAGGGTTATTTAATTAAATAAGATGACTTAGGAAATTAAATTAAATTTTTTGATTTATTTAATTTAATGAGATCAAATGTTATTGTGAAGAGGAATGAATTAACCTAAATTCATGAGTTAGGTTAATGGATGAAAATGATGCCATTAATTAAATTAGCTAGGTTAATTTAATTAATTAAGTGAAAAAGAGGATGGGTTTAAAGAAGAAATGATGTTAGTAAACCTATTCCAAGTGTATGATCTCATTCAGGATATTTTTTAGTGTCTATAGTGATGACGGGAAAAGTATCCCTTTACTTTTCCTTGCTTTTTTGGGCCCTCCTTGTTAAACTGAGCTTAATGTTGCCTTGATTTAGTGTTGTAATGTGTTTGACACATTCACATTAGGTCTTGGGCCCTTGCAAACTAAAAATACTTAATTAAACCTTATTTAAGGTGTTATAAAGTGTTGTATCCCACTTTCACACTTTTCTAGGGTTTTCATAAATAATTGGGCTTCTTTATGCTTTAATTGGCCTTATTTTGCATCCACAAGCCTCATTTAATGCATCGTTTCAAGGATAATTGTGGCATAAATCAACACCTAGTCATAATTCAAGTGTTTTTAGGTTGTGTGGCCTAGATTTAGTGATTTGGGACTCATACGACACCTTGAGTATATGGGTCCTACCAAGGTTTTTGGGTCACGATCTGGATTTCACACCTTTCTAAGCATTTTTGAAAATTATCCCATAATTAATGCCTAATGGGTCTCATACACCACTTCTAGTGCATGAGTCTCGTGTGTCCCAAAATAAAAATTAATTCAGATTCTTGGTGGGATTTTATCCTCCTAAAACTGATTTTAGCTTGTAGTGTTGTAATTTTGGGAAATTTTCCATAATTAAGTATAAATACAAGGTTATTTCACTCATTTTCACCTAAGCATTCAAGAGATCATCCTAATCCTTCAAGTATTCATGCATTATAGTAAATTTTAATTCACAAGAGCATTCAATTGTTTACAAGATCATTAAAGAGTCTTCAAGAGTTTATTATCATTTTTTTAGAACATTATTCAACCATCAACATCATGTCAAAGTCTTCATGCATTATTTATTTTTTTAGCTAATAGTTGCGATGTAGGGTTTTATGATTCAAGCAAGCATTCAATTCAAGATCTATCACATTCAAGGAAGATTCAAGATCCACACCCATTGGATCCATTTCATACACATTTACAACCTCTTATTGCTAGGGTTTGGTTAGTTACAACATCATATTTTTTCATTCATCATTCTCTATTCTTATTTCATTTCATTTCAAGGTTTGATTACCAAAACAAGGTTTGACCAAGGAAAACCCCTTTCCACTAACAAAACAACATTTTTTTCTCTCTTTAGTGTGTGATTTGCAGGTTTAGATTGAAGACACATTGAAGAGAAAGTTTAGGGAAAGTTGTCAAAGTTTTCACCTTGCATTGGAGATCATTGGGAGTCTTCTACAAGTTGCAAATCAGGGTTTCAAATCCAAAAATCTATTGAAAAGAATAGAGAAGACATTGAGGAGAAGATTCAAACTTTGAAGTTTTATAAAACCCTAACTAGACTAATACGATAGTTTTGGCATATGATTCCTACTATATGTCATTTTCCAGATTTTTGTAGTTCTAGACACCCTTTGACCATATTTAGTTTCTGCTAGAAACCCTTATTTGGGACTAAATTGCCTAGTTTGGCGTATGAGTCCCAATTAGCTTTAAATTTAATGTTTTCAACATTTCAGAGCTTCATTAAGTCTTCTTTAGGTTTCCAGGTGCACACATTTCATCTTATAGTTCTCTATTCTATTTTACATGCTTTTCTAGGTCATTTAGTTAAGTATTACATCATATTAGGTTGAAGCATTAGATCTTACATTTCATTTTTCTTTCAAAGCCCTAGCTTTATGAACCCCTCATTATTTTGCAATTAGACCTTAGGATAGTCCTATTACAAGATCTCTTTCACTTTTGCATATCTTAGATTGAGATCTCTAGGGTTTCCCTTCAATGAAATGATTGGGAGATGTGTTTTCTCTATGTCCTAAACCATAAGTAGAAATATCCTTATTTTCCTCTCTTTCAATTTCATGAACCTTCATTTATAACATCTTAATTCTGATTTGGAGTGCATCATCATCCTAGATCTTGTATGTATTAACATTGCATTAAGGTTCACATCAATTAATTGACATTCCAGGGTTTCTAAATTTTGCATTAGTGAAAGTGCATATAGGTTGCATATTTGCATCTCAAATCATTGAAAATCATCTAAAATCTATATTTTCACTTAGGTTATATATCACACAAACTAGAAAACATAAAAATCAATTGAAATTTTTTGAAAATTTTGAAAAAAAACCCTCACTGGGACTCATACACCCCTCTGGGCACTGATTTAGTCCCATTGCAAATTTTGCACTACATTTTCCAAAATTTAAAACTGTATTTTTGTGCTACTATTTTCTATGGATAACTTTCTATTTCAATTTAGAGAGTTTTTGTTATATTCATTTCATTGTATTTAGTATAGGTACCTTGCATGATAATTTCTACTTGGTGTCCTATTGCTAATACTATAGTGAGAAATTTTGGGACTCATATCATCAGAGGATAGTACAATCATCATGGATCTTGGGTTTTCTATCTCTTTCACTCCTAGTATTGATACTAGTTCACTAGGTATGGACCATACCCTTAACAATTCCTTGCCTTCAAGTAGTGTGATGCATGTTGAAATAATGGTTGCTAGTATTCCGCAAGAAAAAAATTAATTCAAATTCATGAAGACTTAGTAATCCTACCAAATCAAGTGAGAAATGACAAGATTTCAACCATTGTTATCCCTACTATAGATAACATTCATCACATGCTAGAAAGTGAAGACAGACTTGACATTGTGCATAACATTGTTCAGATCTTTGAAAAACACCTTACCTCAACCAATAGAACTGTCCTTTAACCTCAAACAATGTCACAAGCCAAGGAGGAATTCAAATTCCTCCTCCCACAATAATTTCCTCTATTACTACCTATACCAGCCCTTAAGTTACAACAAAAATGCAACTGACTAGTAATGTGATTCTTTCCTTGGGTATTTCTACTAACATGCTTAGTACCTTTGTGGCATCACATGTCATATCCCCTGCCACCTTACCACCTATAAGTATTCCATTCAATTGTCCCTCAAACACATACACCCCTTCACCTTTTTCACCTCCATCTCATAATACAAGCAATGACCCTCTCATAAATGAACTTTTGTAAACCATTTCATCCCTTCAAAAGCAAGTTTCTACCATCAACCAAAATCAAAATGGCCCACCTACATATTATGTCAAAACCAGTCCCTTTTCCTCGGAAACATTGCAAACACCAATGACATAAGGTGTATAGGTGCCTAGATTTGAGCAATATAAGGGAAAGGGAGATACTTTAAACCATGTTTCCACTTATACCACCTTATGTAGTGAAGTTATCCTTGACGATACACTATTGGCTAAGATTTTGCCTAGGTCCTTGAAAGATACTACCTTAGAATGGTTTTCTTCATTACCAAACAACTCAATTCGTCAATTCATTGAACTTGTTGAGGCATTTATTAACAATTTCCAAGTGAATATGACTCCTAAAATGACCTTGGTTGATTTGATGAGATGTAAGGAAAAAGAAGAAGAAAATATTACCAATTTCATCTCGTGCTATTAATCACTTTATTCGCAAATAGATGTCAAGGTTCTTGATCCTCACCTTCAAAAGATGCTCATAGAGAATTTGCAAAGTAAGATACAAGAAAAGATTACCATGATGAAATTTCAATCCTTAATGCACCTATGTACTTCCTTATGTGATTATCAAAATTTGGTTAGTAGTCGTGATGCAAAATCCACCTCTAGCCAAACCGAGAAGTCCAAGTTTGCAAACCAAAACAATTCTCAACCTTTTATAAAATAGAATTAAGGCTTCGTTCAATTCAATCCCCCTCAGTGAACAACTTAGAATGTCAACAACCAAGTAGCTATTGTTAAAGAAGTGATACCCTTTCACTATGGGGACCTGAAAAGACAATTCAAGCCCTTACCTGATACCCTTCACAACACAATGACACAACTCTTAGAATAGAATATGATCACCTTTTCTCCCATTAAAACACCCCAAACCATTACTCAAAAACTATAGACAAAATTCTTATTGTCATTATCACCAAAAAAATGGACAAGATACAGAACAATGTAAGCATCTTAAACATCTTGTGCAAGACCTCATTGATTTCAATTGGCTTTCCATTGGAGGTGTTAATGATCAAGAAAATAAGTATATTGCCCCTCCTAACCAAAACTTGCAAATTTTTACCAACCCTATGCCTAATCATAACATTTAATTTCTCAAAGCTAGCGAAACTACAAAGAATGATGTGATGAATGTTGATACGGATGATGATAACAACGATACTATTCAACATGATCCTATAGATACTAATCCCATGGATGATATCGTAGGAGTGATAGATGTCATTCCTCATAAGGGTTGAACAAAAAATCCTCTTGAGATTGTTTTATCTTAACAAGATATACTTAAACATGCACCTAATGGTCCTCTTTGCATAGCAAGTCAAATCTATGATAGTCCCACTAATGGGATATTAATAGATCCTGCTTGTGGAGAGAACGTGATCACCGAAGAATTCTTACTTGTGCATGAGCTTCATCAAGAAATATATGATAAACCTATTGGGAGCTTTCCAACATAAGCATGAAGTATGGATGGTTTGTGTTGGTTGTTCCTATGTTGTCATTGATGTCAACATGGTGATAACTATATGGGAATTTTGTTTGGTTTACCAGAAGTTTTTCTCTATCGGTAACACCCTTTTGTGATGGATTAGTGTGTTGGTATTTGAGTCCAGAATTCACTACAATATCTGATATGACTCTAATATCTTAACCATGTTTTCTTGACTCGTTCAAATAGAAATATCCTAGATATTGAGACATATTTTGTTGTGATTAGAAAGTTATCTCTAATAGATTTTAACTCTGTATCTTACTATTTTTCTGTGTGGCATACTATGTGGGAGAATTTGCATTCTACTAAGGTGAACATTCTTATGTTGTAGTTTTGTTGATAGTCTCTATGTTGGTAGTATGATGGGAAATTAAAGTGTTCTCAAATTTGGAAGATGTTTTCTTTCAGGATTATTTGTTGGTTTGGAGAATTGTTTTCTAGTCTTGGCCAACTCAGTGTATGCAATATATTATCAAGACTAGTTATGTTTTATGGATGATAGCTAACTTGGCATAATGCACTACATGGATAAATTTTTTAAATCTTACATGGTGCCAACAAAGAAGGTTTTGATTACTTTTGTGTTCATCTAATTAGGCTGACATAATTGATGATCAAGATATACTTGTATATATATATAAGATGTTTTGAGGAATGACATGAGGAAGAGTAGTGGAAGAAAATATATGGAGTGAATGTGAAATCCAAAGAAGAAAAGGTGTGTGAAGATCTGAGCTTAAATGCTTTATAAGTTTTGATTAGTGCAGTTTTGTTGAGTGACTACTGTGTGAGGCAGTACTTCTTATTTTGAGCTTCAATGGAACTGAACCCTGCACATTCAAGGTGTATCCTATCAGTTCAATCTTTTGGCAGTGATCCACTATCATTGTATCTTGGTGGTTAGTCATCTTTTCTACTCAAGAAGTGATCCTTTTAAGGACAATGATTCCTAGCAGTGAGCCCCGTAATATTTTGTATTCAGATAAATATATTGTGAGTTAACCATCATCGTGGTTATTCCCATTTTTGGTTTTCCACATAACAATCCTGGTGTTCATGTGTATGGTTGCATTGACATGTTTTCATGTTATATCTTGATGATTTAGTTAGAATTGTAATAATTTTTAAATGGATATAATTATGGTTTTATGGAATACTGATTCATCCCCCCTCCTAGTATCTTGGATTCTCAAAAATTGGTATCAGAACTTGGTTCCTCAGAAGAATCCTAATAGCTTAAGGAAGGTCCTAGAATTTGAGTATAATATTTTTTTTCCTTTGGTAGTAGTCTCTGCTGAATATTCAAAAGAAATTGAAGATCTGAAGGATAGGTTGATGAAATTGAATGAGTACATTAAAAAGTTGCAAATTAAAATTGTTGAAGCATGTGATCTACTGGTTGAAGGAGAAGAAATTATCTCTGCCTTGCTCAAACAATTGGATGAGAAGAAAAGAACTGAAGATTTTTAGGAAATTGAAATTCAAAGGAAGATGGATGAATGCATAAAGCTGGAAAAAGAAGCAGAAATCTTGAGATATGATTTGGAAAAGGCAAAAGGTTTTGAAGAAAAATTTTAGATAATCTCAGTGATGTTTGATAAATTGATTACCTCTCAAAGACTAGAAATGGATAAGAGTGTTTTAGGGTTTGAGGAATGTTAGAGTTCTAAAGAAAAGAAATCCACTGGTAAGAAGACTAGGTACAAAAATGGGAAAATCAAGGAGCTAAGAATCAATTATGGAAAAAATCCTATCAAATGACAATGATGCTAAAAGGTATTTATCTTTCAATGGTGTTTGTTATTCTTGCAAAAAAATTAGTCATAAGGCAATGAACTATAAAATTAAAATGAATGATTCTTTATCATTCTCTAGCAAATGTTCTAAGAGAAAGAAGAATGGATATAAAGTTATTATGTTGGATAAAAGGTAAAAAGGAAAGGTGAATGTTGTTTTTTGTAAGTGTGGAAATCTAGAACACCATGGTAGTAATAGTAGAAGAAAGAAAAATATCTATTCAGACAAGAAGAATGATCAAATCATTGGTCTAGAAGAAGCAAGAAAGGAAATGAAATGGATTTGGAGAAAGGAATCATTAGTCTTATCCGTGTCAACCTCTAGTCTAGATACTCACATCAATTTCTAAGTAAAAGTAGTGGCTAAGGGGGAGCAATCATCAGAAATCTAATAAACCCCCTCATCAATACTTGTGTGATATCATGACAAAAGTATATTTAATGTGGTAACAAGATTAAGGTATTTTCTCAGTCACATGTGTGAAATATGAAGTTTGCAAAATTTGAAAGAATTGAGACATACATAATTTTTGAGGCAATCAACCTACAATTTGAAGCATTTATTGAAAAATCATTTGGAATGGAAGGAATAAATTCAAATAATTTTAAAGGCTTACGTATTTTTGGAGAAGCATGCAAAGTAATTTTATAAGGAAATTCAAAGTTTGATGGTTTGAAGAAGAAATCAAGCGGATTCGAAGTGAGCTTCAAAATCAAGATATCTATACATTTCTTGTTGGCATTTTTAGAGGTATTCATGTTTGCACAATCTTTCATTTTTATTGCTAGGGATAATTCAAAGGTTGCAAATATTGTAGATAAAGTGCAAGTTAGGTTGAAGAGATATTTGAGGAATGTCTCGGAAGAGTCTATTGGTGCATTCTCTTGCATCCCTCTTAGAGTTTTTTCTATAGAAGACATCTATGCATTTTTTTATACTAAGATAGAAGAGATGTTAGTTTATTTTAGCATGCTTTGGGAAAGTGAATTGAAAGAGAACCATGGCACCTACATAGTATTAGTTGAGAAAAAATTGGATGTTTGGAGGAAAGTTCCCTTGTTTGGATTTGAGAAGTATATTTGAATAGTGCTGAACAATTCATGATGAATCTTTGTGGATTGATGAAGCACATTTGATTTCAAGAGAAGCTATTAGAGATGTAACTAGTTTGTGTTCCTCCATACTAGTTCCCAAACTGAAGGCTATGGATGAGAAAGAAATAATTGAGGTTACTAATGCAAATTCTAAAGGGAAAGAGATTGATTTGAGATCAATTGTTGATCTGGTAATAAGGTATAATGCTATGGTCATCGGTCACAAATTTTGTATCCCTTATAGTGACCTTACAATTTCTATTGTTGTTGTACATACTACTATTGATATGGTTAAAAGAGGTATAGAACATGACTTGTGTTAATTACCTCATATACATATTTTGAAGAATTTAAAGGAAATCAAGAAGAGTAAGAATAATACATTTCAATATGGTAATTTGGTTGTATGTTCTCTTTTACTTTTTGAGAGAGTTATCAGTAATAGGAAGGATAGAATGGTCAAATTCAAAGCCTATTTCCTATCAAATTACAAACTTCATGATAAATATTGGTAGTTTAGATGCACAAGAAACTGCCCTTGCTACATTCTTTGGAACATTTAAGATGATAATGAACAAAAGGTTTAGGATTCTAGTAAGTTTTGTTGAAAGGTACTCAAAAATAATAAATTTTTCTTGTGTCTACAGTTTTTTGTCACATGGAAGTAGTTGAATCAAGGTTAGTTTGGATATCTAAATTGGATTATGAAATTTTAGAGGCTGGAGTTGATAATTATGCTAAAAAAAATTTGGAAAGCCCTAAGAATCTCAATGTATAAGGTACCTCCATTAGTGTGACCAAAACAAGGAAGAAAAGGAAGAGTGTTGTTAAGAAAGAAGTTGTAGAAGGAAGTGAGGTTGAACATGAGCATGAAAGAATAAATATTTAGAGAGATTTGGAAGAATTGTAGAAGGTTATTCCTAGTGCTAATTTTGATTCATCTATTTCTATTATGGAGAATCTTTGTGGCATGATTAATTCTTTCAAGGTCTACATCTCTGAACTTGAAGTGTCTACTAGAATTAGGCCTGATGAAGGAAATTTGGAAGATATCAAATAAAAATGTGTGAATGCACATAGTCGAGTGATGAAGGAATTGGAGAGTGTACAAGGTTGTGAAAATGAGATACAATAACTACTTTCTTTTTTCTGAGATTGGTCTGGTAGTACACTAGAAATGATAAATGAGATAAGGATGAGTGAGTCCCAGTTGAGCACTTAGGAAGATACATATAGGTTAGTAGAGGATAAAGATAATTAGAGGTGGTCCTACATTGTGCAGCTTCATGAAAAATTCTTTACTCTATAGGATCAAAGGAAAAATGTTATCAAGAAGTTTTTGGCACTTAGAGACATGATTAAACTCAATCATACTTCTATTTCTAGTGATCTTGGCTGTATTGGTGAATTATCAAAGATTAATCTTAGTTCCAATGCCTTAACAAATGGTGTAGAGTCCATAACTAAGCTTGAGCTATTCTATAACACTCTTGTAAGTGCAAAAGGTTCATGGGAAGAAGGTAAAGCATCCTAGAAGGCTATCCTGGAGAGTCTCGAAGGTTTTTCTTTAGGTTAATTCAATAATGTGAACTCATGTATTTTTTGTTACACTTTGATGCATATATACATATGTACTAGAACCCTTCCTTTTTCATTGATGTCAAAGGGGGACAGATAGAGAGATTGAAAGAGATAAACAGATGGAGAGATAGAGAGATATAGGAAAAACATTTTTGTAAAGAACAGTTTTGATAGGTGGAGTATTCAGAGTATTCAATTACTGGAAAATGTTTTTTTCATGCATGTTGCCATCAATGCCAAAGGGGGAGATTGTTGAGAGCCTTGCAACATGATCATGAGGTATGGATGGTTTGTGTTGGTTGTTCCTATGTTGTCATTGATGTCAACATGGTGATAACTATATGGGAAGTTTGCTTGGTTTATCGGAACTAGTTCTCTACTGGTAATACCCTTTTGTGATGGATCGGTGTGTTGGTATTTGGGTCCAAAATTCTCCACAAGATCTGATATGACTCTAATCTATTAACCATGTTTTCTTGACTCATTCAGGTAGCTATATCCTGGATATTAAGACATATTTTATTGTGAGAAGAAAGTTATCTCTGAAAAATTTTAACTTGGTATCTTACTATTGTTCTGTGTGGCATACCATGTGGGAGACTCTGCATTCTACTAAGGTGAACATTCTTATGTTGTGGTTTTGATGATAGCTCTATGTTGGTAGTATGATGGGAAATTAATGTATTCTTAGATCTGGAAGGTGTTTTATTTGAGGATTATTTGTTGATTTGGAGAATTATGTTCTAGTCTTGGCCGACTTAGTGTATGCAATATATTATGAAGACTAATTATTTTTTATGGATGATAGCGGACTTGGCATAACACACTATATGGATAAAATCTTTAAATCTTATATGGTTCCAATAAAGAAGGTTTTGATTACTTTTGTGTTCATCTAATTAGGCCAACCTAATTGATGATCAAGATATAATTGTACATATATAACATGTTTTGAGGAATGACATGAAGATGAGTAGTGGAAGTGGATATATGGAGTGAAGGTGAAATGAAGAGAAGAAAAGGTGTGTGAAGATCTAAGATTAAGTGCTTTATCAATTGTGACCAGTGTAGTTTTGTTGACCGATTGTTGTGTGAGGTAGTACTTCTTATTTTGAGCTTCAGTGGAACTGAACCCTACACATTGAAGGTGTATTTGGGTTGTGCAGGATCATGATGGGCCAAAAAGTGGTGATATCATGGGTATGTGTAGCGTATGTGGCTGACGACTTTTTTTTACCCAAAATTGATGAAATGAAAAGGGTTTTTAAAGGATATTATTAGCTTTCCACCAATATAAATTATTATTTACTTTGAATTTAATAAATAACTATTATTCATTTTATATTTGAATTACGACTAAAGTCCTGATTGATAGGCTAATTGAAAAACATCTATAGCTTTCAAATGGTATCACATTTTTTGAATCTAAAACACATGCGTCACATTCTATGCTTCACATACTATAGAATTAAAAAAACTGAATTTCATGAAGTTTTGACCAAGTTAAGGTGGTCATACATACAAGTTTTATATTTTTTAAAAGTTGTAATAAAAAAATCATAATTAATTATTTACTTGGAAAAAAATTACAAAAAAATATGCATCACATTGGGACATGAGTCCTTTACTTATATCTAAAATATTATAAAAAAATATTATCATCTTATTATGGTTAGGGTGGTCAGAAAAACACCTTATTTTTTCACTGAAATTTAAGTACTACTGCATTGAAATTTCAAATTTTCACCAAATATATATATATATAAACCTAGTAGTTTAGAAACTACATTCAATTTTCTACAGATTCTATTCTTACATATTTTTGAAATGATATAGATAACTTATTCAAATTTTTATGTCAAGTTGTCTAACTATGATTTTTCTAAATTTTTTGCCACTTAAGGGCCTATTTTTTCCATTATGATCCTGCACATACCAATTAGGTATCAATTCAATCTTTTGGCAGTGAGCCACTATCATTGTATCTTGGTGGTTAGCCATCTTTTGTACTCAGGATATCCATCGCTTTACTCCATGAATGCATTCCCTTTGGTTGTGCATAAATGCATAAAGTTTCCCTTTGATAATGACATTTTTAGTGTGCATCATAGTGGTTTCAACCCTTTGTCTTCCCATGGAAATTTTTCCTTAGATTTCTTCTAGGCCGAGCCTATGCAACCCATAAAACCTTGTGAGGAATTATTTTTCAAATCCTACCAAAAGTTTAAGGTGAAATTCATAGCAAAAATTTCCCTTCAAAACATGCCCCAACCCTTGATTGAGCCTACCATCCTTGATAAAACCATGATTGAACCAAAAGACATTCCAAACAACAAAGACCCACCTAAGACAGAACCTTCACCCATTTCCTACAAAAGACCAAGAGACAACAAAAACAATCCCGCCAAACCTCCTAGAATAAAACAAGTTTACAAAGTAAAAGAGAAAGTGGTTGAACAACCTTTCATGGTTCCTTTCATTCCTCCCCTTAGTGAAGAAAAGAAGCCTATGGTTGATCATCTTTCTCCTACACAAATGCAACTTGAAAACCAAACTAAAAGAAATAGAGGTGCCAGAGAGCATAGGAATAGACACCATGCCCTTGCTCATTGGTTAAATAAAGAAATAAACAAAGAAAATTAAGATCCAAACTTGACTCAAGTAATGCATGATGAGCCTACCCCTTCCTAGAAATAAAAATATCCTATTTAATGCAACCACAATAAGAGTTGAACCCTTCTTTCGAAATTATCATTCGACCTCCTGATGTGATTAATTTAGATGATTATGAGGAGATTACTAAAATTGATGAGGAGGTGCATAATGAATTGAATACATTATTTTCCTCTTCCATGAACTTAAACGACAATTCTCCTGAGAAGATTGTCCAACCTAGTAATGACCCTAGTTTGGCACTTACTATTTTCCCTTTAGCTAGTTTTTTGCTTTTGGCATACAATGAACATGATTGGGATGTGGACAAACTACTTTAGGTTGACTCGCATGTGCCTTACTAGTCTTTTGCATTATTTCTTTTTCATTTTTTTCTTTTGTGTGATTGCATAAGTGTAATGTGATCCCTCATACTATTTTGTTTGATGTATCTCTTTCCCTTTGTGGCATTCCTCTATTTGTACCTTCATTCTTCTCTATGTCATAAATCTTTTATCTTTTCTTTTATATTTTCCATTTTTCTTGTGTTTTTTCCATTTGGGGATGATGCAAGGCATTGAGACCTTTAGGTCTCTTCCATGTTGACCCAAAATCTTTTCCTTTATCTTTTCTTTATTTTGTGTTTTCCTTTCGGGGATGATGCAAGGAATCAAAAGATTAATGTCTCTTCCATGTTGACCTAAAAGGTTTATCATTGTTTTCGCTCTCTTTGTGTCATTCTTCTAGTTCTATGAGTATTTGGGGAATGATGATAGTTCTGAGCTCTCTAAAAACATTGTAGCAAGAACATACTGACCCAAAATCCATAGATCCCTCATGTTTTTGTAGTTTCTTTTTGGGGGAAACCCCTCTCTTTTCCTTTTTCATGACGTAGCTTTATTTGGAAACATATGACTTGGCATAGGGCTTTCCAAGTTAGCTCTCATGTCTTCTTTATTGTTAGCATTTATCATTCGCTACTTTAAAGTAATTTC
Organism: Sequoia sempervirens; assembly: GCA_007258455.2. Taxonomy (NCBI): domain Eukaryota; kingdom Viridiplantae; phylum Streptophyta; class Pinopsida; order Cupressales; family Cupressaceae; genus Sequoia; species Sequoia sempervirens. The sequence continues at coordinate 658,684,100 of VDFB02193867.1, forward strand.
TCACAGCATGGTTTTTAGCAATTTCTTTAAATTGAGGGCATACATTGACATTATTCTTTTGCATTTTTCCTTTTCATGTTTCATGGTGTAGTCTTCTTACTTTATGCAATGTATTTTTTGCTTTGTGGTTGACATTGAGTGTGATTCCCCTCAAGAGCATTATCTATCCTAGCATATTGCATTCTTCTTAGTGGCTTGATGCAACATACTGCATCCCCTAAGTTGTGATCTTTTATTATTTGATTTCTCCTCTCTTGGAGCATTAGGCACAATGTCCCCTAAGTTAATACCTCGCATGAACTAAGCAAGACTCCTTTAAATGTTCTTTACAATTTTCATTTACAAATTTTTGGTTATATGGCTACCTTGCATAAAACACCTTGCATTCCTGTGGAGCCATCTTGTTTGTTCATGAGTTCCAAGCATACAATTTTTTGCTTGCCTCATGAAGCTCAAAGTCCATTGTTGTGTGGCGCCTTGTCAAAGTTATCAGGAGGTATAACTTTGGTATGGTTTGATGGGAAGTTGATCTAAGGAATGAATTTCCCTTTGCCACAAGTGTGTGTGTGTGAGAGCACATACCGACCATGTGTGTATGTGTCTCACCTTCTTGGATTACTCACCCAACAAACAACCTAGAGTTATATTTCCTCAAAGTGAGCATTTACTTTTTAGACAAACAACCTAGATTTGATCGACATCATGATGGAAAAACGGTTGAGCCTTGATACAACCCACCCCTTTTTACCTTTCTTTTCTCTTTGTCTTTGGAAGTGTTTTCTTGTGCCGTGTTGTTCTTCTTTATATCATTTTCATGTGTGTCATTTTGTGCCTATGCTTGTTTGCCATGGGATCTTGATCTTGGGGGCTTGATCACCTCTCTTGATCATTGTTATCCTATCTTACTAGAATTCATGCACTTTGACCCCTCTTGATGCATGTTTTTCTACTTTAGTGTGAGCTTGAAGCAAGTTCATCCTCTCACTAAAGTGGGGGCTAAATGTGGCAATGGAAAAAGTATCCCTTTACTTTTCCTTCCTTGTTTGGGCCCTCCTTGTTAAACTGAGCTTAATGTTGTCTTGATTTAGTGTTCTAATGTGTTTGACACATTCACATTAGGTCTTGGGACCTTGTGAACTAAAAGGAATTAATTAAACCTTAAGGTGTTGTAAAGTGTTGTAATACACTTTCACACTTTTCTAGTGTTTTCATAAATAATTGGGTTTTTTTATGCTTTAATTGGCCTTATTTTTTATCCATAAGCCTAATTTAATGCATCATTTTGAGGGTAATCCTAATATAATCAACATCCAATCATAATTCAAGTGTTTTTAGGTTGTATGGCCTAGATTTAGTGATCTACGACTCATACACCACCTTGGGCATATGGGTCCCACCTAGGTTTTTAAGTCTCAGTTTGGATTTTACACCTTTCTAAGTATTTTTGAAAATTGTCCCATAATTAATGCCTAATGGGACTTATATGCCACTTCTAGTGTATGAGTCTTGTGTGGCCCAAAATCAAAATTAATTCAAATTTTTGGCATGATTTATCCTCGTAGATCTGATGTTAGCTTGTACTTTTGTAATTTTGGGAAATTTGGCATAATTAAGTATAAATTATACAAGGTTCTTTTACTCATTTTCACCTAAGCATTCAAGAGATCATCCTAAGCCTTCTAGTATTCATGAATTATAGAAAATTGGAGTTCACAAGAGAAATAAAGTGTTTACAAGAGCATTCAAGAGTCTTCAAGGGCTAATTATCAAGTGTTTTAGAGCATTATTCAAGCATCATGTCAAAGTCTTCTTGCATCATGTTTGTTTTTGAGATAACAATTGTGATGTAGGGTTTTATGATTCAACCAAGAATTCAATTCAAGATCTATCACATTCAAGAAAAAGGAAAGATCTAGATCCATTGGATCCATTTCATACATGGTTGGAGCCTCTTATTTCTAGGGCTTGGTGAGTTGCAACATTATATTTTGTTCATTCATCATTCTCCATTATTATTTCATTTCCTTTCAAGGTTTGATTACCAAAATGGGGTTTGACCAAAGAAAACCCCTTTCCACTAACAAAACAACATTTTTTCCCTCTCTTTAGTGTGTGTTTTATAGGTTTGGGTTGAAGACACATTGAAGAGAAAGTTTGGGGAAAGTTTTCAAATTTGTCACCTCGCATTAGAGATCATTGGGAGACTTCTACAAGTTGTAAATCAGGGTTTTGAATCCAAAAATCAATTAGAAAGGAAAAAGTAGATATTGAGGAGAAGATTCAAGCTTTGAAGCTTTAGAAAACCCTAACTAGACTGATATGCTAGTTCTAGCATGTGAGTCCCAGTATAGGTCATTTTCCAGATTTTTGTAGTTCTAGACACCCTTTCACTAGATTTCAGTTTCTACCCAAAAATCCTAATCTAGGACTAAATCACCCAGTTTGGCATATGAGTCCCACTCAGCATTAAATTTAGTTTTTTCAGTATTTTAGAGCTTAATTGAGTCTTCTTCAAGTTTCCAAGTGCACACATTTCATCTTGCAATTCTTTGTTCTATTCTATTTGCTTTTATAGGTCATTTAGTGAAGTATTGCATTTCATTTGTCTTTTCAATCCCTAGCTTGGTGGTGAAACCCTCATTAGTTTATAATCATACCTTAGGACAACCCTATTACAAGATCTCTTTCTCTTTTGCACATCTTAGATTGATATCTCTAGTGTTTCCCTTCAATGAAATGATTGGGAGATGTGTTTGCTCTATTTCCTAAACCATAAGTAGCAATTTCCATATTTTCTTTTTTCTTAGTCATTTAATTTAATAGAAGCATTCACATTTAAGAATTAAACTAATCTACTCTTAGAATCCAATCACTAAAATTATAGTGGCACTCAAACACGGTTGGATCCTGGGTAAGTGCACCAAGATGGTTCCCAAAAGGGGGGCTTAAGTGGCCACTTTTTTTTTCTGAAATTAGGAAATGCTGACCTTGGACGTGAAATTGAGGATAGTTACACTCAAAATTTTGAGATGGAACAAAAACAAGGATCGAAGTGCTCTGAGTCTACTTTCTAAACTACTGATTTATTTTGAAAATGGTTGAGATTAAGGGGTTCAAAATGGGATGTACACAAATTGGTGTTGTTTTTGTTAGAAAAACATAACATAGCAACTCTTGTACGACCTGAGCACGGTGAATTTTTTTTTAGTACTTTTTTAATTGCTATGGTCAGAAGTTAGCTAACAACATCTAGTTGATGCACAATTTTTTTGCTAATTTTTTATTGAATATTTGATTTTTTACTAATTTTCTAAATGGGAACTTCCTAAAAAGAAGAATTTTGGTCGTACTCCCCCTACAAATGTTGGAAAGTAATAGATTTTTTTAAAATTTTAATTTTTAAAATTTGTAGAATGGAGTCTAGTTTCTAAAAATGTAATTTATTTGAAATTCGATGAACGGTTAATTTAAAACAAAAAAAAACACTGCTTTTTGACAAAAAACAAACATACAAATAAAAGGAATTATGGATGAAAGGTCTAACATTGTCATAAAGTGAAAAAAATACATCGTTGGAAAGCTAAGAGAGAACTTAACATTACCCATGTGTTCGATATTGAACTAGATACAATCCTGACCTTGAGCACGAACCCGATTATGTGAAAAATTGTAGAATTTGCCAAAAAAATGTCTCTGGTCATTGGGAATGCCCTCCAAGCCTTTGGGTTGGTATTTCAAGGAAAATACCAAATCTAAGGCTCGAGGATTCCCAAAGAAAAATATAACACGAGCTCATTATAACGTGCACGCGTTATAACACGAGCATGTTATGTATTAGTTTTGACATTTTTTGCTTCTCCAGGAAACATATCTAGCAACACATAATGCACTCGCGTTATGTCTTCCTTTAGTTAAATGCCACTTTTTTGAATTTTTTTTCATATATTTGTATGTATATTTATGGTGGTGTGTCATGTATGTATGCCTATATGTATGTATTTATACTTATGGGAGAGAGGGTGAGAGAGGGTGGGAGTGGCAGAGAGTGTGGGAGAGAGGGTGGGGGAGAGTGGGAGAGTGTGGGAGAGAGTGGAAGAGTGTGAGGAGAGTGGGAGAGTGGGAGATGGTCATAGAGAGTGGGAGAGATAGTGGGAGAGAATGGGAGAGAGTGGGAGAGAGTGTGGGAGAGTGGGAAAGAGTGTGGGAGAGTGGGAGAGAGTGTGGGGAGGTGTGGGAGAGTGGGAGATAGGGTGGAAGGGAGGGGAAGAGAGAGGGGAGTGGAAAGAGAGTGGGAGAGAGTTGGAAGTGTGGAAGAGGGTGGGAGAGGGTGGTTGATAGTGAGAGAGTGGGAGAGGATTTAGGGTAT
>VDFB02193867.1:658688565-658842240 GCA_007258455.2 Sequoia sempervirens
AATGCAATGTAATCAATGATATGAATATAAACTACAAAAATATATTTTTTACAATTTATTAGTTAAAATATTTATTTTATTTTCTCTCTATATCTCTATGCTATGGAAATGCCTTTAAATTTTTTTTTAAAAAAAATTATCTCTTGTTCTACTTTTTTTTACCTTTTTTTCAAAATCTGATTTTTTGTAGACTTGTTCCCGATTTTTTCAAAAAATATTATACTTTTGGTTTGCCGATTTTTTCCCCAAAAGATTTTTGCTGCTATGGTATAAACACATATCTTTTTTTAATATCAAGGATACTTTTTGAAACTTCCATGCATTGCTAATCTAAAAGGAAAGGTCTTTTTCCTAATCTGTATGTAGCCATGCTTTTGACATTGTCAAAAAGAGCAAATATGGACACCATCGATAATAAAGATTTGTATTAACCAAATAGCCATGTACACATAAATCAATAAATGTCGATACAAGTATAAAATATAGTTACAAAATAGCCATATAGGCTTACGAGAATGCCATCTAGGCATACAATGCAAAATATATCCAATACAAGATATGTACAAAATTGCAATGTCTAGGCATACAACAAAGGGCTCTAGAATCAAAATTCATTTATCTCCATGCTCTGGAAATAAATTCTTTCCCTTTGTTTGGAAATCTGATGGCGATAAGTTTGTCACTCATTTCTATTGTGCTCGAGGAGTGCTCCTGCTACTCCTCCTACAGTTTAGCTCCTGGTGAAGTTTTAACTGTTACAATAAGTAAAGACATTAATATATATAGAAATTACATTATAAGAAATGATATATTTAACAAAATAATCACTTACGGCCATCTCATGATCACTCTCCACAATGGAAATATTTGCATGTCGATGCTCAAGCGTGCTCAAACCCTGTATAAACCATCCAAATAGGAATTAAACTGGGAATCAATAATGGTTTGATTTTTCACTAGAACTAACATCTATAACAATGAATGTAAATTGAAATTTAGTAATCTACCTCATACCTCCTATATCAGAGCCATGGAGGATTGTATAGCAGATGAAACACTAATATCCATTTCCCTTGTAACATTTGGAGGTGTTTCCACAACCAACATTTGAAAATAAAACAACAAATTATTCAATCACAAAAAAGTTACAATAGCAATCCACGTCATGACTTATAATGTATGAAATCTAATGAACAAAATTTTGAGTACAAGTATTAAACTATATAATTCTAGTAGGCCCTCACAGTTTGATAGGAAGACCAAGCATGATGGGGAGAAGAACACATACTCCATTTTGAAGGATGGGAAGACTTACAACCTTTCACCTCTCTTAGAAGAAGACAAGGCAAAGCATGGAGGGCCTAGTGTTTTGATGGTGGGTGAGAAGGAGTTCATGAAGACCTTAAAGGAAGGAGGAGGAAGAGGATTCTTCCTAATTATGAAGCCAAAAAGTGAAGTAGATTTTCCCACAAAGAAGAAGGAAGATGCACCAAAGGAAGGAAATAATGGTGAATGAATTACCTAGTTACCTACCTCCCATTAAGGATATAAGCCACCATATTGATCTCATTCTAGGGGCTACATTTCCCAATAAGGTTGCATAGAAGATGACACCTGCTCAAAATGAGGAGATTGCAAGACAAGTGCAAGAGTTGTTGGATAGAGGGCTAGTGAGGAAGAGTTTGAGCCCATGTGTTTTTCCTAATGTCCTAGCACCAAGGAAGGATGGGAATTGGAGAATTTTCACTTATTCAAGATCCATTAATATGATCACAATCAAATATAGGTTCCTGATGCCAAGAATGGAGGACCTCATGGATTGTCTATTAGGAGCATCTTACTTTTCCAAGATTGATCTAAAGAGTGAGTATTGTTAGATAAGGATCAAAGAGGGGGATGAATGGAAGACAACTTTTAAGACTAATGAAGGGCTCTATGAGTGCTTGGTGATGCCCTTTGGGTTATCAAATGCCCCTAGTATATTTATGCACCTTATGAATGAGGTATGGAGACCTTTCATTGGAAAGTTTGTTTTAGTTTATTTAGATGACATCCTTGTGTTTAGCATGTCTAAAGAAGAACATTTGAAGCACCTTGACATGTTACTAAGGAGGTTACAAGAGGAGAAGTTATTGATCAACATGGAAAAGTATGAATTCATGAAGGAATAACTAGTCTACCTTGGTTTTGTCATCTCCAAGGGAAGTTTGAAGATGGATCCTTCAAAGGTGGATGCTATTCTTACTTGGACTTGCAAAATCCATGGGAGATGTGAGAAGCTTCCATGGACTTGCAAGCTTTTATAGAAAGCTCATCAAGAACTTTAGCCAAATTTGTGCACCAATCTTGGACACCATCAAAGGAGGTAACAAAGGTAAGTTTTCTTGGACCAAAGAGGCTGATAAAGGGTTTGAATATCTAAAAATGAGAGTAGCACAATAGCCTATGCTTATGCTCCCTGATTTTGATAAATTTTTTACCATTGAGTGTGATGCTAGCAATCAAGCTATAGGGGTTGTTTTGAGCCAAGAAGGCAGACCGGTTGCATTTTACAGTGAGAGGCTGAATGAAGCAAAGAGGAAGTATTCTTCCTATGATTTGGAATTGTATGCTATGGTCCAAGCCATCAAAAAGTGGAGGCACTACTTGTTACCTAAAGAACTTTTTGTTTATATTGATAATCATGCCTTGAGTTTTTTGAATGCACAGGACAAACTCAGTCATAGGTACATGAAGTGGGTAGAGTCTTTGCAAGCCTATACTTTCACAATAAAGCATAAGAAGGGCCAAGAAAATAAGGTGGTAGATGCTCTCAATATAAGGGCACTTGTAGTGCAAGAAATCCAACCCCAAAGCATGGGGGTCGAAGCATTGAAGGATATGTATCATGAAGATTTAGATTTCAAGGAGGTATACAATTTTTGTGAGCAGCATTTGAATTCTTTTCACGGTGAATTCTCTAAATTTTTATTGCAGGATAGTTTTCTCTTCAAAGGAAGCCAATTGTGTGTGCGTAAATGCTCAATGAGGAAGAATATCATAAAGGAGAAACACAGTGGGAGTCTTGGAGGTCACTTTGGCCTTGACAAGACCTTAGAACAAGTTAGGAGATTTTACTATTGGCCAAAGTTGCAGGTGGATGTGAGAAGGTATGTGGAAGGCTGCACAATATGTCAAAGGGCAAAGGGAACTTCATCAAATGCAAGACTCTATCAGCCACTGCCCATTCCCAATAGGCCTTGGGAGTGTGTAAGTATGGACTTTGTCTTAGAGTTACCTAGAAACCAAAGAGGTTTAGATAGTATCTTTGTGGTAGTTGATAGATTTAGTAAGATGGCACATTTTCTTCCTTGCAAATTCACCAATGATGCATCTCATATAGTAAGTCTCTTCTTTAAGGAGGTTGTTAGGATACATGGACTACCTTTAAGCATTGTTTCTGACAGGGATTCTAAATTCATTGGTCACTTTTGGAGGACCTTGTGGAAGAAACTCAAGGAAAAAATTTGTCCTTTAGTTCAAGATACCATCCACAAATGGATGGAAAAAATGAAGTGGTGAATAAATCATTGGGAAACCTCTTAAGATGCCTTACCAAGGAGCATGGACAAGCTTGGGATCTGAGTTTACCTCGGGCTTAATTTGCATATAATGACTCCATGAATAGGAGCATTGGTAGAAGCCCTTTTGAAGTACTCTATGGCATGCAACCTAGAGGGGTCTATGAACTAAGAGATCTACAAGGAGTTGCTAAGAGAAGTGCTCAAGGTGAGGACTTTGTTGTTACAATCAGGGATATTCATCAAAAAGTGAAGGAAACGCTTCAAAAGAATGTTGAGAAGTATAAGGAAAAGGCATATTTAAAGAAGAGGAATGTCTAATTCAAGGTTGGAGACTTGGTGATGGAACACTTGAAGAAGGAGAGGCTTCCAAAAGGAAAGTATACCAAACTCATGATGAAGAAGATAGGACCTTGCAAGGTGGTCCACAAGTTTGGCCAAAATGCTTATGAAGTAGAGCTACCTCCTGGGGTGGAAATCTCTCCTATCTTCAACATTTTTGACTTGTATCCTTTCAAAGATTTTTTGAATGCAAGTGATGGAGTAGGTACAATAGAAATGGAGGATGAAGATTGGGTGAAGGAACTACCCCCCAACCAAACTATGACTCTTGAATGCATCCTAGACACCAAGGAGACAAAGAAGACTAGAAGGAAGGTTTACAAGGAATACCTGGTCAAATGGAAAGTTCTACCTAAAGAGGATGCAACATGGATGTTAAAAAATGATATTAAAAAGCATGGAACTATTGTAGAAGACCTGATCTCAAAGAGGACTTGAGATCTTTTTCTTGCTTGGGAGTATGGTGTAGAAGCACCCATGGGTCTAAGAGACCTAGAATACTTTTTCATGTTTTTTTTCTTGGTTTATGGATGGATAAGGTCTTATGGACCACTTCAATTCTTTGTAGTAGGTCTTCTAGGTTTTTGGTTGAGTTTTTGGTCTTGGTAACCAACTTCTTTGTACAACAAGGTCTCCATCCTCCTTTGTAAGTCTAGTGCATCTTGGAAAAATAAGGAAAAAGGATGCCTTGTTGTATCTAGACACCTTAGGGGAGTCACCTTACTTTTGGAAAAGGTTTTAAATGTCTTTGACACATTTTGGAAGGCCCTTTGTGGTCGAGTTGGTAGAAGTTGCTCACATTGCCTTAACTAGGCAATTAGAAGTCAAAGCATGAGATTAGTTGTTTTCCAATGTCTGTCTTTTCAAAAGACAGTTGCAAGAAGTTTGAGGGATTTTGTAAGACTTCAAATATGCCTCTCTTGGTCAAGGCAAGGTTTATTTTGGTGTTTTTAAGAAGTTTCAATAAGAAGTTTGTTGTTTTTCCTATGTTTTTGTGAAGAATTTGTTGATCCTATACTTGGTACGGACTATATGCTCACTTTCATGCTCCAAGCCCATAATGGTTGGATAGGTAATTGAATAATATCTCCTTTGGCATTGGAGTGGTGATATTTCATTGAGTATCAAGGGAGATATTCTAATTTCTCTATCGGGTGGTCTGAAAACCCTTAAAATCAGGGTTTTGGGTGAAAAATGTATATTTCTTCCATTCCAACTTTACAAAATTGCTAAATCTTAGTGGGATAGAAGATATAAGGTTGTGATATCATTTCCTAACTATTTTGGAGAAAAAAAGGCTCATTCTTGGAAGTTGTGCATGAATTTTGGCTTGACATCTCTATGTGGCAAGCATAATTGACAAGCAAAAAAATGAGTTTTTTCTTGATTTTGAAGAATCTGTTTAAGAGGAACTTAGGAATGGTGGAAATAGGTGTGGAGAACCTATAGGAGTCTGAATTTTGGCTTTGGGGTGAAGGGGAGAGCCTAGATAGTCAATACCTAGGTGTAGGTCTGTGAATTAGGCCTTTTGGAGCAGCAGTAGAAAGGGCCATTGTGAGTGATGTTTTGACAGTCAAGAGGAAGGGTTTTGGAACCTTGTAGCCTTGGTCCATCTTAGGGGTTTGAATCCATAGGTTTGGTGTCTTAACAATCTTCCTTGTGTTTTTTATTCTGATTGTCCTACCGGGCAAGGGTTGCAAGCCTTAAGAGAGAATGAGGTCTAAGTCACCATAGTGAGGGGTGTTTGTTGAAACCTAAATGCTAGAGGGTTGTTAAACCTTGTTTTGACTTAATGAGACATGATCCAAATGTTTTCAAGCTTTGTGAGTGGTCTGAGTTGTGAACACTATGTGTGTGGGGTTGATCTCTTAAAAAATAGTGGAGTTTAGGACTCATGAGAGTATTTGAGAGAAGCATTCAGTGGAGTGACTTTGCCATTTGTGATTGTGAGTTTTTCTTCCTTGCCACTCTGCATCATTTCTAAAGCTTATGCAAGCTATTTCCATGGTGTTTGTGGTGGTGGCATAAACCCTCCTTTGTAGGGCTTGATTTGTGCATAGAATAAGCTTAGTCAATAAACATGATGTGAGTAATGTCTTGGAAGTTAGATGAAATGATTGAGGTGTAAATGGTTGATTGTAGTATCTTGATCTTGAGGAACTAGTTGGTAAAAGTGAAAATTTGGTGAGTTGTTTAAGGAATTGAAAGATTCGGCTTTGAATTCATATAAATTGATGATGACAAAGGTGTGTTAGGATCTGATGGATATAGGTTGTAAAATGAAAGATTGGTTTTTGGTTATTTTTCCTAGGTAAAGAAAATTGAGTGGAAGGGTACCTTGGTGAATGATGAAAGAGTGGATTGTTTAGTGACTCTAATTAGGTTTCTTGTGCACGGATCAGTCATTTTTGTTGATAAATAAGATATTTGAAGCTTGAGGATGATAAGAAGTATTGAAATGAGTTGGCTTGTTGTTGCCTTCTAGTTTGCAAATGAAACAATGTGATTTTTGATGAAAAGAGATAAATTTTAGTTGCTTATTCAATTTGATCTTCTCCTAATTCAATTGGGTCAGATGTTGGTGCAAGAGCACCTAGGTCATCAAATACTTTTCAATTTTGCAAAAGGGATGAGTATTCAAATTTGTATTCAGTCAATCACAAAAGTTCATGGAAAAATTATGTAAAGCATGTTCAAGGTCATATGAGGTCTTATTTGAATGTATTTAAGGTTATGGGTAAGTTATAGGTGGTCAAAGTGGGAAAATGCAAACAATGCAATAATGTAATATTGTTAAAAGTTATTAAATTGACAAAAACAAGGAAATCAGGCATATTAAGGGTTAAAAGGGGTAGTTTCAACTGATGGAAAGATAGTTATGGAAAAGGAAATATCTTTAAAAGGCATGTAAAGGCAAGAAAAAGCAGAAGTTTGTGTTCTTGTAATTAGATTTTAAAATAAAAATTCCATGTCTCTGAGTTTGCAGCATTACTCTGGATTGTTTTGTTTTCTTGTGTTGGTAATTTAGGAACCCCCAAAGTTAAATCATAGTGTGAATAAATGTAAAGAGAAGTTAGTTTCCAATTTCAAGAGTTGGACTTGGTTAGTTTTAGGAAACAAAAAAATAAGAGGCAGTTTTCAGTGCCCGATAGAGTCCTTTTAGAAGCAAGTTTGAGAGTCCAATAGGGTTTCTCTTCACTACTCCACCAATGTAGGTCAAGTAAATTGGTGGAGTAGGTCAATGTTAGGATTTTTTGCATTTTTTGATGATTGTAAGTGCAGGGAAAAGAAAGAATAACATGGCAGAGTTGCTGCTACACTAGAAAATAGAGGATTTTCCTACACAAAGTGATACTATAGTCATGGGTCATGAATAAATAAAGTGTGCAAAGGCTTGGCAAAGATATAGAAGGTATTGGAAGACATAAAAAATCATTTTCTAGGTGGTGGCCAGAGAAATAGAGGTTTGCAAGAGTATTTTTCAGAAAACCCTCCTTGATTTGTGCTTTTACACCCTATAAACCAGGGTTTATTGGATCAGAACATTTTCATGGTTTTCAGTCCCTATAAATGGAGAAATCTTGAGTTATAAGACATTCTTGAAGACCATTTTGAGGTTTTGAAGGGGTATCCTTTGTAAAATAGGCCTAATCTACTAGCCTTTCTTTAGAGGACAGTCTGAAATCTGATGATTTTATTTATGTCAAACGTCTAAGAACTTTGATATGTTGTGATGTGCTCGAAAGTGTTTCTAAATGTGCATTGAGTTTTTTAATAAGCTTTGAGATAGGAATGTAACTACCCAATTCAATGGTTGATAGACCTACTAGAGGAATATGATATTGTCCAATCAAAATAAAGATGTTTGTTTAAACAATGGAAAGGATGATATTGAGTGCTTGGTTACTTTCAAACTAATGATATGATTGATGTTACTAAATTTGGTTAAGGTGTATAAGACATGTTTGGTGACTTTGATGGTTGGATGGGTGAGTATTATATTGAAGCCTTTTGAGAAAATTGGTGATTAACCACAAGATGATAATCAAGATTTTGTTGTAGCATGAGTTTGTAACCTGTAAATAGACTACTGCAGTCAAAATATAGTGAGTACAGTGCTTGATAATGGACTGATAATAGTGAGGTATGGTTTAGTTGATTTGTTGCCTTGGTGAATAAATGAAAGGATGAATTGTTCAAGTGTCAATAATCAGGTTTATGTTGTTTTTATGGTGGTTGAGAATGATATGAATCCAATTGATTAAGTCAAAGTTTTCTTTAATATCCATTTTTTGCTTTGAATGAGTCAATTGGAATACTGATTAGTGGAATGATGAATGATGGCCCATGGAATGCCTAAGAGAATTTGAGTGGATTTTGGTTGAATGAAAAGTAGATTTCTAATGAAATTATATTTGATCTTCTCCTAATTCTATTTGGGATTGAAATCCCTTGAAGAAATTATGTTGATGGTGTTTGTTGGATGCTCTGCATCAGATGTACCCTGATGATTGAGTGTTTTAATATGATGCTCTGCATCACTAACTACCTTGTCCATGCTATTGCTTACTATTATGGTTTCACAGATTTTTTCCAAGAATCCATACTTTGTCATGCCAGTGCACCTTTGGAAGCACATGCCTACATGTGAAGTAATTGCATCGTGCTGCTTATGTTGACTTTCTAAAAAACTATATTGTACAATTGAAATTTTGTCATCTATCAACATCTAGTTATTAGTTATGGAATTTGAAGTAATGCTTTGAGTTTGAATGATGTGTAATGCAACGTAACCAACAATATGAATATAAACTACACAAATCTATTAAGTAGAATTCATTAGTTAATTTATCTTTATTCTATTACCTTCATGCACGTTTGAGTGAATCACTAGCACTAGGAGGTGTTTGCTTGAAACCACCAATATTAACCTGTTCAACATCCAAAATCACATGTATTAAAATACCTTTCATAAAACAATGCTATTAACATTTAATAAATTTATAATTGTTTACTAGTTGCATACCCCACTGATAGGTGTACTGCAAAAATAAGTAGGTGGAGGACCGGTGTATCTAGTCTCAACACTATGACCCTGCAATTTTATTAAAATAATAAAACTAAATTAGTTAGTCATGCATTTTAAAATTGAAATTTAATAAATTAAAGTAAATGAAAATGTTGACTTTTACCTGACTATCAATGCCATATGCACAATTTAAAATGTCAGTTGTCCTCTCCATCCCTGTAACAGCATATGGATCCTGTGTAATAGCATACAGATCTTGCGTAGGAGCATATGGATCCTATGTAGCAGCCTCCTAAGTGTTGGTGGGGTCATATGAACAAGTCGCCCCGCAAGATTGACACACATGGGTTCAAAGGCCACCACCCGAAGACTCCCTTGGATGGCACTGTACAATAGGGATAGTATGATGGATGACACTCTAGGTCAAAGTGTTGATCGCTTGCAATGTCTCTACGTCAGCACTCTCCTTTGCAATGACAATCATAACAATGTGCTCACGAGGCATCCTAGCGAGAGGTCATCTCCCTTGCCACGTAGGATCCGGCTATGCACCGGGCCTATCCTGAGCCGACCCCCCACCTCTCCCCTAGAACTCCCTCATATCAAAATAATTTGGGATTTGGTTCAATACAAACTCACTATATAGTTTCCTAAGAAAATATTGGGGGACTTCACAATTGTTGCACAATGGGTAATCAAAGACCAAGTACAACCTATCATAAAAACGGTTCCTAATCTCTTGGTGGTGGCACCAATGAATAGGAACCCTCTTCGCATTGAGGCTAAGATTTTGATTTGTTCTAGGGTCAGTGAATAATGAGCACAAATCACCTTTAGTAATTTTTAAATCTTTTACTTGTTTATATGATGGCTTAATTGCATAATATGCCCTAGCTGCCTGCCTCCTATCTTGCCATCTCGTTATTTGTTGGGTTATTGAATCTACATTTTTTAACATCTCTTTCATTGAATTTTCTAGTGTCATTCTTTCTGTAGTTGAAGCATTTGGATCACTCAACCTACTGATAAGATCCTCAATTTGTTTTTTGTTGTTTTCAATTTCACTCCTCAAATTTTGTTGAGTGCCAAGAGGGTGTTGAGTGATTGGTGGGGGAGGTTGATTTTGTTGAGGATTTTTTTGAGGAGGATTTGCTTGTTCTTCTTGTTGACAATTTTTAGGATTTTTAGGATTATTTTCATCTCCTACAAATTAAAAAAAAAAATCAAATCTAACCTAAAATAAACAAAATCAACTTGAAACTAATAAATTAAAAACAAATAGAAAACAATAATTACCTCATGCACCTCTTCATCGTCATGGCACCATCTTTGCAAACGAAAAGCAACTATTTTTGATTAATTTTGTAGAATGCCTCCTCCTAGAATGCGAGTGTGAAAATGAGGGTTTTTGGCCACAGGCAGAGCAGAAAAACAGAGAAGAGAAATGAATAGCTTTCACCTTTTTTTTCTTTTAAAATGCCATAATGCGAGCGTGTTATAATGCACTCGCGTTATGGAATTTTTCAATATTTTTTTGAAGTTGGCCACAAAAGTGTAACCCAACTTCATGCACCTGCCCTCCTATATCATCTAAAATATGCAATCTAAATCTAAACAAAAAAAGTAACATAAGATTAAATTAAAAGGGGTTGTAACTATGATATAAAGGGAGGGGCCTTACACAGGGGTCTATAGGACCCCCATATCTGTTGATGCAACAATTCTAACAATCGTAGGGATGGTGTATAGGATTGTTAGACCCAATTGGGAAACTATCATCCATCGTTGATGTTGTCAAGTTCAACAAGCCAGGTTTTCCCCAATCACTATCCCTAGTCATGTGGGGAACCTCTAGTCACTGAAATGGAAAATCTATTCCTTAAAAAAAATTAATATAATTTTATTAATTCGTTAAAGACCATTTAATGCTAAGAAATTTTGAAAAATTAAAATAGATTTTATACATTTTGGAGTTTCTCACTCAACCATCTCTTGAGCATCACCACTACTCTTGTAGCCACCTTGGTACCACTAGCTAGGAAAGGATGTCATATATAAATCTCTTACAAAAATATGTCATTTGATCCATCTTAATCCTTATGTATTACTTTTCTTTCAAGGGTCATACATTTCACCCACGATTTCCATTTTTCAACTTCCAATAGTCATTAAAATCTCTCTTGAATAAGTATTTATTGGTATAGGTTTTTTCATCATATTTTTTGTGTTAGAAGTTGGTTCTTAAATCTAGACATTACTCTAAGATAATTTCGTGGTCATAAATTTTTCATATGGAATTGATTTTGTTATTTTGAAATGGCATTAGAGAGAAATTGTAGTGTAATACATAATGGATCATGTATATTTTTATTTTGGTAAGAAGAGAGATTATTTTAATTGCTTAAGCACTTGTAGGAGCTTCATATTTGAGGTGTGGTTGCATGATCATTCAAATGATTAAACTTGGGCACAAACTTATGGGAGTGCATTGCTTTATGAGACCAACATCATGTTATAATTTTTTTTGAGATTATTTACTTTTTGATATAGGTTTTTAGATTTTGGACTTTAATAACAAGTACAAAGGTTGTCTTTTGGTTTGAGGACATGGTTTCATATACATATAATACTAGGAGTCTCAATTTAGTGGGAGTTGAGTACATGTACACTACTGATTATGATTATGGTTTCATAAATATCTAGGTACATTTGAGCACTAGAATGACATGATCATGTATTTTATTAGGTGGTGGAAGTGTGGCTTAGTTTTGGGAGATTTTTCTTATCTCTTAGATTCTTGTTTGGTTTCTTATCTATGATTATTCATCTATGGAATTTTTTGGAAAATCAAATATTTTGTTTATTTAGTGTTTGAGTATTGAGGTATGCATGATTAATTCTTTTATATCTTAGTTCATAGGTTACTAATGTGATGACATGTTTGCATTTTTCATTATTAGGGATCTACTATTGATACAATTTTTGAGAATTTGAAACTCATTTATTATAGTGGGATGAATCAGATGAGGATTGTTTATATCCACAATATTGATTTAGTGTTGGAGCATACTTTGTTAGTTGACCTCATCTATGTTTTTGCATTAGTATGTTGAATTGGGAAAAGAGAATGGATTATTATGGTGCTTGTATGATCAATTTTTGGGACTAGTAACATGTTTATCATGATTTCATAGATGGATTGGATACATGGTTTAGTGTGATATTTTAGAAATGAGGGTTTATTCGCTTGGTTTGAATATAATAATTCTACTTTGGCATTATTTGTATTATAGATGAGTGTGAGTGGATGATGATGATCTTTAGATTAGGAGATATTTTTCATGATACTATAGAAAGCTTATCTCAACGTTTAGTGGTAACATTAGTAATGATGTGTATTCATCACATAATGATGAATAATCTTCTAGAGTTGTTGGGTGTCATAGAAAATATATTGGATTATGATTATTATGTAGTATGATTTTATTGACATCTTGAGCTATTTTATTAGGAGATGGTTACCTTCATATGATTTGAGATGATGATCCTTAGTTTAGATTATTTTTGGTATTATATATATTTTTTACTCTTTATTCTAAAATAGGTTTTTTGCATGATACATGTTACCTTGAGACTACGATATGTTCTTTAGAGCATGGGGTATCCTAGCTAGAAATGATATATCATGGTGTCATGATTGGGTTCCTAATTCTATAGTTGGAGCTTTGAAAATAGTATTGTTGGTTCTCTTCATACTACACATGTATTGGTCATGTGCTTGGGACCTTCATGATAGTGTGGCGTTGAATTTTTAAGCTTACCATAGACATATTAGTTCTAGGTTCTCATGGATAGTTAAAGACATAGGTAAGAATAGAGTTCTCTTGGGATTAGAAATATTTTTTGAGATGGTTACTCTTTGGAGGTTGCAACAAGAAAAATGAGGATCCTACACTTTCCTATGAATACGAGTTCATGGTGAACCTATTGAGGATCAATTATTCTTGTATATAGTCATTGTGACTTTGTATATCCTAAGGATCATTGAAATTACCCACTCTTGGTCTACTCAATGTATTAAATATTTTCTAATAGGTATTACCCATCCTATTTTGAGATGCATTTATTCTTATTCTTTATCTTCAGATGGATATTGATCTTGATATTTTTTATTACTTTGGGAGGCTTCATTTTATAGGTTTTTAGCATGGTTTTCTCCTTATGTATATGAGTTATTTTGTGATTTACATTATGAGGATCATAATTGGGCTTATTCCTAGTTTTTAGAATATATATTTTTAGTTTAGTATTCCTTGGTTAAGAGACACTTATGTATATCTAATTTTGATTTACATGATACAAATGTTTCATTTGACCTATGAGATTGATCATAGGGTGTTCTCGAGGATTTTCATTAACACAAATTATTGGATTTATTATATGATGTCATTTATGACAACCATAGGAGATATTTATCGTCTTTTTCCATATTTTGTGAATAGATGTTTGTATTTTTATCTTCATTGGTTAATAGAGGATTACATCCAATTTGGTTTTACATTATATGCAAATTTTTTATTTTACCTATGAAATTGGTTGATTGGGTGTTCATGAGGATTTTCATTTGTGTTTTAAATGAAATCATACTTGACACAACTTAGCACTTTGAGGGTTTGTATAGGAGAATGATATGATTCATAATTGTTTTTTGTATAGGGGAATGATATGATTCATAATTTTTCTCATTATTCTATACCTATTTCTTGGAGGTTCATGTTCATATAATTTTGGAGAGTTATGGTCACATATTGAGAGAGAGAGTATGCAACTATTTCTATTACATGTCTAGATAATTGTGATTGATATTGGTACTACATGGTTGTCGTTATTAGCCACAGCTTGGTTTTAGTGTTGATTGGTAGATTCAATATTCCTTGATCTATTTTTTAGATTTTACATTACCCATGTAATGGGAGTTCTTGGATATGTATTTTTTTATTGACATCTTTGATACATGAAGTGTGTGATTGTCATGTATGGGCTGTATATATTGTTAGCCTAATTTTATTGATATTGTTGATACCTAGGAGGTATGGATGATTGGATGGATAAGAATTTTTTGTCGGTTCTATTTATAGTCATATGGGTTTTTTTACCTTTGATAGTAGCTTGGAGCTTTCTTTATCACCTATATTTGATGCTTGTGTTCTTTGGACTAGTGCATCTTCACCTTTTCATGTTCCTTTTCTTCCATATGTGGCATGTTGGAGGATGAAATAATTTCTTGCTTCATATGGTGATTGTGAGGATTTTAGTGCATGTATTATGATGGATCACAAGATAATGTTGGAGATTAATGTGTTTTAATGTATGGTTATGATTATTTATTTCATTCATTGACCCTTATGCAATTCATACAAGAGGGTGAATGTCAGAAAAGGGTATTGTACATCTTGTATAAAAATAAAATACGTAATTATATAAAGTATATATTTATGTGAGGTGCATCTAGGTGATGTGTTTCACCACATTAAATATTTTTTTGGGTCAACTTGTAAAGTTATATGTAACATTATGTTAACTGTTTTATATGTGGGAAACATAGAATAGTTAATTTTTTATTTACAAAAAATATATAATATTATGAAAACTTAGTATTAAAAAGTATGAGGGGTCAATGGAATTTTTGTACTCATTGGTATGTGCAAAATCATGATGGGCCAAAAAAGTGGCGATATTATGGGTATGTGTAGGGTATGTGGCTGACGACTTTTTTTTACCCAAAATTGATGAAATGAAAAGGGTTTTTAAAGGATATTCTCAGCTTTCCACCAATATAAATTATTCTTTACTTTGAATTTAATAAATAATTATTATTCATTTTCTATTAGAATTATGACTAAAGTCCTGATCAATAGGCTGATTGAAAAACATCTATAGCTTTCAAACGGTATCACATTTTTTGAATTTGAAACATGCGTCACATTCTATGATTTGCATACTATAGGATTAAAAAAATAAAAAATAAATTTCATGAAGTTTTGACCAAGTTAAGGTGGTCAGACATGAGTTTTTATATTTTTTAAAAGTTGTAATTAAAAATTCAGAATTAATTATTTACTTGGAAAAAAATTACAAAAAAAAATATGCATCACATCGAGACATGATTCCTCTACTTATATCTAAAATATTATATAAAAATATTATCATTTTATTGTGGTTGGGGTGGTCAGACAGACACCTACTTCTTATTTTTTCCCTGAAATTTAAGTAGTATTGCATTGAAATTTCAAATTTTTACCAAATAGATTTAAAAAAAAAAAAAACCTAGTAGTTTAGAAACTACATTCAATTTTCTACAAATTCTATTCTTACATATTTTTGAAATAATATAGATAACTTATTCAAATTTTTACGTCAAGTTGCCCAACTCTGTTTTTTTTGAATTTTTTGCCACTTAAGGGCCTATTTTTTCCATGATAATCCTGCACATACCCTCATGGTTTTGGGGCACATGGCTTTATCTTACCACTTGGTTTTTTTTTTTGTGAGCTTAAATCTATAAAATATAGTACATGCTTAGTGATTAAGGTTGGTTGGATGAGTAGATTTTAATTTTATTTAGTTTCTCTTGTGAGTGCATATGTGAACCATGGAATGAAATGCGTTGTTACATTCTTGGACCCATGGAGATCGTACTAGAGGAGATTGATGTTTCAAACTTATTCATGGAAACTTTGTAAGTGTATTTTATTGTATTGTTACTTAGTAAAAGATAGAATATGGATAATTTTGGAGGATGGATTTTCTCCCTCTATGAGGGTTTTCCTAGGGTATATCATGTGTTATCATGTATCTTGTCTATTAATATTTTTATTATCGTTGTTATATAAGCTTGTATGCATGATTTTCTCTCATGGAATTATATAGGAAGTCAATTTATCATTTTTTGTATTATACATTAGTTTCCTAACACTACCATATAGGCTCATGGTTCACAAATTAGCAATGTAATATTGAGTTTTGTTTTTCCTTTAAAATATAAAACCATGGTATGTACTTATGAGATGATGAATTAATAAAACATACTATTGTTATCTATTATATAGTTTTAGAAAAAATATCTAGAACACTCCTACTACCCAACTTGAAATCACTTGCATCCCATAATTTTTATCTTCTTGTACACATTTTTCATCATAGTTCTATATCTTTGTTGATCCAACCTATTATAATTATATAATTTATTCAAGTTGTCGTAAAAATATATCATAACACATTGTTGCAACATAACTTATCTATCCCTATTTAGACCTTAAATATTCCTTATTGTTAATCATGAATGATTTTAAAAAAAAAAAGTCATCTACTATACATTTCCTAGTAAATCATTATTGAAATTATTTTACCTTTGATATAATTGAGTCAAATGTGACTTTAATTAAATAGCCTCCAGATAGTGATGAAGTTGAGACAAGTATTTTCCCCACTCAACTACTTATAACTCTTCTTTCATAGAATGGATAGTTGTTGGTCCCTTTCTTTTTGTTGTTGTTAGTCTTGATAGCCAATATTTTAAATTTTTTGTGAGGATTCCCAAATTTTTCATTGTTTATTTTATAAAGATTTCATTTCCCCTAATATCTTTGATAGATCAATCCATGTAATATTTTTCCCACTTATTGATGTTGTACTTTGACTTTTATTTATGATGTTGAAAAGAACTATAATAACATTCATTTTTTTGCACTTTTATCAATAGGATTATAAGTTATGTTATCATGAGGTGCATTGGTTGAAGTATCACGTATTGGACTAATCTCCCACATCTCCCTTTGGATTGGGGACATGAACTGACCACCTCTTTTGGGTCTAGATTTATCTCTATTGTTTGCATCAAGCATTAGCAGGTTAATCTTTTGGTGTGACTGGAAAACGTGTTCCAAAAAATGTTATTAAATCCATGGTTGTAGGTTTGAATCCCCTTAGGTGACACTAACGAGGGATTATTGGACTAATCTCCAACATCTCTCTTTGGATTCAGAACATGAACTAATCACATCCTATGGATCCATTTATCTCTATCATTTGTATTAGACATTAACAAGATAATACTTTTGCATAATAGCAAGCATGCTCCAATATCACCATCATCTAATTAAACCAAATGCAATTTCATACCCCTTCATAAATGGGTTCTCAAACTTTAATTTATTTTTTTCCTTTTCCTCTTTACTTCTATCATAATACCTAAAAAAGAATATGTCAAATAATATTAACCTAGAATGTAATAATTGAGCTACTTACTATAACATAAGCCATGTGCAATAATCTTAAAATATAAAAAATAGTGTGCAACCACTATTGTACATGGTTTATTTTGTAATAGGTAGTGTGAAAAGCTAGTTTGATTTCAAATATATAATTATTCATACATATTTTGTAATAGAAGTTTGGCAATTAGAAATTTGAGTGAATAAATATCTAAAAAAATTCATAGCTTGCAAATGAATGGGTTTCCATTGTATATTTTGTGACAAAGTAAATTAACTTAGGTTTGTTGTATTTAATGATGTATAATAAAAACTAGTTTGAAAACTTGATTTGTTTATAAATATTTACAAGCATACAAATATATATAAAAATGTACATACATACATACAAAAAGACACACACACACATGTATATTTATATTTATTTATATACAACTTCTTATATGTAGTAATAAAAAAAAGATTTGAAAAGTACTCTCATTGATGAGTTTAATGTTCCTTGTATGTATAAGTGTGTCATAAAAAAAAGGACTCTTTGTTTGACATGGGATTAATTCATGATAATTGGACTTAATGAGGCCTTGATTCAAGTGTTGTGAGGCATTTTATGCATCCACACTAAGTCTTGGACCATTGAAAATCAAACAACATGCTTCTAACAATGTCTTGTAAAGGTGTTGTAAAGTCTTGTAAAGGACTTTCACACTTTTCTACACTTAATTAACCTATTTATCCCTAATTCAACATTATAAAATGTGTTTAATAACATTATTACATCAATCTAGAAGGTTCTTAATATAAATTTAACTCTAAACTAGTGTTGTAGTATGATTTACACATTCACATTGGTTTTTTAACCCTTCTAGGCTATGTGGACCTCATTTTAGTGTTGTAAAGTGTATTTAATCACACTTTCACATTGATTTATGTGTTCCAAGTCCTATTTTACATTACATCATCACTAATAGGTCTCAATTAACCCATATTGTGCATCCTGAGGGTTTAATTAATCAAACACGTGACAAGATGGCATTTTATACCTTATTTCCTAATTCCTTGGCTTCTTAGGTGTCAAAATGGCTCTTGTGGGACCCATTCACCATGCATGGAGAATCAGTCCCATCTAGGTGGGACCCATTGACAATGTGTAGTGAATGAGTCCTATCTGGACCCCATTTTGACCTTTGAGAAGGAAAAAGTGAAATTTAAAGTTTATTTTCACTACATGTCAGCCTATGATGAGGTATTATTACGTACTAAGGCACAATTGTATATAAATAAGTGTTTTTATCCTCATTTTTCATCTAACAACACATACTTGCATTTATCATCATTAATTCATCTTCTATCTTCTCATCCAAGTCAAGCAAGCTAGGCTTTCTTCATTACAAGTCTTCAAGTTAGCTTCCTAAAGCATTCAAGGGTTGAATATTCATGATATGTTGTAGAATTTCAAGATAAAATCATCATGAAAAGGTAATCATCTCCATTTTTGCATGCTTCATTACTTTATTTCATCACTTTGGTTTAATTACCTAAATGGGGTTTGACTAAGGCAAACCCCCATGCCCTAACTTTCAACATATATCTCTTTTATCTTGCTTGTTTATAGATTTAGGAATCTTGGAAGCTTAGGAAACATTAAAGATTGCATTTCAAAGTCATTCAAGTCATCTCTTCATCATTCAATTCAAAAAATCAACAAAAAGTCATTTTCAGGCTCAAATTAGGTAGTTTTAGAAGCGGAGACCTGTAGGAGACAAAAGTGCATATCTAACTCCACATAATCAACTCTTGATTTTATAGATTCTTGTAGGTGGAATAATTTTCCACCCATGGTGAATGAGTCTGCTATGTAAGCGTAAAAAGTGATTTCTTCATATTTTAGCTCCCGACAATCAGAAACAAGTTTCTGGAAGATTTCACCATAACCAGGACTAATTCACCATGCATGGCGAATCAATCCCAGTGGCCATTAACAGAGATTTCTAAGATATTCTAGAACCTTCTAGTGACATCAATCTACCTCTAGTGACATCAATTTTCCTCCAAGTGCACTATGTTCATTCTCATTCATTATGATTTCCATTTATTCAAGTTTCTAGTTCATATTTGCATTCAACACTGTGTTTTCCAAAAAAAATGTATTAGATCAATTTACATTCTTTATTCTACATTTTCATTAAGTTTCCAGCATTAAGACACACTCACACACTCCACATTTTCTTTTCATTCTTCCATCCTTTAGTCTTGAGTGTTAACATTGTGCAGTTTGGCCCATTTTCTCTCTCCTAGGTGAAAAAACCTAGGAGCTAAGAAGGATTTGAGTGCCAAAATCCTTCATTTCATTTTGGTGAACCTATTGTTTGAATTCATTCTTTTCTAATTTTGGAGTCCATTAGTTCCTCCTAGATTAGCTTACATTGCATTTTGTATTAGTTAGCTTGCCTTCTAGGATTCCATTTTTGCATGTGAAAAAGTGCATAATAGGTTGTATTTTTGCATCTTTACTCATTGAAAATCTCTAAAATTCTGAATTTTTTATTTAGACCTACATCATAGCTTTCTAAAAACATAAAAATTAGTCACAAAGTTCTAATTTTTTTGAAAAAGGCCCATACTGGGACTCATTCACCACTTTGAGCGAATCGATCCCTTTTGACCCCTGAAATAACACTTTACATAACTTAGAAATTTGTTTTTATCCTTCTAATCAGTGCCTTAACTTGTATATATCAGTTAGTTGCATTTTTGTATCATGCATTCCATCAAAACTAACCTAAATTAGCTCATTTCATGGATAGTTAAACTTTCACATTTGCATTCTCACTTTGTTACATGTCATAACTCGTCAATTGTCATCTAAAAATTGCATTTCATTTTAGACTTTTTATCTTGCATTTTGAGTTAGCATAGATTATTCTTTCACAATGTTAGTTTCATTCTTCTCCAAATTCACAACAAAAAATTTAGTTCATAAACATGCACAAGAAAAGGAACATATTAATGCTTGTATTGAACTTACAGCCTTTCCTATCTTTCCTATTTGTGAGGATGATGTGTTAGAAAGGAATACAAACATAGATAACAATTATGCTCATAATTTCCCTTACCTTGATATCTTTCCTTCTAGTGATGAAGGTATCTTAAAGAAAGAAGGTACACTCATTGAGCATCACAATGGTCTTGTTTGTCTTTCTCCTCATTCCCCTTGGAAAGATACAATGGCAACACAAAATGACAACCCTCTTTATGATCCTTCCCCTGCCTCTCCTATTTTGGAAGATATTAGGGAACACAACATTGAAGTCCTAAATGATCATGATAATCACATGTTCCCTTCTCTTAGTATCTCTCCTAGTTGTGACAAAGATACTTTGTTAGAAAACATACCCAATGAGAATCATGAGAATCTTATTTGTCCCCTTTCACCCACGAAAAACTTTATTGAGCAAACAAATTCCATCATTGATATTCTTCATACTTGTGATGAAGCTAATTTGCAAAATTCACCCTTAGATGAACATAATACAAGCTCTCCTAGTATGGTGGAAACTATGAAATGAGAGAATGTGACCTTAGAAACAACCAACAATCAAATACAATCTTTCTCTAATCTCCCCATTATCACTAATCAAACACATTCACAATTAATACCCCCCTTAGTTGTGATGAAGTTATTTTGGATCAACCAAACCTTAATTGTCATGAACATGTGGTTTGTTGTTCTCCTACGAACTTTCCTTCTAGGGAGGATATTGTGACCCAAGACAAAGATAATATCCCTTTCAAAGATAATGAAAAATCTCACTTGCTAAGAGATGTTAACAATATTCAACCTCAACTCACCCTTTATCCTCCTTCACATAAACCTTCACCCAAAGCCAAACTTACCCTTTACCCACCTTCACATCTACTTCATCCTTCCAATAAACCTAAACTTACCCTTTACCCACCTTCGCATCCCCTTCATCCCTCTAATGTATAGCATCAATCTAGTATTGATATTGTTTCTCATACATATAACACATGAAATAATCTGCAACCACCACAACCAATTCCACCATCATTACCTTTACCTAATCTTCCTAGTGCTCCTCACTACATCCCACAAACAAAGAAGTATGATCTTATTGAACAATTAAAGAATACTACTGCAAAAATTTCCCTTTGAGATTTACTTCAGACCTCACCAACTTACAACACTATTCTTCAAACAACCTTACAACAAATTGCAGCTCCTCATGGTACAACTCCAAATGATGTGGCAACTTTAATTCAAAAATCAAATCACACTAATCTTGACATTACTTTTCACCAACATGAGCTCCTTTCTTTGTAGTTGTGAAAATAAAGTGATGCTTTCATGATTATTGCTCAATACAAATGGACGGGCATAAAGAGGACTCTTATCGACAATGGTTCTACTCTTAATGTGTGTGGTATGAGTCTCCTTGATTTCTTAGAAGTTGATAGATCACAAATCATACCTGATTCCACCCATATTCGAGGATTTGATAATTCAACAAAGCAACTGCTCAGTGTAATCACTTTTCCTATTATGGTTGGGGTGGTTACTTTGCAAACTCTTGTTCATGTCATGCCTTATGATATTTCGTACAACCTTCTTCTAGTAGAACATGGATTCATGAGATGAATGCAGTACCTTCAACCCTTCATTGTATAATGAAATATGTTTATAATAATAAAATTTATCAATTTGAAGTTGATCCTAAGCCTGAAAGTTGCTTGCATCTTAAAAACGGAGCTACAAGTCCTCTCACAACCTTGATTCCAACATCCAACATAAATCCTCTTGAAATTGAACACAACAATGAGGAATGGAAATCTAAATTCTTTGGTGACAATTGGGGATCCTTATAATTCACACCATCAATTATGGGTGAATATAGTCACAAAAAAAAATGCTAAACAAGAACAATCAATTATCTTGTCAACACAAAATTCCAATAATTTTTCAAAAGCATCCACCTCAACCACTTTAGACAATGCCACCAATTCTACAATAACCCTTGATGAACACAGCCATGAACAACCACCCAATTCCAAAACACTGAAACAACTTTATGGAAAAGGATATGACTTCATGAAAAAATTTGGGTATAATGGAAAAGGTTGTGGTGCTCAAGAGAAAGGTATCTGCAACCCTATAGAACTTAACACACAACAAAAAACTCATGGTCTTGGTATTCTCCTTCACTCAACATCAATACTATCACACAAGACTCTTCCAAGACTCTTTCTTATTCATATCAATAACCTTAGTTGCTAATCCTTGCCATGTAATAGTAGAAGAATACTCACATTCTCATTATTGCATGTCTTGCATCCATCACAATGGGCAGTATACTGTCATCCACTTTAGGCTCACCCTTGTCCTACACTAAGTGGGGGGAAAAGGGTTAGATAGCCTTCTCCCTTATATGTCACTTTTCATTGTCTCTTTCCACTAATTGTTAAATTTTCATGAACATAAATGAGTGAGCTTGGGATGTGGAAGACATGTCTTAAGATTGACTCACTTGTGACATACTCCCTTTCTTCATGACGCAGCTTATCAAAAACATATGACTTGGCATAGGGCTTTTCGGACAAGCTCTCCTATTCTCCTTTTCTACATTAAAGGAATTGCTCACAAAACGATGTGTAGCATATCCTTTTCAGCGGGGGGCATACATTACCATTAATTCATTTGCATTCTTAGTTCTTAGTGTAGCCTTGTCATTTGCATGATGCATTCATCACTTTGTGGATGACATTGGGTGTGATGTCCTTCATAATTGCGATCTATCTCATATTATTACATTCCTCTTGGTGGCTTGATGTGACGTACTACATCCCCTAAGTTGTGAATATACTATTCTTTGATTGGTCCTCTCTTGGAGACATTAGACATAATGTTCCCCAAGTGACTAACCTTGCATAAACTGAACAAGACTCCTTCGAACATTTTACATCTTTACACTTTTTACATTTTACATTTTACATTTTTTCATTCCTTTTTTCCACCTTGCATAATGCAACTTGCATGACTATGGTACCCTTGTCTTTTTATTCATGAATATTCCTTTTGCTTTGTGGCACCTTGTTAAAGTTATCAACAGGTATAACTTTGACATGGTTGAGCAGGAAGCCCACCTAGTGGCATGACCTTTCCCCATAGCCACCTTTCTATTTGTAAGTTCATACCAACTAGTGTATGTATCTTACTTTTTGGGCTTTCTCACCCCGCGGACAACTACTTTTGTGGCCCCAAAGTGAGTACATCCTTTCTACCCCATCTTTCATTCTTTCCATTGCATGATTTTGTATCTTGGAGGCTTGAATTAGGATCTTAGATCCTAGGGGCTTGGCCACCACCTTTCATCTTTGTTATTCTTTGTCATCTACATCCGTACATATGGATTTCTCTTGAATGGCTACTTTAGTGTGAGTTTGAAGCAAGTTCATCCTCTCACTAAGGTGGGGGATAAATGTGCCATAGAATAAAGAACCCTTTGCTTGACATGGCATTAATTCATGATAATCGAACTTAATGAGGCCTTGATTCAAGTGTTGTGAGCCATTTTATGCATCCACACTAAGTCTTGGACCCTTGCAAATCAAACAACATGCTTCTAACAACGTATTGTAAAGGTGTTGTAAAGTCTTGTAAAGGTTTTTCACACTTTTATAGATTTAATTAACCTATTTATCCCTAATTCAACATTATAAAATGTGTTTAATAACATTATTACATCAATCTAGAAGGTTCTTAATATAAATTTAACTCTAAACTAGTGTTGTAGTGTGATTTACACATTCACATTGGTTTTTTAACCCTTCTAGGCTATGTGGACCTCATTTTAGTGTTGTAAAGTGTATTTAATCATACTTTCACATTGATTTATGTGTCCCAAGCCCTATTTTACATTTACATGATCACTAATAGGTCTCAATTAACCCATATTGTGCATCCCAAGGCTTTAATTGATCAAACACCCAACAAGATGGCATTTTAGACCTTATTTCGTAATTCCTTAGCTTCTTAGGTGTCAGAATGGCTCTTGTCAAACCCATTCACTAGGCATGGTTAATCATTCCCATCCAAGTGGGACCCATTCACCATGTGTGGCGAATGAGTCCTATTTGGCCCCTATTTTGACCTTTTTGTGGAAAAAAGTGAAATTTAAAGTTTATTTTCACTACATGTCAGCCTGTGATGAGGTATTATCAGGTACTAAGGCACAATAGTCTATAAATAAGTCTTTTTATCCTCATTTTTTATCTAACAACACATTCTTACATTTATCATCATTAATTCATCTTCTATCTTCTCATCCAAGTCAAGCAAGCTAGGCTTTCTTCATTACAAGTCTTCAAGTTAGCTTCCTAAAGCATTCAAGGGCTGAATCTTCATGATATGTTGTAGAATTTCAAGATAAAATCATCATGAAAAGGTAATCATCCCCATTTTTGCATGCTTCATTACTTTATTTCATCACTTTGGTTTAATTACCTAAACAAGGTTTGACTAAGGCAAACCCCCATGCCCTAACTTTCAAGATATCTCTCTTTTATCTTACTTGTTTGTAGATTTAGGACTCTTGGAAGCTTAGTAAACATTAAATATTGCATTTCAAATTCATTCAAGTCATCTCTTCATCATTTAATTCAAAACATCAACAAAAAGTCATTTTCAAGCTCGAATCAGGTAGTTTCAAAAGCGGAGACCTGTAGGAGACAAAAGTGCAGATCTAACTCTATAGAATAAACTCTTGATTTTATAGATTCCTGTAGGTGGAATAATTTTCCACCCATGGGGAATGAATCTTCTCTATAAGCCTAAAAAGTGGTTTCTTCATATTTCAACTCCCAGCAGTCAGAAATAGGTTTATGAAAGATTTCACCAGAACCAAGACTAATTCTCCATGCAAGGTGAATCAGTCCTAGTGACCATTAATAGAGGTTTCTAAGATATTCCAGAACCTTCCAGTGACATCAATCTACCTCTAGGTGCGCTCTATTTAGTTTCATTCATTTCTATTTCCATTTATTCAAGTTTCTAGTTCATATTTGCATTCAACACTATGTTTTCTAGCACTTTTGTATTAGATCAATTTACATTCTTTAGTCTATATTTTCATTAAGTTTCCAGCATTAAGACACATTCACACACTCCACATTTTATTTTCATTCTTCAATCCTTTAGTCTTGAGTGTTAACATTGTGCATTTTGACCCATTTTCTCTCTCCTTCTGGGTGAAAAACCCTAGGAGGAGCTAAGAAGGATTTGAGTGCTAAAATCCTTCATTTCAATAAGTGCCTTCATAGTGATGTTTTCCTAATTTTTTACCATATTTTAAATTACTTGTACATTCTAACATTCTAGATACTATAAGGATAATGAAAATGTAACTCCATTTAATTTGCCAATATTCATTGCTACAAGTTGATTTCATAATTTCATTTCTTAGACTAGAAAATCAACAATAATATCTATTATTTTTATAAATGAAATGTGTACAAGATAAATTTACATATGGACTATTGGAGGAATTTTCACAAAAATAAACTTGAGAATAGGGAGCATATGATATAGATACTTATTTTCTTCCATATTTAATTTTATTAACAAGAGATGCATTATTTTCCACATATAAGTTCAAGAAAGCCTTGGTAAATATGAAATTTGTGATATGCATTAATATTTTGATACAATAATTGGAATCTAGGTTCATGATTCTATTTGCTAGGTAGAAGAGTGAAGACAAGAAATTGATTGGGACATAAGTTATAAAATTCATGTTTGTAGCATCAAAAAAGTAACCCTCTTTCATGCTTAGATTGGGAATGATTAATTAATGATAAAATGTACTTAATTGTGCCTTATTTAGGGTGTTGTAAAGTTTTTTATGACACTTTCACACTAATCTATGGATTTATTAATTAATTAAGGTTAATCAGCCCCTTTAATTGAAATTCAAGCCTTATTAATTGCATTTTTCAAGGATCTATTCCGACACCCATTAATGATATTGCATGGCACTTACATTGGAAAAATTGGTGTCCTGGAAATTTGTGCTAGGACCCATTCACCTTTACTATTGAATGAATCCTCGTAACATAGGACACCCCTTTCTTGGCATATTTGAGATGGGTTTTTGATGTTATTTCATCCTCTCGAAGCTTGTTTCTAGGAAATTATGCTAGGGCCCATTCACCCAAGGTGGCGAATGGGTGAACTCCTCACCTAGATAATCCCTTTTTGAATTTATTTGTGGTGCTATTTTAATTATTTTCAATCCTATATCTAAGGTTGGCTTGAATTATTGTAATTTTGGGGTTGAACCTTAGATTTAGTATAAATACAAGGATAATTCACATAGTTTAGAAATTTTATGTGACTTCATGAGATCAAGAGAAAGAGCATTATAGAGCATTATAAAATATTTTAAGGACATTCAAGGGTATATTATCAAGGTTTTATTGCATCAATCAAGTTATCTAGATCATCATGTCAAAGTCTTGCATGTTGGTGAGCTAGTGCGTTGACGTAGCATTGGTGATCCATTATCAAAGTTGGATATTCTAGCTTATGATCAAGATCCACATTCACAAGGCCACTTCATGCTAATATTATAATTTTTATTCCAAGGTTTCAATTGAGGATTGATGATTTGTTACATTACATTGTTCATTCATCATTCCTTCATGCATTTTCATTGTTTCATCTCAAGATTTAATTATCAAAATGGATTTTGACCAAGGAAAACCCCTATCCCCTAAAAAATAAATATTTTTCTCCTATTGAATGTGTGATTGAAAGTTTTAGGTTGAACAACAAGATTTGGAGAAAAGTTGTCAAAGTTGAAAAGTTGAAAAAGTTATCATCTACATTGCAAGATCGCAAAAGTTCTTCTATAGGATTTGTTTCAGACTTATAGGAGCTGAAAACCTGGGATGATCTAGGAGTGTAGATATTGAGGAACAAAACCCAGAGATTGATTTTCAAAACCCTAATAGGGACCAATTCGCCACTAAAGGAAAATGAGTCCTCAGTGAGGTCTCAAGTAGTGAATATTTGGAATCTGGAGTTGCAGACTAAGAGGAACAAAACTCAAAAAACACTTTCTAGAAACCCTAACAGGGACATATTTGCTACTAAATGTGAATGAGTCCTTAGTGGGCCCTAAAACAACACTTTCCCAAAATGGTACACATCATTTGTTCCTCTTAAAACCTACCCCTTTTTTATTATAGCAGTTAGGTTTAATTTATGCACCTTAGTTGCATCATATTGCACACATAATTGTATGAAGCACACACATAGTGAAAACTAGGTTCATCATTGATACCCTATTGATGGTGAACCAAATTTCCTACTCTTTCAATGTTATAGGATTAAAAATTTAGAGAATAAATCACATAACCATACTCATATGACTTGTTTTTCAGTTTAGGTAACTTTGGATTGCTATATCAATTTCTAAGTGTATGACTTTTGATTTTCTTTGTGAAAAACACCTTTATTTGCTTTAGTTCCATCATAATTATCTTTCTATTTTTTCTAATATGTAGGAAAGAGTTCTTTAGTACTTTTGTGACCTCAATGTTTAGTGATCTTCATGAGTTGAAATAAAAGTCCTCTTTTATGATGTATTTGGAGAATTTTAGTGAAGGAAAACATGAAAATAAGCACATGCAAATCTTTAGATGTGTGATTAAATAGAAATTTTCTTATACTTGATTTTCCATTAATAATTCATTGTATTTTCCTAATAATAGGAATACTGAGAATCTAAGTAGATGCTTCTTCTAGATATAACCATCTTAGTCTATCACTAATATTTATTTTCTAATTGGTATCTATGAAAGGAAATTTAAAATGGATTCCTTCATTTCATAGCCAATAAATAGGGTTTCCCTTAGCACATTGATTAAAAAAAACTTATACTTTTGGGTCATTAAAAAATACAAAGAAATAATTTGTTAAATCTAAGATTAGCACAATACGTTATCCTCAAGACCCAACTCATTGGAGATTTTACAATATTTCACCTCAAATCACAAAAAAATCCCTAATTTAGACACACATTTTGTATGGCTTGCAATAGAGATGGCAATGACTTTGATATTAAATTAGCAAGATCTGAATAGACAAAGACTAACCAGTATCATATCTAAAGAGAATCCACATATGCCAATAACCAGGGTCAAAATTATGATGAAAGACTTTAGAGGTGGTTATGCACAATCCAAGGAATTGATATCTAAATCACTTCATCACAGTTGGGGCTTCAACGGATGCACTTTGTCACTAGAGTCTAATATAGTTGTAGGAGCCTTGACTCGTTCTTGTTTTTGTCCTTTCCCCCCCAACTCCTTCCTTCAACATCCTTTTCTCCTCTACATATTTGTATGTCAATCTTGTTTTGTAAGGGATTGTTCATGCGATATTATTGATATTGAATTGAAGCAAATTGGAGCATTTCTTTTGTTAGCAGCATAAGTGATAGAAGCAGGTATCTCTCTACATGCACCAACTCCAACCTAATTTCCAACTACCAGATCCATGAGAGCCTCTTTGAAAGTCTGTTTGCTCTCTTGCCTTGTGAAATTAGAACCATACTATAGTAGTTTATCCTTGCCAATAAAAAGCAACCAAATTTTATAATAGTTAACTAGTGAGCACATTTGCGTCCCCAACTAAATAGTGTTGAATAAAATAAGCAAAAAAATTGAATCCCGATTGGCCAGAGTCGATTGCATAATCACTGTTTAAGGTTTGGAGATAGTTCTCAGTAGGAAATAATAATTTGAAAACTACGATTTCAAGGAAATAGGACATTACATTGCTATAAATTTCTTCTTTCATAAATCAGACATAAAATTTTAATTCAAGGAGAGAATCCTTAGCATCCAATTATAGCTTTGAAGACTAAATTCACCAAGGATGAAAGGATTTGGAAGTCCTTGGAGTTCCAAAATACATTCCCTTCTTGTTGATAGAATCTAACTCTTTTTTCTTCTAGATGTGTGAATAGATGTAGTCTCCTACTAGCTTTCTTAAAACTAATGTAGATAGTTCATTTTGTTGTAATTTGATATTTTTAGTCCTAATTGTATTATGAAGGTTGAGTGTGGGTGTATTTGTTTCTATTGTGGATTTTTAGTCTTTTTTTTTAAAGGGATCGTGTTTCCCTCCCTTAGTTTGTATAATTTGATCTAACAAATATTTATGTTTGTTTGTGTAATTTATTTTCTCTTGAAGGATAGTCATTCACTCATTTTGAAATAATAAAATGGAAGGTAGAATGTAAAAATAACATCTAGATCAAAGAACTAAAAGGAAAGTCCATTTTCCATTCTCTACTTTTAACATCATTCAAGGATTGTTGCATGCTTTCTTGTCTTCAATTTTCACTTAGTTTAACCAAGAGTGCATGAACCTTGTAATTCAACAAATTTTCAAGATATGTTCATCAACACCCGAATCCTAATTGAGATTCAAACACAAATTATAAGGCGAATCTCTTAAAATAATCAATTTTATATGCATGACTTGACCTAGCTACATTTGGAGAACAACTAATTTTAGATTCCATCATTTTACTTCTAATACATCTAAAAAATTATGATTCTATATACAATTTAAATATTATGATCAAAATAATCAAAAACTATCTATTTATCTTTTAAAAAATCTAAATCCTTTATTTGTTATTTATTTCTAAGCTTGCAATTTCTATTATATAATTTATACAAATATGAATTAAATTAAATTATATCTCTTATTTTACTTTTAGTCATATTTTTAGTAACAAAATTATAATTAATCAATGAAAATTCTACATTATTTTATTATTACACCAAACATATTATAATTCACATCTATTGAACATTAATTAACTATATGATAAGTATGGTTTTTCTTAAAGGTGTAATAGTCCATTTTTATTATTGTGGGAGTAGCATAATTAAGAAGATCTCTATCTCAATGGAATTCATGTAACCGAAACCTGGAAACCTTTTTGAGATAATATAAATGAAAAAGGTTTTTGTACCAAGATATTTCATTTCAAATTTTGCAGAGAGCTAAGATTTCAATTCTATATTCAAAACTTTTCCTTTCCCAACAAATAGCATGTCATCAACATATAAAGCAATTACTAGGAAATTATCACCATCAGATTTAAAATATACACAATGATCAGATTTAGACTGCACAAATCCAAAACTCAATGCATATGTATCAAACTTCTAGTACCACATCCTAGGACTTTTTTTAAGGCCATATAGATATTTCTTTAACATACAAAACAACTTTCTTTTACCTTTTACCATGTAGTGCTCTAGTTGTGTCATATAAACTTCTTCCTTCAAATCACTATGAAGGAACATAGTTTTCACATCCATTTGTTCCACCTCTACATCATAAATTGTTGCAATAGATAATAAAAACTAAATGGATATCATTTTAGCAATAGGAGAAAAAGTCTCACCATAATCAATACCCTCAACCTGAGAGTATCCCTTTGCAACCAACTGTTCCTTATACTTTTCAACATTTCCATCTAAACCAATCTTTTTCTTAAACACCCATTTACATCCAACAGGTTTCTAAACTTTAGGTAATAGTACAAGGTTCCATGTATCATTCCTTTTAAGAGTTTTCATCTCTTCATCCATGGCTATTTTCTAGGACTATGCATCATTCATACCAAACCCTCTTGCATAGATCTCGGTTCATCAACATTAGTACTCACAGAAAATATACACTTCCAATCATCAGGTGAATAATCATACCTTTGAGGTGGTTTCCTTTTCTTGTAGACCTTCGAACAAGCTGGGGTGGAGGTTTTTCTACTTCTTCCTCCTCTTCTAAAGATTCATAGATTGATGAGCTCTCCTCAACTTCTTGTCTATTTTTGGGTCTCGATTCAACTTCCTCAAATGTAGAAGGAAGTTGAACCACATCCTTTTTTTGTTCAATTTATTTATGTTGTTATGGCTAAAAATTAATAAGAGAAGATTTAATCTCTCTAAAAATTACACTTCTGAAATAAATTACCTTTTGTGCAATAGGGTCCCAAAGCTTGTATCCTTTCACACCATAGCTGTTGTCAATGAAGATACATTTGACAACCTTAGAATTAATTTTTTTTCTCTTCTCCTTAGGCACATGTGCATATGCCTCACAACCAAAAACTTTCAGATGTCTAAGTGAAGATTTTTTCCCTAACCACACCTCCATTGGTGTTTTATCAACAAGTGCTAATGTAGGAGATCTATTTATCAAATAACAAGCAGTGGCAACAAATTCAACCAAAAAATTTTGTTCTAGACCAACTCCACTCAGCATGTTGTTAGCCTTCTCTAGATCAATGTTTTTTTCATTGTTTCTGCAACTCCATTCTGTTGTAGAGAATATGGAGTCATCTTTTGTCTTTTAATCCCATAATCTATGTAGAATCTATCAAAGTCTGTAGAAAAGTACTCACTACCATTGTCAGTTCCCAAACATTTAATTTTCTTTCTAGTATAAGTTTCTACCATAGCCTTGAACTCCTTAAAATGACTGAAACTTTAGATATACTCTTTAAAAAATACACCCATGTCCTCCTACTAAAATAATCAATAAAAGTAACATAATAAACTGATTTACCAATAGAAGAAACATCAACAGGACCAAATACATCAGAATGTTAAATCAGATCCAAGATACATGAAGACTTATGAGAAGACGAGTAAAACTAAACGTGGATCCATTTGCCATAAATACAATGTTCACAAAAATCAAGCTCTAGATTGCAATCATTCAACCCCTCAACAAGTTTCTTATTTTTTAGGGATTTTAAACCCTTCTCTCCAATGTGGCCAGGCCTTTGGTGTCATAACATGGTCTTCTCTGTAGGAAACTTTGATTCAGTAGAAAGAGCACCCTTGGGTACCCAGAAGCCACAACCATCTATAGAAGAGGGAACCATCTCTTTTTTAGCGAAGTAGTTTCTGGCTTAATCTTATTAGAAGTGTTATTGCATTCAATCATGAATGTATCAAGCTGGTACAATGTACCCAATCTAATTCCTCTCACTATCACCATAGAACCTCTTACCATTTTCACACCTACTTTCAGAAAACTATACATGCACACCCGCATCTATTAGCTTGCTAAAAAAATAATAAATTCCTTATTAGTTTTGGGATATGCAAGACACCATCAAATTGTCTAACTCTACCATCAAAAAATTTCACATGAATACTACCATGACCAACAATAACAAGGAAAGATTCATCACCCAAATACACCTTACCACCATCATATTTTTCATACTTACTAAACTTGTTTTTTTTAGGAGTCATGTGGAAAGATGCACCTGAGTCTATCAACCATACATTAAATCACCTTCATGAGTCGCCAAGGCTGCAATAAAGGTTTCTCCATCTTATTTTTTAGACTCGGAATTAAAATCTTGCTTCTTCTTCTTCTTCTTCTCTTCTTATCTTCTTTACATTCCTTTCAAAAGTGTTCGGGTTTACCACAATTCTAGCATATTGCCTTGGACTTACCAGGAGATTTTGATCTCCCCTTGTTTTTGGACTTGGAATGGCCACATTTCTTCTCATCTTTTCCTTATTCTTTTTGTCTTTCTTGAACTCTCAAAACCTCTTTTGCATTCAAAGAGACCTTCTCTTCAAAGAGTAGAGAACCAACAACATCCTCCATCTCCAAGATGACAAAAGTGCCCCCAACGGCCATGACTAGGCTATCTAAAGTGTCCAGCAATGAGCACAACAAAGTTTGGAACCTTTCTTCTTCATCCATCTTAACCCCAACTAAGGTAAACTGGGTCACCAACATATTGAATGTTTCTAGATGCTCAAAAATTCATCCACCTTCTTCCATTCTCAAGGAATACAAGCTCTTCCTCAAGAAAATCTTATTTAATAGACATTTAGCTTGGTATATCTCACTGAACTTCTTCCAAAACTTCTTTGAAGTGGGTTCTTCATGAAAATTTATCAAGATTGGATCTGCAAAACATAGTCTAATGAGAACTTTAGCTTTGCTAACCATTACATCATATTTTGCAGCCAAATTTGAATCCCTAGGCCTCTAGACATTTTCATCCACTACATCCCATAGATCCCGATCAATCAACAGATATTCCATCTTTAGCTTCCACATTTCAAAGTTCATTCTAGAAAAATTCTCTACCTCAATCCTCCTAGATGTGCTCCCCATTCAGAAAAGATATCTGCAACAAGATCACAAAATATCCTCTGCACAAGCTCCCACTCAAACCTTGATTAGCATAGAAAACCCAAAAAACCACAACTAAAACCAAATGTGATCAAGCTTTGATACCACTTGTAAGGAAATTAGAGTAGTGGAAACAATTTCCTATGCCAATCTCAAGAGGAGATATTATGCAAACTTTAAAATTGATCTAACAGTTATAGAAAATCTAAAAACACATTCATAATAGAAAATAAACAATGAACACAAGATATACGTGGGGAAAACCCTTTTGGAAAAAAAACCCCACACTCCAAAGCTTGCTCAATGTATTTCAAATCCAACAACAAGATTACATACACTTGTAGAGCAAGTCTTTTACAGGAGTATCGCTAATAAACAATTCTGGTAGAAATCTAGCAACATAACAATATCTCAACACAACTTCATACTTCTAAAAAATACACAAGTGATCAATATATAAGAGTTTTACAATGCATAAAATAAACATTTCTAAAGCAACTACCAAAGGATGAACGTGCAACATGGAAAGTGCCAAAAACACTGTAGACACACAATGACAAGTTTCCAATTATCACCACATGCCAATCTACAAAATCTGCACTTGCCAAAATAACTTCTCTTTGAAAACTCATATTCCATGTAAACTCAATACAGAAATAGAAAAAAAATATATGCACAACTCCACCTTTAAATATCAACTTTCTAACTTGACTCCTCATCCAAATAGAAATTGCAAGTTGTAACTCACAAAGACAAAGTGAGAAAATCAGCAACATTTAATATTTACAAAAATCAAATCTTTGGAAAAATCAAAGGTTGAGACACCTTCTTTTTCCTAACACAAAATGCCCAGAGCACCAATATTAGAATTCTTGACTGGTATATCAGTTGTCCATGAATAGAGCTCCCAAATTGTGCTTACACCATACCAAAGATTCTTAGAACCCTTGAACATCTTATTGCAAATCAAGCATAAGGAGACAAGATTAGTTGGAGTCATAGCTCAATTTTATTTTGCTTGTTGGTAGTGGACTTACAATTAGAAAAAAAAAGAATGGTAAAGACATAAGCATGGAAGATCTTAAACAGTATGCACATTGTTTGCTATTTGGGGCATTCAAAATTCCAAATAACAAAAATGAGTTCCAACTATTTACTTTCAGCTCATTAGTATTGGGCCTATTGGCCATCACAAAATTAGGAATGTGTGAATAAGGCTTAGCTTATGATCTTTTCCCTTACGATGAAAGCCTTGAGATGTTAAAGGACCTTGTTTGTTTTGTGTAAATCCCATCTGCACAACACTTTGAAGATCCTTGTTGCAAAAATTTACAATTTGCAAATACAAATTTGGAATATTCAATACAAAATATTGAACTCAGAAAATAAATAAGGAGTTTTCATTTGATACAAAGGAAATTCTAGAGGAAGAATGTCATTGATTACATGGATCTTCATAAAAAACTTGTTATCTAAGGATAAAGCTTTTGAAATATATTTATCTATCCTAATTATAATTTCTTTCTCTCACTCGTATATCATAAGAAATATATCACTGAAATAAAATTTAAAATTAAGATTTTTATTCATCAAAATAAATGCTAAGAAATAATAATAAAAAACATTTTATCCCCTCTTTTTTCTAATATTACATTACTTGTAGTTTCTAGACATAGAAATGAAAATTCTAAGGTAGTCCATTTTCTCCTAACACTTATTATTTAATCTCTAAGCCAACTCAAACCGTTTGCCTTCTTCCACATTCACTTGAAATGTATCTTTAGAGCTAGGACCAATAATAATAATTTGAAAACTCATACATAGGACATTACATTGCTACAAATTTCTTCAGACATAAAATTTTAATTCAAGGAGAGAAACCTTAGCATCCAATTGTAGCTTTGAAGAGTAAATCACCACAAGATGAAAGAATTTGGAAGTCCATGGAGTTCCAAAATACTTTCCTTTCTTGTTGATAGATTCTAACTCATTTTTTCTTCTAGACGCGTGAATAGATATAGTCTCTTAGATAGATCATTTTGTTGTAATTTTATATTTTTAGTCCCAATTGTATGATGAAGGTTGAGGATGGGTGTATTTGTTTCTATTGTGGGTTTTTATTCTTAATTTTTTAAAAGGGATCATGTTTCCCTCCCTTAGTAGTTTGTATAAATTGATCTAACAAATATTTATGTTTTTTTGTGTAATTTATTTTCTAATAAAAGATAGTCATTCACTAGTTTTGAAATAACATAATGGAAGGTAGAATGTGAAAATAACATCTAGATCAAAGAACTAAAAGGAAAGTTCGTTTTGCATTGTATACTTCTAACATCATTCAAGAATTGTTGCATGCTTCCTTGTCTTCAATTTTCACATAGTTTACCCAAAAGTGCATGAACCTTGTAACCAAACAAATTTTCAAGATATGTTCATCAACACCGCAATCCTTACTGAGATTCAAACACAAATTATAAGGAGAATCTATAAAAATTGTCAATTTTATATGCATGACTTGACCTCACTACATTTGAAAAATCACTAATTTTAAATTCCATCATTTTACTTCTAATACATATAAAAAATTATGATTCTATATACAATTTAAATATTATGATTAAAATAATCAACAACTATCTACTTATCTTTAAAAAAAAAACTAAATCCTTTATTTCTTATTTATTTCTAAGCTTGCAATTTCTATTACATAATTTATACAAATCTGAATTAAATTAAATTAAATCTTTTATTTTACTTTTAGTCATATTTTTTAGTAACAAAATTATGATTAATCAATGAAAATTCTACATTATTTTATTATTACACCAAACATTTTATAATTCACATCTATTGAACATTAATTAACTGTATGATAGCTACAGTTTTTCTTAAAGATGTAATAATCCATTTTTATTACTGCGAGAGTAGTATAATTAAGAAGATCTCTATCTCAATGGAATCAACGTAACCAAAACCTGGAAACCTTTTTGAAATAATATAAATGACAAAGGTTTCTAGATGTAGTTTGCGGAAAACACCATAAAATCCATTTGTAACTCTTTTTGTGATACATATTTTTTTAAATC
Source organism: Sequoia sempervirens (assembly GCA_007258455.2). Taxonomy (NCBI): domain Eukaryota; kingdom Viridiplantae; phylum Streptophyta; class Pinopsida; order Cupressales; family Cupressaceae; genus Sequoia; species Sequoia sempervirens. Next base: position 658,725,123 of record VDFB02193867.1, read on the forward strand.
TGCAATTGTGCTTAAGTACCTGCCTATTATCAACTACATAGAGTACATCAATTACAAAGATATTTTAGTTCATTTTATGGCTGATAAAATGGAGACGATAAATTTCAAAGTTGACATACCTGAGACAGAATCCATTTTAAATTACACCTTCAACAACAAAGATTTATTGAGAGAAGCACTAGAATCCTATCACCGCCTAGAATTTCTTGGAGATGCAGTATTAGAGTTTTTGATTGCCATTAATGTATACAAGTCTTGTGAAAGAATAGATAAAGGAACATTTGTTCAGTTGGTCAGAAAAAATGTGGAGAATAGTGTACTTGGAAGGGCTGCTATAAAACATGGTTTTCACAACTTCCTATTAAATAACAAAATAAGAGATACAGTAAGTTAGTTATAATGAAGCATTTCAAAATGCATTCTTCAATCTATATTGATTTTTAATGCCATTATGTTTTTACAGGCTAATGAATCTAAATCTAACAACAAACGGAAGCCTCCAAAGGTTCTTGCAAATGTAATTGAAGCCATAGCCGGTGCTGTGCATGTGGATAGTGAATTTTCATTTGATATAGTTTGGAAAGTAAGGAAATATTGAATTTTATTTATTTATAATAAGTTTCATTGAAATCCTTGATACAAGGAAATCTAAATATGAAAAAAGACAATGAAATATAAGCATTTTTGTGTTTACTTATATATTAACACCTCCTGAGTTTTTATAGGTCTTTCAACCTTTGGTAAATTCATTGCTAAGTCCAGAGCCAAAATATCAGAAGATAGAAGCTCATGAATACAAAAGCCATGAACACAATATTGATGCATCTAGTTCCATCACAAATCCTTCCACAAATGAAACTGAGGCCATGAAAGAAACACAGAGTTCAACAAAAAAAGCACTGTCTAGACAATGCAACTGCAATGAAGTGAAAACGTTTATTGAGAATTCAATCTCTGAACTCGATAAACCTTCATATAAGTCTAATATCTTGGATGAGATCGAAGGAAAATTACAGTACAATTTCAAAAGAAGAAATTTGTTAAAGATACATTTTGTCGACGTTTGGAGATGCTAATTCTCAACGTTTTCAAATGATGCAAGGCATGCAACGAAGCCATTGAATCGTCAGGTCTGAAGTCTCATGAAGCAATGGAGTTCCTTGGGAATTTGTTCCTAAAGCTAGCAATAGCAACTTTTTTGTATACCAAGTATCCGGACTTGAAACCAAGCATGCTGACCATGTTAAGATCTAAAATTATGGACAATGAGAAGCTGGCAAGAGTTGTTGTAGTTAAATTAGAAGTTCATAATCATCTCAGCTTTGTGAATAAAAACCTGGAAGATAAGGTAACTCATTAAAATAGTTGATTCAAGATTGGATGATGATTAATCGTTACTTAAAGGAAGTTCATACTTGGGTGTTATGCAGGTGAAAAAGTTCATTGCAGACATTGAAAATAATTGTAACGATGTGAACCCACCATCAGTTTTATTTAATACAGTTGAATCAATAGCAGGTGCAATGTTTCTTGATAGCAGTGGTGAGTCATTGCAAAACATGAGCTCTGGTTTGAAAGAAGTTTGGGAGGTATTAAGTGAACTTAATTTTCCCTCTTCTACTTGTGTTTTTATATTTTATCGTACTAAGATTTATATTTTCCTCTAAATTTTTTAGATATTAATGTAGATTGACACAATATTTCCTATTAAATATTGGTAGAAATTCGAGATCTTGTTAGAGCCATTGACCACTCCAGAGACAGTGAAGAAGCATCCCATTTCTGAACTCCATGAGTTATGGGGCGATCGTGTTGAGTACAAAGACCATAAGTTCAAAGTGTTTGAAGAGGAAATGATAGCTATGGAAGTATTTATAGATGATGAGATGGTTGGAAGGGGTGAAAACATAAAGAAAGAAGTAGCAAAGAGAATTGCTGCGAGAAATGCTCTCGAATATAAACATAAAATCTAGGAATAGAAAATGAAGTGAAGCATGTAAGGATGAAACTAGAATAACAAAAATTGTATGAAATCAGATGGACTGAAATTTTCTTTGTGTTAATCACTATTTATTAAGTTAACAAAAACAAATTAGGGCTAAAATAGTAGTTATTGAAACATATGATTATTAGTTAGGATATTTGAATTATAATTTTATAGATTTTCTTTTACAGGTTTATTTTGGCTTTATATTAATTATATAATTAGTTCAATAAATGTTTTATTTATTTTTAGATAAATAATGGTTGTATTGTTTTTTATATTTTAAAAGGACAACTAATATTATTAATAAAATATTTGGATGGTAGAACGTACATCTTCAAAATTTAAGTGGAGCCAAGTTCATAGTAGAAGAGAATAAACTATTTAAGTGGGGTCAAAGCTAAGTATTTGAAATAAACAAGCCCACATGAGGAGTTTAGAGTCATCTAATTTATCCCATGCATCAAATTGGATGAAATCACCATTGATTAGTCCCCAAAATAGGAGAGCACCATCTTATCTTTTATCTATGTTTATAGCTTGTTCAATATGAATAGGAGAAATGGATAGATCCAAGTTAGTTGTCATCACTATTCTTATGCAAAGAGGTAAATAGTGGCTAAATTGGTTGAGATCATCCATAAATAGTAAATTAGCTAAATTTTTAAGGTTGAGAATCATGTGACAAGGAGCCATGTTCCCTTTTCAAAATTTGGATACATTGACATCTATTCCCATAGGGTAGGGAGTAACCTCAATGGGAAGCAAATTGATTCACAACTTTTGTAACTATGTAAAGATAAAATTTGAGTTTAAAGGAGCAGAAATTCCTCTCTGAAAAAGAATGGGAATCCAACAAAGAATCAGATAGTCAAGATGACACAGATAGAGAAGAGGTGCTTTCAAAGAAAAAGAAGAAAAAATCAAAAATCAAAATCAAAATCACCCCTTGTGGGATTTCAACAAGATCGAGAGCAAAAGTAGACTGCGGGGCAATTTCTTTGGCCAAAGGAAGAAGACCCAAAAATTTGATAAGAGAGCACCATAGCCTTCAAGATATTGCGGATGGTTCCAAAAAAACCATCTCGAAGCTCCTTCTTTCTCCCAAACTCCCATGAAGTTATTGTCTTCGAATATAAGGGGACTAAATAATCCCCACAAGCAGGATATTTTACACAATTTTACCTGAGACCAAAAGCCTAATATTCTCCTTATTCAGGAAACCAAAATGTTGAGTGTTAAGGTGGAAAATATTTCTTTGTTTTAGCATTGCTCCATTCAGGGAAGTGATTCTACTGGTGCTTCTGGTGGGGTAGCAACTTTTTGGAATTGTAAGGTTATAAGAGGTGATCCCCTGTTTTCTCATCCTAATCATGTTGCCACTAGATTTACTCATATAAGGGACAATTTTAGTTGGATCCAATCTAATATTTATGCTCCTAATTGCAAAAAAGCACGGAAGGTTTTTTGGAAAGAGTTGGCTACTTTCCAGAAAAAATTTCAAAATGAACCCTAGGTTGTCATGGGAGATTTTAACTCCCCTCTCCTTCAGGCTGAGAAGTTTGGTGGCTCTCAGATCAATGAAGAAAGCAAAGAAGATCTTTTGGAATTCATCAACAATCATGCCTTGATTGACCTGAACCTGCAAGGGAGTTCTTACACTTGGTCGAACCGTAGAGTTCTGTCTGATCTGATCTAGGTGAGGCTTGACAGAACCCTTGTTTTTGATATTTGGATCTTAAATTATTGTTGCTCTTTAAAAACCCTTCCTAGAGTTGGATCTGACCATTTTCCTATTAGTTTTGTTGCTGACCCTCTAAAAATCAAAAGAAATACCCCCTTTCGCTTCGAGAAGATGTGGCTTTCCCATCCCCTTCTCCAGGAGGAAATAAGGAAATGGTGGAATATAAAAATAAAGGGTACTGCTTTATTTAGAATTGCCAAAAAATTAAGAGAAGTTAAAATGAACCTCAAAAAGTGGAAAAAAGAGTCTTTTGGTAATATCTTTCAAATCAAATCTGATCTTCAGTTTAGGCTGTCTGAAATCCAAAACAAAATTCAGAAGGAAGGCTACCTGAATGAAACTAAGGAAAAGGAAAATGAGATTCTCACAAAGCTTCATGAGATAATTACAAGAGAAGAGGAATTCTGGAGAGAAAGATCCAGAGCTCTTTGGTTAAAGGCTGGAGACAAAAACACCATATATTTTCATCTTTTTGCTTCCAAACACAGGGCTGCTAACAAAATCTTAGCGATTGTGGTTGATGGCAGAACTTTTGAGGAGGAAGAGGACATTAGAAGAGAAGTTGTCCTATTCTTCAAGAACCTTTTGTCTGAGAAAGAGGATATTAACTTGGAGGATCAAAATCAATTATTGGAGGCCATACCCAGGATTTTTAATTCTAGAGACAATGATATGCTAACAGATATACCCACCAATGAGGATATTAAAAAAGTTGTTTTCTCTTTTGAAGGAAGCAAAGCGCCCGGTCCTGATGGCTTCCCCTTAACTTTTTTCCATTGGTTCTGGGACATTGTTAGGGAGGATGTTGAGAAGGTGGTGAAAGAGTTCTTCCACTCTAGAAATCTTTTAAAAGAGCTAAACGCCACTTTCTTAGTTCTTATCCCCAAAAGACCTAGAGCGCGAGATTTTGAAAGCTTCAGACCTATCAGCCTTTGTAATTCCTTCTATAAAATTATTTCAAAGGTGCTAACCTCTAGGCTGCTCCTCATCGTGCCCTCCATTATTGCTCCTCAATAGAATGGTTTTGTTCTTGGAAGAAAAATTCTTGACTCTATTTTCCATGCTCATGAGAATGTTCACTCCCTCTCAGTCTCTAAATCGGAAGGATTACTTCTTAAGCTTGATATTTTGAAGGCCTATGACAAGGTGGACTGGAACTTTTTGTTCAAAATTTTAAATTCTTTTGGTTTCAATGAAAGAGTTTTGCAGCTTATTGAACAACTCATCACTTCTGCTTCTATGGCAGTTCTTATTAATGGATCCCCCTCCACTTTCTTTCGTAGCTCTAGAGGTTTAAGATAGGGAGATCCCATTTCTCCTATCCTCTTCACGATTATGGCTGAGAGTTTTGGTAGGAATATGAGTAAGTTGGTTGCTCAAAGATCTATTATGGGGCTCAAACTATCTTTGAACAACCTGATATGCTCTCATCAACAGTTCGTGGATGATACTTTGTTGATGGGAAGGTCTGCTGTGTCGAAAGCGAAAGAGATGAAGAAACTTTTGGATACATATGGCAGAGCTTCTGGTCAAGTGATAACTAAACAAAAAAGTTCGCTGTATTTCTTTAACACACCTTTGCATAGATAGAGAAAAATAGCGGGAATTCTTGGCTACAAGATTGATTCCCTACCTGCTACTTATCTGGGATTGCCTCTTTGTTTAAAACCTCCAGACACTTTTTGGATCTCTCTAGTTGATAGGTTTGGAAAAAAACTCGTCGGTTGGAAAGGAGCTCGCCTAAGTCAAGCCGAAAAACTCTAGCTTCTTAAAGCTTCGTTGTAGAACCTTCCTATCTATGCTCTTAGCCTTTTTAAAATCCCATCTAAATATGTTGAAACCATTGAGAAGATCCAAAAGAGATTCCTTTGGTCAAGAGTTGAAGAAATAAAAAGAATGCCTCTTGTTGGATGGGACCTGGTTTGCAGATCTAAAAAGGATGGAGGCCTTGGACTAAGAAAAATCAGAATACTGAACAAGTCACTCCTAGCTAAACAGATATGGAGACTTTTCTTCTCCTCTGGGGAATGGAGTGAAATAATTAAAAGCAATTACTTGCAGAATAACAATTCCCTTAAAGATTTGGCTAAGAATTCCAACCTCCCAAAAGGATCTAGTTGCTAGAACTATATGATTGATGGGATTAAGGTGGTGAAATTGGGTTTGAAATGGCAGGTTCGCAATATCAACCAAATTAGATTTTGGGACAATTGTTGGCTATGTAATGAACCTCTGTCTCGGGACGGGAATCTCAGCAGATGGGCTGAGTTTTGTAAAGATGCTTTTGGCCATTTTGTTAAAGATTACTGGAGGGATGGTAAGTGGATCAATCTCCCATTGATTAGCCCTGCTTTGGTCTTTGTTTACTCCTTGAATGCTGTTAGACTTTGCTTAAATCAGGAGGATAACCTAATCTAGAAGTTTGAACCTTCGGGGTGCTTCTCTGTTTCTTCTGCTTTTTCCCAGATTTCACATACTAACAACCCTCCCCCTTTGTGGTCGCAAGCCTGGACTAAGCATCTCTTACCTAAGGTTAACATTTTTTTTGGTCTCTACTACAAAATAAAATTCTAACTGTGGATAATCTTAGTAAAAGAGGTTTTTTTCTCCCCAATAGATGCTACCTTTGTAAAAGTAATGTTGAATCGGTTAACCACCTCTTTATCCACTATCCTTTCTCCTCTTTGGTTTGGGACAAGCTTCTGAAAATCTGGCATTTTTCTTGGGTCCCCCCAGAGTCAGTCGCGGATTTTTTTGTTCAATGGAAAGCCCCTTCTTACAATCCCTTTATTAAAAAACTATGGGCTTTCTTGTTCCCCCATGTGTCCTGGGGAATTTTGAAAGAGAGAAATAATCAGATCTTTAGGGATAAGGAATCGTCAGAGGAAATAGTGTTTGAAAGAATTCTAAGGAGGATTAAAGAAAACTTCTCTATTGTCCCCTTCAGGGAGGACAAGGTTGAGACTGTTGTTTGCTCTCCTTTTGACAGCCTGATTGCTAAGGAATGGAGAATTAAATGGGATATTTCCGATGTGCCTAATACGACCAAAAAATCCAGGGATGGAGTGTGCTGGAGTTTTCCTATGGAAGGATGGGCCAAAGCCAACTTTGATGGTGCGGCTAAAGGAAACCCGGGGAAGGTTGGGTGTGGTGGGGTCCTAAGGGACTCGGAAGGTAACTTTATGGGAGCTGTTGTCACTCCCTTGGGAATCTAAACTAATCATGTGGCGGAAGTGGCAGGGGCTTATTACATAATCAACCTTGCTATGGGTATTAAATGCAAAAATTTATGGCTTGAAGGGGACTCAAAAAATATAATTGATAATCTTTGTGGTAGGTCCCAACCTGCATGGTCGATCAAAAATTAGATTGAAGAGGCTAAGGCTTTACTTAATAAGTTTGATAGAATAAAAATAACTCATGCCTACCGTGAGGCAAATGCGGTTGCAGATTTTTTTGCCAACGAGGGAGTCAAGAGAAACTATATCCTCACATGGAACAAAAATTCTGACCTCCACTTCGAAGCTCAAGCTTTATTGGAGCTCGATGTTGTGAATGGGAAAGCGGTGGCTTATTGTATTAATGAGGAAGGTACGAGCCATGAATAACAATAATAGAAGATATAATGGGACCGAGAGAATCCGACAAATAAATTACCTTCTTTGGCATGCTTTGTGGGTCCTGCAAAGGAAAGGAACTATCTGGAACAGGTCTTCTATCTGCAACAGTATCCGAACTAAGATCTCTAAAATGGGTGGTGAATGGAAGAGGGTTCAACCTACCAGCTTCGAATCTCACACCAAGAACGCCAAAGCGTGGAGTAAAATAAGAAGGGGTGGCTTTCCTCCGTTCATTGAGAAACTCCATGGCCCTAAAGAGGAGATTACAGATTTCTTCGAGAAAAATTGGAACAATGGGGAGGTTCTCCTCTTTGGGAGGAAAGTTCAAATTGATGAAGCTTTGATTGCGGAAGTGACTAGCATTCCGATGGAAGAGCATAAATTTTTTAGAGACAGGAAATTCTCTGATGAAGCTGTGTTGAAGTTCCCTAAGTCTGAAACTGAGAGGCAAAAACTTGTCAAGACGACGAACAGTTACTATGAAGTGGACACTATAAAAGCTTTATGGAGAAAAGTGCTAAGGGTTATCATGGAGTACATCACTCTCAACAACCGCTTCACTAGGGTTTATGGATACCACTTTGTGCTGCTCAATCACTTCTAGCATAAGTTGCGTGTCTCTATCCCCTTCTTCCTACTCTGTTCCCTAAGAAATAGCTTTTCTGATCATAGTAGAAGCCCTAAAAGATACCTGATTCTTCACACGGGTCTTTTAAGGCTCATTTATGAACACTTTCAGAATTTGTCTGCCCTTCCAAACCCTGTTGCCCCTCCGGAGCTTGATAAGGATGATACTAATCCTAGCATTTATGATTCTAAAGCTTCCCCTGACCACGTCAAGAGCTCCTTGCCTCCTCTGCCTCCCCCTTCTACTTTAGGCCGTTTCCCCCAGCCTTCTGGTGCCTGCTCTGTTCCTGCCTCTGGCTGAACTAACCCTAACTCTAAAGGGACGGGCTCTAGCTCACTGGTTAATAAGTTAGATTCCTACCCTGATGACTCCCCTATTGTTTCTGCTAAAGCAGTTGAGGCTTGTCCTGAGAGCCCCCACTTCCCTCAGAATTTTCAACAGGAGAACTATAGCCCCCCTAGAAAGGTGGAGTCAGTTATTTTTGGGGCCAATGTTGAATGTGACCCCCCTTTTGACTTCACTGGAAATGCCAAGAAGTGTTCTTTGGACCAGTTTAATGCTGCCAATTGGTTATTTCATGAAATTAGTGAGTTGAAAAAAAAAAATTGTCTCTTCACTATAAGCTAGGGGAAATTGAAGCCAAAGTTGCGGAGTTAACTCAAAATGATGCGGAGAAGAATACCACTGTGCAGGATAATACATATAAGGACAGCACCGTTGAAAATGAAATGGAAAAATGAAAGTTACAATGAAAAAACTTGCTGATCAAAATTGTAGAATTGCCATACACAACTCTGTTATCATTAAAGCTATGTCTGAAAGATTGGAGAAAACATAGAAGAGAGCTTTGATTGTCGACCTTGACCAGGAGAAAGACCAGGATGAGGAAGCTGGGATTTCTAAGCACACCAGATCTAGCATGAAAAGAAAAGCCCTGACCACCCCTAAAATGACTCAGATCTTTATGGAGGGGGTCCAGGATATGGTGGACTTGGAAGAGGTTGCGAACGAGCTTTTGAAGTCCATGGATTAGCTGTGGCTGGGCCCTACTTTGTCTGGTTGCTGGCCGTTTAATGGTTTTTTTGTGGTTTTTTGTGGCTGTCTATTTTAGCTGGTTTATTTCTTTCTGGAAGCCTTTTTGTCTTTTGGGCCTCTTTTGTGGTCTTTGTTTGTAATGATACTCTGTGGTTTTGGGTCCATGTAAAACCCGTTTATCCCCCTTTTATCAAAAAAATTAGAACAAATCATAGCTTTAGTGTGAAATAAAAAAAGTGAATATCAACAACACATTGGGTAAAAAGAAAGGATTTTGTATTTTTAAAAATGTTAAAGAGAATCCCCTCAAACTAATGTCAAAATATTTACAAATTTTAATGGAAACTATGTCTAATCTCCTAGACAAAAAATGGATTGGGCCTAAATCGCTTGAAATAATTACAAATCTAAGCACATGTATCTTAAGCTCTAGTTTGGAACTAAATAATGTTTGATAGTCTTAGGTTCTCTAAAAAATAAAGAAGATTAAAAAATCTCAAATAAGATGAGTAATAGTCAAGCATAAGACCAATAAATAATGCACAAAGAAAAATAAAGGAACTCGGTGATACAAAATGTACCAAGAAAAATAAGCCAACATGGGGTCAATAATAGCTAACAAAATATTTTAAAATTAGTTGTGTTATAGAATAATATAATTTTAAGTTAATATTTAATTAGAACACCAAAGAGAGATGAGGTTTGAACCACAATTATCCCTTGTGAGGTCTATAATTACAAAATGGCATATTAGGCTATCATTCACAATCTTTCCACTAGTGCTTGAAAGCACTAACCTCAATTTAGGAGAGTATAAATTTGAATCCTCTTTAAGGATAAATACATAAAGGTTATTTAGATAAAATAAAATACTTATAAGGACATTTAGTTCAAGTAATTACTTTAAGTAATTGCTTGAGGTTTCATACTATTCAAGTTCATTTTGTATGTTGTGTTAGATTAGATCCTTATATGCATTTAATGTTCTCTAATTAGATCAAAGGTGCATTTAATTTAGCATGGCATACTTAATCACAATGTTACATCTAAAAGAAACTAAAATGAGTTTTAATTAGATCACATAAAACATGTTAAATCATGGAGACATTCATTAAATAATCTTACAAAGGTTATTTAATTAATTACATTGCCATTTAATATTCCATACATAAACACAAGTAATAAAACATCAAATTCTCATATATATATCAAAGTTTTGTGTACATTTCATCAATATATACAATTCCACTAAGGTATGTGACTACCAAATCCCTCAAGACCTAGTGCTTGTATTTGACTAGTAGTAGTTTGTCGAGAGATAGTGGTGTGCAATCGTGATTGCGATCCACTAAATGTACTAAGAGAAAACTATAAGCCCCGTATCTATCCAAGGGCCTCCTAATGCTCCCCTACTATCTGATCTCTCTCCACCTATAGCTTGGCTACCTCTAACTATAGTCTCTTGAAATCTGTTGGGGTCTGACATGACTGTTCCTCTGAGGCAGCATTGACTCGGTGGACATGCCTCCTCGAGCTCTCATATGTTGCCTGCAATTTGACATATGGCCTAAATGACTTTGGGTCCTAATCCATGATGGGTGGGGGCACATAGTTTGAGTCTGTGGCCTCCTCATCGACTAATGGGGGCACTATCTCTATAGCCACCTATCGATAGAGATACTGAAGATCTCTCACAAACCTTGCAAGATAGAAACCATAAACACAATCAGTACACATCATGATATATATGTATAAAACATAAAAATAAATACAAATCATAACAGTAAATAAAATATCATCACCTATCTCTCTGGCAGGCTATGTGAAATTAGCCTCCTCCTCTGCAAGGGGCATGGAGGATGTGCTAGCCTCTCCATGACTATGGGTACTGGTTCTTGTTGCAACTGTTGCTCGTGATCTAGTCATACAAATGGCAGAGGGCACTCCCCACTCATGCCCCACTGGATCCTCATATTTTTCCTCACCACCCTCGCTCATGGGCTTCTCCTCCTCCTCGTCTTCCTGATCTCCTCTCTCCTAGCCATCATAGTTAGGATCTGTAGTCTCATCGTACTCCTCATCTATTATATCTATAAATATGTCTACATCACTATAGCGTGTATCCTTGGCCCTATCCTCTACCTCATCTCCTTCATCTAGGAGTGGTCATGCATCATATATAGGCTCATCCATTAGAAATATAGGAGTTGTTCATGGTACTGTCCACCACTCATCATACTCATTTGTGGCACTGATGTCGTCAGTTTCAGAGACTAGAGGCATATCATGATCTAAATCATCGAAGTCACTTTAGATAACATCCTCTATAATGAACCTTCTAGAATCAATAGGTATCTGAGTACTCTGGACTGATCTCCTGAAGAAGGAGCATTCCCTAGGGGCTATTTAGACCTACCCAAACTGTCACATGACACGATCATAGTAGAAAGGATGCACTATGTAATCATGTATGCCAATCAAGAAACCTATCCAGCTATAATCTCCCCATCTATCGAGTGTGATCTGGCCACTGAAGTACAAGTTGATAAGGTCTCCAAAGGATATTTTCCTTCTCTAGTCATTCAAATCGCACTCTCCAAAATTGCAAATCACCATACAGCCAAAACCGTCATAGAGGATAGCTGAAAGCCCGAGGATACCACAAGGCTGTCAAACACGAGAAGCTGATAGGTCTGGTATGAGTAATATGCTCAAGGCACCAAACCTACAGAAGTGTATAGTGTACCATACTATCCACCTCACAAAATACAAATCAACTAAGATCATAGTACAAGTGCACTAGGATACTGCGCCCCCAGGCATAAACTATCCTTTTCCCTGCCATCACATGAATCATATGCACTAGTCTTCCCTCAAAGTGTGCTCCCCAACCCTCAAGGACAAGTACTAGTGCTAATTTCATCATCATAATCCTCTCAACTAGTCAAGCCCATGAGTATAGTAGCATCACTAAGTCTATTTGCAGTCTCACCCTCTCATCATGTACTAGTCCACGAAGGCTAAACTACCTATCGTATTTCATCTTGTGAAATGACCGCTCTGCTCATAAATTCACTCACTCACCTTGAATAGGAACTTAGAGTATGTGGTGCACATCCTCCAACACAATGGTCATCTCGTTCATAGGTAGATGAAATGTACATGTATCGACATCCTAACACTCTGCTAGTGTCATTAGCATCAGATCATGGTACCTCATTGGGGCATGAGGTATGCCCAATATAATTTGATAGTCTAAAAAAGCTCTACATACTCCACTGAAAGAGTAGGAGCTAAATCTCTAAGAAAAATTATCTACCTACCACCCATACGTTGTCGCAAATAGGTGGGAACCTAACAAAAAAGTAAAAATATGTCCTATAAGTAGTCTAAAATCCTAAATCTTTACATCAACAATCATACAAGTGTACTATTTTTTTTCTAGTGTGCTTTGCTAGAGGCCCTAGACACATTAGACCCCTTTCGGGACACTTCGCGAAGAAGCAAGACACTTTGTGAAAAAGTGGGACACTTCGCAAATAAAAGTGACACTTGGTGAAAAAGGGGGACACTTTGTGAACTTTTTTCTAGGGCCCTAAATTAACCTAGAAATGTATAAAAATCATAAAATAAGTGTGTAAGGACAAAGCTAAGGAAAAAAAATCAACTCACCTCATGATGATGCTTGTCATGCACCACTTGGTCCCACAACACATCTAGTCTCCCAATCTTGTAATCCCATCGGTTCAGCGTCTTTCACTACTATTTAATCACTCTCAAGCTACAAAAAGGTAAATGACAAAATAAGTTAGAATTTTCTTCACTTTTTGCTCTTATATAAGTTAAAATTAGGTTTTTTATTATATTAGGGTTAAAACATGCATTTCATTCAAATCAACATAACAGGTGCTAGAGAGCTTCATTATTACGCCATTTTTTGCATTGGAATCATGATTTCATTCCTGATATAATAAAATATCTATCATTATGTGGTATGGTACTTGGAAATACCCTGTGATATGACTGACCCTATTCAACATGGACAGAATGCTACCTTGATTCCACCTCCATTAAGCAAGCGATATCAAGGGGGGCATACATCTACCCTCGAACGTAATTTCTAGAAAGAATTAGGAAAAGAGGATTTTTTGAGAACTAACGAATTTGTGTTGCAAGATTCGGTTCCTAATATTGTGGTTTTGCAGATGACTACACTAGGGGCTTCATTCTCCCATACTATGAATGAACATATATGAGTATCCTCTTATGAGATAAAGTGTACTATTTAGAGTCCTTTAGCTTACATATGCATGTAGAGTCATATGGGTGCTAAAGTGGGGGCTAAATGTGACCACCAGAATTGTACTCCCTTCTTGGAGATAATACAATCCTTGGTCTAATTTGTACCTATCTTGGGTACCCTTGCATTAATTATCCTTTAAATCATAATTTATAGGCCCCTAAGACCCATTATTTTGGATATCAAGGCTCATTTCACTTAAAAATCCTGTAAAATCACTCCAATCATCAAAAATCCCAAAAACCTACCTCAAAAAGCTATGGGACTCATTCGCCACCTTGGGCGAATGAGTTCCATTTGGGGTATTTTTCAATTTTGAGTGAGAAATTCACCATTTTCATTCAAAATTTTGGTGGATGTCATCCTTAGAGATCTAAATAATGGTCAATTAGGTGTAAATTCCTACATAAAGAAGTTTCTAAGCCATTTTTACCATTCTAAGCAATGAGAGCAAGCATTTTCAAGAGAAAATTCAAAATTCAAGTGTTGAGAATCTTTCACAAGAGCATTCAAGTTTCAAGAACAAGTAAAGTTCAAGCATTGGAGCTACATTAAAGTGTTTTTGCATGTCTTCAAGCTCACTTTCATTCAAGAACTAGCATTTTCAAGAGTTGGTCATGGTTGTCTATGGTGAATCATGATGGATTCTAGGTTGGGGAGATGCAACTAGCCATCAAGCCAAGCCTAAATACTTGTTTCCTAAGTGATTACATCCTCCATTATCACTCTATATTCAGCCTAAGGAAGGTACAAGCATCAATGGGATTCATTTGGGGTGATTATAGATCACCACAAGTGAGTGTTTCATTTCCATATCACTATTATTGCATCATATTCTTGCACATTAGAATAGGATTGCATCATGTTTTAGATTTCTTAGTCCTAAACACACTTAAGGTTAGGGTTTTCATGCACATTTCATTATTTCTATCAAGGTTTAATTACTAAATTAGGGTTTTGACCAAGGAAAACCTCCCATTAGCAAATCACGTTATATTTTGTTTTGCAGGTGTTTTTCGCAGATTCAGATCTAGAACTAAGGTTGGAAGGAAAGAGCGGGTGTTGAAGTGCAGATTAGGACTTTTAATTCCCAAAAAAGTGGAATGGGATTGATTCGACAATGTTGGTGTAATTAATTATTTAATTACACTTTAGAATAAGTTTACTTAGGTAATTATTTATTTCCTAGGATAATTATCACTTAATTATTATCTTATCTTAATGAGCTATCTTTTTGCTCAAGATAAGATTAGGGTTTCTTTTTCTTGCTTTATTGCATCATTTCCTTTTCAAAGGATTTTGTATTATTTGAAAAACTTTATATTCAATAATCAACAATTCTGATTTTTGCTTGCACACATTGGCTCTGAGGGTTTACATAACTTCTGTTGTTTTTTGTTCTGAATATCTTTGCATGTGATAGGTGATTACTTGCAGGTGTTCTTGGGGACTGTGAAGTTGGTTTTTCAACTTCTACATGGTATTAGAGCCTCGATTTGCAGCCCCTTCTCAGCTTTTTTGGAGGAACACATTGCAGAGCTCGTTCGAGGTCCCTTGAGGGTTTCATTCCTTGAGCATCATTATGCAACATCTTGGATCAGATCAAGGTTTTCTGTTGGATTCAGAGCACTGGAAAAAGTCAGAAATGACTTTTATTTTATTCATTTTCATCACCGTTTTCCAGATCTACGAGGGTTTCCAGCTCGGTGATTTTTCTGATAGATCTGGGGGTCGCCTTATTTTTGGAGCACTTTGGGCCAAAACATACCTCGCCATTGGATTCGTAGCACCCAAAAACCCGTATTTTCATATAAAATCTCTCCAGTTTGGGCAAAATCATTTGAAGAGGCAAAAAAAATTACCCGAGGGTCGTACGGCCCCCAGGCATGCATTCCAATGCACAGATTTCAAAAAAAAATATAAAAAAATCTACGTGTTTTTTTGTGCTACCACTATTGCACCACCGAGCCACCACCGCCACCAGCGGACTCCACCAAACTGCCGTCGGCATGCTGCTAGCCCCCATGGGCTTACACCTGAAGCACGTGGTCACATTAAGAACTGCAGGATCCACCCAGCTCCAGCCCCTGCTGGGACTTCCAGCCCCCACCCTGGTCATATGGATGACTAGCAGCTCTACCGCTGGCCATTGCTCTTCAGCCCCTAGTCCACCTAGTTATTTTTTTATCCCCTGAGGGCTTCTAGGGGCCAAATCGGACATTTTTGGACAACTTTCACAGAAACGGGCGTAACTCAAGTATACAGATTCCTTTTTTTGCAAACGAGATATTGTCAGAAAGCTGTTTCGACGCTCTAAGCAATGGTGTAGGTGCAATTTTCTAGTTTTTCTTTTTTGATGCCTTTTTCAGCCTCGGAAGTCAGATGTTGTTGTTTTCACTCCCAGAAGCATATCTTTTGACTCACTTATCCATTTTTCGCTTCGCGGCGTTGGAAAGCTGGTTTCAACCTCTATGCAGATCTAAGGTCATTTATAGAATATGTTTACGTGATTTTATGCATGCATTCATTTTTTGTTTCATGTGCTAGGTTTGCATTTCTGCTTATGTTTCTATAGTTTTGCATTCTCTCCCTCTGCAATCATTGGGTATTATAATAACGAACTGATATAAAGTTCCATTAAGGGGGTTCTTGCATCCATTATTCATATTGGTGAAAACTCGCATGAGTTTTTTTGGTTTCCTATTGTTTCCCTTAGCTTCTTTCTTGTTTAGCTAGACACATCGTTGGTTTCCTTCGGTTCACACTTTAGTTGGGATTTTATGGTTCTTGATCCACATTGGTTTAGATCTTTCTCATTTGAAGGCCATGTTTTTATGGTTAATGTTCCAGAATCTTGATGGTACTTGTCCTATGGGAAGTTTTAGTTTCAGTTTAGCATTGGCTTCGAGAGACGCAACTTCTAGATTTTTCATCATTATGGGTCCTTTCATCCTTTCATCTACTGTTGCTTATAATTTCTAGGGTCGATCCAGTATGTGAGTTTCCCGTGTTCCTTGGCATTGGGTCTGCTGTTACATTTGTGATTCCATTTTCGGTTTAAGTTGTAGACAAAATTATCTTTCCTTGCTTGCTAGATTTAGGGTTCTACTATTGCTTCTTTAGAGTTCTTCCAGTGCTTCTTCACAGCAGTTCATCTCACTGGGTTTTCTCTCTCTTTGCATTTGTACATGAGTACCATATTGTACAATTTGGAGCTGTTTTCACCAAATCAGGTATATCTTGGGTGTTTTTTCTCCATTTTTTGAACAAAAATAGTCGTTGGAAAGCTGATTCCAGTGTAAATCTGATGGTGGAAGTTTGATTTCCTTATTTTTTCATTTTGATTCCTTTTTCGCCTATCTAAGCCAGAAGTTCCTGTTTTCACTCTGGGAGGCGTAACTTGTGCATCCTGGCTCCATTTTTTGAAAATGAATAGGCGTTGGAAAGCTGGTTCAGTGCTCTACATAGATATCAGACCTGTTTTTTCATATTTTTTTACTAGGTATTTGATATTTCTGTTTGATCTCAGCCTTTACCTTTTCAGTTATTTTCTTGGGAAGTGTGTCATTAGGCTACTTTTTTTAGATCAACGAGCATTGTTCTTTTATTTGAGAGTATATATTGTTGTTTTATGTCATGTATTTACATCACATTACACCCCTTAATCCATTCAACTATTTTGGTTGGAAAATACAAATGGAGATTCACTTGAAACATAAAGGGTTGTATAGGGTAACCATGGGTACAGACATTGAACCTACAGGTGCTACTGAAAAGAGAAAATGGTTTAATAGGTGTGATGAAGTTTATGGTACATTATGTCTTTCTCTTTCATCTGACCTCCTTTTTCACATTGAGTGTTGCACTACACCAAATGAGATATGGGCTACTTTGGAATCTTTGTTTGGGAAGCAGGATACTATGAGAGGGTTTCAGTTAGAGAATGAGCTTATTGTATTAAATCCTAGGGATTTTGACAGCATCCAGAATTTTTTCACCAAACTCAAGTCTCTTAGATTACAGTTGTCACAGTGTGGTGTTCAGAAAGAAGACTCTCAGTTGATATTGTCCATTCTTTCTAAGCTTGGACTAGATTATTCAATTTTTGTATCTACCTTTTATGCCACTATGGATGAACTTGGTACAAGATTCACTATGCCATATCTTGATGAATTTGCTTCATCTCTCACTCAAGAGCAATCTAGGTTAGCTATCATGGGCACCGTGAAACATTATTCCTCTTCACATGCACTTATTGCATCACAGGAGCCCAAAGATCAGAAGGCTTCTACATGAAAAGGAAATAAATAGAAAAAAAAGGATTCCAAACCTCATGAGCAGCAAAAGGAGTCCTTAGATTCATCCTCCTCTTCTAAGGGGCAATAATTTAGGAAGGAAAATTCTACATGTGCATATTGCAAGAGGGAAGGACATGCAGAACATAATTGTTACAAGGAAATTGATGAGCTGAAACATCTTCTTCAGAAACATCAGATTGATTTTCCTTCTAGGATGTTTGCATCATCTTCTTCTCCTCATTCTTCTTCTTCTTCAGAGCAGCATAAAACAGGCATAGCTAGTTTACATACTTCATCAGATATGAGGGTACATGCTCTTTGTTCTTCTTCAGTTATTGGATCAAGGAGATGGCTTCTAGATTCAGGAGCATCTCATTATATGGCATCTTTGCAGTCTATGTTTACTTCCTTTGAGCCTTGCACTATGTCTCCCATTTTGATGGGAAACAACACTTACCTGAGTGTTACAGGGAAGGGGTCTATTAGTTTTTGGGATCACTCCTTTCAGGATGTCTTGTGTGTCCCTCACTTGACACAACCTTCTTTCCATCTATCAGATAACACATGGGGGTAATGGGAGATCTGTGGAGTTCACACCTGATTCGGTTATCATCAGAGACTTGGAGAGTAGAGCTGTCATTGCTACTAGGATAGTGGATCACTCCTCTCGGTTGTATTCCTTCATTGATTTTTCTACTAGTGGTTCTTATGTTTCTACAGCTGTTCCTCACACTTCGAGTGTGCATCATCATTCAAAGGAGAGATTTGGCTTCTTGAACATTGGTGTTCTCACTTCGGATCATGTTCTCGAGCCTTCCATTCCATCTCCTCCACCTCTTGTTGCTTCTTCTATTTCAGTGCAGTAGGATCCTATTGATCATCCATCTTTGGAGGTTTCTATTGAGTCTTCATCTACTTCGGCTTCTTCATTTGTTGAGGTCACACCTGCTTCTGTGGAGACATCTTGGGCTGAACCTATTCCACCTTCAGAGATTTTTTCATTTGACATCTTCCCTCTCACTTCTTTTTGGAGATGTAGTTTCTTCACTTCTTTTGGAGTTACTTCATTCTGGGGGGTATCTGTGGTCTCTTTCTTCCTCTCTTATGGGGGGATTCTTTCATGTATCTTTGTGATGAATGGTGTCCTTGGGGGGTCTTATGGAGTCCTCCATTTTTCATCACTTAGGTAGCTTATTGCATTCTATTTTGGGGAGGATTTTTGTTCCCATGTGGTTTTCTCCTTTACCCCATTTGATTTAGTTTACATTGCTTTTGTAAATGAGTACCTGATCAAGCCTTGTTGTCGGGACTCATATTTGCATAATAATTTTCTTCTCCCTAAGTTGCACTTATGGGGGGGTGTTGGTGTAATTAATTATTTAATTATACTTTAGGATAATTTTACGTAGGTAATTATTTATTTCCTAAGATAATTATCATTTAATTCTTATCTTATCTTATTGAGCTGTCTTTTTGCTCAAGATAAGATTAGGCTTTCTTTTTCCTGATTTATTGCATCATTTCCTTTTCGAAGGATTTTGTATTATTTGTAAAACTTTACATTCAATAATCAACAATTCTGATTTTTGCTTGCACACATTGGCTCTAAGGGTTCACAAAACTTTTGTTGTTTTTTTTTTCTGAATATCTTTACATGTGATAGGTGATTGCTTGTAGGTGTTCTTGGAGACTGTGAAGTTGGTTTTTCAACTTCTATAGACAAGAGTAGCGAATGAGTCTCACTGTAGCTATTTGTCAGAACTGCTTGTAGATTCTGACACCCTTTTTCCTAAAACATACTCTTGTCAAGAAACCCAGATCTAGGACCAATTCACCCAGGTTGGAAAATGAGTCCTTGTTGGTCAAAAAGTCCAAAATTTTAATGTTTCAAAGTTTCAAATTTTCATTTCTAGATTCCCAAGTTTACACTGATCATCTTACTATTTTTTTGTGTTGTTTTATTAGCATTCAAAGGTCATCTTGTAGATCATTGTATAGAATTAGGGTTTTTTATTTCATATTACATTTCATTTTTTTTCCAAGTCTAAACTTGGTGATGAACCCCTCATTAGATCATATTCAGCCCCTAGGACAATCCTATAGCAAGATATCTTTCTCTTTTACATTGAGATCTCTAGGGTTATCCTTGAGTGGAGTATCTTTGAAAGTGGGTGTGATATCACTTGATCAAGCTATCCCCCATTTTCAAAGGTTCCAATTGTCAAATAGGAATCTAAATAAGGATATTTCTTAATTTGAATCAAAGTATGTTTCCTCCAAATTAGTAGTGGCTTTCCAAAGCTCTAAGGAGGTGGCATTATATGAGCGGTGTTGGAAATAATCAATTTTGCACCCATTAATATAGAGGATCTACAAAATGAGGTTGATATCCTCATTCCACCATGACTCTTGAGTAAGTTGTGGCTCTACATTTCAAACATGTTGAATATGGCTAGCATGAACTTCTAAGAAAGAAATCACATGTCTAGAAAAAAATTAGTCTTCATGGCTTTGAATTTGGTAAGTTACCACTTAATATAAAACTATATCAAATAGTTTTAGGAAACCATTTGAAAAAGGGTATAGGAATAATGAGAAATATATGGCAAGAGAAAGTATAGATAAAATTTATAGGATGGATTTATCATGCTAGTTAAAAACATTTTATGAATTTCTATGAAATTATTACATGTGTATCACATTGTATGATGGTAATAGTCAAAATGAGGATTACAAGGCAAAAACATATACTATGCCTCTATTTCATCTCCTATCAATTACATAAGTAATGTCCTACACTTATTATAAGAAATAAAAATCAAATGAAAAATCTTTGGAAAAACTTCAATTTGTTGAAAGCACTAAATCTATAATCTATTTCAAGAGGGTAGATTGCTTAATAACATCATTTAAGGGAAAAATATTGATAAGTCTAAATGGATTATTATTAACATTGAAAATACCCAAGAATTCTTGGTTGGTGGGGTCAGAACCCTATTCAACTAAGTATTGGTGTCAAATGGGAGAGATAAATGTGGAAATTCCACATTAACCCATTTTGTGATTGTTACATGAAAAATGAATAGAAGACTAAATAACATGTCATACTATAAAATGTAGAAGGCTAAAAAAATTAACCTCTTTCAAATAAAGAATTTCCAAACTTCAAAATATCATCAACTATCATAAATGAAATAATTATTTGTGAGATTCATCAAACCTAGATCCATAAAATTCATGAGTGAACATCAATGTTTTAAAACCTTCATACTATTTAAATAATATAAAGCTAAATGATTATTTTTTAAGGAACATGCTATAATTGAAACTACATGTTTGAATGAATTTAGATAACTAGGAAATCATTTATTTAGTATAAATTATCCTTCCAAATTCTTAAATGGGTAGGAGGATCTCCTTTGAAACACAAGGGGTGTTGAAAATTAGTGGGTAGTTATGCCTACTCTAAATGACAATTTTATGCTACTAGTAGCACTCAAGTGCTTTTTTTTCTTTTGAAATACAAGTGAACAATATATTTCTATGTCTCAATATTTGAAACCTACAATTCTATTTTTTTATATCTCACCTTAATTTATATTAGAGGTCCTTTTAGGGGCTCCACTATTTCTATTCATATTAGATTTATAAGAAATTGCAATTGACTATCCATCCTCTTTTCCTTTCAAGGTGGATCTTGACATCTAGTCAAGTGTCAGGATTGGGATTTGGAGAAGTCAATAATTATTTATAAATATTATTCTTAGAGGGTTTATAATAATAAAATATACCAGGATTTTTCAAATAGAGAACACATTAAGTATGCATTTTTTGGTTAATTTATATGTCAACCATCCCTTTTAGATCATTGGTGAGGTTGAACTTAACACATGCCCTCTTCTAGGGCCAATGGAATACAAACTCTTTTGGTTCAACATAAAAGTATTATCTTGGGAGGAGATTATTTTGGTTGATAAATCATAGCATGACAAGGGAAACCTAGGAATGTCCTACTAGATAGGGACATGTAGTTTTTTATGTGTTCTATTTTTCTGAATTTAATTCTATGAAATTTAATTGCATCAATGTTTCAAATCACGCTCCAAAATTCATCATTAGGATGAATAGAGCTAAAAGAGAAAAATGATTAAATATTTGTTCTTGTAAAAGAACACTAATAAATTCTAGTATAAATTCCATGGGCCATGCTTAAGGATAGCCTTATCATGGCTCACTTTAATAAAGAGAAAGCTAAAAAACTTGGAAATTTTTTAAATACCATTAATATGAATCCCATGAAGGAACTAGGGATTGGTTATCATTATTTGAAAATATATTTGAGGTTCCCCTTAATTTTAAGTATCCTATCAAGGTAAAATTTTCTAATTAGAAGCATGCACTCTCAAAATTTTAAATGGAAAGAGATAGATATAAGGATATTTTAATGGACATATATTATGGATCCCCTTGGTAAAATAGTACTTGATATTCTTGAGTAGGGGAGGCATTTCATGCACCTTCAAACCTTTAAATCCTATGGAAAATATGGAGCTATGCAAGTTTGAGGACATTTTTAACAGGTAAAAATTTGTTATTGTAGCTTAGAAGAATTTACAATAAATGGAGAAGAAAAATATCAATTCCTAATTTAGAGTGAAGTAGTGTGACATAAATAGTGTACACAAACTAACAATAGCACAACCAAGATTAAAATCCTAGTAGACATAGTGATACATATGTTCTACTATATATCATTATGTTGATTTTATTTATTTTCATGATCCTATGATAATTTTGAGAATAATTTATAGGATGTGAAAATAAGTAAAATTAACATACTGATGCATATGTTCTTTAATAATATCTCTCTATTATTTGATAGTTATAAATGCACTTAAATAGATTATCAAAAAAGTATTAGTTGGTATTTTACACCAAACAATAGTGGGTATTCCATTTGGTACATATATTTTTTATAATCTTGTCATTATAATATTTTATTTATGGGTTTATATTATTAAAAACATACAACATTTCATCCTCTCCTAATCCTTCCTCCACTATCTATATAGTTACCTCTTTTATGGCCACAACCATTAATATTGTTATGCATAATTTCACACCTATGCATATTTTATCTCTAGTATAATTGCCACCACTAATTTTCCTTCAACTATAATTATACCTACTCTCATCCTTTGATGTGTATACCTACTATTATGAAATGTTATAGTTATATGTCCCATAGAATATTTCCTTCCAAACCCTTACTAATCCAAGTTATCATACCATTCCTCCTCCCATGAATATTTCAATACCTATTATTATAATTTCTTATTGAAAGAATGAAGGTGGTTGTCATTAATGAGTTGTCATTAATGTCAACACTACACATGATAAAAATAAAATTAATATGAAGGATGGTTTATTCTGCAAAAGGTTTTTGGCTAAGTGTTTACACTAACAGCTTCAACACATGGCACCCTTTGGTATTTTGGTTCACAATTTTTTTCCCTATCAAATATACTTATGCAGTTCTAGAATGTTGTTCATGGATGTCACTATCATATTATTTTAGAATTTAAGTTGTTTTGATAAGTGGTTTAAAAGTTACAAGTAACAGAAGTTCAACAGATATGATTTACATAGTGTTTTTGCTTACTAGATATTACCTAACTTGTCCAAATTCCTCCACGGATTTGAGTTAGTGTAGCATTGAAAAAAGTAACCTCTTTTTCATGCTTAGTTTGGGAATTAATAATTAATGGTAAAATGTACTTAATTGTGCCCTATTTAGGGTGTTGTAAAGTGTTTTCTTATACTTTCACACTAATATAAGGATTTATTCATTAATTGAAGTTAATTAGAGCTTAATTGGCCCCTTTAATTCAAATCCAACCCTTACTAATTGCATTTTCCAAAGGATCTATCCCAACACTCATTAATAATATTGCATAACATTTAATTTGGTAAGGTTTGAGTCCTAGAAAACTGTGCTAGGACCCATAAACCCAAGGTGGTGAATGGGTCCTCCTTACCTAGGACACCCTTTTTTTAACATATTTGAGGTGGGTTTTTAATATTATTTCACCTCCTCGAAGCTTGGTCCTAGAAAATTGTGCTAGGATCCATTTGCCACTTTGGGTGAATGGGTCCTCCTTACTTAGGACACCCCTTTTTTAATTTATTTGTGGTGGGATTTTAATGATTTTGCATCCTAGATCTGATTTCAGCTTGGATTATTTGAATTTCAAGGTTAATCCTTAGATTTAGTATAAATATAAGGTTAATTCACATAGTTTTACCTAGAAGACTTTCAAGCAATCAATACTACATTCACAAGAGTATTATAGAGCAATTCAAGAGAAATTACAAGGAATTCAAAGGTATATTATTGAATTTTTATTATAGCAATTGAAGATCATATCATCATGTCAAAGGCATAGTGCATCAAGCATGTAGTTGAGCTTATGTGTTGATGTAGCATTGAAGATCCAAGTTAATCATTATTTCATATTCAATTCAAGATCAAGATCTACATTCTACATGGCAACTTCATGTGTTATATTGTAGATTTACATTCCAAGACATCATCCAAGGTATCATTGTTTCACATTCCATGTTTCATGTTCATGTTCATTGTTTCATCATAAGGTTTATTTACCTAAATAGGGTTTGACCAAGGAAAACCTCTATTCCTTAAAAATAAACAATTTTTCTTCTCCTTTGATGTGTTATTATAGGTTTATTGGTTGAAGATCAAGTGAAGAACAAGATTGAAGAAAAAATGTCAAAGTTGAAAAGTTGCAAATTTTTCATCTACATTGCAAGATCACAAAAATGAAGCTACATAATTTATTTCAGACTTTCGGGAGATGAGCTCGTGGATTTTGGAGTTTTATAAATTGAATAACATAACCTAGAATTTAGTTTAAAGAAACCCTAACAGGGACCCATTTTCCACTTTGGGTCAATGAGTCCTCAGTGACCTCAAAACAATACTTTTCAGCAAGGTACACAATGTTTCATCTCTCAAAACTTCCCTCATTGTTTCTATAATAGTTAGGATTGATTTCTATTTGTTATTTGCATCATATCATATACATAATTGCATGTTTTATAGAAAAAATTAGTGGTTCATCATCTTGATCAATTCATTTTGATAACGGGCTATTTTTCTTAAGAATAGTTAGTCATTGTGGTTTTGGAAAAATATTTATAGGGGTCAATACATTATATTTTCTAGTTGGCATGACATTTTTTATTCCACATATCCTATGGTGATGATCAATTGGAGTATTTAAATTATGGTATGCATAGATTTATGAAATTTAAATGTGTTGTGAATGAAAAAGGGAGTTGCTATAGGTCCATACCGACCTATATTTCTTGTGTTTTGGGCGTGAAGGAAATTTTGGCTTTAAGTAGGTGTTGACAAGGCATGTTTTGTATAATTTAAGAGTACATCAAATTAGGCCAACCTAATTGATGTTTCAGATGGATTTTAGTATATATACAAGGTTGATTCAAGTTGATGAAGCAAGAGATTTTAATGAATACATGATTTGAGAATGCAAGAAGTGATGTGAAGTGTTGTAGGATTGTGTGAATAAGTTGTGAGTGTAGAAAATATATGTAAATATAGAGCAGAGTAGAGACTTGTAATCTAAGATGATTAGAGTTTGTTATGAGCTTCAAAGGAACTGAATCCAACATATAATTAGATGCACTTTCCTCAGTTCAAATTCTAGTTGTGAAGCCACCTCTTTGTATCTTTTATTTTCTCTATGATTGGTGAGCTCACTTGGACAATGAGTTCTCCTAGTATTGATCCTTTCTGTAATATCTTATAACTAGTTATAACATATTGTGTGCTAATCCTCACTGTGGTTTTGTTGGAAAAACAAGGACAAAAAATTGAGAGGGAGAGGTGAATCAGTTGTCATAGAATTATTAAGCTTTTCAATATTTACTTAACTTAATCTTATATCTGATGAATGAATAATTAGCCATGAACAATAAACACATCATAAACAAAGAGAACACCAATATTTTTATGTGGAAACCCTATTAGGGGAAAAAACATGGTGGAGGTCAATCCACAATATTATACCCTGTTAAAAGTATATCAATAATGGGAATGCACATGCATTTAGGCACAATGCCTATAGTTCAATGCTCAAATACAAAAGAGGACTCACTATCCAAAGAAAAGGTTTTGATTAAAGCCATCCAAATGTGAACTAGGAAAATAGCTTCTACACAAGCTTAATTATAGTTCTAGTTAAGTATAGAAAACCTTCTTCCCACTTCACTCAATCTTCTTCACACTCTACTCAACCTTCTTCACACTCTACTCTAAAAATGATATTTACACATACACACATAGGAGCACACTGATCACTTCAACCACACACAACACTAATGAAACAATCGCTCATATATATCTACAATAAGAGATTGCATCCACAACTTTGTCGGCCAGAAAACTATAAAACATATTTTCAATGTCAGCCCAAATTTGTAAATAAATTTGCAATTTGAATCCACCAAGGTCGGCCACAACATAGTGGAGACCCAAATTAAGAACTCCAACACAAAAAGACTTTAATTAATTACACCTCGAAGATCCACAACATGCTACCACCAACATGTCAACCAAGAACACGAAAAACTGAACACAAAGAAAAATATTTGACCACAAGCACATTGATCAATGTGGACGTACCACAAAGATAGAGTGTGATCTACAACCATCCATGAGCACCAAGAAACAATAGAAAGGCATCCATAGCAATAGAAATTACCAGAGACACATAAACTTCATTCAGGAACATTAATAGAACACACAAAAATACTGTCAGAACACAACTATGCATAGCATGACCCAAACTTCACACGAACCTCTGAAACTTCTGTTAGATGCACTAGATACACTCAACAAAAAACCATTTAATCCACAATAACTTATCTTCAACGTACAAAGCAATACACCTTCATGACCTTCACTATACCACTGGGAACCTGCAACTCTTCTTTTAACAATTTTCTCAATATCCTCGACATATATAGCCTCCAATGCATAACATGCTAATAGTGTTGACATCAATGAAAACCACATATCAGTAGCACATCCACAACATCCAATATTTTTTTCCCATCTTGTTTTTTCCATGTGAAAATCTTGGTGTTCTTGTGAGCTAATAATGAAAGGAAGTAGGTATGTGGAAAATCTTCTTACACCAATATATTAGAGGAGAGAATGTGCAAATTTCTATTGTTTCAAACCTTTTTTCAATTAAAATAAATAAGATTCACATAACAGGTAACAAAAATTGCATCAGAGATACAATAAAAACATATAACACCAAATATACGTGGGAAAAACCCTTTTGAGAGAAAAACCCACACTCTAAAATTTTGAACAATGTATTATCTATAAAAAACATTTACAATACACTTGCAATGCAAGCCTCTACATTATTTTTACTATGTTACAATTCTAGAGTCAATATAGCAACATAATGGTATCTCAACAACACAACCTTACAACTCCAAAATACAAGTGCTCAATATATTGGAGATTACAATGCACTAATTATACTTTTTTCTGAAATTGAATGCTAAAGGCTGAAGATGAAACATGGAAAGTGTCAAAACAACTATAAATGCATTTAATGGTAAGTTTACAATTGTCACAACACGCAATATTACAATTTCCAATTGTCACTAAACCTATGTAAAATCTATGCACTTGCTGAAAAATATCTACACCTCCAAAACTTCTCACTTTTAAGAAACTGTAAGTTGTAACTCACAAGACAACATGTGATAATTATCAATGTTAAATATCTAAATAATCAATGCTAATAAAAATCAAAGGTTAAGACACCTTCATTTTCATAACATTATCCCACTTGTCGAACACCTTTGAAGAGATAGTGGAAGTAACAAGATTTAACTATTAGAGGTCCTGAGGCCCATAGACTTTGAACACCATATGAAATTCTCTCTGCTCATTTTCTTTTTCAATGCATTTGCAACAATTTTTAGGGTGTCAATCTTCTTCAATTGAACCTTCTCATCTTGCAACATATCGCAAACAAAATGAAATTGCAAATCAATATGCTTTATTTTGTCATGGAAAGTAGGATTCTTCACCAAGCAAATGGAACTCTGACTATAACAATAAATAATGATCTATCTTGCATCAATCCCAACATATGAACACAAATGCTTAATCCAAATGGATTCCTTACAAGCATGAGTAGTTGTCATGTACTCTACTTTTTCATGGATAAAGTGACTACAACTTGTCAATTACTCATCCAACTAATGGCACCACCAAACATCATGAATACATATCCACTAGTGGATCTTCTAGTGGCAATATCTCCTACCCAATTATAATCCACAAGCCTGTGAATACAAACTAAATGTTGAGGTCCAATAGGATAACCATGCAAACATAGGACATATTAAGAAGTACCCTATAAATATCTGAACACTCTCTTAATTGCATCGCATTTTACTTGTCTACGATTAGCCATAAAGCAACTTAGGACTCCCACTTCTTGGGAAATTCCTAGCCTCATACATACCATAGCATACATCAAAATACCTAAAACACTAGCACAGGGTACTCTAGTCATGTCCTTCATCTTATAAGGATACCTTGGACAATCTTCCATAGAAAACTTGGTTCCCTACAATATAGGAATAACTAACTATCCACAAGATATCATGTTGAATCTCTCCCACTGCATTCACATATTTACTCTAGCTCTTGTTGTTTTCACTTAAAGCCTCATAAATTTTTCCTTAGATGTCAAATTTTCATGATTCTTGTGGCATCTAAAAGTTGGGTTAACCCTCTACATAGATCTCCAACCTTTTTTTTAATTACCATATTCCTACTATTTCATTTGAATTCAATTTTTCTTTTTTTTTGTTTCTTTCTTGAAAAATATTTAGAAAGGTCAATTTTTTTGGTACAAAAGAGAATTTTATTGCATTATGAGGGTTTATACTGTTGTATCCCTTTCATTTTTTATATGTTATCATTCAATAATTATGGATTCAATCCAAATCACTCCACTTACTCCATACAACTATTATGGATGGAAACAATAAATGGAGATACATCTAAAGAAACAAGGGTTATACAAAGTTACCATGGGTACAAAACTTGAACCAATAGGAGTTACAAAGAATGTTTAAAGGTTTAATAGGCATGATAATGATTTTGGGACATTATGCATGTTTATGTCTCTTGGTCTTTTCTTTGATGTTGAGTATTATATCATACCCAATTAGATTTAGACCCAATTGGAGTCCTTTCAAAAGCAAGATACCTTTAGAGGATTTTAGTTGGAGAATGAGCTTATCAATTTCAATCCTATAGATTTTGAAAACATATAATATTCATTCACCAAACTCAACTCTCTCAAATTGTAATTGAAATAGTGTGGTATTGACAAACCAGACTCATAGTTGATTCTTTCCTTCCTTGTCAAGCTTCATCCTAATTATTCATTTTTTATTCCCATTTTATATGCTACTAGAGATACACTTGGAACTAGATTCAGTATACTTTCACTAGATTATTTTTCTATATCACTCTTAAGGGAGTAAAAAAATATGGTATAGATGGTATTATTGAAGTCTTCCAAACCACATGCTCTTATTACAACACAAGGGAAATACCAAAAGACTTCAAATGGAAAATGAAAGAAAGAAAAAAACACAAATATTTCAAGAACAATGAGCAAGAAAAGGATTCACATTCGCAAGATACCTTTGAACTCTCTTCTTCCTCTCCTAAGAGGGAAACATCTAAGAAGGAGAGACTGGAATGTGCATATCATAAAAAGTGAGGACATGATGAGCATCATTTTATGAAAAGTAAATTGATGAGCTATAAAACCTTCTATAGAAGAATAATATTAAATTTACTTCATTTATGTCTTCTAGTGCATCCTCTTCTTCCACTTTAGCACCTACACAATCAAATTCAACCACCATAGCATGTGGAGTGGAAAAGATGAAATTCCATACATATTTGTATCCACTAGTCCTCTAGTTGATGGGTTATTGATTCAATAGCCTCACATCACATGGATTCATCTTTGGGTATGGTCTCTTCGTATAATCCTTTCACATCACCACACATACTAATGGGGGGAAAAATTTATATGAGTTTTAGTGGGAAAGGACTGACAGATATTAATTATGGCACATTTCATTATGTACTTTATGTTCCTTCACTATCATCCAATATCTTTTCCATCTATGAAATTGCACATAATAGGGAAAGGAAGATAGTTGAGTTAAAACTTGATTCAGTACTTATCAGATAGTTGCATAATAGAGAGCTATTACAGTTGGTATAGGTGACCATGCCTCTTGATTGTATTCCTTCTCCCATTTTTATTCAAATGAACTTACAATACCATTGAATAGTTTACAACCTCATGCCTCTTGATTGTATTCCTTCTCCCATTTTTATTCAAATGAACTTACAATACCATTGAATAGTTTACAACCTCATGCATCTAAAGTGGATCAGATATCTTAGGAGAGGTTTTTTTGCTTGAACTTATGTGTACTTCCATGATCCACCTTGTTTCATGAGACTTATGTTGAGCTTCCACCTCCTCCATTTCCTACATTTTTATGGATCAAATTAGTTTAACATGATGTTAGTTTTCTTTTATTTTTAGCTTTATGGTATGAATTATTTCTATAAATTGAAACATTATTTGTTGATTCACACATTGCATTATTAGGGACATGATTGATGATATTCACTTCCTCTTTTATGATAAACCTCCTATCATTACTTCATCATTTCCTTTGGAGGTTTTTTTATAGGATTTTTTATAGTTGTTTGGATTTGCTCCATCTAATTTAGAATATTTTGATTAAGGCATGTGGACTATACTTGAGTAGTTTTTTGAGGTAGCTATCTTGAGAACTTTTCTCTTGAGGGATATTTGTCTACATTCTCCATCAAATTTGTTTCTTCCTAAGGCAAGGAATATTTTTTATTGATTTTGGATCATCTTTAACATTCTTCTTTGATTATTCACTTTTGGTAGAGGAACTATTCCTTATGGGGGGTTCATCATCTCTTATTTTCTCTCCTATGGGGGGATCTTGATTGTACTTGTTTGATTGAAGAAAACATAGGGGGAATGTTGAGTCCTACATTATTTTGTCACATGGGCATGTTCACCAAGATGGGGGACAAAAAATTGTCCACTCCAATTTTTGGTCCTATAAAAGAAAAATGTAAGTTTGTTATAATGAAACTTGCTTGCAATATGGGATTGTATTGATATATCATGAGAACATCATAACACACTCATTTTATTTTTCAAGAAAAATGTAAGTTTGTTATAATGAAACTTGCTTGCAATATGGGATTGTATTGATATATCATGAGAACATCATAACACACTCATTTTATTTTTTTATTTTGAAAATCTCTCTCTCTCTTTCTCTTTCTCTTTCTCTTTCTCTTTCTCTTTCTCTTTCTCTTTCTCTTTCTCTTTCCATTTCTTTTTCTCTTTTTCTCTCTTTCTCTTTTTGTTTCTCTTCTACTGAAACTATATACATGAAATAAGTGACATTTATACATAGAAATTTAATTTCTTATAATTTAAGCTATATTTCATGTAAATATTTTGAGGATGTTTGATAATGGTTTCAAATTTCTATGATTTATAATGAAAATTCTAATTTTTGGAAGATCTTATAATTTTTCAGACTTAGTCAAACTTCAATAATCAAAAGGTAAAATTTCAATAATTAAGATGTCAAATTTTAGTAACCATCAAGATCTACCATCTTTATCTCTCTCTATATCACTAGATTTATATACCCCTTACACTCTAGACCTCTCTCTATCTCAATATCTCCATCCCTTTATATACCTCTCTATTTGACTCTCTCTCTCTCCCTTGAGCTCAAGAACCACCTATCTACCTCTTCATCCTTCTCTCTCTCTCTTCCTTCCTCCCTCCCTCCCTCCTACCCTATCTCTCTTTGTATCCCTCTCTTTCCTTCCCTCTCTAATTCATTTTATCCTCTAACTCTCTCTCTCTCTCTCTCTCTCTCTCTCTCTCTCTCTCTCTCTCTCTCTCTCTCCTCTCTCTCTCTCTCTCTCTCTCTCTCTCTCTCTCTCTCTCTCTCTCTCTCTCTCTCTCTCTCTCTCTCTCTCTCTCTCTCTCTCTCTCTCTCTCTCTCTCTCTCTCTCTCTCTCTCTCTCTCTCTCTCTCTCTCTCTCTCTCTCTCCACTTTCTCTTCTTCTCTCTCTCTCTCTCTCTCTCTCTCTCTCTCTCACACACACACACACACATTGGTTTGGCCTTTCTCCTTCTTTTCCCTCCTGGGCCTCTACTATCTTTACCTCCCTCTCTCCCCCCTTCTACTTTTCTCTGTCTCCTCCCTCTCTCCTTCCCTCTTATTCCTCTCTCCCTCCCTCCCTCCCTTTCTCCTCCCCTCCCTCTGTCAGTCCTCTGTCAGTCTCTCCAATTCCTCCTTCCCCACTATCTCTCTCTTCCTTCCTTCTTCCCACCTTCCCTCTCACTCCCTCTCTACTTCTCTCTTATCACATATTTATCTCTCCCTTCCCTTTCTACTTTTTCTATCTCACTCTCTCTCCTACCTCCCTCTCTCTCTCCTTGTCTACTTATCTTTTTCTCTCTATGGTGTATAAAAATGTATCCCTTCACATTTCACACTTGTTTTGGTCCCTCCATGTTAAAATGTGGCTTCTTTATGTCCTAATTGTTCCTATTTTGCATCCAAAATCCTTATTTAATGCATTTTTCTAAGGATAATCCTAAAATTTAATAAATAAGAAATCATAATCTAATGTTTGAGGGCTATATATTCCAAATCTAGTGATTTGGGACTCATACCAACTTTGGTTGTATGGGTCACACCTAGGTCTTGGTGACTGATTTTAAACATTGCATTGAACTTGGAAACTTCTATCTTGTGGTTTGTGTCTCTTGTTTAAGACACTGGGACTCATATGCCCAACATAGCGATGGAGTCCTTCTTTAACCCTAGGACCTATTTTAAATAAAATTCTTGGCAGATTTTATTATCCTAGATCTGATGTGAGCTTGTGTGTTGTAACTCCAGGAAATTTTACATAAACAAGTATAAATACAAGGTTATTTCACATGATAATTTCTCCTAACAAGCAATCTAGTAATCTAAGCAATTTTCATGAAACCAAGTTTATGAGATCAAGAGAATTCAAGAGTACGTCAACAAGTATTTGGACCAGAATTCAAGATTCAAGCATCATGTGTATTTTTGAGCTAACATTTGTGATGTAGGTTTTCATGATTCAAGCAAGCCTTCATAGACATTATCACATATAAAGATCAAGATTCAAGATCCACATCCATGAGATCCATTTCATGCAAGTTTGCAGCCTTTATTTCAAGGTTTTGGTGAGTTGCAATATTTCATTTGTTCATTCATCATTCCTTCATGTTATTTCATTTCATTTTAAGGTTTAATTACCAAAACTAGGTTTGAGCAAGGAAAACCCCCATTCCCTAACAAAATAACATTTTTCCCTCTCTTTGATGTGTGGTCTAAAGATTTAGGTTGAAGATCCATTGAAGACCAAGATTGGACAAAGTTTTCAAGAAGTTTTCATCTTCATGGAAACTCACCTACAGGCCAGAATTAAGACTTTTAGAACTTGGAGATAAGACAATATGAAAGCTTCAGAAGATCACTAGAGGCTACAAAAATATCAATGAGACCCTAGTAATGGGACTAAATCACCCCTTTGGCATATGATTCCTAGTACACCCATTTTGGAACCTTTCTATGGATCCTAAACATTCACCAGAAGATTCCATATTCTACCCAAATTTATGTAGTGGGACTAAATCGCCTAGCCTAGTGTATGAGTCCTAGTACACTTCAAAAAGTAGAATTTCAGCATTGTAGAGCTTGCTTGGATTCCATCATTCTTCTAGGTACCCTTTAGTTTCAGTCTCTTTTTTCAATCCAATTTCATGTCTCTAAGTTTTTAGGGTTTAGTGCATGAGTGTTTGCATTTCTCCTTTGAATATTCATTTAATGGTGAAACCATGATTATTCACACCAAGGAAACCTCCTAACAACCCTTCCCTCAATTGAATCACTTGGTTGAGGGATCTTAGTTTCCTAATGAACTAAGTAAAAAATAGGTCCTCCCCTAGTTCCATCTCCTAAAAGGTGGAACCCTATATTCTTTGGTTCATTTTGGTGAACCCAACCTTTGCACCCTTAAATTTCTGATTTGGAGAACATTATAAGTCCTAGATCTAGTTTTCTTTAACTTTACATTAGATTTGTATTAGTTGAATTGTATTTAGGGATTTTAAATCTTGCATTAAGGAAAAGTGCATATAGGTTTCTTTTTTACATCTTGCATCATTAAATTTCATTGGAAAACTATACTTGCAAACAATCATTTGAGCATACAACCTAGATTTATATTAACATCAACTCAATATTTGTTGAATTTGGTTTAAAAACCTTAATCTTGGACTCATTCTCCCACCTAGGTAATTTAGTCCCTATACAAGTGGTTTTTCCAAATTTCTAGAAATTTTGTGCTCTTCACTTTTCCCTATCTAGACCTTCTAGAAACCCTAATAGAGACTCATTCACCCCTTTGGGCATATCAATCCCAAATTAGATTTGAATTTGCATTTTATAGTATTAAAAACTTCATTTTTGTGCTCTTTTTTGCTACTATCAGATCTCTGATTCAATTTGTTGAGTTTATATTTCATTCACTTTATTAATTCTAGCTTAATTTGGTTTCATTTCAAGTGCATTTGTAAATATAATAATTGGAATTAAATCATATCATTTATCTTTTGTTAATTACATTTATCTTGCATTCATTTATTGTCCTTTGCATGAGATTTACAACTTGGCATCCTATTGCTAATACTATAGTAAGATGTAGTTCGAGACTCATTTCATCCTATGATAACACACTCATCATGGATCTTTGGTTATCTAGCTCTTTCACTCATAGTGTTGACACTAGTCCACTAGGTATGGAACAACTCTCTACCTTCAAGTAGTATGAAAAGTTTTGAAATAATGGTTGCTAGTGTCCCTCAAGAAAATATAATCCAAATCCATTAAGAATTGGAAAACCTACAAAACCAAGTGAGTACTGAAAACATTTCCAACATAGTTATTCCTACCATAGATAACATACAACAAATTATTAAAAGTAAAAAATGAATAGAGATTACATGTAACTTAGGTCAAATTTTTGGCAAACATCTTACCTCAATTCCTAGTTGTGTTCAAACTTTGAAAAGTGTCCAAATTCAAGGAGGAACCCAAATTCCTCCTCCTACAACCTTTGCTTCTATTCCTACTTACACCAACCCTTAAGTTACCACAATGATGCAACCTACTAGTAATGTCATTCCTACCTTGGCTATTTCCACTAGCAATCCTTGTACCTTTGTGGGATCTCACATCATCTCCTACAACTTTACCTCCCATAAGTATTCCATTCACTTTCCCATCAAAAACATACACATCTCCACCATATTCACCTCCATCCCAAAACACAACCAATGACACCAAATTTTACAAAAAAATTCATCCCTTCATTGACAAATTTACACCATAAACCAAAATCAAAATGGCCAACCTTCATACTATGTCAAAAGCAATCCCTTATCCTTGGATATATTAGGAATTACAATACCACAAGGTATAGAGATTCCTAGGTTTGAAAAATATGGAGGGAAAGGAGATCCTTCTAACCATATTTCCGCTTACACCACCCTATGCAGTGATTTCATCCTTGAAGATAAACTCTTGGTTAAGCTTTTCCCTAGGTCCTTGAAAGATACCACTTAGAAAGATTTTCCTCATTTCCAAATAATTCAATTCATTCATTCAATGAAATTTTTGAGGCTTTTATCAACCATTTCCAAGTGCACATGACTCCTAAGATTACCTTAGTTGATTTGATGAGATGTAAGAAAAATGATGATGAAAAGGTTACTGATTTCA
The DNA here is from genome assembly GCA_007258455.2 of Sequoia sempervirens. Lineage (NCBI taxonomy): Eukaryota > Viridiplantae > Streptophyta > Pinopsida > Cupressales > Cupressaceae > Sequoia > Sequoia sempervirens. The sequence goes on from VDFB02193867.1 coordinate 658,760,804, forward strand.
TTTCACACTACCAATTATTTTATTCCCAAATCAACATAAATATTCTCGATCCTCACCTTCAACAAATGTTCATTGAGAATTGATAAGCTTTGTATGCTAAAATTTCCTTCCTTCATATGCTTGTGTACTACCCTTTGTGATTATCAAAACTTAGTTAGTATTCGTAAAACAAAACCCACCTCTAGCCATCCTGAAAAGTTTGAATCCATAACTCAAAAATATTACCAACCTTTTAGGAGAAAAAATAAAGGTTTTCTTCAACTAAATCCCCCTCAACCAACCCAACATTTTGATACCCAAGTGGCTGCTATAATGAAGAAAAATCCTTTTACATTTGGGGATTTGGCTAAACAATTTACTTCCTTACCTAATACCCTCCATAACATCATGTTACAACTTCTAGAAAATAACTTGATTTCCTTACCTCTCGTTAAAACTCTTGATTCTACTGAGCCATTACCTAAAAAATTTAGATCAAATTCTTATTGTCATTTTCACTGTCAAAATGGGCATGATACAGAACATTGTGTCTTAAACACACAATGAAAGACCTCATTGATTTCAATCATATTCAAATTGGTGGTGTCAATGATCAAGGAAATAAATGCATTACCCCTCCTAACCAAAACTTGCAAATCTTTACCAACCCTATGCCAAATCATCATGTTTCATTTGTCAAAGCTATTCAAACTAATAATGATTTGATGTGGTGGAACCTTCACAATTTCATGTTCCACTAGTCTAAATGTCGTTACTTGGGTGGCTTCTTGGTTTGGAATACTACAAGGCTTGAGGGTTTTATGCTATTTGGTGGGTTTTACATAGCATATTCCTTTTCTTCTTAATCACTATTCTTTAATCTAATCCTTCATTGACTTGATATGGTTGGTCTCTGATCAATTTAAAACAACTTAAGTCTATTGCAACTGTGTGATCAACAACCCCTTATGCCTAGGTTTCCCCATACACCCATTGTGTAATATTATATTCTCTTTTGGGTCTAGGTTTAATATTTTATAAGGTTGAAAGTTGGAAATATTTTTCCTTTACATCCTTTGTCAAATATGGTCTTAAGTCCTTTTAAGTCCTTATCTCTCATCTTACCTAGTCAGTCCCCCTTTTAAAACAACTTATGAGCATGTGTGTAATTATTCCACTTAATTTCCCACTTACCGCTCATCATATTTCTCATTGCTAATAGCCTTGTGACTGCTAATATTTAATTCATGATGAGCGATGGACTTAAGTTCCTTCACATCATTGCCTTTCTCTACATCACGGATAGGTTTTAAGTCTTCAGATTCATATCAGCGATGTGTGATATGAAGGATTTCCTCACTATGCTTTTGTATCGTTGACTGCTCAAATGATTCAAGTTTTAAACACTGATATGTGATAACACTATGGCCATTTGCATTTACTAGCTTATTGCCCATCGTGGATTGCTGCTTGCTTATCTTGCCCATATTGTATAGGAAAACTAATGTGTTATGGACTTCATAAATTCCACACAGTTCAAGGGTGTTCCAAGCTAAACAGTCCACTTGACATTGCAAGCCTACATTAAATAAAAAACCAAGGAGTAAACCAAAAAAAGTGGTTTACAATTCGAATGAGGAAGGAAAACTTGTAAAAAATAACCCCATGCCAAAAAATTTCATTTTGGGGGTTCGAACGAACCTAAAGATGGTTCACTCGAATGAGGGTTCGAGCAAACCCATTTAATGCATGTATAGACCAATCAACCAAAAAAACAAATGGAAACCCCTTTATGGAAGGGGTTTCACTCGAAGCCCCCCTTTTCCTGATTTTTGACCTTGTTCGCAAAAAAAATCAAAGTTTTTGCACTTCGGAGCTCGATTTGAAGATGAAAATGGCATATACTTCATAGACCCAACTGGAATCAGGTATTCCTCGAAACAATCTTTCCAACGAATATAATTTTAATATGTTTTGGTTTTATTATGTTTTTTTTTTGTTTTATTAAACATAGGTTTTTCACCGAAAATCAAGCTCTTTGTTCTACACATGTGGAAAAATAGTAGATTATCAAAAAAAATTGAAAAATATGAGTGCAAGATATTGAAGTCCTTGATTCAACAAAAAAATGGAATTCGATACACATAGAAAAAAGTTATGCGCTATAGGTCCGCGATTATGTCTAAATTGTAATTGGTTTGACTTGAAACTTGATTAAATAAAATATTCAATATAAAACTATCTAACCAAGTGGAAGCACTAGATATCAAAGTTACAAATCTAAATTCAAAAGAATTAGAATTTTATCCTTCATGGAAAAAAAAAATTTGTTATATGGTGAGTGTCAATTTTTAAAAATGTTGTTTTCAGAAAAAGAAAAAAATAGTTTTTAAGGGAGGTGACAAAGAAGTGCAATCTGATTCCAAAAATTTTGAAAAAAATATATTTAGAATCTACAAACAAAATGTCATGAAACTCTAGTTTGCATCATCTTCAAATTCCTCATGGTTTAGCCACTATAGGTTCCCAAAAGTGAAGATTTAGTTAAAAAAACTATTCAGTGTCCAATTTGGCCAAAAATTGTAAACCACTATTGTGATATCATCCCAAGGTGTGTAAAATTTTGATGGTACTACACTATGTGTTCCCTCACAGACTTGTTTTCACCTAAATTATTCTATGCAAACCTATTCAAACTATTTGATTTTGTTGAAAACTTATAGAATTGTAAAAACAATGAAAGTACTTACAGAACCTAATGGCTACGGATACCTGCAACATAAGTTGTAGGTGACTACTAAAGATGTACGAGTACATAATTAATCTAATTTTTTTTAAAATAATAAAGTAACCAATCCTAAGCTCTAGAGTACTATGATCTATTAATTATATAATTTTCTGTGAACTACAACTTTAACTAACCATGAACTATTTTACTTTGCAATGCATGTGTAAGATAAAGAAAAGAGAATTAATGGAAATGCATAAATAAAAAAATAGATATAGATGAAGTGAAGAATAGTACCTGAGTGGCAGCTCAAAAAACTGTCTCACTTAACTTAAAGCCAAATGTAATTTAGATTCTTATGCATCAATGCATCATACAACTCCATTCATTGTATAACTCTAGATATTCAAAAAAAATCCTTCTTGTAGATTTTATTCCATAATATCAATTTAACATGTTTTTGGATAACTCAAAAACTGCAAAAACTAAGCTTAAGATTTTATTCCAATCCTAAGATCTAGAGTACTATGATTTATCAATTATATATTTTTCCATGAACAACTACAACTTTAACTAACCATAAACTATTTTATTTTGCAATGCACGTGTAAGATAAAGAAAAGATAATTAATGGAAATGCATAAATAAACAAATAGATAGATGAAGTGAAGAACAGTACCTAAGTGGCCAGCTCATAAAAATTTCTCACTTAACTTAAAGCCAAATCTAACTTAGATTCTTATGCATACATGTATCATACAACTCCACTCATTGTATAACACTAGATATTATGACATAATCCTTCTTGTAGATTTTATTCCATAATATCAGTTTAACATGTTTTTGGATACTTGAAAACTGGAAAAACTACTAACTGATAATAGCCTGTATCAATCAACTAATTCAACTATGAACTCATCCCCTAACTTTATACAAAACGGGGAGAGTCTTATTTGAACTATCAACTAACTAACAAATTGCAATCATAAATCTCACTCCTAGATACGAAGATGTGAATTTAAGACTGACTTATTCATCTAACTGAAAAAGGAGACCTATTCAAATAAGAACAACTTGTATGTGAAACACATGGAAAACATCCAACATTCTAGAACAAGTTTCTTTCTAATTACTTATTCTTTCCATAATGAGCACGCTTAGCTCCATAGCTTCCTGCACTTTAAATGGCTTGACCTTCATTAATTCCTTGTTTTGCTACTTTGGTGCTTGCTACGAATACTCATTTCTTGTTACCACTTGTTGTGCTGCAAAGATATTAATCCATACACATACATATACAACTAACTACCATATTTGAATCACAACATTCCATTCATATACATATATATTCATATTTAATCCATGCAATGCTACAAATATTTTCACCATATTTCATTTCCACAAAATGGGTTCAAGGTTGCAAAGTATTCATGAAAGGATAACATATTATGGAAGTTTTTTCTTTAAAAAGATAATTTAAAAACATAGGTAAAGTGTGTTAAAAGTATATGAAAATCAACAAAAAGATAGTAATTGTTATCACTCAGAAACGCACCCTTACAAAACTTAGCTTTCTGGAGGAACATGGAAACACTCCTAGGCATAAGACCTAAGAATTGGAGTGAGTCTCTAGGTTAAGGCTAGATTCCTTTTTGTTGAATCACCTAAACTAAGTTTTTGTAGAGAAAAGGGTTAGGAGGAAATGTGAAAGTGAAACATTAATCCTAGGGTGATACACCAAATTTTGGTGACATGCATTACTGCATAACATACACAATGATCTCAATAAAACAACTTTTTCCAAGACACAACTCACACCTTTCTCATGTTGATTTATCAATATTTCATAGCAACTTTTTAGTGTTTGCAGAATTAGAAGGAAAAATGAAGGTTCTCACAACTAGTTACTAATTGACAGTATGACACAACCTACAACCTATACAAACCATGCATTTTATATTCAAAAGTGTTAAAAATGAGACATACATTAAAGGATTAGTGTAAATCACAAATATATACATCAATCACTTAGCTACACACAATAAACAATGTTGAGAAGGTCAAAATCACTGTACTTAATTGAATCTCCAAGGTATAATGTTGCAACACATGCATGTAAGTGAGTTACAATACTCTATCCTTTTCTCCAAAGGACTCAACAAAGTCACAAAGCAAGAAAAATAACAAGTTAGAACTACTTCACAAAATGAAAAGCGAAGAGAATATATCCCATCTCCATCAAGAGTCTACCAAAATAGGACCTAGAAACCTCTTGGGTCGGATGCATCAATAAAGCCTAAAAATAGGCCTCAAACTCCTTCCAGAAGGCTCCAATATGGTTGAAAAGGTCAAACATGACCAAGTCCACCATAAAGGCAAGCAAAAAATGCTCCAAGATGCTCTCCAATGTTCACAATAGAGTCAAAAACAACCCCCTATATTCTTGGAACATGTTTTCCAACCTCTCTCAACTCCCCTATATGCTTGCAAAGGCATCAAAGCTTAACCATATTTCCTTTGAATCAATCTTGAAAACTAATGCCTCTATTTTTCACTATATATATAAAATTTAAATAATGTGATTTATGAGTGCATCACTTTAATTAATGTTTTACATTTCAATTTTGTTTGAACCTATGCAAAAATAAAAGCATGATTCAATCAATGTCATACAAGACAATGCATAAATTCATAAGTCGTTCACTTGACACATGAATATTATGCAAAGGTATTAATTTATGAAGGAAATTCTTAGAACAAAATAAAAAATCCCCTTTTGTTTTGTTGGCCAACATTTAGGGTAAAAAGAAACCCTAAAGATTGTTGGACTCAGGGAACACTGAGAGGGGGGGTGAATCAATGTTCAAGAATATTTAAACTTTAATTCTAATCATAAACCATTTGCAAAACATAAACATAAATAAACATGCAAGCACATGAACAAGATAATCAAAACACCATAACACCAATATTTTTATGTGGAAACCCTATTAGGGGAAAAACCATGGTGGAGATTAATCCACAATTTATACTCTGTTAAAAGTATGAAGAAAAGTGAATGCACATGCATTTAGGAACACTACTCAAAATAAGGAATGCTCGCTGCCTTACAAAATGTTTGTGATTACAAAGAAAGGTTGAATTGAAAGGATAGCATCCACAAATTCCTGATTACAATTCCAATTAGGCACATTAATCAGATTTTGGACCTTATGTCCAATTCAACACTTTTACTCTACTCTGCTCTGCTTTGCTTCACAAAAAATCTTCTTTTGCACAAACAAAGTTTGCTCAACAGATCTTCTTATAGTCACTCACATACATTTTCTCTGCTCTTTTTGCACACACACACTTCATACTCCACTTATCCACACATCAAAAATATTTACCTGATCTCATATATATATCGGCTACAAAGATTTAAGTACTTCAAGTCGGCTTCAGCAAAATATGAAATATTCTTCACAAGTCGGCTCAAAACTTGAGCAATCTTCTATGTGCACCCACACAAGTCAGCCAAACTATAGCTATGACCCCCAAAAAAATAACTAACACAATAAATAATTAATCACTTACTCCTTATACATCTGCGACATGCAACATTCACTAGGTTAGCCACAATGAGGAAATAAATAGGAAAACATCCTATCGAATCTCCAAACTCATACACCGATTAATGTAACATCACAAAACTTACCATTAAAGTAACATATATGCTTAAAAAACTATCTTGGGGATCTAAAGCACAAAATTATTATCCGGTGAAGCATACAGATGACAAACTAACTGGATAGCCTATTCTTTTTGCTTTCTGTTGATAGAACATTGTTCTCTACTTTTCCTACAGGTATGAATAAATTATGATCTATGGACTAGGATAATGACTTTAGTTGCCATCAATGACAACACTAGAAGCCATATGACAAAAATATCCCCAAGCCATATGCCAACAATCTCCCCCTTTGGCATTGGTGGTAACACTTAGTGAAAATTGACTATCAAAACCAGAGATACACTACCAAAATTGCAAAACTTTCAAAACACTACTCCCCCTTAAAATGTCAAGGCATTTTTCATAGCATTATTTCCCCCTTTGACATCAATGACAAAATTTCATTGCTTTATCTCTCCCCCTTAGAAAATTAGAATTAGGATCAAAATTTGAAGAACTACAACTACTGCACAAGTCAAAAAATGATTTTGTACTTATCTTTTATTTCTGGAAGAAATTTCTTCTAATCATCTACTACAATCTCAATGATTATGATCAAGATGTTGTTTTCTGATGTTTGGTTGATGATCTGGATGAGGTATTCTAGAATTGTAATTGTTTCTTCTAAATTCTCTCCTTTCCTTAGAACCTCAATTAGCTTCTCCAATCTGCATTCAGTTAAATCCTTCACTTTCCAGAAAGTATCCATAAGAGTGTTTCTGGAAAAGTGAACTTTTGCATGCTGAGTCTGCAACTCCTGAATCCTTTTCTTGATTGCATCATCCTGGTCCTAAACCATGTTATAATCTCAACCAATTTTGTTCAACTCACTTTCAATCTGCTCCAGCATGTCCTTGTATCTCCCATCAACATGAGCCCAATGAAGACAATAATTATAGATGTTATTTGTTGAGTGAATGCATTACCTCAACACATTCATTTTCTTTTTAAATTTGGTAAGGGATAGCCTAAACTGCTCCTTCAAATGTAGAATTATTTCTTCCTCTTTCCTGTTTTGAGGCTCAAAGGCCATAGCCTCTCTGATACATTCAATCATTCTTCTAGAAGCACATTCTACAAACTTTCCAATCCAATGTTGTTATGCACAAAGTAACTTCCTAGAGTGCTCTCAATTAGGTCCTACTCATATGAGGGTCCATCTAACCATATGTCAACATTGTTCTACATTCCATCTTCCTCCTGAACAATCTATAGTAACTTAATTTTTTTTTAATAAAGCACCTTCTTCATTGCTTCCTTTTGTTATTATTACATCTGGTTCAACTGATTTTGGTTCATCTCTTGGAGTGTACTCATCAAAATCTTCATCTGGTATATCCGCAATTATCTGTCCTTTTCCTTTTCCTTCAAATTTTAGAGACTTGTGTGTTGGAGGAGTGTCATCAACAAACTCTATAGCCATTTTTTGCTTCCTCTCCATCTTATCGGGTGATGATCCAACTTCAAGTGCTTTTACCAAAATGGAAATGCTAACTACTCCATACATTCCTAGAAATTCACTAAAGAAATTTGCATAGTCTTGCTCACAATTTTCTAGAGTATTAGAATGTTCAAAAATTTGCTTACAAATTGCTTCATTTTCCTTCCATACCACATTATCATTTTGAGGAAAGCAATTTTGAAAATACATCATGATACATATGACCAAAGTACCAAACCTAAAGGGGTAGTTTTCATCATTTTTTAATTGCATATTCTCCATCAATTGTTCTTTTAGCAAACTGTACAGGTCGAAGTTTGGTCCTCCATTATCATTTTATGAGATATGTAAGTTGTGCCTGCCAAGGTTTCCCCTTCCCTATTTCTAAAGAAAATTTGTATGAAATCCCATGTGCAATGTACCTTGTTATTGGATTTTTTATTGTTGAAATAATCAGAGCCCTTTGATCTCCCGTTACTCTAGTTAGGGTTTCAACTTCAATGTTTTGAATTGACTTCCTTTTCAGAATATCCCCGACATTGCATAATCCTATTAAATTTTTGATCACCTCTTTTGAAATAAGATTGGGTTTATAAACAGTGAGAGTGCCCTCATTCAATCTGTTCAAGATAAACCTAACAACTTCCTCATTGACAAAATAAGGAAACTCATTCCAAATGTCCAAACTTTTATGCTTCACATCTTCAAGCCACTTCAAATCATCTACTGGAAACATATTTCTTACATCTCTGATCTTCCTCCTACTATATTCATCAAAATTCACAATTCCTTTGATTTACTTCATTTTTCTTTCTGTACTAAACAAGCTTTTCTTTTGACCACAAAATTAGGAATTCAACAAGTGATCAAAAATACCTGATGAATTAGCTGCCAAATTTGCTTGACTCCTTTGAAATTATGTTGCAGATGTTCTCCTTCTATTCTCCTTCAATGCAAGGTGAAAAATGGAGGTTCCAAATACCCTTTTATAACTTCACGCACCTAACCTTTTTTTTTGCATTAATTTTTTTTCCCTAAGAGTTCTGGTTACCTTTTTTTCTCAAATAGCAAGAGAATAATTCATCTGCAAACCTTCTAGATCTCGAATTCTTGCACAAGTGATCATGGAAACATTTGAAGACTGATGACACAACTACTAAAAATCTCTTGCATTCTGGTGCCAACTACAAATAGGGGGACAAAGGATTTTTCTTGAAAGACTCCCCCTAGGACAATGACCTGAGATCAATTTCCAAAGGAATTACCAGAGAATGCTTCCAGTACAGGATTATTTCCTCATCAGATTCACTCTTCTTTACCCACATTTTCTTCATCTGATCTCTTATCTTTTCCACAGTCACTTTTCTTTTCCTTTGTCATCTTTCTGTGAAATTCTTCCTGTATATACCAGACCTCTTTTATCCATTTTTTTTCTTACAGAATCTTGCAATGTGACCAAATCTATTGCAATTGTAACACACCATATTTCTTTGTCTAGACCATTCATTCCATTGATTTCCCTTTGACCTGCATTGATTAGAAACATGCCCAATTCTTCCACAAGTGTAGCATTTAGTGTTCCTTACACCTACAAACATAATTTTGCATTCAATTGAATTGTGTCCAAACTTTTTGTAACTAAAACACTGACCAGGAAATGATGGACTATTTGAATTTATTTTACTTCTACACTATGAAGCCATATGACCAAATTTATTGCAAGAAAAGTAGTAACCATTAAATTTCTGAGCATTAGGCTATCTTACCAAATACCTTCTACCTTTGTTCATCTAATTTCTTTGTTTGGAATCCTTGTGTTCAGATCTGGAGCTTTCTCCTTTCTCATATCCAAGACCTTGCTTATCATTTACATCCTTCTGTCATTTAATCAACTCATTAAACTTAGCAGAATTGAACCTGAACTTCTCCTTGAATTCATTTGCAATAGTGAGTTCATCACTAAGAATAACTGTCTTTCAAGCTCTTGTTCACTATTTCTGTATTGTTGTAGTTCAATATCCAATTCAATGATTCCACTATTTATTTTGCTACATTCTTTAGATTTTTCTTTTAAGGACTAGGCTAGATTCTCCTCATTCTTCTCCCTTTCTTTAATCTCCTTAGTTAGCTTCATTGCCACATATTCCATCTCAAGCTTTAGAGTAGCATTGTCCCTAGCAAGCTTTTCACATTCTTCAGTTATTTATTTTAGGGTCTGATTTAGGTGAACATCTTCCAAACTTTTATTCTTTTTTTGCTTTATCTTTTATCACAAAGTTCCTTCCTCTTTTCTCTTGACTCATTAATTTTACCCTTCAATGATTGAATGAATTTTTCGGCATCCACAATATTTTCTTTTAATTCCATGACTTCCACTTTAGACTGATCAAGATCATCATTTGTCACCATAAGTTGTTGTTGAAGACCACCAAAATCCATTGCAATTCAAGATCCACCTCAATTTATTGAGATTCTATAGAGGAACTTTGCTCTGATACCAATTTTTGGACTCAGGGAACACTGAGAGGGGGGGGTGTGAATCAGTTTTCAGCAAGATTTAAACTTTAATTTTGATCATAAACCATTTGCAGCACTTAAACATAAATAAAGATGCAAGAACATGAAAAAGATAATCAAAACACCATAACACCAATATTTTTGTGTGGAAACCCTATTAGGGTTAAAACCATGATGGAGATTAATCCACAATTTATACTCTATTAGAAGTATGAAGAAAAGGGAATGCACATGCATTCAGGCACACTTCCTAGAGCTCATTACTCAAAATAAGGAAGGCTCACTACCTTAAAAAATGTTTGTGATTACAACAAAAGGTTGAACTGAGAGGATAACATCCACAAATTCCTGATTAAAGTTCCAATTAGCCACATTAATTAGATTTTGGACCTTATGTCCAATTCAACACTTCTACTCTACTCTGCTCTGCTTCACTTCACAAAAACTCTTCTTTTGCACAAACAAAATTCTCTCACCAGATCTTCTTATATTCGCTCACATACATTTTCTCTACTCTTTTAGCAACACACACACTTTGTACTCCACTTATGCACATATCAAAAATATTTACCCGATCTCATATATATATCCACCATAAAGATTTAAGTACTTCAAGTCAGCTTTCGTAAAATATGAAATATTCTTCACATTTCGGCTCAAATCATGAGCAATATTTGATGCACACCCACACAAGTCAACTAGACTATAGCTACGACCCAAAAAAAAAACCAACACAAGAAACAATTAGTCAATTACTCCTTGTACATCTGCGACATGTGACATTCACTAGGTTGGCCACAATGAGGAAATAAATAGAAAAACATCCTATCGAATCTCTAAGATTGTACATCGATTATTGCAACATCACAAAACTTACCAATAAGATAACATATATGCTTAACAAACTATCTTGTGGATCCATATCACAAAATGATGATTTGGTGAAGCATACTAATGATAAACTAATTGAATACCCTATTCTTTCTGCTTTCTACTGGTAGAACACTGTTCTCTACTTTTCCTGTCGGTATGAATAAATTATGATCTACAGACTGGGATAATGACTTTAGTTTCCATCAATGACAACACTAGAAGCCATATTCCAAAAAATTAGAACTCACGAAAAACATTCTACAGTTTCATTTACACTTCACTTCATGTTGCACCACCATGGTTGAGAGTTGGAAATAAGAATTTGGAACTTCTGCAAATTGGGTACCTTGTTGTTGGCATGGTTGAGAGTATTTTGAGGTCTGTCTAAAGCCTCAAGCGACTAATTCAAAATTTGCATCTCCTCTACATTTTTTTCGTGTGGGTTTCTATAACTTGAAACTCTTCTTGGACTCTGAAAATTGCTTGCTTTCCCTCTTTATCTCCATTATAAGAAATAATGAAATCTCTTTTTTTTTTGTCTCGGCCTCTATTTTCTAAAGGATTCTCCACTCGTTGACTATTACTCCATATTTACTTTGTATTTTTTCTCTTCATCTTGTTCTTGTTTGAAGAATTACTAGTCTTTGCACCCTTACAATATCCAATTAGTGGAACAAAACAAAAACTATAAATCCTGGGTGGAACTCACAATTTGCACCAAGTCCATTTCAGAGTTTCAAGCTTTCTTAATCAACATCTTTCATCCCCAAGTTGACCTCAGTAAATTCCACTACCTTTTCCATACTTGAGCTACTTGAGCCACAACCTTGCCCTGAACATGGATTGTTAACACATTGTGACAATAAGTATTTCAATCATTCAATTTTGTCACCCCTCACAAGTTTAGACCCTAGCCTCTTGCTCTATATATATTTATGATTTGAAAAAAATTACAAAAGAAGATTAATTTATGTTTTTTCTCTTCAAATAGCATTTTAGAAGGTGTACAACCCATAGGAGCAATTGAGATTACATTAATGGATCCCTCTTTGTGTTTTCCAATAGAGACCACAATAAGTAAATGTCTAGAACTTGGAAAAATACCTCGATGCTTGTAACACTTGAGGTCATTGTCTTTGATCTGCACATTGTTATATACATTGGTTTGTTCACTATATTTATGCATTGCTTAAGGTACCATGGGAAATTGCAAAATGGACATAGAAACTAGTTTTACATTGTGACTTCTATAATTGATTGGCTAATTCATCACAGAGAGTTCAGCAAACAAGCATGTGTTGTTAGTTTCTATGTTGGATGCTTGCATTATTTTATTATTATATCCATCATAATAGCCCTTTAATATTCCTCAGGGACTATGCATTGACATTGTTCCATTATTCTTGAATGAGCACATGGATTGTGACTTCCTTTTTCACATAACTAAGACTCCTTTTAAAGTTCTTCATATGTCAAAAATATGGTAAAATGTATGTCATCTTCTCATTCCGATTATCCCACCACATTTCAATTTGTGTTGAAAATTTATTGTACTTCTTGGCCAGAGCCTAAAAACATAGAACTTCCAAACAAGATATAGAACTAAACCATTCTATATTAACTATACTAACTCCAAAAGGAAAATGATCAGTGACTAGGCACTACCTTTATAGACCTATGCTCATGCATAGAACATTTTCCTCCCATAGACCATATGATAGTCCCATCTTGAAGTGATTGTCCTTAAAAATGTTGTTGCTCAATATTCATTATGCATTGTCCAATAGGCCTTTTATTCATGATATTTAACATGTCATACTATCATATGCTTGTCATAGTTCCATAGGGTTGTGCATTGCCACCAATGAAGAGTTCAACATGCAGCTCTTAACCTTTTGTGTCCCTCTCATTATGAAGTTGTTATATGCATTCAATTTCTATCTACTCTTGAACTATCATATAATGCTTAAACTGACACTTGTACAAAAAGATTAAAGTAGCCCAATCAACCTCTGACCGAGGACCCAATTCCACATAAAAAAACCATTAACTTAAAAATGTCACCTAATGACATTTAATTATCAATCATTAATGCTACCAGATTCTAATATTATTCTTCAATAGTGCAAATGAAAAATCATCTTCTTTTTTTGTTCAAAAATATTTTCTATTAAATTGATTACATAGCTATCAATTCGATAATGGCTTAGACTTGAAACATTATGGCATGATTCTCTTCTATGACAGTCACTCCATTCATGCATGACTCTTCTATACATCATTCATGGACTGTACAATTACCTTTACTGTTGCTTTTTTGCAATTTAGATATCTTTTTGGCATGAATTACCCCAATGACTATCCCTTTATGCAATAGTTGGGATACCTTGCTTACTCAGAAGGAATTTCAACCTCTTCACTAGAATCTATGTAATGACTGTCTCATCTCATTATGATTTTATTAAATTCCTCCATAGAATAAATACCTTTCATTTATGATAGTGATGTATGTCAACTTCACTATTATGGGTGATAAGTATCTATTCAAAGTTGAAAAATGTGATGAGCATATTCCCATACCCCTCTCAAAAACAAAAGAGGACAACATACTGGACTCAACCCTTGTGGGAGCCACATTTTAACCTATGTGCTACAATTTGATGAAACAAAACACCAACATACTTTTCCTATATGTTCACATGAAACAAACAAGTTAGAAAAAATAAATGCATATTTTGGATGTGTTTGATGACTTCATTGTTTCCTAGGACATCCAAGGTTTGCATACCTTTTTAATGCATTTGGAGATCATCTTACACATGCATGGGTGTATATTTATATAATGTTTGATATATATCTTCCATTTCTTATAGCATTGCTCTAAAATCATTGTTATTGCTAGATGCAAGAACTAGGAGCAATATGGAGCTAGGAGGGACACAAGTAGCTCGAGGCAGCAACAATACAAGACAACACACCCTGAACTAGTCATTCTCAGGTGATGACTGGTCTCTCTCCTTATATGCACATTTATATTTATTTACTTATTCATGCATATGCTTTTCTTCAAGTACACTGAATAAGTTAAGTCTCATAGCTTGTGTGAGACAAATATGCACTTTTGAATCAACAAAGATTACTTTTCAAAAAATATTTGTGTAAATCCTTTCTATGTTACATGCACTATTTGTATAAATGCAATGATTTGTTACAGTGATCTTGTAATATTTTTTTATTTTTCTATTTATACAATTGAATGTAATATAGGAAAGATTAATGAAAAATGTACCTCTCTCTTAGTTTCTAAACAAAAAGCTCAGCCTAATTGAGAAATTAGTGAAATTAGGTAACATTTTTGGTGACATCTACTATATGGTTTCCTACTAAACATGAAGACCATTTGCCTAGGCTATTCCTTGGGCACGAGGTCACTCAAAAACTCAAAGTAGCTCTGAAAGAAACTTTTATCAATGTTGTAACTCAGCAGAAATGACTCAAAACACCTTGGAAAATTATTGAAGACAAAACTGTAGCAAGGAAACTATCTAATTGGGCTGAAAATCACTTACGGAAATGAAAACTACAATAATCCTATTCTAACCTACCCTAATCAGCAAAGAAGTTGGTCAAACAAACCCATTAAATAGTTGGGTGAAATAAATTCCTTTTCTCATGACTTTGTAATATTTCACATGTTTGTGAGCAGCCCAAACAAGATGGAAAAATGACAAATATTTGCTTAGCTGCTACAATCTTTCTTGGACAAAGAAAACATATTCACTTACCTCTTCATACTGATTGTGCATATTATTGTTCTGAAATGAAAAGGTAAGCTTTGTATGTTCTTCTTTTGCTACATTTTCATGCTTGGGTGCAAGCACAGTTGATGGTGCTTCAATAACCTCCATGCTAGCTAGATGCCTAATTGTGCATCCTATAGAAAGAGTGAAAATAGAGCTCTTCATGCTAGTTTCTTGTTGTTCCAAATAATTTTGTTTTTTATCAACCTATTTTTAATCTTCAGCTTCAACTGGTGTTGGTTCAATATCCAAAGTTGGGAAAAAAGAGGCTTCCTCATGAGTCAAAATAGACTTTAGATCATCCCAAAATAAAACAACCTCATGAACCAAAGTTTCATTCTCATATTGACTTTCACGAACTATCAATTCATTACTCTAGTTAACATCTTGTGTTATTACAAACATATCATATTCATTTGTTCAACAAAAAAAGGTAGCCCATCATACCAAAACATATCAGCCTCTTTTTCACCAAGTTCCTTATGTTCATTTGTCTCCACTTGTTGGTTGGGACAACATGGTTCATCCTTATGAGCTTTCCCCTTGATCTCATCTTGCTGATTGGAACCATTCATTTCTTGAGATGCAAGATAAAACATGGTTGTTTCCACCGCTTGCTCTTGATGTTCATGGATTTTTTCCTCAACTTTTGTTGCTTTATCATCAAAATTTGAACAAAAAGTCTCAATATCATCCTAGAACAAGTCTTCCTCACAATCCTCTTTTCTTTTTTTCATGGAAAGACTGATTTTTACCTTTTGGTGATCTTCATGAATGAAAGTTTCTTGTTCATGCTCATTAATAACTTCCTGAACTAGGAACACATCACATGGTTGAACAACTTCAAGATGTTCTAGATCTAATGCTAATGAAAATATGGGCAAGCTCCCTTCATCCTATTTAACAAAATAGGGAAACTCATTAAACATCAAAGAGATAACTTGATGTCCATCATATTCTTTTTGCTCCACAATCTATTGCTCATGATGACCATGCTCAACCACCTCCTGTAACGGATCTGATTTCTCCTCTTGTTCAACAAATGAAGGTGTATTAGCTATAAGTTTCTCCTCTTTAGACTTCCCCAACACCTCATTTTTCATAGCAAACCATCTACTGTCATAAGAAACAAGTCCTCCTTTGTAAAGGTGGATGATAACAAGCTTATAATCTTGCAAGTATGGGCTATGATGGTCTTCTAGCATTGAAGATGACTACTCAGGATTTTGCAAAATAGGTAAACGTATAAAATTTGGAATCTAATTTAAAGATTTAGAAGATTCACTTTTCCTGACACTTGGAACCTCATACCTTAAAAGCACCTCCTCCTGAAATTTGACATGCAAAAAGTTGATTGGGATTCTTTGGCAAGAACCTCCCTTGCAAACTACTCGTCATATTGTTGTTTTTGTGACAGCAACTAATTTTCATGAAAATGGGAATTGTAAGCCAACTCATCCTGTTGTAAAGCATATTCTTGTTGACTCTCTATCTCAGCCAGTTTCTTGGTCCAATCGAGCAAAACACTCTTGATCTTTGCAAGCTCAGTCTACTCATTACTTTGGAACTGATTAAGATAAGGCTTCCAAGATGATTATGCAGGGGTGGGTGGATAGGAAATATGTTGAATCTGCTGGTTACTTTGAGATGGAGGGTGATAAGACATATCCCCATGAACTATATTGCTATACACACCAAACAATAGTAACATTAAGGACTAAACAAACTAAAAATCAATTCACAGTCCCACCACACAAGCCAAAACTGTTATCTCTCATAAACGCACCCTTGCTAAGTTGCAAAACTTAC
Source organism: Sequoia sempervirens (assembly GCA_007258455.2). Classification (NCBI taxonomy): domain Eukaryota; kingdom Viridiplantae; phylum Streptophyta; class Pinopsida; order Cupressales; family Cupressaceae; genus Sequoia; species Sequoia sempervirens. The sequence goes on from VDFB02193867.1 coordinate 658,777,663, forward strand.
CTTTATGGAGGAACATGGAAACACTCCTAGATATGGGAGACATAAGGATTGGAGTGAATCTCCAAATTAAGGTTGGATTCCTCTTTGTTGAATCACCTAAACTAAGTTTTTGTAGAGAAAAGGGTTAGGAGGAAATGTGAAAATGAAACATTAACCCTACAGTGATACACCAAATTCTTCTGACATGCATTACTGCATAACATACACAATGAGCTCAGTAAAACAACTTTTTCCAAGACACAACTCACACCGTTCTCATGTTCATATATCAATATTTCATAGGAAGGTTTTAGTGTTTGTAAAATTAGAAGGAAAAATGAAGGTTCTCACAACTAATTACTAATTAACAGTATGACACAACCTACAACCTATACAAACCATGCATTTTATGTTTAGAGGTGTTTAAAATAAGACATACATTCAAGGATTAGAGTGTAAATCATAAAAATATACATCAATCACTTAGCTATGCACAATAAAATGCATTGAGAAGGTCAAAATCATTGTACTTAATTGAATATCCAAGGTATAATGCTACAACACATTCCTATAAGTGAGTTACAATACTTTGTCCTTTTCTCCAAAGGAGTCTAAGAAGTCACAAAGCAAGAAAAAGAACAAGTCATAACTACTTCACAAAATGAAAAGTGAAGAGAATATATCCCATCTCCATCAAAAGTCCACCAAAATAGGACCTAGAAACCTCTTGGGTCGGATGCATCAATAAAGCCTTAAAAATAGGCCTCAAACTCCCTCCAAAAGGATCCAATATGCTTGAAAAGGTCAAACTTGACCAAGTCCACCATAAAGACAAGGAAAAAATGCTCCAAGATGCTCTCCAATGTTCACGATAGAGTTGAAAACAACCACCTATATTCTTGGCACATGTTTTCCAACCTCTCTCAACTCCCCTATATGTGTGCAAAGGCATCAAAGCTTAACCGTATTTCCTTTGACTCAATCTTGAAAACTAACACCTCTATTTTGCACTATATATATAACATTTAAATAAAGTGATTTATGAGTGCATAACTTTAATTAATGTTTTACATTTCAATTTTTTTTGAACCTGTGCAAAAATAAAAGCATGATTCAATCAATGTCATACAAGATAATGCATAAATTCATAAGTTGTTCACTTGGCAAATGAATATTATGAAAAGCTATTAATTTATGAAGGAAATGCTTGAAAAAAAAAGAAAAAAGCCCCTTTTTTTTGTCGGCCAACATTTAGGGTAAAAATAAACCCTAAAAAGAACCCATGGAAAACATTCTACAGTTTCATTTACACTTCACTTCATGTTGTGCCGCCATGGTTGAGAGTTGGAAACAAGAATTTGGAACTTCTACAAATTGGGTACCTTGTTGCTGTCATGGTTGAGAGTATTTGGAGGTTTGTCTGAAGCCTCGAGCTGGGTAAGTTAAAATTTGCATCTCCTCTACATTTTTTCATGTGGATTTCTAGATAACTTGAAACTCTTCTTGGAATCTAAAAAAAGGCTTGCTTTCCCTCTTTATCTCCATTGCAAGAAATGATAAACTCTCTCTTTTTTAATCTCAACCTCTATTTTCTAAAGAATTTTCCACTCGTTGACTATTAATCCATATTTACTTTGTATTGTTGCTCTTCATCTTGTTCTTGTTTGAAGAATTACTACACTTTGCACCCTTACAATATCCAATGAGTGGAACAAAACAAAAATTATAAAGCCTCGATAGCACTCACAATTTGTGCTAGGTCCATTTCAGAGTTTCAAGCTTTCTAAATCAGCAACATCTTTCATCCCCAAGTCAACCTTAGTGAATGCCACTTCCTTTTCCATACTTGAGCTACTCGAGCCATGACCTTGCCTTGAAGATGGATTGTTAACACATTCTGACAATAAGTATTGCAATCATTCAGTGTTGTCACCCCTCACAAGTTTAGACCCTAGCCTCCTGCTCTATATTTCTTTCTGATTTGAAAACAATTACAGAAGCAGATTAATTTATGTCTGTTCTCTTCAAATAGAATTTGAGAAGGTGTACAATCCATAGGAGTAGTTGAAATTACATTAATGGATCCCTCTTTGTGTTCTCCAATAGAGACCCCACTAAGTAAATGTCTAGAACTTGGAAAAATACCTCGATGCCTGTAACACTTAAGGTCATTGTCCTTGATCCGCACACTATTCTATACATTGGTTTGTTCACTGTATTTATCCATTGCTTAAGGTACCATGGGAAGTTCTAGAATGGACATAGAAACTAGTTTTGCATTATGACTTCTATAATTGATTGGCTAATTCATCACAGAGAGTTCAACAAACAAGCACATGTTCTTAGTTTCTATGTTTGATTCTTGCATTATTTTATTATTATATCCATCATATAATAGCCCTTTAATATGCCTTAAGGACTATGCATTGACATTGTTCCATTATTCTTGATTGAGCACATGGACTGTGATTTCTTTTTTCACATGACTGAGTCTACTTTCAAAGTTCTTCATATGTCAAATATGGTAAAATGTACGCCATCTTCTCATTTGGATGATCCCACCACATTGCAATTTGTGTTCTAACTTTATTGTACTTCTTGGCTAGAGCCTGAAAACATAGAACTTCCAAACAAGATATAGAACTAAACCATTATGTATTAACTGTACTACCTCCAAAAGGAAAATAAGCAGTGACTAGGCACTACCTTTATAGACCTATGCTCATGCATAAAACATTGTCCTTCCATAGACCATATGGCAGTCCCATCTTGAAGTGAATGTCCTTAAATATTTTTTTGCTTAGTATTCATTATGCACTATCCAGTAGGCCTTTTATTCATGATATGTAACCTATCATACTATTATATTATTTTCATAGTTCCATAGGGCTGTGCATTGCCACCAATGAAGAGCTCAACCTACAGCCCTTAACCTTTTATGTCCCTCTCATTATGAATTTTTCATCTACATTTAATTTATATCTTCTCTTGAACTGCCATATAATTCTTAAATTAACTAGTATAAAAAGATTAAAGTAGCCTAGTCAACCTTTGACTGAAGAACCAATTCCACATAAAAAAAAAAATTGTCTTAAAAATGTCACCTAATGAAATTTAATTATCATTCATTAATGCTGCTAGTTTCTAAGATTATTCTTCAATAGTTCAAATGAAAAATCATCTTCTTTTTCTATTGTTCAAAAAATATTTGCTATTATTGATTACATAGCTATCAATTTGATAATGGCTTAGACTTGAAACATTATGGCACTATTCTCTGCTATGATAGACACTCCATTCATGTGTGACTCTTTTGTACATCATTCATAGACTTTACAATTACCTTTACTATTTCTTTTTTTGCAATTTAGATATCTTTTTGGCATAAATGCCCCCAATGACTATCCCTTTATGCAATAATTGGGATACCTTGCTTGCTCGGAAGGAATGTCAACCTCTTCACTAGAATCTATGTAATGACTATCTCATATCATTATGATTTTATTTTTTTCCATAGAATAAATACTTTTCATTTATGATAGTGAGGTCTGACAACTTCACTATTATGGGTGATGAGTATCTATTCGAAGTTGAAAAATGTGATGAGCATATGCCCATACCCCTCTCAGAAACACAAGAGGACAGCATGTTGGGCTCAACCCTTGTGGGAGCCACACTTTAACCCACATGCTACAATTTGATGAAACAAAACACCAACATACTTTTCCTACATCTGCACATGAAGCAAACAAGTTAGAAAAAATAAATGCATATTTTGGATGTGTTTGATGACTTCATTGTTTTCTAGGACAACCAAGGTTTGCATGCTTGTTTAATGCATTTGGAGATTAGCTTACACATGCATGGGTGTATTTTCATATAATGTTTGATATCTTTCATTTCTTAGAGCATTGCTCTAACATCATTGTTATTGCTAGATGTAGGAACTAGGAGCAATATGGAGCGAGGAGGGACACAAGCAGCTCGGGGCAGTAGCAATACAAGATAACACATCCTAAACTAGTCATTCTCAGGCAATGACTGGTCTCTCTCCTTATATGCACATTTATATTTTTTTACTTATTCATGTATATGCTTTTCTTCAAGTACATTGAATAAGTTAAGTCTCACGGCTTGTGTGAGACAAATATGCACTTTTGAATCAATAAAGATTACTTTTCATAAAATATTTGTGTAAATCCTTTCTATGTTACATGCAATTATATAAATGTAATGATCTGTTACTATAATCTTGTAATCTTTTTTTTTTTTTTTATACAATTGAATGTAATATAGGAAAGATTAATGAAAAATTTACCTCTCTTAGTTTCTAAACAAATAGCACAGCCTAATTGAGCAAGTAGTGAAATTAAGTAACACTAATAACCAGACCCATCATTCCCCACAACTTGTCATTTTTCTTGTCCTCAAGCAAAAATACCAAACTAAATCGCCCGGGGAAGAAGATTGTAAAACAAAGTGATCTACTTAAGATACATGACTGTGCTGACTCACTATCCCTATTTGAGGTAGAATCCATTATAGCATGCAAGCCTATTCACCTTACTTGATTCTGCATTCCTATCTTGATCGTTACTTTTCCCAATCCAATGTGGAATTGGGTGAAGTAGGATAGGAGGGTGGTAAGTCAGTGGAAGCCACTCCACTCCCCTTATTCCTAAGGTCTCAATATACTTGCATAACCTCTCAAACATGTTCATAAAATTCTATAGGGAGTGAGGCTCCTTCCTCTGCAATTTTGGAGTTAGACTCTTCCATCTATTTTCCACATGTATCAAGCAGTTTTGAAGAGTGGTCACTACCAACTATTGAATCCTTCTATAATCCCTGAGTCTCAATTCTATGATTATCTTTCATATCCCCCTATGTGAAAGGATTTTTAGCCATTGATTAATGACTCTATCAAGATTCGTTGCTTCCTTTCAAAGTTGCAGTGCCATTGTTTTCTCCTATTCTTCATATTTCTCCATTCATTCCCCACAAAGTTGTTCATTTCTGAAATAAGAAGTGAGGGCTCTTACTTGAAAATCCCCAACATAAATCAATGGATTCCATTTAGTATCTTCTTCCATCACATAATAATTCAAATAATATTAACATAACTGGTCTTGCTCCTATAAACTAACTTTGTTGAAGAAACTAACAAAATTGTGTCTCTTATTCAAAGTAAATGGTTGGTCATTCATAATCTTATTGAATTGAAAATTGATTTTTTTTCCTTTAAGAATAATGCATATACTCTAGATGGAGGTCTAAATTCAACTGTTTGAATAGCTCTATTGACCACTTCTATCATTTTCTCCTCCAATCTTTTCAATTCCAAATCCTTGGTTTCTAATGATGCATTCAAAACTTGTTTTTATTTTTCCCAAATTTCCTTTTCCTTCTTGAATTGAGTAGCAATTTTCATCACTTCAAAGGCTAAAGACAAAGTAGTATGGTAGGCTGGTGTTTTGATAGTAGGGGGTTGTTTATCTAATGCTATATTCAAATCAGCTCCCATTTTACCTTCGGCCATCTGTGCCAATAGGTCTAATTTATTTCCATGGCCATAGGTTTGTATTTTCTCTTCTAGCTCTTTGATTCTCATTTCCTTTTCTTTGTCTTTTTATTCATACCATTTCACCTATTCTTCCAATTTTTGTATCCTATCAAGGGCTTCTTGAAGCTCTTTCCTTATGTTTCTTTCCTCTAGCAATTCCTTTTCTTCTTCAAAATTCAAACCTTCACTGTTATCTCCTATAATATCAAAAACTTCTCTAAGAGAGCCACTAGGTATTGCCTTCTTTTTCTTATTGGCAATAAAAACATCCTCTAAATCATAATCAAAAGAAGAAGACACATACCTCATTTTTCTAATACGAAAATCAATATTTTCAATATAAACATTATTAGGGTCAACTCTTTCCCTTTCAATTTATATGTCTATCATTAGTCGATCATGATACTGTTGTTGTTCAGCTTTTTCTTCTTATAATTGTTCCTCCATGTCTCTCTTCTTAATTCTATATCCTTTAAATCTTCCTGAGCGTCAGGTAGTAGTGGTTTCCTATGTAACTTTATTCTCTTTTCCTCTTTTACTCCCCTTCTTCCTTTCTACATCCTATTCTTTTACAACATTCCCCTGCTTACAGTCAACTTCTTTTCTCTTTCTTTTCCCTTTTGAGGATGTTGAAGTAGTACTTCTCCTAGCTCTAGGGTTCTTAGAGGATGAAGGTTCCTTTGTTACTATAGCTAACACATCTTATTTCCCATTCCCACTTTGGTTGCAGGTAGGAGATGTAGATGGTGAAATAGGGGAATCTTCTTCTCTCTCAGGTTCATTTTGCTCAAGGTCAACTTTTGGTTTAGGCTCAAGTAAAGGGTCATCTTCAACTTTAGGTGCCTCAAGAAACTCAATGATTTCTTTATAATTTTTAAAATCACCCCAATTAACCTAGGGATGTTGAATTCTCAAACTTCTCTTAACCAATAGGGTTATCAAATAGTTATGAGACATTGTAGTGTATGTTTGTTTCCTTTGATATTCATAGGCCATTCTTTTCAACGTGTTATATAGAAAATTGGGTACATTGACTAATTTATCATGTCGTAAATTGTTCAACAACTTGAAATTCATAGTATATAGAATATTGTGGTGGCCATCACAAGTAAGGTATTCTATAATATAAGTAGCACATTTTCCCCAAAATAATGGAAGGGAAAGCCTTTTAGTACCTTGTGAGGAGGAATCCAAATTTTTTCCCCATTCACAAAATTCTTCCCTCGTTGCTACCACATCTACATGAGCTAGGTATTTAGAGATTGTGCGAGTTAATCTGGTTACTTGAGAAATCACCATTTCTGAGCCATCCACCACTAATCCCTTTACTGTTGCTTCATCATACTTCAACGTGGCTATCAAATCTCTTGTTATCTCATTATTATACTCTGTCAACTTCAAGAAATAGTCTATCCATCCTCCTCTGGTAAATAGAGGTAAAACCATCATATCCTCGAATATCTATTTGTGAGCAGACAGTTTCCTCTAAATTACATCACCTCCCATTATCTCGTTGCTTCAGTAACCTCAAAAATTTTAAATTCTACAAATTCAACTTCACCACCTAAAAACCTTCAAATTTAATTAATTCTCTCAATTCCTTCTCTACACCCAATACTCACAATCCCTTGTCTTCTAGTTCAATTATGCATCACAAGTTTCTATACCGTAGCTTATCTTAGGGTAGGAATCACATTTATCTGACATAAATAGAAGTTTTTTCCAATTTTAAAAGTATAGCCTACAATGTAGTCTAAAAAAATTTGATGACAATGATACCATTCCCCCCAACTTAAATTAAAGTTACCTCACTTCAAGCGTAACTAGGTTGTTGGAGGTAGGATGATGATGGAAATTAATGGTGATATATTCCACATGCATAATTGAAATAATGGATAATAATGAATACAAAAAGAAAGCTAAATTTAATTATATGTTCAAGATACCTTTCATATGTGTGTAATGGAAAGTAATACTCGACGTAGTTATGAATTGAAAAAGGCACATATCATAGTGTACAAGTGATGTGATGTGCATTGATTGCATAGGAGTTGATGAAAAGTGGTGATTATACTGGCGATGTGCACTCTACTTGGAGAGTAAATGTTGCATGTGGGTAGTATTAGTTTTCATGGGAAAACGAATTTTAATCCACCAAGTGATATTAGCATGTAATGAATAGGTGTTCCTATGGGTACTCCAAGCTCAGGTCCCAACTGAAAGGTGATTGTCAAGTCCCATCTAAAGTAGGTCCCCATAAAACTAAAAATGAGGTCCCTCTGTAGTCTAAAAAATATGCATTATGGATATTGTGTTGTGTATGCATATGATTTAAATCATGGGAAATTAGGCCTAAGTAATCTTAGAGGTGGAGTTGTGTAACTCAATCTCTGTATTACAGGATGTGTTGGGTAACATGCTTCCTGTGGGAACTTCATCTTGTGTCCTAGATCTTGAATCAACAGAACTGTGTGCACCATACTTATCTATTAGCTATATAATGAAATCATCATGTTCAAGTGGTTTCTTTTATAGCTTGATTCTATGACCATTAACTAAGAGTGAAAATTTGACCTCATCAATATTTTGTAGTTGCACTGCACCATTAGGAAATACTTGTTGTATTTCATAGGGTCCTAGCCATAATGACTGCAATTTCCCTAGAAAATATATGTATCTATAATCATGTAGAAGTTCCCAATCCCCTACAATAAATTCTTTAGTCTTGACATACTGTTCATGCCATTTAATCCATTGTTTCTGAAAAACCTTTGTGTGGTGCAATTCCTACAATCTAATTTCATCAAGAGCATTCAAATGTTGCAATCTTTCTTTTTGATATTCTTTCAAGCCTATCCCTAAATCAACTGTTGTGTGTGGGATTTTCTATTCAAACTCTATAGGAAACATTGATGTTTTTCCTTAAACCAACTCATAAGGGGTAAACCCTGATGTTGTCTTCCAAGTAGTTATGTATGCCCAAAGAGTTTTTGGTAGTTTGGATACCCAATCTCTTCTATGAAGTTGCACATGTTTTTTGTCAATATGTTCTCAATCTCCCTATTTGTAACTCCTCCTTGCCCATTTTCCTGAGGATGATATGGAGTAGATTTATTGTCCCTGATTTGATACTCCTTCACCAGCTAGGCTATGAGGTCTCATGTGAATTTGGGTCCTCGATCAATCACAATCTCCTTAGGAACACCATAACTAGTGAATATTTCCTCATATAAAAAAAATTCAAAATTACCATTTTTGGCAAATTTTAATGCTTTCACTTCTACCTATTTGGTTAAGTAGCCAGTACATACCAGGATATATTCTTTTTTATTTGAAGTGGGAGATATAGGGATAGTAAAATCTAGCCCCCATTTGTCAAAAGGAGCTATTGCTAGTTGGGGTTGTAAAGGAATCTCATCACTTTTTGTAGGTCTCCCCATTCTCTGGAACCTATCACAACTTTTAGTATACTTAATAGAGTCCTTGTGAAGGGTTGGCCAATAATATCGTGTTGATAATATTTTAAAAAATTTCCTCTTGGCTACAAAATTTCCACCACAAGGTTCATCGTGGAAAGCTTTCAATATATCAAACACTTTATCCTCCCTAATACATATTCTCATAATGTTATCTAGGCCAGTGTAAAATAAAAATCCAAAAATACAAGAATAAGGGAAGCATTTTTGAACTATCTCTTCTCCTTAGGAGAGCAACTGGAATTTTCCCTATTACCAAGTAGTTAGATATATCATCATACCATGGATTATGTATACTTAGACCAAATAAATGCTCATTAGAGAAAGAATCATCAACCACTCCTTCAATTGTTGTGGGTAATCTAGATAAGAAGTCAACAACCACATTAACCTTTCGGGTATGTGTAGGATAATGATGGGCTAAAAAGTGGTGATATCATGGGTATTTGTAGGGTATGTGGCTGATATTTTTTTTTTTACCCAAAATTAATGTTTAAAGGATATTCTCAACTTTCCATCAATATAAATTATGCTTTACTTTGAATTTAATAAATAATTATTATTCATTTCTAATTGAATTACGACTAAAGTCCTGATTGATAGGCTGATTGAAAAACATCTATAGCTTTCAAATGGTATCACATTTTTTGAATCCAAAACATGCATCACATTCTATGCTTCGTATATTATAGGATTTAAAAAAAAAATCATGAAGTTTTGACCAAGTTAAGGTGGTTAGACATACAATTTTTTATATTTTTTAAAAGTTGTAATAAAAAAATAATAATTAATTATTTACTTGGAAAAAAATTACAAAAAAATATGCATCACATCGAGACATGATTCCTCTGCTTATATCTAAAATCTTATAAAAAAATATTATCATTTTATTTTGGTTAGGGTGGTCAGACAAACACCTACTTATTTTTTCCTTGGAATTTAAGTACTACTGCATTGAAATTCCAAATTTTCACCAAATAGATTTTGTTTTTTTTTAAAACCTAGTAGTTTAGAAACTAAATTCAATTTTCTACAAATTATATTCTTACATATTTTTGAAATAATAAAGATAACTTATTCAAATTTTTAGTATTTTTGAAATAATAAAGATAACTTATTCAAATTTTTACGTCAATTTGCCTAACTCTAATTTTTCTGAATTTTTTGCATCTTAAGGGCCTATTTTTTCCATGATGATCATGCACATACCCTTTCCTAGTTTATCAAATATGGTTATGTCAAATTCTTGTTGTAATAACAACCACCTCACAAGTTTGCCACCTACTATGGGATTATTCATCAAGTATCTAATTGTCATATGATCTGTTTGTATGAATACTTGATAACCAGTATTGTAGTGTCTGAACTTGTTAATGGCATAAACAACAACAAGCATTTATTTCTCAGTGACAGTGTAGTTTAATTCTTCTCCCTATAGGTTTTCTCTAATATAATATATGGCATACTCCTTATTCCCCTCTTTCTATACTAGGACTGCTCCAATAGAAAATTCTAATGCATAAGTGTGAATGTGAAATGGAAATGTCCAATTTGGACCTCTTAACACTGGTGAATTAGTCAAAGCTTCTTTGAACTTCTCAAAGGATTGTTAGCAATCTAGATTCCACTCAAACTCAATGTCCTTTGTCAATAGATTAAACAAAAGGGAAACTATTTTGTAGATAAAATATCAATCTTCTTGGGGTCAACTTGTATCCCTACACTAGAAATAAAATGTCCCAAGACAATGCCTTTTGTCATCATCATAAAACATTTATCATTGCTCAATGATAAATTATGTTTAGTGCATCTTTTCAAGACTCTTTCTAAATTTTTCAAAGTCTCATCAAATGTTTCACCATATGTGGTGAAATTGTCCATGTAAATCTCCATCTTATCATGTGCAAAATCAAAAAATATACTAAGCACTACTCTTTGAAATGTGGTTGGAGCATTGTACAAACCAAAAGGTAAAACAAAATATGCATAGGTACCCTAGGGATAGGTAAATGTGGTTTTATGTTTATCTTTAGGTGCAATCTTAATTTGGTTATAACCACTGAAACCATCAAGAAATGAGAAATATTTCTTCCCTATCAAAGAATCAAGAACTTGGTCAATGAATGACAATGGGAAGTGATCCTTTCTTGTGGCAGTATTTAGTTCCCTATAGTTAGCACAAACTCTTCATTTACCACCCTTCTTGGGAACTATGACCAATGGTGAAACCCATTCACTATCTAATATAGGGTATATGAATCATGTATTCAAAAGCTTTTGTAGTTTGACTTTAACAATCTCTCTAAGAGTTGGATTCATGTGTTTCTATAGCTACCTTATAGGTCTTTAGCCATCAGTGATGTAAATTTGGTGCATGCATAAGGTAGGATCAATGTCTTTCATGTCTCTATAATCCCATGCAAAGCCTACTGCATGTTCTTGCAACACAGCATGCAGGGTTTCATGTAGTTCATCATTTAATGCATTATTAACATTCAACATATTTCTAGGCTTGATCTCTAATTGCATAGACATTTCTTGTACAGAGGAAAGATCAAGGCTAGGTATTATTGGCAAGCATTTTTGGGGTAACAAAGTATGCATTATTTGGGATACCTCCTATGAGGAACTAGTAGGTATTATGCTTTCCAAGGGATCGTGTAAGTAAGATAGATAGCCCTACTATTGTGGGTGTCTTCTACAGTCATTTTGTATGATATGGGCTATCATCTTATCCTCATCTTAAATATCCAGTAGAGGGCTATGTTCAATGGCCATTAAGGTCTATAATGAGTAGTTGTCCTCATCGTCCACGTGTGTCCAAATGGTCTGCTTAAAGTCTTGATGTGGTTGAGTTAATGGATAAGGTATTAGATTCTTGGTTACAGTTACGCTGCCAGACATGATCATTTTTCTTAACCTACATCCTATGAATGAATTGGTTGTGGCTAACCAAGGTCGACCTAAGATTAGTGGATAACCAACAAGATTAAATTTGGGTTGAAGTACTATAAAGTCATCAGGGTAATCCCAAGAATCTAATGCAATGACCAAGTCCTCAATAACTCCTTCAGGCTTAATTATAGACCTATCAGCTAATTGTAAAACTATCTAAGTAGGCCTAAGATTGGCTAATTTTAGTAGTTGCATGGTTTCTTTGTTCATCACATTAATTGCAACAACCAGATCTATCAAAGTATTTTTAATAAGAGTCTCATTGATTTTAACTATAAACCCCAATCCTAAACTTGCACAAACATAGCAAACAAACACAATATTAGATCCAAAAGCAAGTTAGAACTAAGATTCCCCATGGAATTCATCTGCAATGCTCAAAATAGGAAGAAAAATGAAGAACACAGCAAGAGAAGCAATAAAATCCTATTTAAACATGCAAATCCTCAATCCCATGGGGGAATTGGTGCCAATTTGATGTGAAAATTGGCCCTTTCCCAACTCCTTTGCAAGCTTGATGATTTTGATGAAGGTTGATCCACTTGTTGAAATCTGCAATAACCTATCTAATATGATGATAAAATGCTATGGAGTTGAATGAATTTTCTCTAAATGTGAAGATACTCATAGTGCATAAACTTTTGGATGATTGCAGATCCAAAATACAAAATAAATCCTTCTATTTATAGAAATACAAGATGAAGGAATGAGAAAAATGAAGCAATGTGGGATCATTCAACATCCAATGGCCAAGTGCCACTTGTCAAGATGTGATTGGAGGAAGCTTGAGCACATTTTGATGAATGTGCACAATAAATGACAGTAGGTGGCATTTCAAATTTGTGAAATGACATATCAGAGGGAAAAAGAATGAATTGAATGCCACTTGGCTCAATGCATAAGGACATGTAAGAAGAGATAAATGTTTTGTTGGAAGGACACATCCACTTAGAGGGATTTTCAAATTTGGAAGAATATTCCACTAAAGATGCCATGTTGAGAGAAAATAGCAATTTAATAAATCATTTAAATGTATTTTCATGTGCAAGTGGAAAAATCTAGAGGATTTAGGTGATTAGGATTAAATTTATTAGGATTTGATTAATTTAATAGGAGGTTAGTTGATGTGACTATTTGATTTAGATTTTTAGATTGATTTAAATCAAAGTTGAGAAGAATATAATTTAGATTTAATTAAATAAAAGACTTTGATTTAATTAATTAAAGAGGGAGATGATGTTAAATTAAATTAAATATAGATTAATTTAATTTAATAGAACGACTTTAGAGATTAATTAAATAAACTGAATTATTTAATTAAAGGGAGACTAGAAAGTTAATTAAATAACATTGATTTATTTAATTAATGAGAGATAATGACTTAATCCAATAAATAATGATTTATTTAATTAAGAGGTTAAATGGTGATGATTAGCTAAGAAGATGATTCAAGACGAAATGATGTTAGTAAATCAGGATCAAGTGTGTCAGTATATTTTTCATGTCTACATTTTTCCCCTCTTTGAAGCAACGTATTCACTGCATTGGTTCAAAGAATAAATTGTCTTGATCAAAATTCAAAATTGCCCCACTGCTGCCCCAACGAGAAGAAACATGCTACTATACTACTCCCTCAAGAGATTAGATGAAAATTTTGAAATTTTGGATGATCTCACAGAAGAAGAGGACAAGGTACTTGACGGGTCTAGAAAGGCTCCATGATGCCAAAAACGTGACAAAACAATGCAAAATGGCCTTCGGTTGGGCAAAAATAGGCTCGAGGGTCCAAAACCCTAGCTAGACGGCTAAGTAGGGTCAAAAAACCCTAACTTTTAGGATTAAATGGGCCTCGAGGGGCCACTTCAAATTCATTTGCAAACATAGCCTTTAGAGAATTTTGTGATTTGAGCTCTGAGGATTGATCAAGATGGCGCAACGCATGCTTCCCCGACACATTTTCGACCATGTGCAAGTGTTCTAGAGGCTTCCCGACATAGGACCCGTGATATGTCACCTTGTCTTGACCTGTCATTTCAATTTTTTCATGCATTTATTAATTTACAAAGTCAAACAAGGTCAAGCGGTGATATATAGCATCGTTGGAAATCTTGAATCAGCGTCATGCAGGCTCAAATTGCATCGCAAATAAACATAGCACCGCGGTAGTAGAGTTTGAAAAATTAGGGTTTTCTTGAAATAGCACCACATATACACCCAACACCATGGTGGTCCTATTTAGGTTTTAAGGTTAAGCTCGGTCAAACTAGGTTGCTGGAAAACTGCATCGCGGCGGTGAAGTTTGGCTTCTAACGGTGTAGTTTGAAAGTTTCAAACAATGATGCAATTGCAAATAGCGTCACAATTGTCATTTCAATCACGCAGACCTCAAAAAGGAACTCAATTTTTACGATTGACACAGTAACTTTGCCGATGCAAGAGAACACGAAGCTAATCCATTCATGAGAGCACACATCATCCATCTTGGCCAAATTGACCCAGGATCCACCTTTGGAAGAGATATAGTAGGAGCACCTAGGGGCCATCGGATTATGGTACATCGCATACACACCTGCAATCAAGACACACTTAGGGATGATGAAAGCACTAGCAAACCACTAGAACAGCAAGACATCTTTGTTCCATCTCCCCATGGGTGAGGCCATGGTGACATTGGAGGACGTGTGGTGCATTTTGCGATTGTCGATCCATGGAGAGAGGGTGATTTATGATGTGGAGGCCGGCAGGAATGCCTGTTATGATATCATGGGTACTAATGAGATTATCTTTGTTGAGGGACAGATTGAGCTCAAGTGATACAAAGTTGTTGTACCACCCTTCAGATTGATAGTAGTTGCAATCATCTCAGGACTCATGGCACCATATCGATGCAGATGATATTTCAACCTAGGATGGGGGCTTGCTTGGGAGTGGATGCTCCGATGGAGGGAGTGCTTTGTGTGGGGGTCAGTGATGTTGGCCTCGCTTTACCATGATCTTCATGAGTTCGCTTATTGTGATAGTAGGTCCATCGGGGTCGGGGTCACACTTCTCCACATCTGGGCCTAAGAGCATATCGATATACTTCTCCCACAAGTTGTACCTATAGTGATGGAGCCAAATGACCTAGTTGTCTAGAGATATAGGAGTGGACTTACTTTCACTCACACAGGATAGGCTGGCATCCCTCAAAAAGGAGGGCCATTGATGATATGAGAGCGTTCACATGGCGGTCATATCTTAGATAGCCACTGTGGTATGATGATGTCCAGCAGCTATTTTTCACTCGACAAGATAGGCTGATGTAGGGCCAAGAGCATGCGATAATCGAGAGGTACCTACCAGGCTAAGCATAGAGACAGTTTGGTGAGTTGCAAGATAGACCTGATGATCAATATGTTGCGATATTTGCACATACCATGAATCAGAGCTCATGGGGCTGCTACATACCTACGTATGAAGTGGTACAATTTTTTATGTAGCTAATAGCTAGACCATGGCCTTATGATTAGGGCGAGGCAGACCCAGGCATGACACAGGCATATAGGGATTGGTTTAGGCTACCTCTCAAGTTAACAATTCTAGGGACACCATCAGTTCCATGGAGAGCCAGAGGTAGAGGAGTAAGATGAGGTTAGGGCCAGGGAGGCCGGGGAGATAGAGACAGTGATGAAGACAGGGGTCGATGTGAAGGCAGACCACACCAGCATCCAGATCATAGCAGGGGATCGTAGGATCAGCCTTAGCAAGATCAGGACCATGGCAGACAGGATTAGGACCAAGGCAGGCAAGACCATGATATACAGGTAGATCAGCCACCTTAGAGAGATCAGGGACCTCTTCCGCTACCCTTACCTGATCAGAGGGATACCCAGATATAGCAGTTACAAGAACAGTTCCAAGAGCTATAGGGATAGGTTGTTCCCTTGACCGTAGAGATGGACCAACTTTGGATAGAGCTGGACCAGGCTGTCTAGTAGAGATAGGGTGTAGAGCTTAGATTAGCATAGGAGATGGGTCACAGATACCAGCTTAAGAGCATGGCTGCATCCTCCTCCTGGAGTTCAGTTTGATTGCAAGCATATAGGGAGGCAATCTAAGAGGCTGATTATTACAAAGTTCACTATCATTAGGTCATGCCCCAAGCTTCTCAAGTCCCATATTTTTCATAGCAAACAAGGTATCGACCACCAAAGGACCGCAGAGAGAGACAGGTTGTCGAGGGTGAGGGGAGCCAGAAGGGCTAGCTCATTTTGATCAAAGACAGGATTCTTCTTGTGATCCATGGGCTCGTTTTTTATAACCCCATGGGCAATTGTACTTATATACACTTGATCCTATTTGTACCATGACAATATATTATTTTGATGATATATGATATGAGATGATTTGATGTAATTTATGATGTTCTATTTGATTTATGCATTATGGATGAATTCTTTTAGCTTCTATATGTGATGGCCTATATGTGATGCAACGATTTTATCCTATGTGATGTAATGCAATGTATACTTCTACATGATGATGCAATGATGTATGGATGCATCTCTTTTTCAATATCTTTCCTTATGCACTTTTGATGATGATGTATGGATGATGCAAATGTTATGATCTACAAATGCTTTGACTAACAAATCTATTTTATGCACCTAATGGATGATGATGCATTCTTTCTCTTTTTCATTATCTTTTCAATGTATGATATGGTGATGCATTTATGGATGGCATGATAATACATATGATATGATATGATGATGTTTTTTATGTAATGGATCCAAATGTGTGGTTTTGAGGAGATGCTTAGAACAACCAATCTATATTAATGATGAAATGTAATGCATGCAAAATGATGATATGATATGATATGATATGCACTATGTTGATGGTTTTTGGATGTGGGATGGATGTATTAGCAATGATTATTGATTAACTGCCATGGTACCATGTTAGTGTGAAAAGAAGATAGAAGAAATAAGAGGATCTGACAAGTTTAAAGATGATAAGGATGATGATGATCTTGCTTTACCAAGAGTTTAAATTTTAAAAGGGCCAATTACCTTATGTTTGATAATACACATAGGTACAATGCATCAAGGTATAAAGAACCGGAATGGCATTGCACCTAGTGTGATGGACTTTGACTCGACAATCAGATAGGAATACTCTTGTTCACACTTAGCATATAGAACCATATTCAGAATCTAATTCAGATATTCCAAACAACTTAGACCAAAACATAGAAAGGAAAGCTTTCCTATGTGGTCAACAAGATATCTAAAACACCTTCCCTACACCTAAACAAAGCACAAATGACCAAGTTATATTACAAGAATATCCAACAAGCACAATAGATAAAAGATAATGATCATTGCCCATTCCTTTCTCTCTAAATCCCTTAGTTTGGGACATCATCAAGAGGTCATCGAAATGAGTACAAATAAGATAAGTCAAAAGATAAAAATAAAATAAACAAACAAGCTAATGTTCTTCATACCACTAGCCAAGGCTAAAATATGGTGATATCTGATGTTGATGTCCATTGTAGGAAGGATGCATCCTAAGAGATGATGATATCAAATGAATGATTTGGGACTAATTGGATGATAAGCAATTGAAACAAAAATTGGACCAACTTGTTTACTTCCTGACCTAAACTTGAGACTTTGACAATTGAGTTTTCACTTTTGAGCTTCTAGACTTGTTTCTGACTATTTCACCTAAGGTTGAGGATGACGATTGATTTATTATGAGTGATTGTTTATTTCGGGTGAAAGCGAGATGAAATAGGTGGATTTTTTCAAATATTTGGATGTTTTTGAAGTTTTGAAATATTTTCAAGTTGTTTTTAGTATTTTTTGAGATTTTCCAAATGTTTTGATTTTTCATTTTTCAAATATTTTGGTGTTTTCCAATATTTTGACCAAAAGACTAACCTAAAGACCTATCCTAAGGGCCTCGGGGGTTGATCAACAGATTAGTCTTGCCCACGTTATACATGCAAAGACCACATAGTTCGAATGGCACAAACTCGATTATTTGATAAGATATGAAAAAATGGATTGCCAATTTATTATGAAAAACTCCTAAAGGACTGACCTAAGTGTGTAGTACCCCTCCCGAAAGGTGAATTAAAACTATATTATTGAGAAACTTGACTAAAGTGATTAATAAAATTAAGTTTTACAATTTAAGTAAATTAATAATTTAGGCAATCTGATATTATTAAAAATATTAATATTAGGCCATAGTATATATATATTTGATAAAAGGAATCATTCATTTCTTGGCATAAAAAATTACCATTTTATTATCTTCCTACATTACTTAATAGTGTTATATTTTACAAATGTACTAAGGTTTTAATTAAAGTGTGGCTGATTTAACAAGGTACTTGAAAAGAAGCGTGAAGCAAAATGGATCTATATTATTGGGACTAATGAAATATTTTATGTTAAGCGTTAGTTTCCCTGGTGGTTTTCTCAACCGTTGCATTTTATAACTGTTGCTACTTTTGAAAAATTTATATATATGTGTATCATGCAGAAAGGGGGAGGAGAGTGTATTTTTATTTATTATCAATAAAATGAAGCAGCAGATCTTTCTCGGGTGAAGAATGTATTTTTATTTATTTTTATTTATTTATACATATAGATTTATTTTATTACTTGAATTTCGCATAGTAATGAGGATGAATTTGCTTGAAAAATTACAACAAAAGTTTCTTAGGGTTTTAATTTGTTTTCCTTACATATTTTTCTTTGATGGAGTGGGAGCCAAAATAGAGGGTTGAATTTTCCATTGAAAGCAAACTATTTCCTCTAGGATTTGAATTTTCACTTTTATATATTTCTCTTTTATATTGAATTGGAAGCCAATAAAAAGAATAAATTTGTCTTGTAATTAGGGTTTGAATTATTATTTTCTTTTCTGTTAAATTGAAGGTTAAACTAAAGGGTGAAAAAAAAATTACACACAGAAAAACATAAAAAATGTTAGTTTTTCTTTCTTATTTTCAAGATAAAATTACACAATGCTTAAGATACCTTGTAGTGTGAATTGTTTTCATGTATAGTTTAATTTCCATCAATTTGGTAAAATGGAAGGTAAAAGATGGTAACTACCCTTTAGCTAAATCGATTACATTTGTAAATAATAATTTGTGCATAAGATAATGTTGTTTGGGCCATGACACGTGGCTCTAGGAACGATGAAAAAAGAATAATTTTATTGTCATACTAACTTCTTTCGGCTTAAGGACTGCAAATGAATATGTTTTTCTTCAACATTATTATTATTTATTTTATTAAAGTTTATTAATGAATTTAGAATTGCAATTATCTAACTTGGGAATAGATTCCTTTACTATGGGTAAGATTTTCTATATTTATCCTTTTTTTTCAAGTAATTTTAATTAAGCATAAATTGTCCATCTTTAGTTATTTTATCAGATAGCACTTAAATTCTGTTGTTTAGTTGTGTCTAAATAGTATAGTTTGAGGAGGTATTATATATGTATCAGAGCATCAGGTTCCAACACTAGGGAGCTTTGGGGAAAAATGTTGAAAAGATGATAAGGTGAAGATGCTGCAACTTTGACGTCATACAAAATAAGTGAATCCTAAAACTGGTAAACAAAAGATGAACAGGTATGTAAACTTGTTGGGTTCTCACTGAATTCTCCATGGTTATAAGATATGTAGCTCAATGTAATTATAGGAGTAAAGTGTTATTTATTTGTATTTCATAAATTATGTGATGCAACTAATTGATTTTAAATGAATTGTTCTTGTTCCATTCATATCTACGCAGATCAAGCAGCCTTCTCAGGTTATCTAAACGTTTTTTTTCCATGGTTTTATATTTGGCCATATGGTGATATTATATTGTGTATGTAGATAATTAAATGTTCTTGATCGACTGGTTACCCTTTGCATAGTTGGGTCGGTGAAATACTTGTTCTCGATACAAAATGTGAATACGGTAATTATTTGTAACGGTTTTCATTTACTTGTCCAAATCTTTAATTCAGCTGACTGAATATATCTTAATATATATTTAGAAGTATATAATGTTGATTTAGTTTAATAAGCTGGTGGTGTGCAGTTGAAGGCTTATGAATTAGTTTTGTAATGGTTCCCACGTATTCTTTTACCTAGCAGAATAAGGGTTAGTTAGAATATAAAGTGAACAGTATGTTAATGATAATTTTATTTTATTTTTTTTGTTGTTGAATATGGAGACATTATGTTAATTTCTTTTTCAAGCTCTGTAGTCTGCAACATTAAAGGCCCTATGTGAATCTTAATGTGCCCGATTTAATATTTCGGTTATTATCTGTAGTTCATTGTCCTCACTTGGCCTGATTCTCTCTTGGCTGCGTCTTATTATCTTGACCGTTGGTTGTGTGATCTCTCTTCGTCTTCTTCAGTTGTGTAGCTAAATAAATTATAACCTATAGATGATACTTTACCCCTATCATTATATGGAGCTAAATAAATTATAACCATTAAGAATTCAATGGGAGATCCCATCAAATTTTCAATGCATTTGAAATCAAATACTAAAGATGGACTAATAAAAAATGTGATTAAATAACTAAATTTATCAAGATTATCGGTAAAATTAATAAATATCATCTATTTATACTAAATTTAAGATCTTCATGTGGGCATGTATTCCAAAACTTACTTGCATCAATTTAACAAGAGATTTTTTTATAATTTAGTTATCTCTACAAGCAATATTAAATATAACATTCCTATTAACTTAAATAACATTCTTATTATGATTACCGTGATTTGCTATCTTTCTTTTGGGAATTCACACCTACTAACCATTATTTATAATTCAAAATAAAAGAACATTAAGAACCAAAATATGTTCTAGAACATTTTTTCTAAAAAGACAATTTAATTCCAACTCAACTCTTATACAAAATGATTATAATATCAACAAAGGCTTTCGACAATATGATTGAATGAATTATGCCTTGACTAAAATACCATATTCTTAACTTAAAATTAACTCAATAAATAAGTAGTGTCAAGTTTTAATGATTAAATTGTTAAATGGATTAACCCTTATTGATTAAGCTCATAGTTAGATCATATAACAATATCAATGCAAATAATCTAGATTTTTTTGTTACTAATTCCATGTTCACTAAGCATGGCTCTATTAAAATAGAGTAAATTATTTAGCAATGAAGGAAATTTATACTTATTTACTATTTTAGTCATTCCTTTTTCTTCCATTAATCGAAGACTCTAAAAATTGAATAATGGTGGTTGACATTCTATTCTTTAATAGTAAATAAATAGATATGAATTCTTTCAAATTAGAAACTTACTATTGATTGATAAATATAAAATGGAAACTTCTATTTATCTATTTTTTTAATTCTTATTACTATATCTTCCATTATTTATTTTTTTTACATGCAACCAGGGCTTAAATTTGACGGTGGACTTTGCCTGTCAACAAAGTTTTTAGTGACAGTTATCTATTCAAAGGTGCCCTTAAAACATTATGATATACCTTAGTGTAAGTAAAATTATATATAAATCAAATATATATATCATTATAAATTTTCTATATAAATTTTGACAATCTATCCAAAATCTCTCCTTTGATGTGATACAATCTTCTTAAAATTTTGATTGTATTTTACGGCAAAAATCTCTAAATACGGTCATACGGCCATCAAATTTAAGTCCTGCATGCAACCCATGCTTTTTGCTTTATTCTTTAATTAATGAAATACTTTTCAAATATAAATTTTTCTATAGAATTTTATTTAAATTGATTTATTTATTTATTTATTTCTACATTTTGATTTGATGAGGATTCAACTACTTTCTTAAGAAATCCATTTAAAAATTGCTAATATAAAATGCTTGGTAAATATTCATTGCTTTGTATTTATCTATTTTCCTAATCATTTATTCATAATTTCCTCAATGATTTTGGAAATTAATCTTATGAATAAAAATAGAATTTTAAATAGCAAGGGAAAATAAAAAAAAACTCTTAACAAAGTTTAAACTTAACCACTGATTTATGTAACTAAAACTAATTTTAGAACCAACTATGAATTCTTATAACTGTGAACTATTCCATTGTTTCCCTTTCATGGTTTTCAAGATTTGTTGTTATCTAGATTTGATGTTTTTGATGTTCTTGGATTTATTCCAACTATTTTTGAAAATTTTCAGGTTAAGGAGGATTGGAAAAAATTAAAAAAAATCAAAGGATTCTAGAAATTTACCAGTGTGGAGTGGAGATGAAATGTTTCCATTTCCCTCTCCATTCATTTTATTCCACCAGTTGCAGATTTCTCCTTTATTTATATTCCTATATTCAAATCTATACTTTTAAATCAAATTGCAGATTTATTATCATATAAACTTCAGAGGGCAAAGGAGATTGAATGTAAGCATTCAGGGAACTGACTGCAAAGATGAGGATCTGATTTAAAGCCATTCATGAATTTCTTTTTCCATTATTTTGAAAAAAAAAAAAGAGATCAGAGAAAACAATCTGAGGCTAATTCATACGCATGCCTGAAAGGGTAATTACATAGTGTAGAAATTATGCAGGGTTAACACAAGCATTTCCACATGGACACTTCCACGACAGATACAGTTAGAAGTTAAATTGGTTGTAGTCTATGGATAAAAATCCAAAACCATTTTGATCAAACCTTAATGATCTATAGGTTGTGTGTAGGTCATTGTTGACGCCTTATTTTATTTTAAGTTTGAAATTTAGTTGTTGGGGTGTTTGTTCCCCATGTGGGGGTGGACTCTTCAATCCAGATTCCTTAATTTTTGGAAACAACATCCAAATGCTAATGTTTATGATTGGGGTGTGATTTGATTTTTATGATTAGTTCTATCATTTCGTGCATGTTGAGTTCTACACTTTACTTCTCCTTTTCCTTCTCAAATAATGGTTAATCAATAGAAATGCATATAGTTCGGGTTTTAATTAAAGTGTGTCAGATTTAACAAGGTACTTGAAAAGAAATGTGAAGCGAAATGGATCTATATTATTGTGACTAATGAAATATTTTATGTTAAGTTTAGTTTTTCTGGCGGTTTTCTCAACCGTTGCATTTTATAACTGTTGCTACTTTTGAAAAATTTATATATATATGTATCATGCAAAAAGGAGGAGGAGAATGTATTTTTATTTATTATCAATAAAATGAAGCGGCAGATCTTTCTCAAGTGTTTTACCCAGTTGGGGTTTTCCACATAAATTTTTGTTGCTCTCTTTCATCTCAGTTATATCCCTTTTACCCTTTTGTAATTTATTTTATGGACTATGGCTGTGGTTAAATTTTGGTCTCATGTATTTGAATTTGTACATGTTCCTGATATTCATTTGATTCTTAGCCTTTTATTGAGCTCATCTGGTAACCAAATATATGTAATTACTTTTGTTAGAACCACTTTAAGATGTTTATTTATACATATAGGTTTATTTTATTACTTGAATTTCACATAGTAATGAGGGTGAATTTTCTTGCAAAATTACAACAAAAGTTTCTTAGGGTTTAAATTTGTTTTACTTACATATTTTTCTCTAATGGAGCGGGAGCCAAAATAGAGGGTTGAATTTTGCATTGAAAGCAAACTATTTCCTCTAGGATTTGAATTTTCACTTTTATATATTTCTCTTTTGTATTGAATTGGAAGCCTATAAAAAGAATAAAATTGTCTTGTAATTAGGATTTGAATTATTATTTTCTTTAATGTTAAATTGAAGGTCAAACTAAAGGGTAAAAAAAAATTACACATGGAAGAACAAAAAAAAAGTGTTAGTTTTTTCTGTCTTATTTTCAAGATAAAATTACACAATGCTTAAGATACCTTTGTAGCGTGAATTGTTTTCATGTATAGTTTAATTTCCATCAAATTGGTAAAATGGAAGGTAAAAGATGGTAACTACCCTTTAGCTAAATCGATTGCATTTGTAAATAATAAATTGTGTATAAGATAATGTTGTTTGGGCCATGACACTTGGCTCTAGGAACAATGAAAGAAGAATAATTTTATTGTCATACTAACTTCTGTCAGCTTAAGGACTACAAATGAATATGTTTTTCTTCAACATTATTATTATTATTATTATTATTATTATTATTATTATTATTATTATTATTTATTTTATTAAAGTTTATTAATGAATTTAGAATTGCAATTATCTAACTTGGGAATAGATTCCTTTACTATGGGTAAGATTTCCTATATTTATCTTTTTTTTTCAAGTAATTAAATTAATTAAGCATAAATTGTCCATCTTTAGTTATTTTATCAAATAGCACTTAAATTATTTTCTTAGTTGTGTCTAAATAGTATAGTTTGAGGAGGCATTACCAAGTGTCTCGGGGGATGATTCAAAGATCAACCTTGCCTATGTTCAGAGCTCATAGTTCGACAAGATGACTCTATTTTTTTAATTTTTGACTGACTTTTTGACCTATTTTTTGGATTTTGATATGTTTTGAATGCTTTTGCATTTTTTTATTTTCCGATGTTTTTGGATTTTTTGATTTTTTGATGTTTTTGGATTTTTTTCTTTTATGAATGTTTTGGATTTTTTGCTTTATAAATGTTTTTGGATTTTGATTTTCTAAATTTTTTTTATTTTCTAATTTTAGGAAGACATCAAGGATCTACACAACCATCCGACGAGAACATTCCCCCAAAGGTGCAATAGACTACTCTGATAAAGGCAAGACAAACTAACCTTGAGAATGGGTCGAGTAGTACTAGAGGGATCATGACACGAACACATGACCAAGCTATGATGCAGATAGCCATGGGTGATAGATGGAGATATGGAATGTGATGGATGATGGAAGCATGATGATGGATGATGCATAACAAGCCATGGAAGATCCTGGTGGATGGAAAGTTCTTATTTACACAAGGCACTATTTTCCAGGTTTCACCAAGGTATTCCCAAAGCACCAACGAAGTGGTTTTCACTAGAGGACAATTTTTCTCTTTACTATTTTTAATCTCCCTTTCTAATTTTTTTGATTTTTGTTTTTTTTTTTTTTGTTGTCACCAAGATGCCTATTTGCTAGGTTTTCATCAAGGTGACCATTTTTTGAAGAAATTTTCTAATTTTTTTTTTTGCATTTTTTGGTTTTATACCTGGAAAGATTAGACATAAAACTTTTTAAGATGGGAATTGTTCATGGGCTCCTATAGAGGTTCCCCTTCAGGTGTTGATATTTGATATGCCCCTGACTTGTAGCTTGTTGTGATGACAAAGGGTCCCAACCAATTGGGTTCAAACTTACCTTTTTTGTTTAGATTGGGAACATTTTTTTTTATTTTCTTTCAACATCAACTCTCCAACTTGGAATGTCCAACTCCTGATCTTCTTGTTATAGCTCCTCTTGAGTCAGTTTTGATAGGCTTGAAAATGATTTAAGGTGTCCATATGCCACTCATCCAGTAACTCCAGCTCATTCAGTCTTGATACCTGGTATTCCCCATCCGTGATGAGGTTTTGTAGTGATATTCTCAGTGATGGGAGCGTGATCTCAATGGGGAGTATGGCTTTTAATTTGTAGACTAGGGAGAATGGGGTGGCACTTGTGGGTGTGCAGATGCTGGTTTGATAGGCCCAAAGGGTGAGATTTAGTTGTAGATGCCAATCACGACCTGCATCATTGATTATTTTCTTGAGGATTTTTAGAATGGTTTTGTTGGTGGCTTCTACTTGGTCGTTGCCTTGGGGATAATATGGAGTGGAAAAGTGATGTTGTATTTTGAATTTTTGGCAAAGGTCACGAACATCATAATTCTTAAAAGGTGTCCCATTATTTGAGATAATGGCTTGGGGGATACCATAGCAGCATATTAAGTAGTTTAGGATGAACTTAGATATCTGATTTCTAGTGATGTATGTCATAGGGATGGCTTCCACCCACTTCATCAAATACTCAGTCGCAATGATGATAAATTTGTGTCTGCTAGATGAGGTGGGGGTGATTTTTCCAATGAGATCGAGCCCCCAGTATCAAAAGGGCCATGGTGTGACAACCGGATGGAGCTCTTAAGCTAGTGCATGGATGAGGTCCCCATGTTGCTCACATTGTAAACACCTTTTGACATAGTCATGTGCTTCTCTTTCCATTTTTGGCCAATAGTACCCCATCCTCAGCAACTTCTTAGCCAAGGTCATTTCACTCGAGTGTGAACCACAAATGTTGTTATGTACCTCGGTTAAAGTATTCAAGGCTTCCTCAGCATTTAGGCAACGTAACAGGGTTCCTTCAATGCTTCTATACTAAAGGGTATCTCCTAGGATGACAAAACAGGGTTCTTTCTTGACAAAGGTTTTCTTAAGGTTTGAGGTTATGTCGGCTAGAACTCCTATTCTTAGATAAGTGTATATTTATATCATGGTACCATGGATCACCGGGACTAATGATTTTGCACACAAATTCAAACTCTGATACCTTGAATGTTGGTACAAGAAGTTTCTCTACAAGGAATTCTTGATTTGGTACATTGCGTAGGATTTCCAAGAGTGATCTGATTGTAGCCATTGTGTCTATTTCTCTATTATTTCCTCTTGGTAGCTACTCAAATGAGAGATCAATGAAGAACTCCTTAAGATTTTCCACCAGATTTTTGTAGGGAGTTAATTTTTCCTCTTTTGTTTGGTACTCACCATTTACCTAGTTGATTATGAGTTATGAGTCCCCGTATACCTTAAATTCCATTATCTGCTACTGCACTGTGATCCTTAGCCCTATGACAAGAGCTTCATACTTTGCGATGTCATTTGTGCAAGGAAATGACAACTTGTATGATTTGGGTATACAATCTCCCTATGGAGTGATGAATAAAATCCCTACTCCTGGCCCATGTTGTGTATAGGACCCATCGAAGTACATTTTCCAATGGTATGCCACACTTAAGTTGAATATTGATTCATCAGGAAATTCTGATACAAGCGGATTTTCTGCATAGATG
Organism: Sequoia sempervirens; assembly: GCA_007258455.2. NCBI lineage: Eukaryota > Viridiplantae > Streptophyta > Pinopsida > Cupressales > Cupressaceae > Sequoia > Sequoia sempervirens. Next base: position 658,804,638 of record VDFB02193867.1, read on the forward strand.
GTAGCTTCTACTATTTGATATGCTATTTCTTGTCCTTTGATGGCCTTGTGTTCCACATACTCAATATCATGCTCTATGAGGATCATAACCCATTTTTTTGTTCTTCCTATGAGAGTTACTTTGGTAGGTATTTCAATGGATCTATCTTTGCAATGAATTTGATTTGGTGTGCTAGCATGTAATGTCTAAATTTTTGAGTTGCAAAGATGATTGCTAATCAATCTTTCTTAATGGGTGTGTAGTTTAGTTCATATCCCACCATAGTTCTACTGATGTAATAGATTTCTCTCTCTTTTCCATTTTCATTGTGTTGTCCTCGGAGAGCGTCGAGAGCTCATGATGTTGCTGATATGTACATAAGATCAAGGGTTTTCCTGGAATGGGTGGCATGAGAACTGGCAGTGTGAGTAGATACTCCTTGATATTTTTGAAGGCTTGGTCACATTTTTCATCCCATCTGTATGCTACCCCCTTGTGGAGTAGATGAGAGTACAGGATTTGCTTGTCTACCAATTGTGCTATGAATCTATAGATTGACTGGAGTTTTCCTTGTAGGCCTCTTAGTTGTTTCAGTGTTTTAGGTGCCTCCATTTATAGTATTTCCCTGACCTTAGTTGGATCCACCTCAATTCCTCTCATGGATACAATGTAGCCTAGGAGTTTTCTTCATTGGACCCCAAAGACACACTTCTTTAGATTTAAGCAGACTTTGTATTTTTCAAGTCTATCAAAGATGGCACTCAATGTTTCTATGTGGTCTCTTCTTTTCCTTGACTTGGCTAATATATCATCCACGTAATCTTTCATAGTCTAATGGATCATATCATGAAAGATCAATGTCATGGATCTCTGATATGTTGCTCCAATGTTCTTCAGGCCGAACGACATCATCTTCAAGCAATATGTCCCCCAAGGACAAGTGAAAGCCATTTTATGTTGGTCCTCTTTGGATATCATGATCTAATTATATCCTGAGAATCCATGCATAAAGGATAGCATCTCATGTCCTACTGTCATGTCCACTATTATGGCAAAGTTTGGGAGTGGAAAATCATCCTTGGGACATGCTTTGTTTAGATCTCTAAAATCTGTGCAGATACAGATGCCCCCAATGGGCTTTCAAATAGGTACAAGATTAGACACCCACTCTGGATAATCTATTGGTCGTATGAATCCTACATCCAGGAGCTTTTGTAGTTCTGTTTTGGCCAATAACGCTATCTGAGGATGCATTTTCCTTAGCTTTTTTCTTTCAAGTTTTGCTTCAGGATATATTGCTAGGTGATGAACCACAACCTCTGGATCAAGTCTAGGAATATTGGCATAGGTCCATATAAATTTTACTTTCCTTTCTCTTAAGAACAAAGCTAGGAGTTCCTATTCTTCTATTAAGAGGGACTCTCCATAGAATGCTATGTGTGGTACCTCTTATGCTCCCAATTTGATCGGATTGCATGTTTTTTCTAGAACTAATGACTTCTCTTGATGGATTACACTGAGAGGAAGATTGAATCATTCATCCTTCAATGGCTCAAAGATATTTTCACCATTGGATACGTCCTTTATTTTTACTTTTTTTGAGTCAAAGAGTGCCATAGTGTGGTTTTCACTCAAAGACCTGGAGATTATTCTCAAGTTTTCGCTTTTGCGACTAAAGGATTCAATCATTTCCCCATAATAAGCATGTGTGTCCAGTATGATGTCAAATCCCACCTTGTGATCTCTACATGGTATTGTATCCCATAGTCCCATGAATTTTGAGAGCTCTTCATCATTTTTGAATGTGTCTAGAACTAATGGTCCTCGTTGGTTGTAATCGATGAGTTGTGGGTAAACTAGGTTTACTTCATAGGTTTGACCAGTTGACTCAAATCACAAGGTACTAATCATGAGGAGAGAGGTGTCTTCAAATAACATTGGTAAATCAATTATGGCATCTTCCTCATCACTACTACTACAAATTTCGGTTATGTCAAATATGAAGTTGTCTATGACTTAGCCTGTGGACATGGGTAAGTGAAGTTTGGCTATTGACAGCTGAGGGGGAGTCTTGACTGCTTTAACTGGGGGACATCTGCCATGTATGGTTGTACTCCAAGGGGTGCATTTGAGGCCAAGATTTCCCATTTGCATATTAGGAATGATTAGTATTAGGAGACCATTGTCATTCTGTCCAAGCCTCTAGTTTATGTCGTAGCCCATGGCGAGCATCATTTCTAGGCCTTTACTGCTATGATCCATAGGTATGTCAGTTACTAGTTTTTTTTCTTGGTATAGAAGGTTTGATGGGTCCTCTTCTATTATTTCCTAACCTAGGTCTCCCCAACTCCTAAATCTAGAAGGGTCAGCTCTAAAAGTTTAGGATGATGCTCCAGCTGGTTGGGGTTGCCCATGAGACCTAGGAGATTGAGATAACTCTCCTACCATGAAAGAACCTTTCTTCATTTTATAATACCCACACCCATTCTCTTGGATAATGAATTTGATTTTGGATATATCAGGGATGGTGGATGTATTTATCGTAGAAGTGGAGGTAAGAGTAGTTGGGTCAATATATGGGGTTGAAGGGCCTTCATCATTCTTCAGCACTTGGGAGATTTTATAATATGTTTCCTCTAGGTTCTTGCAGTAAGAAAAGAGTTTGGTATCCCCATGAATCGTGACCTCTTGGTTTTGGTATGTGAACTTGACACATTGGTGAAAGGTTGATGCCACTGCTTGCATCCCATGGATCCACGGATGCCCCAAGAGAATTTTGTAAGGCGGATCGAGGTCAAGGACCTAGCAAGTAGTTTCCATGATGGTTGGCCCTACTTGAATCTAGGGATTTGGATAGTGCCTTGGGACACTAGATTTCTTGATCATCGTAAGCCTTGATTGTGATTCCTTTACCATTTTTAATGGAATCCTCTGAGATTCCCAGATTCTTTATAAGCTTGAGGGAAAAAATGTTTAGACCTACACCCCCATCCACCAAGACCCTTTTGAATTTATTCTTATATACCAAGACTTCAAGGTGAAGTGCATGATTATGAGATGGTTGGGTGGGAAATTCCTAATCAGAGAATGTGAGGATATTTGGGGTGATGATATTTCCGGTCATAGCTTGGAATTGTTCGGAATCAACATCCACAGATACAGTGGATGAAGTCAATGCTTCCTCAAGGATCTCTCTATGTGCAGGTGATATCTTCAGTAACTCCATGATGGAGACCTAAGCAGGGGTTCTCTTCAACTAGTCTAGGACATTGTAACCACTGGGAATAGATCTTGGATTGGAGGTGGATGCTCTAGGTGGATGAGATGGTCTAGCAATGGTGATTTTTCCACTTCATGTGGTGACTTCACAATCAGCTTTGGCTCCTTTGATATTAATGACAGTGACCCACTCATCGAGGGATGTGACGACATGATCATACACATGGTTCACACTTTTGAATGTACCCTTTCCTTTATCATTATTATTATTTTTGTTGTTATGATTGGGCATCAGATACGTGTAAATCTTTAAGTCTTGGTTCCCTACTGGTTGTTCCACATTAATGATTTTGTCATCAATGAGGTCCTAGCTTAGGTTTTTCAACCTCATACAACTAGTGGTCATGTGCCCCTTGATTTTTTGAAAATCAGAAAGGCAATTCTCATTGTATCATGGTGAATTCACTTGGGGTTCTTGGTAGTTCTTATACGTGGGTATTTTGATGAGATTTTCATTTACCAGCTTTTTCATGATAGATTCCATTGATTCCCCAAGGGTTGTGTACTTCCGCTTGGGGGGATACTTGTTTCGCGGGGGTAGTCCCCCTTGATTATTTATATTGTTGATTTAGTTATTTGGTGGTTGTTGTGATACCAAATTTTCTTGTGTGTTGTTTTGATTGTTATTCTACGGTTGCTGATATGTTTGGGTGTTTTTCTTTGGGGCACTGATTATGACCTTAGCATCCACCACACCATCGTTAGTGATGTTTTTATTTCTCGCCTACATGCAAGGTTTTTCATTATAGTTAGTGGAAGGTTGGTTTTCTTGTTGTTCGACATATGAGGGTGTCCCCCCTTGTACAATAAGGGCTTGTTCGATGTTGAGCTTCTTGGGGATTAAATGGTTGTATGTGGTGATGCATTGCATCTTGAGATGGAATGCAAGGTTTTCTCCAAGTTGGCAATGATGGTGCAAACTTGTTTTTCCTCTGGCATGGCCCATTTGCTCCTATTGGCCTTGGATTTCCATCATTGTAAGAAGGAAGTGAATGATTCCCCTTTACTTTTTTTAAGAGGAGATAGTTCCTCTAGACTAACATCCATACCCATATTGAATGCATAATTTTTTAGGAATGCATCTACAATTTCTTGGTACTTCTTGATGCCAGGAGGAAGTTGAGAGAACAACTCCATGGCAGGACCATGAGCCAAACTTCTAGGAAATAGCCGCATCAAATAGGTATCGTCATATGCGACCTCCATGGAATGTACTTGAAATTCCCTAATGTGATCTTCATGGTTTCCCGTCCCATGAATTTGTCAAATTTTGGGATTTCAAATCACTTGGGGAATGGTACCATTGCAAGGCTCTTGTCAAATGGATAGGGGCAGAAGTTGTTGGGTGTTTTCATGGTTTTCCCTGACTGAAGATCAAGAACTTGCTGCGAGAGAAACTTAATTTGTGTTGTCACATCATTTTATGAATTGGGGGGTGGAGTGAATATGTTTTGAATTGGTAGTTGAGGTGTTTGATTGATGGGTGGAGTGTTAGATGTGTTGGTGGGAGTTTATTGCAAGCTCTGTTGTGTGATGAAGGCTTGTTGATATGCCTGCATTTATTGTTACGCCAAAAATTCTTATTGTTGGTCTTATTGTTGTTGTGCCAACAACACTTGTTGTTGGTCTTGTTGTTGTTGTGCCAACAACACTTGTTGTTGGGCTAGTAATGTTGCTTCTTGCTGCGCTTGGTATTGTTTCAGGGCCTGCTGATATGCATGTTGTTGAGATGCTTGCAATTGTGCCTAGTATTGGGCTTGTGCTTGTGCTCGTTGAGCTTGAGCCTGTGCTTTTTGGGCTACTTGTACAGCCTGCACAGCTTGTGTGGCTTGTGCAACCTAAGCGGCTTGATAATCCTTAGCTACTTGTACAACTTGTTGTTGTTGCAATAAAGCTTGAGCCTGGGCAGCTTGTTGCGCTTTTTTGTAGCTAATTGTGCTTGTACTTGTTGGGCATCTTATTGTGCAACTTGTTGATTTTGGATCTATTGGAGTTCCTTTTTACAGGAATCTTGATGAGCATCTTGCAACATGACGCTATATTGGTTAAAGGTGTTTGATGTTTGAGGCGGTGGTGGTGGCAGATTCAGAATGGTGTTTGTTGTCATGATGATAGGAACCGTTGTATTGATGACAGGGATTTGCGTAGTGGATGGTGCAATTGATGTGATAGGCCCTTGGAAGACCATGTTTTGAGATGTGGTGATGATCGCTTGTGTTGTTGGGATCTTTTCCATTTTTTGTTGCAATATCAATGGCAAGATTGGCTGATTTGGTATGATTCTTTGATTGATGAGTTGTTTTGAATGAGTGGTGGTAACAGAGGTAGCCCCTAATCAAGAGGTGATGTGGATGTTAATGGTAAGGGTGGAAGTGGTTGAAAGGTGAGTGGTGTACTTCCTTGAGGAAATGATGAAGATAAAGGGTCAAAGATACCCCCTAGTCCAAATAGCCCACCTTCTCCCTGTGAGGTCATAGGGAGAGAGGTTTGTGCGTTGAGCGGTGTTGCACGAAAAGATGATGATGGGTCATTGGGATCTTGGAAGGTGAGCGAAACATGTGGGTGTAGAGGATTCATTGGGATGGATTGATCTAGTATAGTATTTGCTTCCAAACCTTGGTTATTTACAAGGGGGTTTGATTGTATTGCATGAAGCAATGAGCTCCCCTTGTTGACGATTGGTTGAGTTGGAGCAATAGATTATGTGATTTGGGGGATGGATTTAGTGATGCTTTCAAATTGAGGTGTAGATGATATTGGTGGCATGATTTCGAGAGGCTTCTCCACAAGTGTTTTTAAATCATAATCGGAAGGGAGTTAAGCCCTTTCTTTTGTTAATTCAAGCATGTATTGGGAGGGATTGAGCCTCATCATGATATTGACAATTCGATGACTCTCAGGATTCTGAATCATTTCAATGACCTCATCTTGTGACATTCCGAAGGGTTTATTGGTAACGTTCTCTACTTGACCTTCCTCTAGTAGATTTTGTGGTAGTAGAGGAAGATTAGTCAAGGGATTGTTTGATTCAATTGGATTGATTTGGGGAGTGGTTTTGCTCTAATCACATGAAGTTGATGTTTCTTTGGTAGCTCCCATGTTCTTCTTGTGTTGTGATCTCATTTGAACCATAAAATAAGGATCAATTTTCAAGAATGTGGGAGATGAATCTCTAATTCTTTAGATTGATCTAACTTTAGGCTCAAAAAGAGAATCCCTAAAATTATTAAGGATCAAGAGGTGTGATGATGAAATGTGTGAAAGATGAATGATATGGATGATTAAACTCTTAGAAGATCTTAAGGGGGATGAGCTAGACTTTTAGGACTTTTTGGATTCTTGGATTTTTTTTTATTTTGATTTTGGATTCTTGGATTGTTTTGATTATGGATAATGAACAAATGGATCCCAAGATGTTGGATGTTATCTATGGGATAGATTTTCTCACAAGATGATAATTTGACTAATCATAGGGATAAGGATGCATCTACCCACACCTAACAAAACAAGATGATTTGATGATAATTTAACTAAGCATATGTAGAAGGATACATCTACAAACACCTAGCAAAACAAGATGTTTTGATGTTTTGATTCAAGGATTTTGATTTTTATTCACGGATTTTCCAAAAATTCTAGCATAAAGGATGGTTTCAATATTTTCAAGAGTTGTTGGTGAGGTGATTTTGAATTGATGTTTGAAAGATGGATGAAGATTTTGATTTGATCCTATATGTACCTAAAAAGAATCTTGTTTTACAAGACCTCAGTTTTGAAGAACATGCTTTACTTCTCATACAAGATGCTCAAATTGTTGAAAAAGTCTCGGATTTTGACAATAATAAAATGAATATAAATTGGGGTTATTTCTTGAAGCTCTTTTGTAAAAATTGAAAAACAATCTTTGTCTAAATTCATAGAGCGTTGAGAGACATTTTTCATGATCTTTTGGACTAAGGGCTTTTGACTTTGGTTTCCAGATTTTGATCTTTTCTGAAGTCATTGGATGAAGCATGTGTGTGGGGTTCAATTTTTCTTAGCTTTGCTTAGTGACTTCTTTTTACCACAAACAATTCTTGATTAAATTTTCAAACTATATGTACAATGTCCTAACTTCTTATCATCCCACAAAGTGTTTTATGTGGAACTCAAGGAAATTAAGGAAAAAGTTTCTTATTGTTGACTTTAGTAAGCAAATTGAGATGTGAATCTGAATGTTTAGAAACCTCTAAGGATAGAATCCTTAGGGAAAGCAATAACACTTGAATTTTGTCAATGATATTTGCTTCCTAAAGGGTTTGAAATTTGATGATCATGTTAAATGTTTGTTTTTCCATGTTTTCGCTTCAAGAAAAGTGTTTTGTTTCCAAGAACATGTACAACCCTATGAATATGAAAGACAATATTTGTTGAATCCCCACTTGGATAAATCTAGCTATGCCTACTCTTAGTGGATGACTAGATGCTTGACTACACTGGCTCCCCTGCATGACACACACTTCTCGGGTCATCCAAGCATCAATACCCATGAAACTCCCATGGCATACTTTTAATCTCTTCTAAGAGCCATAAAAATGTGGGGTGGCTTCAGAATGACCGTTCTTGCACCAACAAATAGTTTAAGGATTTTGACCTTTTCTAAACAAGGGTTTTAATGCAGGCATTTTGTTCGTGGGGGACCATCCATGTAGTGAGAGACCATTGCTTCCCTTCTCGTTAGAATAATCCTCATGATACTTTCCTTTCCTTGAGTACCCACACTTATATACTAGTTGGAAGTTGCTTGGCTTTAGCATGTTCCTAGTTGGGTTGTTCCCTTGGGTGATTAATTTTTCCCACAAGGCAGGCCCTCTAAGATAAACAACAACAAGAAAACATCTCCATAGTTCAATCAATCTTCATTGAGAAACAAAGAGAGAACACACACAATATGTTCCACTCACACTTGCAAGATTTGTTCAATTTTAGAATCCAAATTGAAGTGTGAAGATAATCACTTACACAACTTAATATCACCAAAAGACTTTTAATTCTCAAGATCATCGTGAGGTGCGAGAGAAGTGCATATGTCTTTTAGGTGATATTACATTGAGTAAATGATTATAAAACATTAAAGCACTTGTTCATTTTATCCTTTCAAAGCAAGAGTGGATTCTTTTTAAGCACCAAAGGAAGTGTGAGATTTGATTGTTCAATTGTTAACCTTAAACCAAATCTAGTAAATTTTCCTAAATTTCATTTTAAAACATTTTCCTTGTTCATTTTAAATCCAAATTGAAATCTATTGAGTCCTAAAGAGCTTGAAGAGATAAAATCCTTAGACTTGAAATTATAATTGCTTCCAAAAGTGTCTAAAGACACTTGATACAAAGGATAAATGAGGTTATGCTTCAAACTATTCCTTGCTCCTTCCTTGCTTCCACCTACAAAAACTAATTAATCCAAGAAAAATAGAGGCATAAAATAGGCCAATAGCTCAAAATGATCAAAATAAAAAAAACACATGTCAAAATAACTTGAAATCAACCTTTTACCCCATCCCAGCGGTGCAACCCGCATATGCATCACAGTTTCAAGAGATTAGTGGCACTATATGGCGTCATTATGGCTAACAACAGCACTCTGCAGCAGGGACAGAGAGCATGATTGCAGTGTTGTTTCGGTCAGTGGCGCAGTTTGTAAATTTGAAACCTCAGTGTCAAAAAAATAGCCTAGCATCAGAGTTTGAATTTTTTAATTTCTAGGTGGGAAGACATAGGGGTAGAGTTTGAATTTTTTAGTGTCACTGTATGGCACTGTTAAACTAGTCAGCATCGATGTATGGTGTTGCTAGACTGATAGCAGCACAGTTCCTTGTAGATGCAAAAAATCATAAAAAACCATGGAATTTTGTTAAAAAATGTGTTAAGAACTTGAGATTTTCCCTCCTTCTAGTGCCAAAATGTGAACCCCAATCCTAGACCTGCACAAACATAGCAAACAAACACAATATTAGATCCAAATGCAAGTTATAACTAAGATTCACCATGGAATATCTACAACGATCAAAATAGGAAGAAAAATGAAGAACAAAGCAAGAGAAGCAATAAAATCCTATTTAAACATGCAAATCCTCAATCCCATGGGGGAATTGGTTCCAATTTGATGTGAAAATTAGCCCTTTCCAAGCTCCTTTGCAAGCTTGATGATTTTGATGAAGGTTGATGGATACTTAGTGATGAAGAACAATGAGCTCCTTGGTGAAATCTACAATAACCTATCTAATATGATGATAAAATGCTATGGAGATGAATGAATTTTCTCTAAATGTGAAGATAATGATAGTGCATAAACTTTTGGATGATTGTGGATCCAAAATACAAAATAAATTCTTCTATTTTTAGAAAGACAAGATGAAGGAATGAGCAAAATGAAGCAATGTGGGATCATTCAACATCCAATGGCCAAGTGTCAATTGTCAAGATGTGAATGGAGGAAGCTTGAGAACATTTTGATGAATGTGTGCAATAAATGACATTAGGTGGCATTTCAAATTTGTGAAATGACATATTAGAGGGAAAAAGAATGAATTGAATGCCACTTGGCTCAATGCACAAGGACATGTAAGAAGAGATAAATGCTTTGTTGGAAGGACACATCCACTTGGAGGGATTTTTAAATTTGGAAGAATATTCCACTAAAGATGCTATGTTGAGAGAAAATAGCAATTTAATAAATCATTTAAATGTATTTTCATGTGCACGTGGCAAAATCTAAAGGATTTAGGTGATTAGGATTAAATTAATCAAGATTTGATTAATTTGATAGGAGGTTAGTTGACGTGACTATTTGATTTAGATTCTTGGATTGATTTAAATCAAAGTTGAGAAGAATATGATTTAGGTTTAATTAAATAAAATATTGTGATTTATTTAATTAAAGAGGGAGATGATGTTAGATTAAATTAAAAATAGATTGATTTAATTTAATAGAATGACTTTAGAGATTAATTAAATAAACTAAATTATTTAATTAAAGGGAGACTAGAAAGTTAATTAAATAACATTGGTTTATTTAATTAACTAGAGAGAATAACTTAATTAGATAAATAATGATTTATTTAATTAAGAGGTGAAATGGTGATGATTAGCTAAGAAGATGATTCGGGACGAAACAATGTTAGTAATCAGGATCAAGTGTGTCAGTATATTTTTTGTGTCTACATTAGCATCCACTACCGGACTACCAAGATCTATATATTTGGGAACAGTTATATTTCCCAACATTATATCAACAAGGTTACCCAGAACATGGATTGTTTGTGGGTTCTTTCTTTTCCTTCCTGGCTTCTTAAGGCAGTGATCCCTATTACTCTTAGTATAAATGGGAATATCTTTAATAGATTGGATTAAGGGGATTTTAATGTTGACATCTTTTAACTGCCTTAGAAGGCCAGTTTCAATTGGTGTCTATTGATGTTGGATAGCCAAACTTCAAGGAATGGAGGCTTCATATGTGATGTAGTCTAAAACCCTAGATTGGACTCAAATTCTGAAGGTGGGTTATCTGAGGCTTCTTTTTGGGTTTTTCATTGTCTAATTCTATAATTTTGGGAGATGAAGGTCCAACAAGCTGCTTCCCTAATCTTAGATGAAGGTCAATCAACTCTACCCCATAAGTGGGGTATTGGACAACTTCATTAGTATAAGCCTGTTTAACAAGCTTAGTGTTAGGGTTAGGTGCAGGTTGGGTAGGTATCTAAGATGGTCTAGGTGGTTGAGACTAAGGATTTGATGTAGGCATTAGAGCTTTTTGTTGAGGTGGAGGAGGAGCTAGCATAGGCTACTGGTAATTCATATTTTGTTGTTGCCATTGTTGGCCTTTCTGCCACTGAGGTTTCCATTGATTTTTTTGGGTTGGCCATTTTGAATTGTAGTTGGAACCCTAAAAGTTTTGTTGTGGCCATGGATTTGGCTTCTAGTTCCAATTTGGATGGGATGGTGGCCATTGTTGAGTATTTTTCCACTGGTTCTGATTTGTTTGCCAGGGTTGGGTGTTCCAAGAAAAAAAGTTTTTATTTCTCAAAGGGAAAGATGGATTAAAACTAAGGGGGTCTGATGGCATACCTTGTCTTTGTTTCCAAGGCCTCCTTTGTGCTATGTAGAAAAATTTTCCATCATCTCCCTCAATTTCTTAGATATCTAGTTTCTCAATATTTTCTTGCTAGATACTGGCCACTTGATTGCACTTACAATTAGATTTCCTCTGCCTATAGTGAGAACAATACTCAGTAAGCATGCCTTATGCTTCCTCTTTCTTATTGATATGGAGGGTGTCTATATATGTTACTAGATTACTAATTATATTTTCCTTCATGTTTGATAATAAATTATTGATTTCTACTTTAGAAATCCCATTAGAAGACTTACTTGTGATGGATGACCTCTCCCCTCTTGGCTTTCTAGAAAGGGTCCTGGAATAATTCCTACAGACTTTACAAATTTCTTCAAATGGTCCTATATAAATTTCTCATCCCCCAATAAGGTTGAGGGAATCCTTACTATCTTCATTAATCCCCCTTAAAAATTCCAATTTAAGGGACTCCTCTAATAGTTTATGCTAGGGGTTTTTCTTCAAATCAAACTGAAATCTTTCTATATAATCTTCTAATGGATCATCCTCTTTTTGAGACATTGAGAAAATGTGATCTCTCCTCTGGTCTAATCCTATGCAATAGTCCATGTAATTTTCCAAGAAATTTTTTTTCATGGTGTCCCAATCTGGTACAACATCCCTGCCAAGCCCCATAAACCATCTGAGGGCAGCATCCTTAAAAGTGGTTGGGAAGAGCTTGAGTCGATGGGTATCAATAGTGTAATCATAACTTCTGCACAAAACATCAAACTCAAAGAGAAATTTATCTAGGCCCTTAGTTACCAAGCCATAAAATACTAGTAATGTTGATGGTGGAATATTTTTCAGCACATTAGCTCTGGCTTGGTTAGCAATGCAAAAATCAAAGGTACCAGGCTCTGGTGGATCAAGATCTTCCATTGTTCGGAAGGTCCCTTCAGAAGTTGTGGAAGATGATGATGATGATGATGAAGAAGAAGATGGAAAGGTAGTGTTCACTCTTTTAACATTGATCTTTGTATTATATTCACCAAAATCACCAGTATATTCTTTTTCTTTACTGTCTAAAGGGAGGAATATTCCTTGGTTATTTCTTTTCCTTCACATACATTAGGTTTGACTTTGTATGGCAATGACCCTACACAATGTTAGTATAACTCCAGGTGTTTTTGAAGGAAAAAATCTATTAGTCCTAATGTAGAAAAGAAAAATTAACTATGAAAATTGTATAAAAATAGGCTTATGAAGATAACATCATCCCTAGCAACAGTGCCAAAAATGTAGAGGAAACCTATTGTCTTATGGATTTCATAAATTCTACACAATTCAGGGGTGTGCCAAGCTAAACAATCCACTTGACATTGCAATCCTATATTAAATCATCAACCAAGGTCCATAAACTTATGATGGTAGTACACTATTTGTGCCCTCATAGACTTGCGTTCACCTAAATTATTCTATGCAAACCTATTCAAACTATTCTATTTTTATAAAAACTTACAAAATTTTGAAAACAATCAAAGTAGTTACAGAACCTAATGGCAACGGGTACCTGCAACATAAATTGTAGGTGATTGCTAAAGATGTACAAGTGAAAAATTAATCTAAAATTGTTTAAAACAATAAAGTAACCAATCCTAAGCTCTGGAGTACTATGATCTATCAATTATATCTATATCCATGAACAAATAAAACTTTAACTAACCATAAACTATTTTACTTTGCAATACACATGTAAGATAAAGAAAAGAGAATTAATGGAAATGAATAAATAAAAAAATAGATAGATGAAGTGAAGAACAGTACCTGAGTGGATAGCTTAGAAAACTATCTCACTTAACTTAAATCCAAATCTAACTTAGATTCTTACGGATCCATGCATCATACAACTCCATTCATTGCATAACACCAAATATTCAGACAAAATCCTTCTCACAAATTTTATTCCATAATATCAATTTAACAACATGATTTTGGATAACTCAAAAACTAGAAAAACTACTAGCCGATAATAGTTTGTATCAAATCAACTAACTCAACTATGAACTCATCCCCTGACATTATACAAAACGGGGAGAGTCTTATTCGAACTTTCAACTAACTAACTAATTGCAATCATAAATCTCGCTCCTAAATATGACGATGTGAATTTACGACTGACTTATTCATCTAATTAAAAAAGGAGACCTATTCAAATAAGAACATCTTGTATGTGAAACACATAGGAAAACATCCAAAATTCTACAACAAGTGTATTTCTAATTATTTATTCTTTCCATAATGACCATGCTCAACTCCATAGCTTCCTGCACTTTAAACAGCTTGAACTTCATTAATTCTGTGTTATGCTACTTTGCTACTTGCTACAAATACTCCTTTCTTGTTACCGTGTGCTAAGCTGCAAAGATATTAATCCATACAGATACATATGCAACTAACCACCATAATTAAATCATAGTATTCCATTTACATATATATATATATATATATTCATATTTATTCCATGCAATGCTACAAATATTTTCACCATATTTCATTTCAACAAAATGAGTTCAAGGTTGCAAAGTATTCATGAAAGGATAACATATTATGGAAGTTTTGTCTAAAATATAATTTAAAAACATAGGTAAAGTGTCTTAAAAGTATATGAAAAGAAACAAAAGATACTAATAACCAGACCCATCATTCCCCCCAACTTGTCATTTTCCTTGTCCTCAAGAAAAAATACCAAACTAAATCACCTAGGGAAGAAGATTGTAAAAAAAAGTGATGCATGCTTGAGATCCATGACTGTGCTAACTCCCTATCCATGTTTGAGGTCAAATCTATTATAGCATGAAAGCCTATTCATCTTATCTGATTTTGCATTCTTGTCCTAATCATTACTTTGCTCAGTCCAATATGGAATTGGGTGAAGTAGGATAGGAGGGTGCTAAGTTAGTGGAAGCCACTCCACCCCCCTTATTCCTAAGATCTTAATATACTTGCATAACCTCTCAAACATGTTCATAAAATTTTGTAGGGAGTGAGGCTCCTTCCTTTGCAATTCTAGAGTCAGACTATTTCATCAATTTTCCACATGTATCAAGCAGTTTTGAAGAGTGGTCACTGCCAACTATTGAATCCTTCTATAATCCTTGAGTCTCAAGTCTATGATTATCTTTCTTGGTTCCCTATGTGAAAGGGGTCTTATCCATCGAGTAATGACTCTATCAGGATTCATTGCTTCCTTTCGAAGTTGCATTGCCATTGTTTTCTCCTATTCTTTCAACCATTAATGGTGAAGACACTCCATTCCTTGGCCATAAAGAAGGTTTTTGGCTCATTTTTCCTTAAAATTTCAACCATTTGAAGCAAAATAATTGGTCAATTTTTAAGAGAAAGAGGTGAGGATTTCAGGAAAAGAGTTGCAGAGGAATTGAAGAAAATTTTTCTCCCAAGTAAGCAAGAAATTACACCTATATGTGTAAGTTGTGTTTGAATTGAGTTGGTTAAGGAAATTTAGTGAATAATTCAGAAAGATTTAGGTGCTTAGGGTTTGAAAGGGTTTTGATAATGTATGAATTCACATAAATTGGTAGTAATTGAGTAGGATTTGGGAGGGTTTTTTCTTGTTTTCTGAAAATTTATTCCGTATAAGCATCAACCAATAAGTCCTCATTTATAAGTCAAATTCATAAACCATAGCTATAAACCATGAGTCAACCTAATGAATCCTCAGGGATTGGGGATAAACCCAAACAAAAAGTTCCTAAGGTTGTTAAATCTAAGCCAAAAGTCTCAAAGAAGTCTACAAAATCTAAGGGAGAGAAAAGAGATCTTGCTAGGTTCATGAAAGGTGAATCTAAAGATATTGTCAAGGGAGGAAAATGGATTCAAAAAAGACCTACAGGGTAGGGTTTCATGACTAGAAAATTGATTGAAAATGTTGTTGGAATTGGAGAGGTCCCTCTACCACAGAGTGATTGGGAGTTATTCTTGTATTCCTTCAACAGAAGAAATGCTAAACGTCCAGCCCATCACCTATGGGGCTTCAACCTTGAAAGGTTGCTAGTACCAAATGTATTTGTTGAAATGGACTTCATGTTGGAGCTAGAAAAGCATTATGATGCCAAGGACAAAAATAATAAAAAAGTGAGAATGGAACCCCACTTCTCAACATAATCAAGGACAGGATTGTGGAGGTGTTCAAGTTAAATCCAAATTACACTATCAGCATTACTTTTTTTATTTTAGCAATGAGTATGAATAAAATAAGTATGTTTATAGAAAACATGTGCTTGTTAGGCACAGGAGAGAAGATAAGGGGGGTTTTCACCCTATGGATTTGGAACATTTTGATTGTGATGAGTTTTCCAACTACTTCAAGAACACATACTACTTCTTTGATCAAGTATTGGCTCACAGGTTTGATGCAAGGATACTAACTTCTTTGTTGGTAATGATAATTGATATTCAAAATTGGAACTCCAATAGAGGGTTTTATTATGTAGTGTATATTGTTGAGAAGATGCATAAAGGGCTAACTGGATTGAAGAATGGAAGAGCCCCATTGCCTTTTCCCCATTATTCTTTGTTGATACACATGATTCTTTACATTGGACAAGAGAAATGGATGAACCATATTAAGCTAAGGCTGAAGGATGATGAAGGAAATGATCTACCTATCCAAATGTGGACTCATATTTGGAACCAGAATTTCCCACATTTAAATTATCTTGAATTTTGCAATGTTGTGAGATTTGGTATTTTGGAGAGTTTAGGTGTGGCACCTCTATACAAAATTTCAAAATTCATTAGGGAGATTATGCACTCCTAAGAACTTAAAGGAGCAACAAAAACTCACAATTGGGGTGGCTAGTTTTTGCACTCACATTACACTTTGATCAGACATTATCGAGCCAAGGTTGCACCCCATTGCCTACTAATATATGTTTTTGATAGGTGGACCTTCATGGAGCTTATCTAGTAGCTGGAATTCATGGATAAGGAACATTTCAAAATTCCTAGGAAGGGTTTAGTGGCAACCCCATAGTGCTCTATTGCTTATTTCATTGCCACTACAAAGGAAGGGTATGAAAAGTTTGCAATAATTTTGAAAAACCTCAGATTCCCAAAAGATGAGGTCAAAAATTATGACCCTGAATGGTTTGTAAATGAAATGAAAAGAAAGAAGGGCTTGTCTGGGTTTTCCCATCACTTCTTATACATTGATGATGTAATCAGAAATATGACAACTAATGGTGCAGTGACTTCAAGGAAGAAGGAGTGGACTACCATATGTGATATTGAGGAAGACATAATAAAAAGAAATGCTTTCTATATCAGTCCATATGATGACATTGAAAACCTTTATGAAAGGGCTATGAAAATGTCAAAATATTACCAAAGTGATGAATTTAATGCATAGGTCAAGGAAGTTGTTGAGAAGGCACTGATACTCAAGGAGCAACAACAAGAAGCTATGGGTATTCAAGAACAACCTTTGGAGGTTGGTGAAGGGGGACAACCCTTTGGTTAAATAATCTACTATTGAACTGATTGGAGATGAGAAACTTGTAGAGCATGTACTTGATGATCAAGAGGTGGAAAGTAGATTCCCTTCCCCTCAAATAAAATATTATTTTGACCCATATGTTCTCTATCACAAAATTTTCAAGTGGTAATAAGATGACGAAGTTGATGATGACCCCAGGGTCAAGGCCTGTGATGAATTCCTTGCTAATGATTATTTTGTGCAAACTAAGGAATTTAAAGATTTTATCATTTGGCCTAAGATCCAAGACATAAAAAATATAATTGAAGAGGCTAAGGCTAATGTCAACTCTTCACAACAAGAGGAGGCAGAAAAGGTAGAAGAGAAGATAATGGTTGAGATAGCAGCAATTACTCTCATCAAGGCCAGAAAAATTGTTAAAGAAAGTGGTATGATGTTGCATCTAGGATGAAACTATAAGAGAGGGGGACCAACCACGTTCAATGCCCCAAATCTTGGAGAGCCAAGAGCGAAAGGCATCTCTTAGGTGCATTGGCGTCCATATGACCAGAGGACCGAAAGTATGATGAGAACTATTAGAAAATGAGCTGAAAACCTAGCTAATCACTTCCAAAGGGCCAAAACGAAGCTATGAAGTAGAAAAGATAAGAATGAATATGATAAAGTAAATATACAATAGTTAGGGAGGCAAGAATGATCTCACAAAGTTATTTTTTTTCTAGCTAGCTCCAAATGCATGTCCACCTGCACACAAGAAAGAGGGAAATTTGTTGGGGCTATACAGGGGCTTGCCTTAGTTAGACCCATGTTTTGGTGTTTCCACCTCGACGAATAGCCAAGTTTGAAAAAATGGATAAATATATGATAAAGAAAGGAAATGAAGTAAAGAACACAATAGCACTACAAAATAGTAAGGTGCTACCCAACCAAATTGTAGAGGGGAGGAGTAGAAAGCATACCACTTCCTCCAAGAGCTAACTAGATAATGGAGGAGAAAATGAGAGGACTCAAGCCCCTGCTGCAATGGTGTTGTTCCACTTTTTCTCTATGGAGTTGAAAGAGTGTTGTTTTTGTTGCTATGGTTTTCCAAAGTGATGCTAAAATTGCTTGAGAATTCAAGAGGATCCAAAAGAGGATGCTAGAGCTTGTGAAGAAGATGGATTGAATGCTCAAAGGACAGGTAGAAGATGAAATGCATGAAGAAGGAGCGAATTTGAAGGATAGAATGAGGAAAATGGCCATAGTTGGGTCGGTTAATCAAAGAGGGTCTTACAAATCGACCTCCAATGGGGAGAGTAATGCCTTTGCAAGCTCCAGATGCAAGAATTTTCGTGGGATATAAATTTACCATGTAGATTATTGTGCATCATGTGGACATCCCCAATAATTATTCCTCTACCAATGAACAAAACAAAAGAAAAGTGGAACGAAGGCAGTGGTCTTATGTGGAATTTATCCTTCAAATTTGGTTTTCTAAAGTGAGGAAGGGTAAAAGGGGAATTTGCATAAGGGGTGCAAATTCACTCCTATACATTTTTCCCCCACTTTAGCGAGAATGAATACTAATGAGTGCTTTGGTAAAGTAGATCGAAGAATTAGTAAAGTTATAAATGTATACCTAAACCATGGAGGAAGCAGACTGTGATCTGGTGAACTCAAGAGTGTAAGACAAGTAAAGGGATTCATAACCCCACAAAACTATGAAGCTATAGAATGAAAGCATCTTACAGGCCCACAGACCTACAAGGAGGAAACCCTAAGGATCTCTCACATGAAGGAAGCCCCAAGAAGAAAGTGCCTCACAAGCCCCCAAACCTACAATGAAGGTGTCCCCAAGATCTCTCACATGAAGGATTCCAAGAAAAGTTCCTTACAGACCCACAGACCTACAAGGAAGCATCCCCCAAGATCTCTCACATGGAGGAAGTCAAGAAAGCACCCTACAGACCCGCAGACCTGCAAGGAAGGTATCCATCAAGATCTCTCACATGAATGAAATCCAAAGAAAGTGCCCTACAGACCCGCAGACTTGTGGGGGAGCCACCCACATGATCTCTCGCGTGGAGGAAGCTCAGAAGAACACCCTATAGGCCTTCAAACCTATAGGGAGGTATCCCCCAAGATCTCTCACATGGAGGAAACCAAAGGAAGGGGACTCCGCAGAGTTAGAAAGCGGCTTCACAAGCATACTTGTAAAGTGACATGTTTACCCACAGATAGAATAGGTCAAAAAGCGGTCATGCAGACAAGTAAGCGGATAGTCACGTAGACCATCAAAAAGTTGGAAATTTTCAAAAGGTTCCCTCAAGAACCTAACGCGAAGAAGGGGTCCACTCAAGGGATGCACTATTCGAAAGCATAAAAGAGATATTTCTTTCTCGAATTGATTCATCATCAAGGAACCCTTTTGAAAGATGTTCACTTCATCAAGGAATTTGAAAGGAAGAATAAATGCCCCCATGTGAGGGGAAGGTCAAAGCAGTTCCCACTTTAGAGGAAGGTTCTCAAGTTCTTTCTTTATGAACCCATGATGAAGGAAACACATTCCATTAAGGTTTCAAGTCGAGAATGCGATTCTTGAAAAGAATTTTTTGAAGATTCTCGAGAAAATATCTGTTGGAAATGAATGCATTTTTTGAGTATCAAAATTTTGCAGAAGTGTTTTCACACATGAGAGGGACAACTCAAGCAAATAAGAGAGAAATATAAAGGAAAATCTAAAGAGAAAATAACATAAACACAAGGAACAAGGGTAGTTTGATATTTCAGGGTCAGAACTACTCATAAATATATATAAGTATAGTAATAGTATATAAAATGAACTATCATCAACCCCCTACTATATCAAAACATGTGAACAATGCACGAGAAGACAAAATAAAAATAAAAAATTGGTTCAACATGGAAGGGAAGCCTAAATTCCCCCAACGCTTTGCATCATCCCTAATTTATCGAAAATCAAGTCATAGACATGGAAGAATGATGATACAAATAGAAGAAAGTTTATGACACAAAAACCATGCCTATATCCAAGCACCAATAGGGGTGACAAGGGTCATTCTAGCACACATAGCATGATTACGGGGGAACACATCACAGCACACACATACACACATCTAATATAAAGATAAACAAAGGGGCCTCCCCCTAACAATGATCGACCAAGAGGTCATCCGCTTCCCACTCTAGATCACCATAGGGGAAAGGAGGATGAGCCTGTAGTGGTGGAATGTTAAGAGGAGGAGTGTTCGACCCTCCCACAACAAGGGATAAGAAAGAGCACCCCGCAAGGTCCTATCCACCAAGCTCTTCTAGAGCTAAGGTCAACAATATCATGAAGATCATTAACAAGGTCAGAAACTCATCCAAAGATTTCAACATGCACTTAACAGGAGTGCCATGTTTTACCTCAACAAACAGAGAAGGTTGCACCCAAGATTCACCACTAGGCTCACCAAGTGATTTGGGAGTGGTGACGAACTTAGGAGAAACCAGAACTAGTTCCATCACTAGGACATAACAAGTCAGTGTGGGACTACCTTGCAAAGAAGGTGGGTTCCTCTTATGTACTCTATTGATGCAAGGACCACTCTCTACCTTCTACTTTGTTGGAGGAGGAAAAATCCCCACAAATGAGGAAAGAAGTGCTAAGGAAGAGGAGGAGGAGAGAACCGCAGTAGACACAACCAAAGTGTTAGTCATATATACCTATTTTGGGAAATGTGGAACATCCATAAGGGACATCAACAGAGGCAGCTCCATCAAAGAAGCAATGAATAATTGCACCTTTTTATAGTTAGGCACATTCGCACTTGCAACAAAAACTAGAATCAATGCACAACTGGACTAAACAGAAGTAGAGGGGAGGAAAGAGGAGGACACAGTAGGAGGCTCTAATATAGGGGCAGTTTTCTCCTCTTCCTTCCTATGTAAGGTGGCCTACTCGGCCAAGAGATCCATTCGTCGGCACTTGCGCTCGTACGCAAGGCAATTTTTGTGACTCTTTGAATCATAGGTTGGAGGCTGTGAAGGAACAAAAGGCTCTTGTTCAGCCACAGGAGTGTCCACTACAGTTTTTTCTATCGGAGGAACAAACTCCTGAATGGGAGCAAGAGGAGCAGGTTGAGAAGCAGTGGGGGGAGTTGACTCAAGTGCCTCAATATTAGGCCTCTTCCCATTCACTACTTTGGGAGCAAGAGCGGTGGGAGGATACAGAGGTCAAGATAAAGAGAACTCTCCATGGGGACCTTTCTTCATGTTATACTGAGCAGGCCTAGGCTCCGTGGGAAAAATAAGAAGCTCTAATGTGGGATGCTTCAGCTTTCACCAAGCGTGCACCATAGGATTCTCTCAAAAATTCAGAACAAAATCCGATGGCCCCTCAGTAAGGCGAGAGGAAGCATCAAGTTCAACAATGGAAGAGGAAGAAGGAGGATCTCGAGACCACTTCTCTTCTATCCTACATGCCTTGGAGGCATCACTATCAGCTTTTAGGAAAGCCCTATGTGAAACAACATAAGGCGATAGAGGGTATCTCACTTTTGGCATTAGGTGTCCTTTCCTATAATTTTGATACATTCGGTGCAGGATGTCCATCCTAGGCAGGAGAGGACCAATGGGCACAAGCCAAGAGTAATCCGAGTAACTACCATGAGCAACCGGCAGTTTATAACTAGTGTCATGAATCACATGCACGGAACCCTTGTGGATAAACTTTAGAAATTTATGCACGACCGAGGGTACAACATTCATAGCCACTAACCAAGGGATACCCAGCTTCACTCTAAAGATCTCAAACCCAGGGATTATGTCGAATAGAAGCTTCATAGATTTAGGTCCAACCAAAGCTGATAGGAAAATACTACCCAAAGGGGGCATGAAAATTTTGTCATGCGTGTGGATGGTGCTCACAGGTGCATCGTACCCATCTTTATACAAATATTTGATTAGCATGATCTCCTCAATTATAATGTTTACTTGAGATGTGAGATCAATGAGGACACCTACTACGATATTTTCATTGATTCACATAGGGATGGAGAGAGGAGATGGTTCCCTACTAAAACCCATCAATAGGTCCTGTGAAGTGAAGGTTATACAAGTACCACTACTCACAAGTTGCACATAGGGGATAGGTTGATGTAGGAAAGAGGCCATTGCACACACTAGATGATACTTTCACAAAGTCCCTAAAGGTTAAATGATAATACAATGGCCCAATTAAGGTTTCGTTATGCAACGCCTTTGAAACCTTCCAACTACACCTACTAGGGGTCGCATGTTGGGCTATAAGGTGAAATCCTCACAACACTCACACCTACAACACTCCTAGGATACGAGGAAAGGAACTTTTAGTATCATAAATGGAACCAAAATGGTTCACGTCGGGTTCACATAAAATGTGAGAGGGGGACCAACCACGTTCAAGGCCCCCAGTCATGGAGAGACAAGAGTGGAAGGCTACCCTAACTTACCTCAACTTAAAGTAGTCCTTTTAAATGAGGGACAAGAATGATGAGGAATATGAGGTCCTTCGGCCACTCTATAGACCTGAGATTCGAGATGAGGCTAGGCAAGCCATTTTTCGGGTCCCACACTATACCTCAAGAAGCTCTCTACCCAAGGAAGAAAGTATAGTTCTGGGATGACAATGTGGTGTGTTTCCATTCACATGACCAAAGGACAAGTTGACAGCCTAGCTAATCACTTTGAAAGGGCCAAAACAAAGCTATGAAGTAGGAAAGATATGAATGAATATGATAAAGTAAATATACAAGAGTTAGGGTGGCAAGAATGACCTCACAAAGGTATTCATTCACCAGCTAGCTCTAAATGCATGTCCACCTATACACAAGAAAGAGGAAAATTTTTTGGGGTTGTATAGGGGCCTTCCTTAGTCAGACCCCCATTTTGGTGTTTCCACCTCCACAGATAGCAAATTTGAAACGATGGAGAAATATATGATCAAGAAAGTAAATGAAGTAAAAAACACAAGAGAACTACAAAACAGTAAGGTGCTACCCAACCAAATCATAGAGGAGAGGAGTAGAAATCTTACCACCTCCTCGAAGAGAAAACTAGCTAATGGAGGAGAAAATGAGAGGATTCAAGCCTCTGTTGCAATAGTGTTGTTCCACTCTTGCTCTACGGAGTTAACAGAGTGTTGTTGTTGTTGCTATGGAGTGCCAAAGTGTTGCTAAAAG
Source organism: Sequoia sempervirens (assembly GCA_007258455.2). Classification (NCBI taxonomy): domain Eukaryota; kingdom Viridiplantae; phylum Streptophyta; class Pinopsida; order Cupressales; family Cupressaceae; genus Sequoia; species Sequoia sempervirens. Next base: position 658,827,708 of record VDFB02193867.1, read on the forward strand.
TGTTTGAGAATGCAAGAGGATGCTAGAGCTTGTGAAGAAGATGGATTGAATACTTAGAGGACGTGTAGAAGATGAAATGCATGCAGTGAATTTGAAGGAGAGAGTGAGTAAAACGACCATATTTGGGTCGATTAATCGAAGAGGGTGTTACAAATAGACCTCCAATGGGAAGTGTAATGCCTCTACAGGCTCCAAACACAAGAATCTTCCAAGGAGGTAAGTAGGTCATGTGGACGTTTGTGCACTGTGCAGGCATCCCTAACAGTTATTCCTCTATCGACACAAAAAACGGAATCCAGGTGGAATGAAGTCAGTCGGCTTATGTGGAATTTAGCCTTCGAATTTGGTTTTCTAAAGTGAGGAAGGGTAAAAGGGGAATTTTCATAAGGGGTGCAAATTTTCTCCTATATAGGAACCTTAATGATGCTATTGCACTTGATGCAATCAAGAAGGACCCTCAAGCCTCTGTGTTTGAGGAGCATTTTGACAACTGCATCTTTCGTTCTGATTTTAGTCCCAAATTGCATACTCTTCCACTTTGTTCAATGGCTCCTAATACAAGAAAACCTGAAGTGGTTAAATCAATTGAGGAGGTCATTGGTTCAGTTGTGGTAAAAAGAGCCACTTATATTACTCCCATACAAGCTACAAAGTTGACTATGCATGCTACCATGCTAAGTGTTGGCACTACAGAAATTTCACAAAAGAAGTATGACGACTTGTTGAATTACAACACTCTCCTAGATGAGTGTAACAATATGAGGTCCACTACACAAGCAATTCAATCAATAAATGCATTTCCTTCTCCCTCTTCATCTTCTTCAGAATTATCAACTCAAGACATGGAAACTCTATCATTGAGAATCTAGTTTAAAGAAGGAAGTGCAAGTGGAGAAAGATAATTTTAAAACGGCTGAGGAAACCACCAAGGTTGCTAACAATATTTTTGATGGTGTCTTGAAGCACATAGTTTCCAAATTGATTCACAAATTTGATACTATCTAGGAAGCCTACAAAAGCATCCATGAGGCCCATGAGAGGTAAAATGAAGTTCAAAATTATTTCCAAAATGATTGGAGTAGATAGAGTGCTAGAGTTGGAGCTCTAAAGGAGATGATGCCTAATATGAAAGATGACCTTGAGGCTCCAACAAACATTGTGGATTTGTTGAAGGTAGTGGACCTGTTGGATGGAATCTCAACTTTTCATGGCAAGTTGGGAGTGTAACTGCAGAATAAATTGAAGATGTTCAGATACATGGAGGGGCATGACATGCCAAAGATACTGAATGATAAAGGTGAACTAAAGAATTTTGCTACCTTGAAGGAAGAATTGGGAGGTATTCTCCCACATTTTAAGAGAGCAATCATTCTCACAAACTATACCATGTTGGATGCATCTATTCATAACATGAATGGGATTGAGGTGCAAATGGATGCATTTGTTAAAGAGGCCCGCATAATAATTGATGTCAAGTAAAACCAACACAATACTAAGGTGTGGGACATATTAGATAACAATGGCCCACCAAGGAGGACTATAATGCATGGCTTGAAAATTTCACAGATTAATCCTTTGATAAAGTATTGTAAAACATTATATCCTCTTGATTATGAAGTGATGACAAGGTGGTGACATGGATGTGGTCTCTACTCTTCTTTTATTGTTTTCTTGTTTTAACTTTCTACTAACTTGGTCTCTACAATAATGAAATGTTCCCTTTGGAGTGCATAAAGTATCTGCTCCAGCCATATGAAAAGGAATTTTGGCTTATATAGATTTCCCCCTCTCAAAACGAATATATAATTGCTTGGGGATGTTTTGAAACTAAAATTGAAATGTAAGTCAAATGTAAAATGTCACTGAAATGTGTAATTTGGCCCAAAGCTTGTTGCTCCCTTATTCTTATAAAAGGGAATTCAAGGCCAATGCATGGGTCTTTGGTTGAGATAGCTTTTGGTACTCATTGTAAATAAATTTGTAATTCAAGCATAAGGAAATAGAACATAGATTTGATTCTTAGGTATGAATTTGAGTCTGTAATAGGCATAATGGTTTTACAATAGTGACAACATTTGAATGAGAAATATAAATTTTGGAACATGTTCTCTCCTTTTGTATTTTGTCATATTAATTATTAATAAAATGATCAAGGATTTTTTTATTAGTCTTGAATTATTTTTTTTGAATGCATATTGATTTGTTCTCTACTTTAATTCAAGGAGTTAATTAAAATGTTTTGATGAATTCATAGGTTTATGTGATTAAGTATAAGAATAGTTTTGTTCTAGGAAATTTGTTTTTTTTGTTGTAATGCAATATCACAATAGTCTATAAATGTTGAATTGAGTCATAGTTGTATTACAGTTTGTTCCAAATTTAAATTTGTTTCCCATGGATAAGACACTATTCTATTGACTTGGATAACTTTAAATTCATTGAGTTGACCTTTTCTTTCAAAGAAAATTTCCTTATTGAAAATCATTAATACATGTTAGATTGTTTTACAGTTTGTGAGAGGTCATCCATTCTCTGCTTTAGATGATAATTTGTTAGAGAATTAGTTAGATTCTTGAAGGATTTCATCTAATTTTCAATTTATGATAATGTATCTATTATTTATGATGTATGTGGTAAATGGCACAAGAGCATCACTAAGTACATTGTAAGGATCACCCTCCTAGATCTTATAGAGCCCAAAGTGTTGAGGGAAACCTTAGCAAGATTTCACCTAGTCATTGGCTAATCCTCACCATTTTTTATCATTGAATTATGGAAAATTCATAGGCAATTGTTGATATTAAATTCGGTTCTTAAAACATAGCCAACAGATTGGCAACTCTACTGGGGACAATGCTAGTCCAATGTTTCTAGGTCAAATCTAGTATACTTGGAGTCAATTATTTTCATTGTTCTTCATTGTTTTGAGAAAAATAGCACAAATTCTCATCAATAGCTCACGTCTAGTTTTATGCATCGAGTTCTAGTTCCATTTTCCATTTCATGTCAGGTTATGTTCAAAGTCTTCTCTAAGATTGTGAGTGCATCTCCAAAGTGTAATCAAATTTATTTTCCAATATAGTGGGTGGCAAATATGAAGTATCGTGTGCTAGTGCAAGGTTAAATCCTCAAGGAAGGGAGGAGAAGGAGAACCTTGAGAAGAGCCAAAATCTATCTATAGAAACATTTTGAGTAGAAGTTGGAGTCTAAGCCATCAAAGGAAAAATAGTCAACATGGAAAGCAAAGAATGTTGATTCAAGTAAGTCCACTAAAAATCTTGCTAGTGCATCTCTTGATTTAAACAAAAAATTTCATAATGAAAATGCTCATGAAGAGGCACATGAATTTGGTGTGCCTGATACAAATGAGAAAGGTTTTCCCACTAATGAAGTCCCTGATAGCCACCTTGAAATTTAAAGGAAGAAGAGATATGTGAATTCTGGGAAAAGGATAATAAATTCCTAGCCAGAGGGGCAAGCCTTAGGGGTATAGCCTCACATCATTCCCCTAAAAGAGAACCAAAAAATATTACATTTTACACTCCTGAACCTAGTGATTTTGAGGAGGTCCTAGAAGATGAAGATGACATAGATAGGGATATGCAAGCCATAGAAGTAGAATAAATCAAACTCAATGAGTTGGAGGAGAAACAAGTAAAGGAAAGAGAAGAGAGAATCAGGGAAAAGGTGTTGGAAAGAGATGCCTGGAGAAAAAATATTGAGAAAATGAAAGAAGAATTAAAGGAAGAACCAATTCTTGAAGTTCCTTTTTGTAGGATAGAAAATTGTCACCCCAAGGGTTTTAGGACCTAGGGCAACAAGCTTTCTATACTCCACATTCAAGGATTCCCTATAGATCTCAATCAAATGATTATAATGGGAGAAAGAGATCTTCTAAGGGACTATTGTATGGTATGATAAATTTATGATTAAAGGGGAGTTCACCACAAAGCTAGGGCTTAGAAAAATGTATGAAATGAAAGATCTAATGATTCAACTTAGTGATGCAAGAAACTCCACTAAATAAACTATAAATGTAAATAAAACATAACAACAAAAGGGAAAAGTACAGAGGAGCACCTGGAAACCTGAGGGAGACTAAATGAAGCTATGATATGCTAAAACCACTAAAATTTTGGCACACTAGGACTCATACACAAGTTTGGGTGTATCAATCCCAAATTAGGGTTTTTGGTCTGAAACGGGTTTCTGGAAAAAGGGTATCCGAAATTGCAAAAATTTGAAAAATGACCTAAATTAGGGCTCATATGCTAGGACTAGCGTATGAGTCCAATTAGGGTTTTCTAGAACTTCAAGGTTTGAATCTAGTCTTCAATTTCTACTCTTTATGTTCCACTTTGTTTATGGATCTAAAACCCCGATTTCGGATCTATAGATAACCTTTTAACGAAGATTAAAACCTTGCAAATGAGGAGGCAATTCCAGCAACTTTCTCCAAGATTGTAACCTAATCTTCAATGATCCTTCATGCTCCAATATACCTAGATCTATAATCACACATGTAAAGAGAAGAAAAACTTGTTGATTGTTAGTGAACAGCGGTTTTCGTTGGTCAAACCTCATTTAGGTAATTAAACCAAATGGTGAAACAAGGACATGAAACATAGGACATGAAATATGAACAATTACACCTTGAATGATTCCTTGTAAATGATGTCTTGTAAATCTGCAACTCAACATGAAATGGACATGAAGGATGTAGATCTTGATCTTGACAATAGTTGTAGAACAATGCTTGAGCTTGGATCTTCAATGCTCCATCACAACACTAGCTCAATAATATGTTTTATGCTTGATAACCTTGACATAATGATGGATCTTAGATTTTTGCAATAATTGATGGAGAATTCTACCCTTCAATGGTTTAAAATTAACCTTGAATGCTCTCTTGAAGATCTTGTGAAGTCTTGGAATGCTTAACTCTTGGTTGCTTGACTTATTATCATGAATGCTTGTATGAAATAATGATTTGAGACCTCATTTATATAGGCAATCCATTTAATATAGTGTTTATTAGATCCCACAGGCCGACATACATGAAATTTGAATATAAAACCCATTTTTTCTTGCTCAAAACCTTAAAAATAGACCAAATGGGACTCATACGCCACCTGTGGTGTATGGGTCCCACCCGGATGGGACTATATGCCCAAGTTGGTGTATGGGTCCCACAGGGCCTATTTGGATAGAGAAAGTGTCAGGGTGTTAAGAAATTGATTTTATTTATTGATATTGTCGAGATTTTGATTATTGAAATATGCCTTGGGATGCATAATATAGGGTCTTAGGGGCCTATTAATGATGATATTAAGCTCATAAATGCAAGAGGGGCCAAAATCCAATGTGAAAGTGTAAATAAATACACTTTACAACATTAAATTAAGTTAAAATTAGGTTTATTTAGCTTTAAAGGGCCGTAAATCCCATGTGAATGTGTACAACACATTACAAAACTAGATTAGGTCCATTTAGTTTATAAGCGTCCTAGATTTAATGTGAAGGTGTAAATTAATACACTTTACAACACTAAATCAAGGAAAAGTTAAGTTTATTTAGCTTAAAAAGGGCCCAAGACCTAATGTGAATGTGTACAACACTAGATTAAAGGTGACATTAGGCTCATTTTAGCATTAATTATTCCTAAATTAGGCAAGGAATTGTGCCATTTCCAAGAGCTTACAATTTATATCACTACATTTAGCCCCCACTTTAGTGAGAGGATGAACTTGCTTCAAACTCACACTAAAGTAGACATTCAAGAGGAGTCCATGTGTACCAATGTGGATGAAAAAGGATGACACAAATCAAAGGAGGTGGCCAAGCCCCCAGAATCTAAGATCCTTCCTCAAATCAACATGAGCACAAAAGGACACACACAAGGTGTATGATTTGCATAAAAACAAGATACACAAACATACAATTCTAAAAACATAAAGAAGACAGGTCGTGGAACCCAATTTTCATCTCTCCACTAATGCCATGTTCAAGCCTGTGAAATTTTATTCCTTAACATCACCAAGGTTTAGGGTTTTATCGCCTAGCTCTCTTATACCTTCGATCAATTCATTGGCTTATGTTTTCTTGTTGACCTATTGTATCTAGTCACCATTTGAACTAAGTGATGTTTTATGACCCCTGTCATCATTCTTTACTAGCCCTATTTCTCAAGTCACCTGATGTACCTAGGAAGGCCACTCCTTTATGAACGACTTATTTGCACGTGTGGTTTTATACTTGGTGGAAGTGCCACTCACGGTCTATCACCCATCACAAGTTCTGTTCTAGAATGTCATACTCAACACGTGATGAGCAATCCTCTTCCATCGTAGTACTGTCAAGGTCTATTACTATGGACTTATCACCCATTGCAGGTTGTGCTTCATTTACCATGAAGCAACCAGTGATGAGTGATGTAGTATTTTCCTTCTCAACCTTGGTCCGTCGCCCATCGTATGATGTTGTTTCTACTTTGAGGAGGTTACTGGCAATGGGCAATAAATAGTTTTACATCCACAAGCTTCCATCGCCTATCTCATGTTGTGTCCTCACAGTTGGAGGGTAAACCATGACAACCAATGTCGTTACTTCTTGTAACCCATCGTCGGCACTTGCACCATCGCCAGTTGGTTTTTTTCTTTCAAAGAAGAACCCGCAACGGGTGATGGGTGGGCCTCTTCCCCATCGTACAGGTATAGTTTATTTCCAATTTGGATGGCTTGGAATGGGAGGAACCCGTGATGGGCAATGTAAAGGGAAGGTGTTGATAACATCCTCCGATGGTTAGATCTACGGTTAGTAGCTTGTCATTGGGTTTAGAGCCACTGCATGATGATGTTCCAAAACTGGTTTTGAACCAGCAATGGGCAATGCCTCAGAGATGTGGTGGGGATTTCTCCATGATTCAAATGATTGATGGTATACAAGATAAGAACAGTCAGGTAAGGATGTGATTGGGCGTGTGGATTCTTTAAAGAATATCCTCCCTATTTCCAGGTATGGTCCATAAAGCAAGTGGTGATGCTTAATGTGCCTCGTCGATCAAGTTTTAAATCTATGGTGATCAACGGTGGAAATATGACATGCAGTAATTGATTTTCTATTCACATGAGCGAGCCAAAATGGATATTAATTGCAACTAACCTTACATTAACTCATTTAATGAGGATTTTTTGTAGACAAATTAGGTCATTCGTGCCTTAGTCAAAGTGTAGAATTAATTGTTGTGGCTAAGGAGAGAGGTAATTGCAGAAGTTGAGTACAAGTATTTCCAGGGTGGTGGCATAGCTTCTTTTGGTGTGTTGGTGTGTACATTTGACATTGCTAGCTATAGCTTGGCCCTTTTCTACAATTTGGGTCTTGGAGTGTTTTTGTTACATGAATGTGTGGGCCTTCTGGAGGTTGTGGTCTTTATTTTTCTTCATTACCAACACCGGTTGTTGTGATATCTTGAGAGGATGAGCAAACCTAGAACTCATGTTGCACCAGTTCAGAGATCCTAAGGGATAAGTATGTAGGAACCAATTGCATACGTTCCAGAAGATGAACCTCTCTTCACTAGGGTACCAGTTGTTCTGAAGAATAAAAGGAGTGTACGCAGAAAACATGAGAAGGTGGTTGTTCGCAGCACCTATATTTTGAGAAGTAAGATTGTTTCGTAGAAACTGACTGAAAAGAAAGAGAAGGGACCTCTGTCTGTGAAAGAATTAATGAGGTGTATTTCAGGTCTTGGGGTTGGTTCAAAGAAACCCATGATCCTATCCTGGTTTTTGATAGCTCGTCAGGAGAAGGAGAAGTTGGCCCTGTCCCTAGTCTGTGTCTTGCTCCTATGGTGCCTTATAGTGATTTAGAGGATGAAATTGTAATTGCAACTCCACTCTCTATTATAAGACCTGGTGAGGGTGGTTACTCAGCGATTGACAAGGCCAAGTAGCACCCGTGTCCTTTGCTAAGGGTGTTGGGTTTTGGGGTAATGTGGTGATGTGGCTTTCGGATGGTGTCTTTTGTTGGTTCATTTTGATGGTAACTAGGTTGTGGGTTCGTGCAAATAATCATGATGGTGATCATTCTTGTATTGGTAAACATGCCAAATTTTTTGATGCCTTTTGGAAAGCTTGCATAGCGGCTTTGACAAATGGGTTAATGTCCATTTTTCTTTTTTTCTTTTCCCATGATCATGGAATGATTAAATGTAACGGTTTGGAAAATTAACCCCAATGAAATGAATTTTGAAATGAACATGAAATGTAATTCCATCTTGATCCAAATGCTTTGTTGCTCCCTTGGATTATAAAAGGGATTTCATGGCTCGATGTAAGGGGTTCTGGTCTGAAAATTTTTGAGTCCAGTATGTCTTAGGTAGAAGCTAATTATAGTAAGAAAACGATAATTCTAAATTCTTGATGAATTCACTAGCAAGTTGTCTTGGGTATAAGTCATATAGGTCATAATATTAATAAGTTATGTATCGATTACTGATATTGGAACAAAATTCAAAATCCAAATCATATACTCTCCTTTGTGTGTTTTCACATATTATAAATGAAATTATCAAATATCATTTCATCTATCGTCAATTGTTCTATTGAATGTGTGGCTTGATTTCTTTGCTTTAACTCAAAGGGTTAAATAAAATACTTAGGAAAATTCATGGATCTGTGAGAATTTACAAGGAATTGGTACAAAGTAGTGTTTGGATAACATGAGTCTTTGCAGTGTAAAGCATTACAGAGATAGTTTAAATATATCACAACTAGATAATCGATGTATTACTAGTCATTTCATATTTAATTCCATTCACCCAATTGATGAGGCACTGGTTGTTTATTGACTATTTAGCAATTAAATGAATGAACCACGTATCTATCTATGGACTCATAATCATAACAACATTTATAAAATTCTACCAAATCTGAATTATATGTTTGAAATATATACACATTCTTAGATAAATGAGCATTAATTTGCTCAAAGGTCTGCCAAATCTTTAGTGAAGTTGGAATGTTTGCATCAAATAAGAATGGATATGTATTGAAGTGTTCTTAAAATATTGATGTACCAAATTAACACATTAAGGAATACCCTCCTTGGTCCTACAGAGCCTAAAGTGAAGGAATAGTGACCTCAGAATTCTCTATTTGTTGTGTTGGCTACTAGTCCTTGGTGATTTTTGAATATAAAGGTTGGCTTCCTTTTAGAACATTCTGAGGTTAGCTGGAAAAATCACCAACAACAGGAAAGGAATAAGATGGTTGGATCTAGCTTCGACAAAAATGTTCTCACTTTGTGGCCATGGAACTTCAGGTCATCCACGGGGTGAGTATCCACAATACGCTCACTCTAGGGCTATGGAACTTTAGGTCATCTGCAAGGTGAGTATCTGAAAGGGTGAGACACACAACTGGTATGTTCCCATATATGCAAGTGGCTAAGGGAATTCATGCCTCTATTTGGCTCCCATACAACCAGACCAAAGCTATACCTCCTGATAAATTTGATAAGGCACCACACAATAATGATCTTCGAGCTTCATGAGACAAGAAAAACTTCATATGCTTGGAGCTCATGAACAAATAATGAACTTCAAGCTTCATGAGGTAAGAAAAACTTTGTATGCTTGGAACTCATGAACAAACAAGATGGCTCCATGGGAAAGCAAAGTGTGTTATTCAAGGTGGCCATATAACCGATGTTGTAAATGAAAAATAGTGTAAGGTACGTTCAAAGGGATTTTGGTTACTTCATGTAAGGTCTCAAGTCTTAGGGAACATCATGCCTAAGGTCTCCAAGAGAGGATAGGTCAAAGAAATATCACGCTCTCAGAGGAAATCAAACCCAATGATACCACCAAGAAAAGGATGCATCACAAGAATAAAGAAAACCATACAGTAAAACATGAGTGTCGATGTATTCCCCCACTTTAAAGCGGTTGATAACACCATTGTTGTGAGTGATTGCTTCAAAGTAGAAGAAAACATGAGAGCCATTCGGAAATCCCTATGCCAAGTCATATGTTTTCGAATCAAACTACATCATGAATAAGTATGTTAAATGTGAGTCAACTTAAGGCATGTCTTCCACATCCCAAGATTTCTCTTGTATGTTCATGAAAGGTGATCAACTACCCAAAAGAGATAATGGCAAGTGACATACGAGGACAAGGCTACCTAATCCCTTGCCCCCCACTTAGTGCAGAACAAGGATGAGTCGAATAGGATGAAAATAAGTGTCAATTAGAAGAAATAGGTGCCTCAAAACAAGGGAGAGCATCATATTCCTTAAGATGTTGAATTCTATTGCACAAATCCTTACATTCATTAGTAGCATGACCATTAACTCTATGATATGCGCAAAATGAACTATTTTAGTAAAATTCATTTCATGTTCTTGGAGGGAGAGATATCAGACGATCTTGGAGGAGTCTCATCACGATACTCTCTTGATCAAAAGTAGAGGATTTTCCTTTATTCTGTGACAAAGATATCTCTTGCTTAGCACAAGGTTTCATACTTACACAAGACTCTTTAGATTGTGAGATTTTGTTCTCTCCTTTAAAGGAAGACATAAAATCTATTGAATTTGAATCGTAAGTGTTTTGTGTGATGAAATTAATGTTACGTGAGGATTTATTTTCTTCTTTCATTTCTTTTAAAGGATAATAATCAAAAGAACTAATGTCTATCAGTTCAGGATGCACTACTATTAAAGTTGGCTTAGAAGAATCTTTTGTAATAGTGTTGATGTTTAGTGATGGTTTGTTTGTTTCTTTCGAGGGACAATAACCAAAACCACTAGTATTTTCTTGCGTGTGAGGCTCTATAGGGACACGGATACCTTGTTCTCTAGGACCACATCCTTTTCCACTATATCCAAGTTGTTTCATAAGCTCATAACCTCTTCCATAAAATTTTTTCATTTCTTTTAGATTCGGTGGTTGTTGATAATCAGCTTCATCAAAGTTTGTTGTATAATTTGCTTCTTTGTCTAAAATGATTGAGGTGGATGCTTTCAAAGGGTTTTCTAAATTTTGTGTTGACATTACCACTTTTTCCTTTCCCTTTTAAGATTCTTTTTTTATGATCTTGTTTTCTCCCATGAATGTTGGTTCAAAATCCAAGAAACCTCAATCATCTTCTAATAGCTCTGTGACTTCTTCAATGTGTTTTTCTTTGTCTTTTTGTTGAATAAGTTTTACTTGTGTAGTTGGTATTAATATTCTCAAAGTATTTTCCTTGTTTCTCTCAATGTTCAAACAACTGTTAGCTCAGTATTGGCTTCGAGTATGTGCACTTTTTTGTTGTAAGAATATTTCATAATGCAATGCAAAGTAGAAGGCACATCATTCATTTAATGAATCCATGGTCTCCCGAAAATGAGATTATATGAAAGATCGTAAGGCATAACATGGATTGGAATTTCTAATGTGGCCTATCCAGCTATAATAGGTAAAGTGATTACACCAAGCGGTTGTTTTCCCACATTATCAAATCCACTAATGGATAAAGAGGTAGGTCGAATTTTTGATCTATCCACACCAAGCCTATCCAAAAGAGTCACACTACACACATTAAGGTTTGAGCCATTATCAACAAGGGTTTTCTTTATGCCTCTTCCCTTGTATTGAACTATTACCATGAAAGCATCATGTTGGTTTTGCACTTCCAAAGGGGGAGTTTACTTTGGTGGAAAACAATGTCAGTATTTATTCCTTTAATCATGGCTGCTATGTCATTTATGTTTGCACTAGAGGGAACTACAATTTATTGCAAGGCACTTTGAATCATCTTATGGTAGTGAGGGGATGCTTGAATAAGATCCCATAATGATATCTTAGCAGGAGTATTCTTTAGTTTTTTTACAATATCATACTCCTTTCCACGATGAGCATCCGATAAGATAGGGTTAGGCAGAATAGAATTAGGCAATGGGAGGGATGTTGAAGGTGTTTTTCTTGGCTGCTAATTATTTCTCGTGTTATATGTATGAGCAACGGTGTTCGTCTTAGGTGGGTAAGAGATAAATTTAGGTTTCTTTTGATTTTGTGCTTTGTGTGAAGGTGGATAAAGAATTAGGGGATTCTTAGGATGTCCCACAGGGTATGTAGGAGGTCCATTAATCAAGGGGGATCTAATGGAAACTTGTGCATTCATAACCTTAGCAATCTTGGCTTGATGTATTTCTAATAAAGGGAAATCTAGTGTTCTCTTTTCACCATTATCTAAGGAAGCTGAAATGTTTTCATTCTCTTGCACCATGATATCCTCCCTAGGAGGAGAGTTTTTAAGAGAACTACAAACCAAATGTTATTGACATTCAAGGATTGGTTCTTCTAAAATAACTTCATCGCAAGTAAGGGAATGATCAATGGTTGAATTTTCTTGCTTAATAAGGGTTTCCCTATATGAAGAGGGACACATAAGATTATCATGACTTTCATTGATCAAAGTATCTTCTTCACAACTAGGAGAAGAACAAATTTAATTGTCATGATTGTCCATACTTTCATCCCTTTGTCCCATAATGCTTTCCAAAATGGGATAGGTAGGGGAAGGATCATAAAGAGGGTTGTCATAGACCTTAAATATTTGATCATCTAACACCAACATATCCTCATCATTTACAATATCATCTTCTTCCACTAAATCATTCTCATAAGCAAAGGGAGAATGGAAACTAGGTAGGGTAATGTTTAGAAATATTTCTATGATCTCATCCTCTTGTGCTATAATATCTTCCCAAGGGGTAGGAGGAGTAGGGCAAGCAATACTTTCATGAATCTCAATGATTGTGTCTTCTTTCGCCAAGATACCTTTGTCATGAAAAGGAGAGGTATCGGGAGAAGAACAATTATGATCATCATGATTATCTATGCTTGCAATCTCTTATATCACATCATCCCCACAAATAGGAGAGATAAGAGGGAGTGAAGGTTTAAGTAAATTGTCAAAATTTTCATTCTCTTGTACTAAGAGACTCTCATAACTAGGGAATGCACTGAATGAATGACTAACATGCTTATTGACTAACTTTTTCTTTGCAAACTTGGAAAAGATAGATACTAACATTTTTGAACAATAAACTATGCAAACTTAAAATACAATGTAAAGACCTAGAATGAAATGTGTAGATGCAATTTTGAGATTTTAAACAAGGTAATTTATTGATTACACTATGCAATGATCTAAAAATGAAATGGAGCAATGCATGAAATGAACCAATTTAAGCTAGTTTTAATAAAATGCATGTAACAGAAACTCAACCAAGTGAAACAGATAACCATTGGTAGCAAAAAAAAGTGAAAAAATAAGGTTTTAAATGCTATAAAAGGCAGTTTCAGATGTGCACTGGGACTAAATCACCTAGATGGGCGTATGAGTCCCAGTGAGGGTTTCTTTTAGAATTTTCTACAAATTTTAAGTGTTTTTTTATGCTTTTTAGTTTGTATGATCTGTAAACTAAATGAAAATGCAGTTTTCATATGCTTTTTGATGATTTGAGATGAAAAAATGCAACCTATATGCACTTTCACTAATGCAAAAATTAGAAACCCTAGAATGCCAATCATCTAATGCAAATTGTAATGAAAAGTCAATGCAAGCTAGATCTAAGATGATGATGGAATCCAAATCAGAAAATGAAATGTTCTAGATGTAGGCTCACCAAAATATAGGATACAAAATTGTCACCCCAAGGGTTTTAGGACCTAAGGCAACAAGCTTTATATACTCCACATTCAAGGATGCCTTGGAAATCTCAATCAAATGATGATAATGGGAGAAAGAGATCTACTAAGGTACTATCATAGGGTATGATAAATGATTAAAGGGGGGTTCACAACCAAGCTAGGGCATGGAAAATTGTATGAAAATGCAAGATATAATGATTGAACTCATGATGCAAGAAACTTCACTAAATGAACTATAAATGCAAATAAATAAAAACAACAAACTAGAAAAGTATAGAGGAGCACCTAGAAACCTAAGGGAAAATGAATGAAACTCTAAAATGCTAAAAACACTAAAATTTTGGCACACTAGAACTCGTACGCCAATCTGAGCACATCAATCCCAGACCATGGTTTTTGGTTTGATACAGGTTTCTAGAAAAAGGGTATCCAAAACTACAAAAATCTTTAAAATGACCTAAACTAGGACTCATAAGCCAGGATTGGTGTATGAGTCCAATTAGGGTTTTCTGGAACTTCAAGGTCTGAATCTAATCTTTATTTTTTTCTCTTTTTGTTCCACTTTGTTTTTGGATATGAAACCCTGATTTCATATCTATAGATGACCTTTTAGTGAAGATTACAACCTTGCAAATGAGGAGACAATTCCAATAACTTTCTCCAAGCTTTTAACCTAATCTTCAATGATCCTTCATGCTCCAAGACACCTAGATCTACAATCATACATGTAAAGAGAAGAAAAACTTGTTGATTGTTAGTGAATAGGGGTTTTCCTTTGGTAAACCCCATTTAGGTAATTAAACCAAATGGTGAAACAATGAAAAAAGGACA
>VDFB02193867.1:658842340-658922161 GCA_007258455.2 Sequoia sempervirens
ATACCAACTGCTTTGTTGGTAATGATAATTGAAATTCAAAATTGGAACTCCAATAGAGGGTTTTATTATGCAGTGTATATTGTTGAGAAGATGCATAAAGGGATAACTGGATTAAAGAATGGAAGAGCCCCATTGCCTTTTCCCCATTATTCTTTGTTGATACACATGATTCTTTACATTGGACAAGAGAAATGGATGAAACATATTAAGCTAAGGCAGAAGGATGATGAAGGAAATAATCTACCTATCCAAATGTGGACTTATATTTGGAACCAAAATTTCCCACATTTAAATTATCTTGCATTTTGCAATGTTGTGAGATTTGGTATTTTGGAGAGTTTAGGTGTGGCACCTCTATACAAAATTTGAAAATTCATTAGGGAGAATATGCGCCCCTAAGAACTTAAAGGAGCAATAGAAATTTGCAATTGGGGTGACTAGTTTTTGAACTCACGTTACAATTTGATCAGAGATTATGGAGCCAAGGTTGCACCCCATTGCCTACCAATGTATGTTTCTGATAGGTTGGCCTTCATCGAGCTTATCTGGCAGCTAGAATTCATAGATAAGGAACATTTCAAAATTCCTAGGAAGGGTTTAGTGGCAACCCCATAGTGCTCTATTGCTTATTTCATTGCCACTACAAAGGAGGGGTATGAAAAGTTTGTAATAATTTTGAAAAACCTCATATTGCCAATAGATGAGGTCAAAAATTATGACCTTGAATGGTTTGTAAATTAAATGAAAAGAAAGAAGGGCTTGTCTAGGTTTTCCCATCACTTCTTATACATTGATGATGTAATAAAAAATATGACAACTAATGGTGCAGTGACTTCAAGGAAGAAGAAGTGGACTACCATATGTGATATTGAGGAAGACATAATAAAAATAAATGCTTTCTATATCAATCCATATGATGACATTGAAAACCCTTATGAAAGGGCTATGAAAATGTTAAAAGATTACCAAAGTGATGAATTTAATGCATAGGTCAAGGAAGTTGCAGAGAAGGCACAAGTACTCAAGGGGGAACAACAAGAAGCTATGGGTATTCAAGAACAACCTTTGGAGGTTGGTGAAGGGTGACAACCCTTTGGTTAAATACTCTACTATTGAAATGATTGGAGATGAGAAACTTGTAGAGCATGTACCTGATGATCAAGATGTTGAGATCAGATTCCCTTCCCCTCAAATAAAATATTATCTTGACCCATATGTTCTCTATCACAAAATTGTCAAGTGGTAATAAGATGAGGAAGTTGATGATGACCCCAGGGTCAAGGCTTATGATGAATTCCTTGCTAATGATTATTTTGTGAAAACTAAGGAATTTAAAGAGTTTATCATTTAGCCTAAGATCCAAGACATAAAAAATATAATTGAAGAGGCTAAGGATAATGTCGAATCTTCACAACAAGAGGAGGTAGAAAAGGTAGAAGAGGAGAACATAATGGTTGAGATAGCAGCAATTACTCTCATTAAGGCTAGAAAAATTGTTAAAGAAATTGGTATGATGTTGCTTCCAGGATGAAACTATAAGAGAGGGGGACCAACCACATTCAATGCCCCAACTCATGGAGAGCCAAGAGCAAAAGGAATCTCTTAGGTGCATTGGAATCTATACGACCAGAGGACCGAAAGTATAATGAGAACTGCTAGAAAATGAGCTGACAACCTAGCTAATCACTTCCAAAGGGCCAAAATGAAGCTATGAAGTAGGAAAGATAAGAATGAATGTGATAAAGTAAATATACAATAGTTAGGGAGGCAAGAATGATCTCACAAAGTTATTCATTTTCCAGCTAGCTCCAAATGCATGTCCACCTACACACAAGAAAGAGGAAAATTTGTTGGGGCTATATAGGGGCTTGCCTCAGTTAGACCCCTGTCTTGGTGTTTGCACCTCCATGGATATCCAAGTTTGAAAAAATGGATAAATATATGATAAAGAAAGGAAATGAAGTAAAGAACATAATAGCACTACAAAACAGTAAGGTGCTACCCAACCAAATCGTAGAGGAGAGGAGTAGAAAGCATACCACTTCCTCCAAGAGATAACTAGATAATGGAGGAGAAAATGAGATGAATCAAGCCCTTTCTGCAATGGTGTTGTGCCACTTTTACTCTACGGAGTTGAAAGAGTGTTGTTGTTGCTATGGTTTTCCAAAGTGCTGCTAAAAGTGCTTGAGAATGCAAGAGGATGCAAAAGAGGATGCTAGAGCTTGTGAAGAATATGGATTGAATGCTTAGAGGACATGTAGAAGATGAAATGCATGAAGAAGGAGTGAATTTGAAGGAGAGAATGAGGAAAATTGCCATATTTGGGTCAGTTAATCGAAGAGGGTCTTACAAATCGACCTCCAATGGGAAGAGTAACGCCTCTACAAGCTCCAGACGCAGGAGTTTTCTTGGGATATAAACACATTGCGTAGATGTTTGTGCATCATATGGGCATCCCCAACAGTTATTCACCTACAATAAGATAAAACAAAAGCAAAGTGGAATGAGAGCCTTGGAGTCTTATGTGGAATTTAGCCTTCGAATTTGGTTTTCTAAAGTGAGGAAGGGTAAAAGGGGAATTTGCATAAGGGGTGAAAATTTTCTCCTATACAAGAACCTTAATGATGCTATTACACTGGATGCAATCAAGAAGGACCCTCAAGCCTCTGTGTTTGAGGAGCATTTTGACAACTGTGTCTTTCGTTCTAATTTTAGTCCCAAATTGCATACTCTTCCACTTTGTTAAATGGATCCTAATACAGGAAAACCTAAATTGGTTAAATCAATTGAGGAGGTCATTGGTTCAGTTTTGGTAAAAAGAGCCACTTATATTACTCCCATACAAGCTACAAAGTTGACTGTGCATGCTACCATGCTAAGTGTTGGCACAGCAGAAATTTCACAAAAGAAGTATGATGACTTGTTGAATAACTACAACACTCTCCTAGATGAGTGTAACAATATGAGGTCCACTACACAAGCAATTCAATCAATAAAGGAATTTCCTTCTCCCTCTTCATCTTCTTTAGAATTATCAACTCAAGACATGGAAACTCTATCATTGAGAATCTAGTTTAAAGAAGGAAGTGCAAGTGGAGAAAGATCATTTTAAAAAGGCTAAGGAGGAAACCACCAAGGTTGCTAACAATATTTTTGATGGTGTCTTGAAGCACATAGTTTCCAAATTGATTCATAAATCTGATACTGTCTAGGAAGCCTACAAAAACATCCATGAGGCCCATGAGAGAAAAAATGACGTTAAAAATTATTTCCAAAATGATTGGAGTAAGCAGAGTGCAAGAGTTGGACCTCTAAAGGAGATGATGCCTAATATGAAAGATGACCTTGAGGCTCCAACAAACATTGTGGATTTGTTGAAGGTAGTGGACCTGTTGGATGGAATCTCAACTTTTCATGGCAAGTTGGGAGTGCAACTGTAGAATTTAAATTGAAGATGTTCAGATACAAGGAGGGGAATGGCATGCCAAAGATACTGAATGATAAAGGTGAACTAAAGAATTTTGCTACATAGAAGGAAGAATTGGGAGGTCTTCTCCCACATTTTAAGAGAGTAATTAGTCTCACAAACTATACCATATTGAATGCATCTATTCATAACATGATTGGGATTGAGGTGTGAATGGACGCATTTGTTAAAGAGGTCAGCATAATAATTGATGTCAAGTACAACGAACAAAACACTAAGGTGTAGGACTTATTAGATAACAATGGCCCACCGAGGAGGACTATAATACATGGTTTGAAAAGTTCACAGATTAAGCCTTTGATAAAGTATTGTAAAACATTATATCCTCTTGATTATGAAGTGATGACAAGGTGGTGACATGGATGTGGTCTCTACTCTTCTTTTATTGTTTTCTTGTTTTAAGTTTATGCTAACTTGCTCTCTACAATAATGAAATATTCCCTTTGGAATGCGGGAATCATCTACTCTAGCCATATGAAAAGGAATTTTGGCTTATATGGATTTCCCCCTCTCAAAATGCAAATATAATTGCTCAGGGATGTTTTGAAATTGAAATTGAAATGTAAGTCAAATGTAAAATGTCACTGAAATGTGTGATTTGGCCTGAGGCTTGTTGCTCCCTTATTCTTATAAAAGGGAATTCAAGCCCAATGCATGGGTCTTTGGTTGAGACAGCTTTTGGTACTCATTGTAAATAAATTTGTAATTCAAGCATAAGGAAATAGAACATAGAGTTGATTCTTAGGTATGAATTTGAGTCTGTAATAGGCATAATGTTTTTACAATAGTGACAACATTTGAATGAGAAATATAAATTTTGGAGCATGTTCTCTCCTTTTGTATTTTGTCATATGAGTTATTAATAAAATGATCAAGGATCTTTTTATTAGTCTTGAATTATTTTTTTTGAATGCATATTGATTTGTTCTCTACTTTAATTCAAGGAGTTAATTAAAATGTTTTGATGAATTCATAGGTTTATGTGATTAAGTATAAGAATAGTTTTGTTCTAGGAAATTTGTTTTTTTTGTTGTAATGCAATATCACAATAGTCTATAAATGTTGAATTGAGTCATAGTTGTATTACAGTTTGTTCCAAATTTAAATTTGTTTCCCATGGATAAGACACTATTCTATTGACTTGGATAACTTTAAATTCATTGAGTTGACCTTTTCTTTCAAAGAAAATTTCCTTATTGAAAATCATTAATACATGTTAGATTGTTTTACAGTTTGTGAGAGGTCATCCATTCTCTGCTTTAGATGATAATTTGTTAGAGAATTAGTTAGATTCTTGAAGGATTTCATCTAATTTTCAATTTATGATAATGTATCTATTATTTATGATGTATGTGGTAAATGGCACAAGAGCATCACTAAGTACATTGTAAGGATCACCCTCCTAGATCTTATAGAGCCCAAAGTGTTGAGGGAAACCTTAGCAAGATTTCACCTAGTCATTGGCTAATCCTCACCATTTTTTATCATTGAATTATGGAAAATTCATAGGCAATTGTTGATATTAAATTCGGTTCTTAAAACATAGCCAACAGATTGGCAACTCTACTGGGGACAATGCTAGTCCAATGTTTCTAGGTCAAATCTAGTATACTTGGAGTCAATTATTTTCATTGTTCTTCATTGTTTTGAGAAAAATAGCACAAATTCTCATCAATAGCTCACGTCTAGTTTTATGCATCGAGTTCTAGTTCCATTTTCCATTTCATGTCAGGTTATGTTCAAAGTCTTCTCTAAGATTGTGAGTGCATCTCCAAAGTGTAATCAAATTTATTTTCCAATATAGTGGGTGGCAAATATGAAGTATCGTGTGCTAGTGCAAGGTTAAATCCTCAAGGAAGGGAGGAGAAGGAGAACCTTGAGAAGAGCCAAAATCTATCTATAGAAACATTTTGAGTAGAAGTTGGAGTCTAAGCCATCAAAGGAAAAATAGTCAACATGGAAAGCAAAGAATGTTGATTCAAGTAAGTCCACTAAAAATCTTGCTAGTGCATCTCTTGATTTAAACAAAAAATTTCATAATGAAAATGCTCATGAAGAGGCACATGAATTTGGTGTGCCTGATACAAATGAGAAAGGTTTTCCCACTAATGAAGTCCCTGATAGCCACCTTGAAATTTAAAGGAAGAAGAGATATGTGAATTCTGGGAAAAGGATAATAAATTCCTAGCCAGAGGGGCAAGCCTTAGGGGTATAGCCTCACATCATTCCCCTAAAAGAGAACCAAAAAATATTACATTTTACACTCCTGAACCTAGTGATTTTGAGGAGGTCCTAGAAGATGAAGATGACATAGATAGGGATATGCAAGCCATAGAAGTAGAATAAATCAAACTCAATGAGTTGGAGGAGAAACAAGTAAAGGAAAGAGAAGAGAGAATCAGGGAAAAGGTGTTGGAAAGAGATGCCTGGAGAAAAAATATTGAGAAAATGAAAGAAGAATTAAAGGAAGAACCAATTCTTGAAGTTCCTTTTTGTAGGATAGAAAATTGTCACCCCAAGGGTTTTAGGACCTAGGGCAACAAGCTTTCTATACTCCACATTCAAGGATTCCCTATAGATCTCAATCAAATGATTATAATGGGAGAAAGAGATCTTCTAAGGGACTATTGTATGGTATGATAAATTTATGATTAAAGGGGAGTTCACCACAAAGCTAGGGCTTAGAAAAATGTATGAAATGAAAGATCTAATGATTCAACTTAGTGATGCAAGAAACTCCACTAAATAAACTATAAATGTAAATAAAACATAACAACAAAAGGGAAAAGTACAGAGGAGCACCTGGAAACCTGAGGGAGACTAAATGAAGCTATGATATGCTAAAACCACTAAAATTTTGGCACACTAGGACTCATACACAAGTTTGGGTGTATCAATCCCAAATTAGGGTTTTTGGTCTGAAACGGGTTTCTGGAAAAAGGGTATCCGAAATTGCAAAAATTTGAAAAATGACCTAAATTAGGGCTCATATGCTAGGACTAGCGTATGAGTCCAATTAGGGTTTTCTAGAACTTCAAGGTTTGAATCTAGTCTTCAATTTCTACTCTTTATGTTCCACTTTGTTTATGGATCTAAAACCCCGATTTCGGATCTATAGATAACCTTTTAACGAAGATTAAAACCTTGCAAATGAGGAGGCAATTCCAGCAACTTTCTCCAAGATTGTAACCTAATCTTCAATGATCCTTCATGCTCCAATATACCTAGATCTATAATCACACATGTAAAGAGAAGAAAAACTTGTTGATTGTTAGTGAACAGCGGTTTTCGTTGGTCAAACCTCATTTAGGTAATTAAACCAAATGGTGAAACAAGGACATGAAACATAGGACATGAAATATGAACAATTACACCTTGAATGATTCCTTGTAAATGATGTCTTGTAAATCTGCAACTCAACATGAAATGGACATGAAGGATGTAGATCTTGATCTTGACAATAGTTGTAGAACAATGCTTGAGCTTGGATCTTCAATGCTCCATCACAACACTAGCTCAATAATATGTTTTATGCTTGATAACCTTGACATAATGATGGATCTTAGATTTTTGCAATAATTGATGGAGAATTCTACCCTTCAATGGTTTAAAATTAACCTTGAATGCTCTCTTGAAGATCTTGTGAAGTCTTGGAATGCTTAACTCTTGGTTGCTTGACTTATTATCATGAATGCTTGTATGAAATAATGATTTGAGACCTCATTTATATAGGCAATCCATTTAATATAGTGTTTATTAGATCCCACAGGCCGACATACATGAAATTTGAATATAAAACCCATTTTTTCTTGCTCAAAACCTTAAAAATAGACCAAATGGGACTCATACGCCACCTGTGGTGTATGGGTCCCACCCGGATGGGACTATATGCCCAAGTTGGTGTATGGGTCCCACAGGGCCTATTTGGATAGAGAAAGTGTCAGGGTGTTAAGAAATTGATTTTATTTATTGATATTGTCGAGATTTTGATTATTGAAATATGCCTTGGGATGCATAATATAGGGTCTTAGGGGCCTATTAATGATGATATTAAGCTCATAAATGCAAGAGGGGCCAAAATCCAATGTGAAAGTGTAAATAAATACACTTTACAACATTAAATTAAGTTAAAATTAGGTTTATTTAGCTTTAAAGGGCCGTAAATCCCATGTGAATGTGTACAACACATTACAAAACTAGATTAGGTCCATTTAGTTTATAAGCGTCCTAGATTTAATGTGAAGGTGTAAATTAATACACTTTACAACACTAAATCAAGGAAAAGTTAAGTTTATTTAGCTTAAAAAGGGCCCAAGACCTAATGTGAATGTGTACAACACTAGATTAAAGGTGACATTAGGCTCATTTTAGCATTAATTATTCCTAAATTAGGCAAGGAATTGTGCCATTTCCAAGAGCTTACAATTTATATCACTACATTTAGCCCCCACTTTAGTGAGAGGATGAACTTGCTTCAAACTCACACTAAAGTAGACATTCAAGAGGAGTCCATGTGTACCAATGTGGATGAAAAAGGATGACACAAATCAAAGGAGGTGGCCAAGCCCCCAGAATCTAAGATCCTTCCTCAAATCAACATGAGCACAAAAGGACACACACAAGGTGTATGATTTGCATAAAAACAAGATACACAAACATACAATTCTAAAAACATAAAGAAGACAGGTCGTGGAACCCAATTTTCATCTCTCCACTAATGCCATGTTCAAGCCTGTGAAATTTTATTCCTTAACATCACCAAGGTTTAGGGTTTTATCGCCTAGCTCTCTTATACCTTCGATCAATTCATTGGCTTATGTTTTCTTGTTGACCTATTGTATCTAGTCACCATTTGAACTAAGTGATGTTTTATGACCCCTGTCATCATTCTTTACTAGCCCTATTTCTCAAGTCACCTGATGTACCTAGGAAGGCCACTCCTTTATGAACGACTTATTTGCACGTGTGGTTTTATACTTGGTGGAAGTGCCACTCACGGTCTATCACCCATCACAAGTTCTGTTCTAGAATGTCATACTCAACACGTGATGAGCAATCCTCTTCCATCGTAGTACTGTCAAGGTCTATTACTATGGACTTATCACCCATTGCAGGTTGTGCTTCATTTACCATGAAGCAACCAGTGATGAGTGATGTAGTATTTTCCTTCTCAACCTTGGTCCGTCGCCCATCGTATGATGTTGTTTCTACTTTGAGGAGGTTACTGGCAATGGGCAATAAATAGTTTTACATCCACAAGCTTCCATCGCCTATCTCATGTTGTGTCCTCACAGTTGGAGGGTAAACCATGACAACCAATGTCGTTACTTCTTGTAACCCATCGTCGGCACTTGCACCATCGCCAGTTGGTTTTTTTCTTTCAAAGAAGAACCCGCAACGGGTGATGGGTGGGCCTCTTCCCCATCGTACAGGTATAGTTTATTTCCAATTTGGATGGCTTGGAATGGGAGGAACCCGTGATGGGCAATGTAAAGGGAAGGTGTTGATAACATCCTCCGATGGTTAGATCTACGGTTAGTAGCTTGTCATTGGGTTTAGAGCCACTGCATGATGATGTTCCAAAACTGGTTTTGAACCAGCAATGGGCAATGCCTCAGAGATGTGGTGGGGATTTCTCCATGATTCAAATGATTGATGGTATACAAGATAAGAACAGTCAGGTAAGGATGTGATTGGGCGTGTGGATTCTTTAAAGAATATCCTCCCTATTTCCAGGTATGGTCCATAAAGCAAGTGGTGATGCTTAATGTGCCTCGTCGATCAAGTTTTAAATCTATGGTGATCAACGGTGGAAATATGACATGCAGTAATTGATTTTCTATTCACATGAGCGAGCCAAAATGGATATTAATTGCAACTAACCTTACATTAACTCATTTAATGAGGATTTTTTGTAGACAAATTAGGTCATTCGTGCCTTAGTCAAAGTGTAGAATTAATTGTTGTGGCTAAGGAGAGAGGTAATTGCAGAAGTTGAGTACAAGTATTTCCAGGGTGGTGGCATAGCTTCTTTTGGTGTGTTGGTGTGTACATTTGACATTGCTAGCTATAGCTTGGCCCTTTTCTACAATTTGGGTCTTGGAGTGTTTTTGTTACATGAATGTGTGGGCCTTCTGGAGGTTGTGGTCTTTATTTTTCTTCATTACCAACACCGGTTGTTGTGATATCTTGAGAGGATGAGCAAACCTAGAACTCATGTTGCACCAGTTCAGAGATCCTAAGGGATAAGTATGTAGGAACCAATTGCATACGTTCCAGAAGATGAACCTCTCTTCACTAGGGTACCAGTTGTTCTGAAGAATAAAAGGAGTGTACGCAGAAAACATGAGAAGGTGGTTGTTCGCAGCACCTATATTTTGAGAAGTAAGATTGTTTCGTAGAAACTGACTGAAAAGAAAGAGAAGGGACCTCTGTCTGTGAAAGAATTAATGAGGTGTATTTCAGGTCTTGGGGTTGGTTCAAAGAAACCCATGATCCTATCCTGGTTTTTGATAGCTCGTCAGGAGAAGGAGAAGTTGGCCCTGTCCCTAGTCTGTGTCTTGCTCCTATGGTGCCTTATAGTGATTTAGAGGATGAAATTGTAATTGCAACTCCACTCTCTATTATAAGACCTGGTGAGGGTGGTTACTCAGCGATTGACAAGGCCAAGTAGCACCCGTGTCCTTTGCTAAGGGTGTTGGGTTTTGGGGTAATGTGGTGATGTGGCTTTCGGATGGTGTCTTTTGTTGGTTCATTTTGATGGTAACTAGGTTGTGGGTTCGTGCAAATAATCATGATGGTGATCATTCTTGTATTGGTAAACATGCCAAATTTTTTGATGCCTTTTGGAAAGCTTGCATAGCGGCTTTGACAAATGGGTTAATGTCCATTTTTCTTTTTTTCTTTTCCCATGATCATGGAATGATTAAATGTAACGGTTTGGAAAATTAACCCCAATGAAATGAATTTTGAAATGAACATGAAATGTAATTCCATCTTGATCCAAATGCTTTGTTGCTCCCTTGGATTATAAAAGGGATTTCATGGCTCGATGTAAGGGGTTCTGGTCTGAAAATTTTTGAGTCCAGTATGTCTTAGGTAGAAGCTAATTATAGTAAGAAAACGATAATTCTAAATTCTTGATGAATTCACTAGCAAGTTGTCTTGGGTATAAGTCATATAGGTCATAATATTAATAAGTTATGTATCGATTACTGATATTGGAACAAAATTCAAAATCCAAATCATATACTCTCCTTTGTGTGTTTTCACATATTATAAATGAAATTATCAAATATCATTTCATCTATCGTCAATTGTTCTATTGAATGTGTGGCTTGATTTCTTTGCTTTAACTCAAAGGGTTAAATAAAATACTTAGGAAAATTCATGGATCTGTGAGAATTTACAAGGAATTGGTACAAAGTAGTGTTTGGATAACATGAGTCTTTGCAGTGTAAAGCATTACAGAGATAGTTTAAATATATCACAACTAGATAATCGATGTATTACTAGTCATTTCATATTTAATTCCATTCACCCAATTGATGAGGCACTGGTTGTTTATTGACTATTTAGCAATTAAATGAATGAACCACGTATCTATCTATGGACTCATAATCATAACAACATTTATAAAATTCTACCAAATCTGAATTATATGTTTGAAATATATACACATTCTTAGATAAATGAGCATTAATTTGCTCAAAGGTCTGCCAAATCTTTAGTGAAGTTGGAATGTTTGCATCAAATAAGAATGGATATGTATTGAAGTGTTCTTAAAATATTGATGTACCAAATTAACACATTAAGGAATACCCTCCTTGGTCCTACAGAGCCTAAAGTGAAGGAATAGTGACCTCAGAATTCTCTATTTGTTGTGTTGGCTACTAGTCCTTGGTGATTTTTGAATATAAAGGTTGGCTTCCTTTTAGAACATTCTGAGGTTAGCTGGAAAAATCACCAACAACAGGAAAGGAATAAGATGGTTGGATCTAGCTTCGACAAAAATGTTCTCACTTTGTGGCCATGGAACTTCAGGTCATCCACGGGGTGAGTATCCACAATACGCTCACTCTAGGGCTATGGAACTTTAGGTCATCTGCAAGGTGAGTATCTGAAAGGGTGAGACACACAACTGGTATGTTCCCATATATGCAAGTGGCTAAGGGAATTCATGCCTCTATTTGGCTCCCATACAACCAGACCAAAGCTATACCTCCTGATAAATTTGATAAGGCACCACACAATAATGATCTTCGAGCTTCATGAGACAAGAAAAACTTCATATGCTTGGAGCTCATGAACAAATAATGAACTTCAAGCTTCATGAGGTAAGAAAAACTTTGTATGCTTGGAACTCATGAACAAACAAGATGGCTCCATGGGAAAGCAAAGTGTGTTATTCAAGGTGGCCATATAACCGATGTTGTAAATGAAAAATAGTGTAAGGTACGTTCAAAGGGATTTTGGTTACTTCATGTAAGGTCTCAAGTCTTAGGGAACATCATGCCTAAGGTCTCCAAGAGAGGATAGGTCAAAGAAATATCACGCTCTCAGAGGAAATCAAACCCAATGATACCACCAAGAAAAGGATGCATCACAAGAATAAAGAAAACCATACAGTAAAACATGAGTGTCGATGTATTCCCCCACTTTAAAGCGGTTGATAACACCATTGTTGTGAGTGATTGCTTCAAAGTAGAAGAAAACATGAGAGCCATTCGGAAATCCCTATGCCAAGTCATATGTTTTCGAATCAAACTACATCATGAATAAGTATGTTAAATGTGAGTCAACTTAAGGCATGTCTTCCACATCCCAAGATTTCTCTTGTATGTTCATGAAAGGTGATCAACTACCCAAAAGAGATAATGGCAAGTGACATACGAGGACAAGGCTACCTAATCCCTTGCCCCCCACTTAGTGCAGAACAAGGATGAGTCGAATAGGATGAAAATAAGTGTCAATTAGAAGAAATAGGTGCCTCAAAACAAGGGAGAGCATCATATTCCTTAAGATGTTGAATTCTATTGCACAAATCCTTACATTCATTAGTAGCATGACCATTAACTCTATGATATGCGCAAAATGAACTATTTTAGTAAAATTCATTTCATGTTCTTGGAGGGAGAGATATCAGACGATCTTGGAGGAGTCTCATCACGATACTCTCTTGATCAAAAGTAGAGGATTTTCCTTTATTCTGTGACAAAGATATCTCTTGCTTAGCACAAGGTTTCATACTTACACAAGACTCTTTAGATTGTGAGATTTTGTTCTCTCCTTTAAAGGAAGACATAAAATCTATTGAATTTGAATCGTAAGTGTTTTGTGTGATGAAATTAATGTTACGTGAGGATTTATTTTCTTCTTTCATTTCTTTTAAAGGATAATAATCAAAAGAACTAATGTCTATCAGTTCAGGATGCACTACTATTAAAGTTGGCTTAGAAGAATCTTTTGTAATAGTGTTGATGTTTAGTGATGGTTTGTTTGTTTCTTTCGAGGGACAATAACCAAAACCACTAGTATTTTCTTGCGTGTGAGGCTCTATAGGGACACGGATACCTTGTTCTCTAGGACCACATCCTTTTCCACTATATCCAAGTTGTTTCATAAGCTCATAACCTCTTCCATAAAATTTTTTCATTTCTTTTAGATTCGGTGGTTGTTGATAATCAGCTTCATCAAAGTTTGTTGTATAATTTGCTTCTTTGTCTAAAATGATTGAGGTGGATGCTTTCAAAGGGTTTTCTAAATTTTGTGTTGACATTACCACTTTTTCCTTTCCCTTTTAAGATTCTTTTTTTATGATCTTGTTTTCTCCCATGAATGTTGGTTCAAAATCCAAGAAACCTCAATCATCTTCTAATAGCTCTGTGACTTCTTCAATGTGTTTTTCTTTGTCTTTTTGTTGAATAAGTTTTACTTGTGTAGTTGGTATTAATATTCTCAAAGTATTTTCCTTGTTTCTCTCAATGTTCAAACAACTGTTAGCTCAGTATTGGCTTCGAGTATGTGCACTTTTTTGTTGTAAGAATATTTCATAATGCAATGCAAAGTAGAAGGCACATCATTCATTTAATGAATCCATGGTCTCCCGAAAATGAGATTATATGAAAGATCGTAAGGCATAACATGGATTGGAATTTCTAATGTGGCCTATCCAGCTATAATAGGTAAAGTGATTACACCAAGCGGTTGTTTTCCCACATTATCAAATCCACTAATGGATAAAGAGGTAGGTCGAATTTTTGATCTATCCACACCAAGCCTATCCAAAAGAGTCACACTACACACATTAAGGTTTGAGCCATTATCAACAAGGGTTTTCTTTATGCCTCTTCCCTTGTATTGAACTATTACCATGAAAGCATCATGTTGGTTTTGCACTTCCAAAGGGGGAGTTTACTTTGGTGGAAAACAATGTCAGTATTTATTCCTTTAATCATGGCTGCTATGTCATTTATGTTTGCACTAGAGGGAACTACAATTTATTGCAAGGCACTTTGAATCATCTTATGGTAGTGAGGGGATGCTTGAATAAGATCCCATAATGATATCTTAGCAGGAGTATTCTTTAGTTTTTTTACAATATCATACTCCTTTCCACGATGAGCATCCGATAAGATAGGGTTAGGCAGAATAGAATTAGGCAATGGGAGGGATGTTGAAGGTGTTTTTCTTGGCTGCTAATTATTTCTCGTGTTATATGTATGAGCAACGGTGTTCGTCTTAGGTGGGTAAGAGATAAATTTAGGTTTCTTTTGATTTTGTGCTTTGTGTGAAGGTGGATAAAGAATTAGGGGATTCTTAGGATGTCCCACAGGGTATGTAGGAGGTCCATTAATCAAGGGGGATCTAATGGAAACTTGTGCATTCATAACCTTAGCAATCTTGGCTTGATGTATTTCTAATAAAGGGAAATCTAGTGTTCTCTTTTCACCATTATCTAAGGAAGCTGAAATGTTTTCATTCTCTTGCACCATGATATCCTCCCTAGGAGGAGAGTTTTTAAGAGAACTACAAACCAAATGTTATTGACATTCAAGGATTGGTTCTTCTAAAATAACTTCATCGCAAGTAAGGGAATGATCAATGGTTGAATTTTCTTGCTTAATAAGGGTTTCCCTATATGAAGAGGGACACATAAGATTATCATGACTTTCATTGATCAAAGTATCTTCTTCACAACTAGGAGAAGAACAAATTTAATTGTCATGATTGTCCATACTTTCATCCCTTTGTCCCATAATGCTTTCCAAAATGGGATAGGTAGGGGAAGGATCATAAAGAGGGTTGTCATAGACCTTAAATATTTGATCATCTAACACCAACATATCCTCATCATTTACAATATCATCTTCTTCCACTAAATCATTCTCATAAGCAAAGGGAGAATGGAAACTAGGTAGGGTAATGTTTAGAAATATTTCTATGATCTCATCCTCTTGTGCTATAATATCTTCCCAAGGGGTAGGAGGAGTAGGGCAAGCAATACTTTCATGAATCTCAATGATTGTGTCTTCTTTCGCCAAGATACCTTTGTCATGAAAAGGAGAGGTATCGGGAGAAGAACAATTATGATCATCATGATTATCTATGCTTGCAATCTCTTATATCACATCATCCCCACAAATAGGAGAGATAAGAGGGAGTGAAGGTTTAAGTAAATTGTCAAAATTTTCATTCTCTTGTACTAAGAGACTCTCATAACTAGGGAATGCACTGAATGAATGACTAACATGCTTATTGACTAACTTTTTCTTTGCAAACTTGGAAAAGATAGATACTAACATTTTTGAACAATAAACTATGCAAACTTAAAATACAATGTAAAGACCTAGAATGAAATGTGTAGATGCAATTTTGAGATTTTAAACAAGGTAATTTATTGATTACACTATGCAATGATCTAAAAATGAAATGGAGCAATGCATGAAATGAACCAATTTAAGCTAGTTTTAATAAAATGCATGTAACAGAAACTCAACCAAGTGAAACAGATAACCATTGGTAGCAAAAAAAAGTGAAAAAATAAGGTTTTAAATGCTATAAAAGGCAGTTTCAGATGTGCACTGGGACTAAATCACCTAGATGGGCGTATGAGTCCCAGTGAGGGTTTCTTTTAGAATTTTCTACAAATTTTAAGTGTTTTTTTATGCTTTTTAGTTTGTATGATCTGTAAACTAAATGAAAATGCAGTTTTCATATGCTTTTTGATGATTTGAGATGAAAAAATGCAACCTATATGCACTTTCACTAATGCAAAAATTAGAAACCCTAGAATGCCAATCATCTAATGCAAATTGTAATGAAAAGTCAATGCAAGCTAGATCTAAGATGATGATGGAATCCAAATCAGAAAATGAAATGTTCTAGATGTAGGCTCACCAA
The DNA here is from genome assembly GCA_007258455.2 of Sequoia sempervirens. Lineage (NCBI taxonomy): Eukaryota > Viridiplantae > Streptophyta > Pinopsida > Cupressales > Cupressaceae > Sequoia > Sequoia sempervirens. The sequence goes on from VDFB02193867.1 coordinate 658,858,230, forward strand.
AATATAGGATACAAAATTGTCACCCCAAGGGTTTTAGGACCTAAGGCAACAAGCTTTATATACTCCACATTCAAGGATGCCTTGGAAATCTCAATCAAATGATGATAATGGGAGAAAGAGATCTACTAAGGTACTATCATAGGGTATGATAAATGATTAAAGGGGGGTTCACAACCAAGCTAGGGCATGGAAAATTGTATGAAAATGCAAGATATAATGATTGAACTCATGATGCAAGAAACTTCACTAAATGAACTATAAATGCAAATAAATAAAAACAACAAACTAGAAAAGTATAGAGGAGCACCTAGAAACCTAAGGGAAAATGAATGAAACTCTAAAATGCTAAAAACACTAAAATTTTGGCACACTAGAACTCGTACGCCAATCTGAGCACATCAATCCCAGACCATGGTTTTTGGTTTGATACAGGTTTCTAGAAAAAGGGTATCCAAAACTACAAAAATCTTTAAAATGACCTAAACTAGGACTCATAAGCCAGGATTGGTGTATGAGTCCAATTAGGGTTTTCTGGAACTTCAAGGTCTGAATCTAATCTTTATTTTTTTCTCTTTTTGTTCCACTTTGTTTTTGGATATGAAACCCTGATTTCATATCTATAGATGACCTTTTAGTGAAGATTACAACCTTGCAAATGAGGAGACAATTCCAATAACTTTCTCCAAGCTTTTAACCTAATCTTCAATGATCCTTCATGCTCCAAGACACCTAGATCTACAATCATACATGTAAAGAGAAGAAAAACTTGTTGATTGTTAGTGAATAGGGGTTTTCCTTTGGTAAACCCCATTTAGGTAATTAAACCAAATGGTGAAACAATGAAAAAAGGACATGAAACATAGGACATGAAATATGAACAATGATACCTTGAATGATGCAGGTTGTAAATGGTGTCTTGTAAATCTGCAACTCAACATGAGATTGCCATGAAGGATTTAGATCTTGATCTTGAAAATAGGTGCAAAACAGTGCTTGATCTTGGATATTCAATGCTACATCACAATACTAGCTCAATAACATGTGTGATGCTTGATAACCTTAACATAATGATGGATCTTGGATTGCTGCAATAATTGATGGAGAATTCTTCCCTTGAATGCTTTAAAATTGACCTTGAATGCTCTCTTGAAGATCTTGTGAAGTCTTGGAATGCTTAACTCTTGAGTGCTTGACTTGTTGGAAGATGGTCAACACTCCCCTCAGGATTCATGATATTGACTAACCGCCCCCATGGATCCGTTAGCTCTAGTAGTTGTATCAAGAATTAACAGGTCGATCTTTTGGTGCAATGGCAACTGTGGGACCAACAACTGGTATCAAAGCCAAAGGTGTCGGGTTTGAATCCCCTTGGGTAACGTGAAGGGGGAGTTTGTTGGTAGATGGTCAACGCTCCCCTCAAGATTTGCGACATGGACTAACTTCCTCCCATGGATTCATTAACTCTAATAGTTGTATCGGGAATTAACAAGTCGATCTTTTTATGCAACGGAAACTATGAGGCCAACATGACTTAGTATCATGAATGCTTGTATGAAATAATGATTTGAGACCTCATTTATCTAGGAAATACATCTAATATCCTATTTATTAGATCCCACGAGTCAAAATACATGAAATTTGAACTTAAAACCCAGTTTTTCTCATCCAAAACTTTAAAAATAGGTCAAATGGGACTCTTACACCACCTGTAGCATATGGGTACCACCTAGATAAGAATCATACAACCAAGGTGGCGTATGGGTCCCACAAGGCCTATTTGGAGAGAGAAAGTGTCAAGGTGTTAAGAAATTAAGTTTATTTATTGATATTGTCAGGATTTTGATTGAAATATTCCTTGGGATGCACAATATAGGGTCTTACAAGCCTATTAATGATGATATTAAGCTCATAAATATAGAGGGCCCAAAATTCAATGTGAAAGTGTAAATAAATACACTTTACAACATTAAATTAAGGAAAAATTGGGTCTATTTAGCTCAAAAGGGCCCTAAATCCCATGTGAATTTGTACAACACATTAAAACACTAGATTAGGTCCATTGATTTTATAAGCCTCATAGATTTAATGTGAAGGTGTAAATGAATACACTTTACAACACTAAATTAAGTAAAAGTTAAGTTTATTTAGCTTAGAAAGGGCCCAAGACCTAATGTGAATGTGTACAACACATTACAACACTAGATTAAAGGAGATATTAGGCTCATTTAACCATTAATTATTCCCCTATTAGACGAGGAATTGTTCCATTTCAAAGAGCGTATAATTTATGTTACTACACTTTTAAACCTATTGCTAAGGCAATCACTGATCCTCCTAAGGTGGCCATTCCTTTGGGAACCTCTACTACAAGTACTTATACCACCTTTGTTATAGCAACTAACATCACAGACCCTTCTATCGCTATCAATAAATCTCAACCTATGGATCATGGCAAGAAACATATAGGACAGCCTAAGAAACCCGCCCCAAGTACAAACACAAATACTTCATCTACTAATACTTCCACCAAAGATTCCAAGATCAAATCCATTCCATTAGATGCACCTCCTAACCCTGAAATCTTAAGGTTGTAGCTGGTTAATGAGAAGTTTCAACAAGAATTGAATGAGATGGAAATTAAATCCTCACATGTTGAAATATCAAGGAAGAATTCATTCCTCAAAACCTCTATTCCTAATCCAAGAGCTTCAATTTCTAACCATTATGATCCTGGTCCACATAAGATTAAATTAAATGGACATATTCTTGGTGGAGGTGGTGGTGGTGGAGGTAACCATAAAAAATAAGAACACCTAGATTCTAGAGATGGGGAAGGAAGTGGTAGTGGTGGAGGTGGAAATGGTAAGGGAAATAGGAAATATGGTAATCAAGAAGGTGGTGAGCCTCAAAATAATCATAGATATTGGTTCACCAAGAGACCAATGCAAGTGGATAGGTACCACCAATTATGTTTTGTTGGGATTCTTGGTTATCCAAATCAATTCCCTAAGGACATTAGGTTTTCCTTGGTCAAGTTCTCTAGTAACAATGCCATAAGTGGTGAGGATCAGCTGAAAGCATTTGCAAATGTGATGGATAATTTTGAAGTGGAGGCTGAGGATGTGATGATGAAGATTTTCATGCAATCACTTATTGAAGATGCTAAAAAAATTTATAGAGATTTACTAGCTGAAAGTATCAGTTCTTGGGAAGAGTTTAAGAGGGTGTTTAGAGAGTGGTACGATGATAAAACTGATTCAAGGTTCCTCTTGAACCAATTTAATAATATTTCTAAAGGTTCAGATGAGGTTGTTGCTTATTTCAATACAAGATTCCAGAAGGCCATGAATAGATTACCTCCTGATTTGAAACTTAATGATAATGTGTGCTTGGTAAATTATTGCAATGCATTTGATGCAAAGATGAGTTATCTCTTGTTACATAAGAATCCTCAAAACCTAAGAGAAGATTTCAATATGCAACTTGATATTGAGAACATTAGAAGAGCCACAAGTAAAGTGGGGAGAAGAGAAGATGTTAAAATCTTGAAGAATCCAAAGAAGGAAGACAAGCAATTTGTTGAAAAGGGAGATTCATGTTGGAAGACAAGATTGACAAAGTTAAAAGTTCTATGAAGGATATCAGCTATAGACTTGCCAGAAAAGAAAAGGGACTTACAAATGATAATCCAAATTTTTAGAAGAATGAAAGGCCTCCTTAGCTATAGGACCATCCCTATAACACTAATTGACATAATGGAAATAAAATTTAGAACAATCAAAAGAACACACAAAGTAAAGCCCCCCTTATCCATTGCAAAAAAAATAGTTAATTTTGCTGATGAGACATCTTGGTGTGTTTTTTTCTAGTTGCCAACATGCTTCTCAAACATGTTTGATGGAAAGATAATTTTAAGAAGAACAAACTCAGTTTGATGACTATGAGCCAATGGAGGAAAATGATGTAGAAGTACATGTGCTTTTGCATAGATCAAACATTGTTGATGAAGAGTGTTCTTCAAAAGAAGAATCACATGAAGTGGATGTTGATTGTCAAATACAAAAGTTAGACTCTTATCATCAGCAAGTCTTCCTTAATGAGGATGAAGAGGTTGAGGAAAAAATTTGTGCTATGAAAACAAATGAAATGGATGTGTCCTTGAGAAGACCTTTTGATGAGGAGTATAAGCAAATGGCAGTGGCATTGGTAGAGCAAGCTAGGACCACACACAACTTGAGAAGAAGAGTTGTTAATTATGATCAGGGTAAGCCTAGCAGTATGTTCATGAAAGAGAAAAATGCAAAGAAATAGGGGGCTAAAACAAAAGAATTTTCCAAGTTTAATAAGGAAGAGGCCAAAACCAAGGAGAGTAAGGGGCCTAAGATTTGGGCCAAGAAAGATAATGCAACCAAGAATCCTGATGAGGTTGTTGTTTCAATTGTTAAGGTTAATGTTAATCATGATGTTAGTTGCAACAACAGTGCAAATAAAATCCTCATAGGAAAACCGCAAAGAACCTATCTTTACTTGAAAGATTGAACTAGGGAAATCTAAAAGTCCAAGGAAAGGGGAAAGGTTGAATTAGCTTAATCCCAAGGCTCCGATAGTCAGGTCTTGACCATACTAGGTTCACTTCTGTAATGTCATAAAATTGAACCCCTTGAAATTTCACATACATTCTTGCATTTGCTTTAGTTTCCACTCCCTCAGTTCTAGTGTAGGCTCATTTTAACCCCTGCATCAGCCCCTTTCCCTTCTTAGGATGCTCAAAGACCCTTTTTTAGCAACTACACTTGTGCGTCAGCTTTGTGTCAAATATTGTGTTTTCACATTTGTGTTGTTTTGTAGCGTGGCATGTTCGGATACTAGTGTGTCGTGCTAGCATCCTATGACATTTCAAAGTTCAAATGACCATTTTTGTGCATGTTTTCCACTTGTCGCCTCCTTTTTTCAGTGGTAACAGCTCAGGATGCCTTGTAACGACTAGGGAAGCTTCTTTTTCTTCTTCTCTTCTCCTTAAATGTTATCTTTTCAACTCATTTGGCCTTTTAGCTAGCTTCTTCTGCCTCTTCAGCCTCTAGCTTCTTCTACTTCTAGCCTCTTTCCAGCCTTGGCTCTAACATTTTTCTCTTCTTATTTTTCTTGCAAAACTCCATACAGCTTGCTTCAATAGCTTCAAGCGCTCTTGGCTTCTCTCTTTGCAACACTCTCAAGCTCTTACAACACTCTTGGCTCTTGCAGCTCCATCTCCCTTGCCTTATGCTTGTGAGCATCCTGGGATTCCATATCCCCTATCAATTGCATTATTACTTTGTGATACGGGTTTATCGAGCAAAATTTTCTTTTATCACTCATACTTGGTGGTGTGGGTTCTACTCCTGAAGTGTGTTTTTCTTTCACCACATGCTTTATCCATTTCAGTTCATTTATCTCTATCTTTTTTGTTTTTCGTGGAGGTGGCAACACCAAAACAGGGGTTTGACTGAGGAAAACCCCTATACTATCCCAACACTTTCTTCATATCTTATGCATGTAGGTATTGAATAAATTCACGTGTTGGAGGCTTCATCACTTGCGTGGTTGTGATCATTTCTTTTCTATCTATTATTCTCTTTATCATTTCTATTTCACTTCATTTTAGCTTTATTACATTTTGTTATTTTCCATTACTTTTGAAGTTCTCAATAATTAGATAGCTAGTAGTTGCTTTTCCTTTTTATGTGACATTCTCGTTTTTTGGTCCATACGAGATGCTAGCATGCCTCTATGACTCCAGCACACCACGTTGTCATATGTATTTCGTGTTGTCCTTTGGCTGAGAGCTCATCAGTTTGTCCAAAAAACCCATGACCTTATCTTTCTGATTCTAGAACTCTCGTGTTGTTCCTTGAGGTAGTTTAGGGCAGTTTTCCCTATGAGGCTCTCTAAATGAAGAGAAATCATGATTAGAAAATCCCCTTTCTCTACATTTTGGTGAACCTGACGTGAAGAGAAAAACTAGGAATTTATTTACCCCTACTTGGCGGGGTCATAACTTTTGACTCGATGCTCAGAATTTAGAACCATTTGCACCATTAGAAAGATCTCCAAGAGGACTAGTTCAATCCTTAAAATGGTATGCCTTTGGCAGCTCAATTTTATGGACTGACACAATTTTTTACCCCAAATTTCACTCCGAAGACCTCTGAAAATGCAAATTACTAGAACCTAGAAAATACCAAAAAAAATAGAAAATCTAGATTCTCAGTTTTTCTTAGTTCTGTCACCAAAATGAATTTGATATCTTCTTTTATTAGTTCAGTATCTAATTTTATTCAAAGTATTAATGATGTTACATTCCACGCATGTGATGGTGACTTGGCTTTTCCCATGTCACTTTGTATCTTTGATCCTTCTCATGAGAGTCTTCTTGATTCAAAGGATATCTTATTGCAAGAAGATGAAATCATTGATACCTTTCTTAACATTACTCTACCTTCTATTCATTCCAAAGAACTCTCTTCTAGAGATGATGTATTTGTGAATGATGAATCTTTTCTTCATTCCAATGCACTCTCTTCTAGAGATGATGCATTAGTGAATGATAAATCTCCTTCCACATTTGATCCTATTCAGATTGATGTTGAGAATATGTCTTCAAATAATTATTCTACTAGTTGTGATGATTCTGTAAATGTAATCTATGTCTTTGTTTCCCCTCAAATGCCTAAGATACCGTTCATTTACGTGACTCCGGCTAGTCCTCCTAAAAGGATTTGTTCTATCGATAGTGTTCCATTTGATAGTGATTCTCTTGATCTTTCTATGGCTCCCTCTGATAGAGCGGTAGTCCATACTTATAAGAATAGAAGGTATAAAAAAAAAATTGATCAACCTACTTCTTTACCACCCTCTCAACCAATCCTTCTTCAATTTCCTAAACCTACGACTAAAGCACCCAGTGATTACGATCTTGTGGAGAAACTCTGTGTTACTCTAACTAAGATCTCCTTGTGGGACCTTCTTCATTCTGCTCTGGTTTACCAAGGTATGCTTCAGGAATCTTTGTAAAAGATCCTCTTTCCTTCTACTAGTTTGATAGATGTTGATGTGTTGATATCCCATATTTGTGTGGATTTGTTGAATATTACGTTTCATCTACAGGAACTCCCACCTCCAAAAGTACAGAAGCAAGTGCACCCTCTAATGATTATAGTCAACATTAATAATATTGGCATTAGACGTACTCTTGTTGATGTTGGTTCGACACTCAATGTATGTATCATTGATCTACTACCTAAGATTAATATTGATTCATCTTCTCTTAATGCTTCTTTTGTTGTCATCCGTGGGTTTGATAATGTCAGTCAAAAACCTTTAGGCATGATAGTCTTGCCTTTGAGGTTGGGACCCATTACTGTACCTACCCTTGTATATGTTATGTAAGAAAAATTACCATATAACCTTCTTCTTGGTAGACCGTGGATTCACGCTATGGGTGTAGTCCTGTCTACCTTGCATAAATCTATTAAGTTCATTTGTAATAATCAAGTAGACACAGTCAAGGTTGACCCTAAGGCTATACACTTATGTGAGATGGAAGCTTCTTGTCCAGTTTTAGTTGTTCCTACTCTTATTCCTTTAGTGTCTTCCACTATGTCGATGTTTACTCCAGCAGTACCTACTACAAAGGATACTCTTGAGGTAGATGTCCCTGAAGAAGATCCTTCTAAAGCAAGAAATCTTAAGTCTGCTCCTACCTTTTCTCAAGAAAATGCATGTCTTGGTGATGATTGGGGTTCTTTAGACTTTACATAACCCTTCACTGGGGAATGTAAAGTCGACCTGATCAACTTAAGCCTTCCAATAACATCATCCAAACCCGCTATCAAAGATGGTTACTCTTTTGTATCGCGAGATTGTGTGAACATAAATTGTAGTATTTTGAGTGTTGATCCTCCTTCTAAGGAAGATGATCACACTTCTATTAAAAAGGTTAATAATGGTAATCATGCCAAGATGGATGATGGCGATCCCATAGAAGAGTGTAATCCCCATTGTTGGAATAACGCTCTCCATGAATATCCTCCATTATCTTCTATCTTCATGTTGTCTTCTTGTGAGCAATCAAGTCTTTCTCCACAAGAGAAAGGGTTACTTCCTAAGTTCCTCCTTCTTTGTCTAAGCAAGAGTGTATCTTGTTAAGGCTTCTCAAATGCCACTTGATCACTCTTCCTTCTCCTACATGTAATAAATTTCATAAGCATGATGAAGAAAAATATTCTTTTTATGCATACCATAAGTGTTTGGCCATTCCACTAATGAATGTAAGCCCTTGAAGGATAAAATACAACTTCATGATTCTATTTCTATCACCCATTAATTTGGTGGTGTACCTGTCTCTTCTTCAAATGACAAGTGATATCGAGGCTTACCTCTATCTTGCATCTTCTAAGTATATTGCATGATTCTCCTCCCCTGTATGTTGGGGGTAGTGATATCTTGTTTCAAATATGTGTGTCCCTCTTAAAGGACCCTCTCTTCCTTTTTAAGGGTTCCCAAGGGACCACCTTTGAAATATTTTGTCTCAAATGAATTCTATGGCATCTAGCTTGGGGGCAACCTGACTAGACCTCTCTTTTCAAATAGTGCATCCCTTGAGTGGACCCCTTTTCTTTTGAAGGGTTCCTGAGGGACCCCTTTCAAATCCTTTCATTTTTTTGACAGTCTGTGTGACTATCCACTTAACTGCCTACGTGGTCACTTTGTTTTTGGACATGCTTTATCTCAAGGTAAACATGTCACTTTGCAGGTGTGCATGTAAAGCCTCTTTCCAATTCAACTCTGCAAAGTCCCCTCCTTTGGGTTTCCTTCATGAAAGAGATCATGGGGGATACCTCCTTGTGGGTCTACAGGCCTATAAGGCACTTTCATCTAGGTTTCCTTCATGTGAGATATCTTGGGGGATACATTATTACACGTCTGCAGGCTATGAGGTGCATACTTCTTGTGGCTTCCTTCATGTGAGAGATCTTGGGGGCTTCCTCCTTGCAGGTCTGCGGGCCTGTAAGACATTTTCATCTTGCGGGATTTTTCCATCATTGGTCTAAGGGCCTTTGGTGTGCTTTGTGCAACTTCATAGTTATGTGGAGCTATGGATTCCTTTTGCTTGAACCTCCTCAAGAAAGAGTACATGTGGAGCAATCTCTATTGGAATTTACATTCCTTCCTAGCTTCTCCCTCTTAGATTCTTTTCTCTCTTCTCTTCTCTTTTGTATATATCGGATTGAAGGTTTGTATCTTCTTCATCCTGAGTATATTCCCTTCCTATCTTCATTTTAGAATTCTTCTAAGTATGTTATTTCTTAATTTTGGGATGATGCATAGTAATGAGACAACCTTTTACATCAATGTCTCTTTCACTTTGCTGACTCAAATTTTACTAGTTAGTTATGTGCATGTGTGTGTGTGTTTTTATATCCTAACCCCATGGTGTGATGGCTTTTTTTGTTTTAACATTATTGTCTTGTGCAATTATTTCTTGTCTACCGCATTTGTTTTGTAGGACTTTAGCTTGGGGGCATGCTTCTACAGTTCGAAGAGTTATTTGCTTCCTCTACAGTATCCTTTTGGGAATCATGATGTTATTTATGTTTAGTAGATTTCCTTTAATGTGCATATTAGTGTAGATTCATATGCCGCTAAAGTGAGGGAAAAATGTATTGTCGTAAAATTGCACCCCTTGCAATTTCACATACATTCTTGCATTGGCTTTAGTGTCCACTCCCTTAGCTCTTGTGTAGGCTCATTTTAGCCAATGCATCAGCCCTTTTCCCTTCTCAGGATGCTCAAAAACCCCTTTTTAGCAACTACCCTTTTGCGTCATCTTTGCCTTGAACCTTGTGCTTTTCTCATTTGTGTCATTTTATAGTGTGATATGTTTAGACACTAGCACACCGTGCAGACATCTATGTGCCACACTAGCATCCTATGATGTTTCAACATTCAAATGACCATTTACGTGCAAGTTTTCCACTTGTCACCTCCTTTTTTCAATGGTAACAGCTCAGGATGCCTTGTAACGGTTGGGGAAGCTTCTTTTCCTTCTTCTCCTCTCCTTAAATGCTATCTTTTAAACTCATTTAGTCTTCTAGCTAGCGTCTTCTACCTCTTCAGCCTCTAGCTTCTTCTAATTCTAGCCTCTTTCTAGCCTTGGCTCTAACATTTTTCTCTTGTTATTTTGCTTGCACGGCTCCATACAGCTTGCTTCAATAGCTTCAAGCTCTCTTGGCTTCTCTCTTTGTAGCACTCTCAAGCTCTTACAACACTCCTTGCAACACTCTTCACTCTTGCAACTCCATCTCCCTTGCCTTATTCTTGTGAGCATCTGGGATTCCATATCCCCTATCAATTGCATTATTACTTTGTGATATGGGTTCTCCTCCTCAAATGGGGTTCACTTTTATCACTCATACTCAGTGGTGTGGATTCTACTCCTGAAGTGGGTTTTGCTTTTACCACACGCTTTGTCCATTTCAGTTCATTTCTCTTTATCTTTTTGGCTATCTATGGAGGTGGGAACACCAAAATGGGGGTTTGACTAAGGCAAACCCCTATACAGCCCCAACACTTTCTCCAGATCTTACACATGCAGGTATTGAATACATTCACATGCTAGAGGCTTCATCACTTGCGTGGTTGTGAGCATTTCTTTTCTATCTCTTATTCTCTTTATCATTTCTATTTCACTTCATTTTAGCTTTATCACATTTTGTTATTTTCTAATACTTTTGAAGTTATCAGTAATTAGATATCTAGTAGTCTCTTTTCCATTTTCTGTGAAATTCTCACTTTTTGGTCCGTACGAAATGTCAGCACACCTCTACAACTCTAGCGCATCATTCTTCTATATTCAGTGCTGCCATCCTTTGGCTGAGAGGTTGTTAGTTTATCTAGAAAACCTTTGTGACCTTCTGTTTCTAATTCTAGAACTCTTGTGTTGTTCCTTGAGGTAGTTTAGGGCAGTTTTCCCCGTGAGGCCCTCAGAATGAAGAGAACTTGTAAGTAGTGAATCCCCCATCTCTACAGCTTCAAGGTATGATGTGATATTATTGTTAATATTGAGGGGTATATGGTTATTTTTAGTTCTTAAAGGAATCACAAGCATCAACTCAAAAAAATTTAGTCCAATCATTAAACAATTTCATAAAATCAACAGATTTGCAATAATATTTCATGAATATCCAACAAATTTGCTATCACTTAAGTAGATTTAGAGTTAAGCATTCAGCAATTTCATCATGGAAACGAAAGATTTTTAATAATATTTCTATTCATTCATCTATTTTTTGGAACATTTTTTGAATCTAGCATCTAATCTAAAATAAAGCATCAAAAATACTTGAAAAATAAAATTGCTCTCAGGTATTCTCCACGCATGCCCCAAGATTTAATAAAATCAAAGAAAACCACTCTATACTTCACCAAATTGATTCAAAGCTAGGAATAAGATGGTGTGAGCTTTTAAAGAAGGGGGTTTAGTTTTAACACTGAGTAGGTTCTATATGCACCCTTAAATGACGCAACATACAGTCTTGTTTGGATGAACAAACAAACTAGCTACAAAAGATACATGAGATGGGTAGCTTTCAAATTGGCTTCAATATTAATTAAGTTCTAAGTGTCTACAAGTTTTTAATCCAGAATGATTTAGAAAATAGGAAAAAAGAACAAAACTTAAATAATTTTTTGCTCTTCCAACATCCACAAATTTTGAACTTAAAATAAAAGTAAAGAAATAAATGGTCTTTTATAGGAACAAGGCCCCAAGAGTTTGAACTTAAAGTCTATCAAGAGAATTAGAAATGACAAATCAAAACATAGCACATGGCGGATGCCAGTTCTCATTGGAATATTCCAGACAAATTCAAATCTTCGACCTCTTCAACAACAACAATCTTCAACTCCAAGCTCCAGTACACAACACTCTGTACAAAACAAGGCCACTACTATCCCTTAGAATACTGGATGGGGAACCTCCATTGGGACCAGGAACAACCTACAAAATTAACTTCAACAATATATCCTTGTAATACTTCTGGTATCTGATATCCAGTGCTTCATTGCCTTGTCTCAAGTTTTGGGTCTAGTGACCCTTCTCCACCTTTCTTCAATTGATACTCTCATAAAGTATTTAATACCTAATGCATATGTTCTTTTGAAATTCCTTGAATTACTTTCCAACTGTACTTGAGCTTGGTATAATCTTCTGATATCTGGAGAATGTTTGCATTCCTCTAAAAAAATTTTGTTTCATACTTAACCATAGTATTTCTGCAATGTATGATTTCATTAATGACTTCCCGGTTTAGAGACTAAATAGGGTCCTTATTTACTCTTCCAATCCATTCTTTAAAAGATTTTACTTCCTTACACTCCTCTCCTAGTGTCCGGGGATCAAAATCCTGTCATGCTAGCATTTCAATGAAATCTTGGTCTTTATCAATCAATTTATTGCACTTCTCGATGACTTTCTCAAATCCTTCTATATACTGTACCAAAGTGTCACCTTCCCAATTTAACTGTTTCTTCCATTTTTCACATATCAAAACTTCTTATTCTGAGATTATCTCCTCTTATAAATTCCTAGACATCTATCTAAATGAGAGCTTCTAAGCTTTGCCTCTTAGCATCAATTTTCTCTTGGCAAAATCTACATTCTCCTTCCAATATTTTGGACATTTGAAACCAATAGTATGCATCTTTGTAATTCCCAATCGTGTCTGTGATGATCTCTTCTCCTTGCCTTTCCCAATACTTGATCCATTCTTCAAATACATTCATTTTTTGGTGAAGTATTGTGATGGCATCCACCTGCTCTTGTGACATGAGTACTAGATTCTAAGGCAATTCAGCCTATGTCTGACCAGATTGGGCTAATGATTTTATAAAATTATCTAGACTAGAAATTTGTTCTTTCAGCTCTGTTTTCTTTTGTTTAATTTTCTACACCCTGACAACAGTTGTATCCAAGTTCATCTTCATTTCTTCTAATTCTTGCATCCAGGATGAATGTCCAACATTTATACTTGTTATTCTATACTCCTTAGGCATTATTTCATGTATGTTTTTATCTACTACTAGAGCAGCTATATGAAGTGTTTTATCTCCATCTGCATTTTTCTACATGACATAATTCATTTTAGCTCTTCACCTAGGTTTAGGAGTCTCCACTTCCTGCATTAATCTCTTAAGATCTAGAGGTACTAATTCCACTTCCAATGGGGAATCCAATTCTCTAATTAACCAATCAAGTGTATCTTCATTGCTTTTTACCTCTGTTTAACATTTATATGTTTCTAGTTTTTAGTGTGCTCAAAAACTTCTCCTCTTATGTTTTCAACATTATCTATCACATCCTCTAAAACTAGAACATCTTCAATATTCACTAGCATGGATTCTACATTACCAAGATTCAACACTGTCTCTTCATTTCCAAGACTTATATTTTCTTGTCCAGCCAGGTGTTTAGTATCAGTACCTAGAACATCACTTTCTTCATATCATGCCACATCAGGATTCTCTTCATCTCTTACCCCATCACCTGAGCTTTGTGAAGGTTCTTTATCTTCAATATCAACTTGGTCTTCTTTTGACTTTTTAGCAACTTGAGGTTGCTCAACATCATTTTGATCATTCCCTAGTGGAGGTTGGGATTCAATTGTATCTTCTATAACAATATCATCAGTGGGAAGTTGTCTTGCAATCTCCCCTATTTCGATTTCAATAATTTTAAGGTTCCCCGCCTCTAGGACGAGTGCTCCTCTTATGAATTTTTCTTCTCGAACATTCATAAGAATCAACCCTATATCTAGAATCTCTTCCACCACTGGTTGTACCATGTGCTTATCTTTAGACTCATTTTCTTTTACTCATTCCCACATAGCACCCAATTTATCCATTTTTTCTTTGATTTGGCCTTTATCTAGCTCATAAATCTCATCTAGGAATACAAGAGTCTTTCCCAGTGTTTGTTTTATTGTAGCCATATTGACTGAAGGGGGAGAAGTAAATAATGTTGCAACTCTTTGGGATGCATACCTTGTATGTGTATGAATATTCTCTATCATTCTTGCCTCTTCATTAGTCATAGGACTAGACTTTGATTTTATAGTGGAATAAGATTCTACTTTAGGCTTCACTATTATTCAAACTTTACCTGGTCCAGTTTCTTTATGTTGACTAGTTGGTTTCAATGAAACTCCATGGATTGAAGCATTAGGGGTTTTCTCTTCAATATGCACAAATGTAGCTTCTTTACCAACTTTTCTCTTTTTCTTAACAAGCTCCTCATGCTCAAGATCATTTTCTTCTCTTTGTTTCTTCCTTGTATTGAGCGAGTATGTGAGCCTTATCCCTACTTTTCTCAAATCTTTACAAAGAACATCTATCCATCATTGATTCTGCATTAAAATTGGTTCAAAAAATTCCTCAATAGATGTTATTTCTCTTCTTTCATAATCTAGATCTGGAATAGGTTCATCATAGACCCTAGTTTCATTATAAGCTAAATTGAATACTTCACCATTATCTTCTTCCAATTGATCTAGAATTTCATGGATCTTAATAATCTGCACTAATCGCAATGAAAACCTTTCTAATTTTCTTTTCCTTCCTTTATGTTTGTCATCACAATTGACCTAGTAATCTTCTAAATGATAAACATAAGAATGCTTACTAGCTATCCACTTGGCAATATTCCCTTTTGGGTCATAGTTAATTCTTTGAAGTGGGAAGAATTCCAGCTTGTATGTCCTTAACTCCTCACACAAATCAATTTCTTTAACTGCATTGTATTTGTAATTCCCCATTACAATGGGAAATCTGAGAGAACTTTTTGTATGTGTCACACTATAAAGAGCATGAGACGGCTTCAACTATCTTTCCAATTCCAATAGTAGTAATTTTTTTGTAGGGTAGCTAGGCAACATGAAGGGATATCCTTTAAACCCTTCCACCCTGATATAGGTGAAAGTGGGAAACTGAATATACCAACCTTTGACCTATTTAATATTTGATTGTGCTTCCAGAGACAATATTTTACCTTTTTCGCCTTCGATTATTTTTACTAGCTTCACGGAAAACACACCATTGACTCTTCGATAATGCTCTATATATTCATGAATGTTAATTTGAGGTAAATGATCATATAGAAGACTATTTCCTACTTCTCTACCTAGGGTACCGACTATATTCAACCCTTGCTTATTTTCCCATAAGGTACAGGAATAGATCATATATGAGGACATAGAAAAACATATTGACTTTGGAAATTCCTTTATCTGATCATGTAACCTATCACTGATAAAACCTCCCTAATGAATTTGCACAGGGCCTTCCATTAATTTAGCTATGATTACAAACATCCATGATTCAAACTTATTGGCATCTCACAATCTAGCAATCTTTCTTAGCATATTTATAACATCTTGAACATCTAGGTTGTACATACATCTTAGAATTGGCTTAGTTTTTTTTGTAATTTCCTCCTAAAACCATTGGGTACTCATAATTTTTTTATTCTTCTCTTCAGTGCTTAGGTAGGTTTCATCCTTTATCTTGACATCTATAGGGTTCATCTGAGGAAATGTGAGTATCCCAAATGTATATGCAATTCTTTTCTCAAAGAGATCTGCATAGATTGTTCCCTCCTTCTCAACAACTCTCTTGTCTATTTTGTAGTAGTTTAAACATTCCATAACCAGTTTAGGGGCCTCCATTTCTAGTGGAAACCCTCCTGCTAAATGTAACCCACTTGCTATAACATTCTTTGTACATTGAGAGGCATTTTCTTTCTAGGCTCGTGCGAGGAATTCAACATCAGAGAACCATCCTGAATGAGTATCATTAGCTATCCCACCAATTGGCATAGCTTGAGAAGCACAATATTTGAATTCATTTTCTGGCTTTGCTTCAGAAGTACTCATTTTCGTCAGCATATTCTACACTTTTTAGATATGTTCCTTGTGTGTGAGTTAGAGTTAAATTTAACCAATTATCTTTAACAATTCATAAAAACTTTCAATTCACCATTCGGTTAAGTTTACATCAGAATAATGATCATTTCAATTATTTAGGGAAATACCATTATCTCTAGACTTACATGCATAAAATGATTAACAAAATTTATATTATTCGAGACATACCTAATTTTATTGATGACAACAATATTTTTTAGAATGCAACTTTGAAACCCTCAGTAGTTGTGTTCTTGGTTTCTTGAGATTTACCTTTCCTTGTGCACCACAATATCAGTCTCGTTCGTTCAATGTCCTTTGTAATTTTGTAGTATAGTGTGAGGTAGAGTGTTATAAAAGAAACTACATGCTTGAGATGGTGCCAAGTACGTGTGTTTAGTTCACCACCTTCATTAATTTCCTGTTACAATGCATTAATTTCTTGAATAAAGGTGCAATCATGGCATATTAGGGTTTAAATTACAAACACCTTGGTTTCAGCACAGGCCCACCACTAGAGAAGAAGAAGGAATGGAAAGCTTATGTGGCACACTTGTGTCACTTTTATTTTTACGAGGCAAATTCCTTTTAGATACGTGATCATTGAAAATCACTAGGATTGAAAACCTATGGTACCGAACCTTGGAAAGATCATCAGGAACCGGGACACTTGCCTCAAGACTTATGAAAACTGGGAGCAAAGAGAGGAATCAAGAATTGAGTTCAAGCAAGATCAAAAGTGATTCAAAAAATTCTTAATAGAACCTCTGATTTCTGACCTCTAGCTAAATAAAAAGAAAAGAAACCATCATGATAGCCCATGAAGAAAAGAATGCGAACATCGAGATGGTTCATCGAAGTGATGACTTATCAGGCAAGAAGTAGGACCACTCAAAGATACAACATCTTTGACACAACCGCAACAACTCTGAGATGTTGGGCCTAGTAAATTGATAAAACTTCATAAAAGACAGTGACACCAAATCTAGGAAAGAACAAGGATTCAAGAAAATACCAAGCAGATTGAAATGAAAACTTGCATTTTACCAATTCCTCCCAAAAATAGCACACCAAAGCAAGTGAAAGCAAGAGGAAGAAAAAGAAGGAAGTAAAAGAAAAAAGGGGGGTCCACATTTTTCCAAGCAGAAAAATGGGGTGTGTGGTGATACCACACAATAGTTAAGACTCAAAAGTCAAGTGATGATCAAGAAAAGAAACAAGATAATAAAGAGACTGAAAAGAAGGTTGAGCAAAAAAGGGTTCAAGTTGAAGAAAAAATTGTAGTCCCTTATGAAATACCAAAATATAATCCAGTTGAAATGTTTCAGTTGCTTTCTCAAGTCAAAGTGACATTCCCATTAATGGAAATGATGAGAATTGAAGAACATAAGCAGAAGGCAGTAGCCCTTATCAATGGTGCTACTAAGGCCTGTGAAGATGAAAGGGTTTCTACTCAGCCTCAAGTGAGTGGAAATCAAGTAAGTGATGAGGTGATGGAGGGATACATTGGTGAAATCCCTCATATTTACTTAGGAAGTGCTATTATAACTTTCCCAAGTAATATTGATCCATTTTATGTAACTCTCATTGTTTATGGTAAGCTTCTAAAGAACTACATGATTGATTCAAGAGCTTTGTCCAACATCATGTAGGTGGAGATCATGAAGAAAATGGATTTGAAGATAAATTATTCCTATGGAAAATGTTATGCCATGGATTCGAGGGAGATTCCAGTCACAGAAGTGATAAAATATGTCCCATATAGACTGGTTGTTTTCCCTGATAAGGAGTTTGTCATGAGTATAGTTGTGGTGGAAATTCCACCCAAATATAGTATGTTGTTATCAAGGAAGTGGAGTGCCTCCATTTGAGGTAGCATGCAATGTGACATGTCCTTTGCAACTTTTCCAATTGAGGGAAAATAAATCAAGCTAGCAAGGGAGCCAAGAGCTCCACATATGATTGAGTTTATGGAAGAGGAATATATAATTCATTTTTTGGATACAGGCATGGATAACTTTAGAGTGTAATATTTATAGGAAGAAGAGGAAAAACAACTTGCACCCCTTGAGAAAGAGTTATTGCAACAAGCCAACAATGATGACCTATGGAATATGTGTTTTGATGGTGCTTGCTCAAAGGAAAGAGCTGGTGCAGGGGTGATTCTTATCTCTCCTAGTGGTAAAAATTTTAAGTACTCATTTTCATTATTGTTTTCTTGCACAAATAATGTAGCTAAGTATGAAGCATTACTACTAGGGTTGAGGTTAGCTGAGAAACATGGAATTAAAAATTTAAAGTCATTGGAGATTCAGAACTTGTGGTTTCTCAGGTTAGATCAAAATATGCATCAAAGAATACTAGATTGAGAAAGTATAGAAATGTTGTATGGAATTCAATTGAACAGTTTGATTTATTTGGTTTGACTGGTTGGATAGGAGAAATAACCAAGTGGCAGTTTTACTTGCTAATATTGCTCTACTGCCAGATGATATTATTGTTGTTGGTATTTCAAACTTGTTGAAGTGCAAGTCATACCTTCAGTTCTTGATAACATAGAGAACTGGCTGGTGTTTAACAATGATGATGACATCTTGAAATTCGTGTAGTGTATAGATGAATATGAGGGTCAATAAATTGATTTGGGAGCCTTTTTCGAGGAAGTGGATGGTAAGGAAACAATATTTGGAAATGAGATCATTCAACTAAAAACAAATAAAATCCCAAAAGGATTGGTTGCATTGGAAAGGTTTTTTGATGGCCCTAATAGAAGCAATGCAAAACAAAAATCCACCCACAAAGAGGATCTTGAAGAGGTAAATTTAGGGACAAAAAATGCTTCAAAAAAGGTCTACATTGGAAAGAAGATGAAACCTCAAATCAAATCAATGTTGATTTCTTTATTGAGAAAGTACAAACATGTGTTTGCATAGTATTATGATTACCTGAAGGTATAAAAAGAGGATCTATTTCAACATGAGATACCTTTGAAGTTGGATTCCAAACCCTTCAGGAAAAAGCAGAGACCAATAAATCCCACTTTGTAACCTAAGATGTAGGAAGAACTTATCAAATTAAGGGATGTTTGGATCATTGAGCCAATCAAAAAGTCAACGTGAGTTTCAAATTTGGTTCTAGTTAGGAAAAAAATAGTGGCATTAGGATTTGTGTTGATTTTAGAAACTTGAATGTGTCATCATTGAAAGATAATTACCCACTACCAAACATGGAGGCCATGTTAAAAAAGGTAACTGGTTGTGAGTTGTTATCCATGATGGATGGATTCTTAGGATACAATCAAGTGGTAGTCAAAGAATCTAAACAATATAAGATGGCTTTTACAACTCCATGGGGCACATATGTCTACATAAGAATTCCATTTGGATTGACAAATGCAGGGGCTACTTTTTAGAGAGCCATGGATGTGGAATTTGGAAATTTCATAGATAGATTTTTAGTTGTTTACCAAGATGACCCAACTGCTTATAGTAAAAAGGAAGAGGATCATAGTATGCATTTGGAGAAAGTTTTTAAGAAAGCATTAGAATATGGCATCTCATTGAATCCCAAGAAGTGTGTCTTTGGGGTAAAGGAAGGTAAGCTACTTGGGCATATTATTTCTAAAGAGAGAATAAGGATCAATCCTAAGAGAGTGGTTTCCATAGACAAAATTACACAGCCAAAAAATGATAAAGGTATCCAATCATTTTTTGGTCAAATCAACTTCTTGAGAATATTTGTGACTAACTTTGCCAAGATTACCAAGCCTATTTCCAAGATGCTCAAGAAAGGAGAGAAAGTGGTTTGGAGTGAGGAGCCTAGTCAAGCATTTAAGAATATAAAGCAATCCATCAAGGAGGCTCCAGTGCAGAAATCTCTAGATTTATCTAAACCTATGCACATTTTTTCCTTTTCTTCTTTTCATACAATTGTTGTTGTGTTATTACAAAAAAATGATAAAGGCTTTGAACAACCCATTGCATTCTTTAGAAAATATTTGCAAGTTGTTGAACTCAAGTATGACATGAATAAGAAGCAAGCCTATGCATTATTCAAGGCTATAAAAAATTTTAGAACATACCTAATGGGAGCTACAGTCATAACTTTTGTCCCAAGTTTTGTAGTGAAGGACATCTTCACTCAACAAGAGACCACAAGAAAAAGGTGCAGATGGATCAATAGGATCTACCAGTTTAATATTGATGTTCAGATTACCAAGTTGGTAAGAGGGAAAGGTCTAGCTAATTTGATGGCTAAAACCAACCTGAAGGCTGACCAAGTAAATTAGGTTAAATGTGTAGATGTTGCACCCATTTGTGACATGCAGACTTGTGGTTGGTATAGGAGAACTGTTCAGTATTTGCAAACTATGTAATTTCCCAAAGGTATGGATGATAATGAAAGAAGGACTTTGAAGTTATAATCTATTAAGTATGTCATCATTAATACTGAGCTTTGATGGAGAAGTCCAGAGGGTGTATTACTTAAATGTGTTGACAGCAAGCAACCATTGGAACTTTTATAGGAAATGCATAATGGAGTATGTGGTGGCCATTACATGGATAAAAATAATGCCATAAGATTTTTAGGGAAGGTTTTTGGTGGCCCTCTATGTTCAAAGATTCCAAAAAAAAATTTAAAACTTGTGATGCTTGCCAAAGATTCTCAAGAAAGCTTAAATTTTCAGGGAATCTGCCACTTAGACCCATTTTAGTTCAAGTCCCTTTTCAATAGTGGGGTATTGACTTCATTGGTGAAATACCTGAGAAATCTAGTGTTGGACATTCTTGTATCCTTGTTGCAAGTGACTACTTTACAAAATGGGTGGAAGAAATCCCCACCAAGAAGGTAACAAGAAAAGTGGTGATTAATTTCATGATGAATAACATCCTAATCAGATTCGGAGTCCCAAAAAAGAATATCTCTGACAATGCTATGTGTTTTAGATCATATGAGTTCAGGGATTTCTATGATAAGCACATAATACAAATTTCTTATTCTTCCCCTTACCATCCTCAAGGGAATGGTCAAGCTGAATCTTGTAACAAGAAAATGATAAAGATCATCAAAAGGGTGATTGAAAAGAATAAGAAAGCTTGGGATTCAAAGTTGAAGCTTGCACTATGGGCTAATAGGGTTATTGTCAAGAAATTCATTGGGAATTCGCCATTTGGTCTAGTTTATGGTTTGGATGCTAGATTACCTCAAAAGAACTTGCTAAAAAGGTACAAGTTTGTGCATGAATATGATGGTGACATATGTGATGAAATGTCAAATAGGTTTGATGCCTTAATATAGTTGGATGAAATTAGAAGAGAACTCATGATAAAAATACCAAGATGCAACTACAAGTCAAATAGTTATATGATAAAAGGGCTTCTCCCAAGAAATTTGAAGTAGGGAGTATGGCATTGATTTGAAATGAAAGAGCTCAAGATAAGGGCAAGCATGGAAATTTTTAGGTGTTATGGTTAGGCCCTTATCTGGTGTCAAACAAACATGGTGAGGATTCATACTTTATCCAAAGTTTAACAAGTGAACTTCTTGAACTTCCAATACATGGATAGTTCTTGAAGCCATATTTCTCTTGAAATATGTTTTGCTCCATGTACACTATAAATTCCTATAAATGTTGTATATAGGTTTGCTTGGTTCTAGTCTCCTTGCCTTGTCTGGGAAAGCCCTTGGTTTTTGGGTTCCTTGTGCTTGTTATGCTTCAACCATGAGATCTTAAATCTTGCCATGCCTACGAGAGGCATGCATCCCCAATCATATCCACTAGTGGAACCTTCACAATTTCATGTTCCACTAGTCTAAGTGTCTTTACTTGGGTGGCTTCTTGGTTTAGAATGCTACAAGGGTTTAGGGTTTTATGCTATTTTGTGGTTTTTATGCTATTTCGTGGGTTCAACTTAGCATATTTCCTTTTCTTCTTAATCCTTGTTCTTTGATCTAATCCTTCATTGACTTGACATGGTCGATCTCTAATCAATTTAAAACAACTTAAGTCTACTGCACCTGTGTGATCATTGACCACTTATGCCTAGGTTTCCCCATTCACCTATTGCATAATATTGTATTCTCTTTTGGGCCTAGATTTAATATTTTATAAGGTTGAAATTTGGAAATATTTGGCCTTTACATCCTTTGTCAAATATGCTCTTAAGTCCTTTTAAATACTTATCTTTCATCTTACCTATTCAGTCTCCCTTTTAAAACAACTTATGAGCATGTGCGTAATTCTTCCACTTAAGTTCTCACTTACTGCTCAGCATATCACCTATCGCTAATAGCCTTGTGACCACTAATATTGAATTTGCAATGAGCGATGGACTTAAGTTCCTTCATATCGCTGCCTTGCTTTACATCATGGATAGACTTTAAGCCTTCAACTTCATATCATCAATGCATGATATGAAGGATTTCCTCACTATCAATAGCTTCTTTTGTATCGCTAATCACTCAAATGCTTCAAGTTCTATATCAGTGACAAGTGATAACGCTATGGCCCTTTGCATTTACTAGCTCATCGTCCATCGTGGATTGTTGCTTTCTTATCTTGTCCATATCAACAATGAGCGATGAAGTCTATGGTTCTATTATCACATCGCTAATCTAAGTACTACTAAAGAGTGATGCCTACATGACCATTGATCTTGCTACAAAGGACACGTGGCCAAATTTAGAACTATCACCACCCTTCTTCCATTGTTGATGTGATTCAGTTATTAAGATGTGAATTTATGATAAGTGAAGGGTGAAGAATAAAGTCAAAAGGAGAATGACCTGATCTAACGGCTATGATCTTATCACATATTTTGTTCATATCACTGATAGGATGTGCAAAGGAAAAGGAGTATTAGCGATACGTGATGGATGGTAAAGTTTTGTGCCCATCGCAGTTACAAATGAAGTTCTAAAGAACACATCAACAATGAACGATCGGATATTCAATGGAATATTCCCCCCATTGTGAGGTACTTAAGCATCATGGATCCATTCAAATGATCAAATAACAAAGTAGCGTTGAGCAATGGCCTCAAAGTAAAAACGTGATAAAAGCGAAAAGGGGTGGCATGGAAACATCAGGAGACATCGCTAAAAGAAAAAATAGAAAGTAAAAGGACGAAGGAGAGCCATGGATGGAGTTTTAAATCAAAATGATCAATTTCTAGAATTTGAACTTAGATGGCTAAGTGTCAATTAGCTTGTGTAATATTTCTTTCAGGCATGAATGGTGAAGATGCTCCATTCCTTGGCCATAAAAATTATTGTTGGCTCATTTTTCCTCACAATTGCAACCATTCAAAGTAGAAGAATTGGTCAAGTTTGAAGAGAAATATGTGAGGAGTTCAAGAAAAGAGTTGCAAAGGTATTGAAGACAAAATTTATCCCAAGTAAGCAAGTAATTACACATATCTGTGTAAGTTGCATTTGAATTGAGTTGGTTAAGGAAAATTAGTGATTAATTCAAAAATATTTAGGAGCTTAGGGTTTGAAAGGGTTTTGATATTGTACAAATTCACATAAATTGGTAGGAATTGAGTAAGATTTGGGAGGGTTTTTTCTTGTGTTCTGCAAATTTATTTCCTATAAGCATCAACCAGTAAGCCCTCATTTTTAAGTCAAATTCATAAACCCTAGCTATAAACCATGAGTAGTCCTAGTGAATCCTTAGGGGTTGGGGGTAAACCCAAATAGAAAAAACCTAAGGTTGTTAAACCTAAGCCAAAAGTCTCAAATAAGTATACAAAATTTAAGGGAGAGAAGATAAACCTTGCTAGGTTCATGGAATGTGAATCCAAAGATATTGTCGATGGAGGAAAATAGATTGGAAAAAGACCTACAAGGTAGGGTGTCATGACTACTAGGTTGATTAACAATTTTGTTGTAATTAGAGAGGCCCCTCTACCATAGAGTGGTTGGGAGTTATTCTTATATGCCTTCAATAGAAGATGTGCTAAACATCTAGCCTATCACCTATGGGCTTTCAACCTTGGAAGTTTGGTGGTACCCAATGTATTTGTTGAAGTGTACTTGATGCTAGAGCTAGCAAGGAATTATGATTCCAAGGACATAACAATAAAAAGTGAGAATGGAACCCCACTTCTCGACATAACTAAAGACAAGGTTGTGGAGGTGTTCAAGTTAAACACAAATTACACTTTCAGCATTAATTTTTTTGATTTATGCAATGAGTATGAATTAAATAAGTATGGGTATATAAAACATGTGCTTTCTAAGCACAAGAAAGAAGATAAGGGGGGTTTTGGTCCTAAGGATTTGGAAACTTTTTATTGTGATGAGTTTTCCAACTACTTCAAGAACACATACTACTGCTTCAATCAGGTATTAGCTCACAAGGTTGATGCAAGGATACCAATTTTTTTGTTGGTAATGATAATTGATATTCAGAATTGGAACTCCAATAGAGGGTTTTATTATGTAGTGTATATTATTGAGAAGATGCATAAAGGGATAATTGGATTAAAGGATGGAAGAGACCCATTGTCTTTTCCCCATTATTCTTTGTTGATGCATATGATTCTTTACATTGGACAAGAGAAATGGAAGAAACATATTAAGCTAAGGAAGAAAGATGATGAAGGAAATGATCTTCCTATCCAAATATGGACTCATATTTGGGACGAGAATTTCCCACATTCAAATTATCTTGCATTTTGCAATGTTGTGAGGTTTGGTATTTTGGAGAGTTTAGGTGTGGCACCTCTACACAGAATTTCAAAAGTCATCAAGGAGATTATGCACCCCTAAGAACTTAAAGAAGGAGCAACAAAAACTCATAATTGGGGTGACTGGTTTTTGCACTCACATTACACTTTGATCAAAGATTATGGAGCCAAGGTTGGACCCCGTTTCCTACAAATGTATGTTTCTAATAGGTTGGCCTTCATGGATCTTATGTGGCAGCTAGACTTCATGGATAAGGAACATTTCAGAATTCCTAGGAAGGGTTCAGTGGTAACCCCACAGAGCTCTTTTTCTTATTTCATTTCCACTGCAAAGGAGGGGTATGAAAAGTTTTGAATAATGTTGAATAACCTCAGATTGCCAGTAGATGAGGCCAAAAATTATGACCCTGAAGGGTTTTTAAATGAAATGAAAAGAAAGAAGGGCTTGTCTAATTTTTCCCATCACTTCTTGTATACCGATGATGTAATCAGTAATCTGAAAACTGGTGGTGTGGTGACTTCAAGGAAGGAGTGGACTACCATATGTGATATTTAGGAAGACGTAATAAAAATAAATACTTTCTATAGCAGTCCATGTGATGACATTGAAAACCCTTATGAAAGGTCTATTACAAAGTTAATATTACCAAAGTGGTGAATTCAATGCAAAGGTCAAGGAAGTTGCGGAAAAGGTACAGGTACTCAAGGAGCAGCAGCAAGAAGCTATAGATATTAAAGAACAACCTTTGGAGGTTGGTGAAGGGGTAAGAACTTTGGTTGAATACTCTGCTACTGAACTGATTGGAGATAAGAAATCTGCAGAGCATGTACCTAATGATCAAGAGGTTGAAAGAAGATTCCCTTCCCCTTAGATAAAATATGCTCTCAACCCATATGTTCCCAAGGATAGAATTTTCAAGTTGTAATATGATGAGGAAGTTGATGATGACCCTCGGGTCAAGGCCTATGATGAATTCCTTGTTGATGATTCTTTTGTGAAAACTAAGGAATTCAATGAGTTTATTAGTCAGCATTAGAGCCAAGACATAAAAAAGAGAATTGAAGAGGCTAAGGATAATGTGGACTCTTCACAACAAGAGGAGGTAGAAAAGGCATAAGAGGAGAAGATAATGGTTGATATAGCATAAATTACTCACATCAAGGTGAGAAAATTTGTTAGAGAAAGTGGTTTGATATTGCTTCCATGATGGAACCTTACCACTGCTATTGCACTTGATGCAATTAGGAAGGACCCTCAAGCCTATGTTTCTGAGGAGTATTTTGACAACCGTGTCTTTGGTTCTATTTTTAGTCCCAAATTGCATATTCTTGCAATTTTTTCAATGGATCTTAATACAGGAAAATCTAAAGTGGTTAAATCAATTGAGGAGTTCATTGGTTCAGTTGTGGTAAAAAGATCCACTAATATTACTCCCATCCAAGCTACAAAGTTGGTTGTGCATGTTGCCATGCTAAGTGTTGACACTGCATAGATTTCACAAAAGAAGTATGACGACTTGTTGAATAACTACAAAACTCTCTTGGATGAGTGTAAAAATATGAGGGCCACTGCACAAGCAAGTCAATCAATAAAGGAATTTCCTTCTCCCTCTTCATCTTCTTCAAAATTATCAGCTCAAGACAGGGAAACTCTATCATTGAGAATCCATAGTTTAAAGAAGGAAGTGCAAGTGGAGAAAGATAATGTTAAAATGGCTAAAGAGGAAACCACCATGGTTTCTGACAATATTTTTGATGATTTCTTGAAGCACAAAGTTTCCAAACTGATGCACAAATCTAATACTATCTGAGAAGCCAACAAAAGCATCCATGAGGCCCATGAGAGGTACAATGAAGTTCAAAATGCTTTCCAAAATGATTGGATTAAATGGAGTTCCTGAGTTGGAGAACTAAAGGAAATGATGTCTAATATGAAAGATGATCTTGAGGATCCAAAAAATATTCCAGATGTGTTGAAGGCAGTGGACTAGTTGGGTGGAATATCAGCTTTTCATGGCAAGTTGGGAGTACAGATGTAGAATAAATTGAAGATGTTCAGAGACATGGAGGGACATGGCAAGCCAAAGATATTGAATGATGAAGGTGACCTAAAGGATTTTTCTACATAGAATGAAGAATTGGGAGGTGTGCTCCCATATTTCAAGAGAGCATTCAGTCTCACCAACTATACCATGTTGAATGCAGCTATTGATAGCATGACTAAGATTGAGATGTGAATGGATGTATTTGTTAAAGAGGCTTGCATATTAATTGATGCCAAGTACAACCAACACAACACTAAGATGCAGGAGTTATTGGATATACAATGGCCCACCAAGGAGGACTATAATACATGGATTGAAAATTTCACAGATTAAGCCTTTGATAAATTATTGTAAAACATTATATCCTCTCGATTATGAAGTGATCACAAGGTGTTGACATGGACGTGGTATCTACTTTTCTTCTTTTATTGTTTTCTTGTTTTAATATTTTGCTGACTTGGTGGCAGGTGGAATACAATTTTTCTCATGGAGGGGATGTTTTTCTCATGGTTGATGTTGCTACAATGATGAAATATGCCATTTGGAGGGTGGGAAGTATCTTCTCTAGCCATATGAAAAGGAATTTTGTCTTATATAGATTTCCCCCTCTTAAAATGCAACTATAACTGCTTGGGAATGTTTTGAAATTGAAATTGAAATGTAGGTCAAATGTAAAATGTGACTAAAATGTATAATTTGGCTTGAAGCTTGTTGCTCCCTTGTTCTTATAAAAGGGAATTCAAGGCCAACTGCACAGGTCTTTGGTTGAGAGATATTTTGGTACTCATTGCAAAGAAATTTTTGATTCAAGAACAAGGAAATAGAACGTAGAGTTGAGTCTCAAGTATGAATTCAAGTTTGTAATAGGCATAATGGTTTTATAATAGTCACAAGATTTGAATGAGAAATATAAATTTTGGAACATATTCTCTCCTTCTGTATTTTTTCATATGAATTATTAATAAAATGATCAAGGATCTTTTTATTGGTCTTCAATCGTTTTGGTTGAATGTATGATTTTGTATGTGCTTTAATTTAGGGAGTTAATTAAAATGCTTTGATGTAGTCATAAGTTTATGTGATTAACTATAAGGATTTGATAAGTATTTTTGTTCTGGGAAATTTGAGTTGTTTTATTGCAATGCAATATCACAATAGTTTGTAAATGTTGAATTGGATCATTGTTGTATTTCAGTTTGTTCCAAATTTGAATTTGTTTCCATGGATAAGACAATGTTCTATTGATTTGGATAACTTTAAAGTCATTGAGTCGGCCCTTCCTTTCAAAGAACAAATCCATATTTAAAATCATTAATACGTCTTAAATTTTTTTAATGTTTGTGAGAGGTCGTCCATTCTCTGCATTAGATGATAATTTTTTAGAGAATTAGCCAGATTCTTGAAGGATTTCATCTAATTTACAATTTATGAGAATGTATATGTTATTTGCAATGTTTGTGGTAAATGGAATAAGAGTATCACTAAGTACATTGTAAGGATCACCCTCCTGGGCCTTGCAAAGCCCGAAGTGTAGAGGGAAATCCTAGCAATATTTCACCTAGTCGTTGACCAATTCTCACCATTTTTTATCATTGAATTATAGCAAATTCATAGACAATTGTTGAGATTACGTTTGGTTCTTAGAAAACAACCAACATGATGAATGTTGACACAGATGATGACAATATAGATACTAATGAACAAATTCCTATGGATAGTATGGTTGTATTGATCAAAATTCAATCATGTAATGGCCAAACTAAAATGCCTCTTGATATCACTTTCTCATGAAAATACATACTTAAACATGCACCCAATGGTCCTCTTTACATAGTTGACTGAATCAATGATAGGCCCACTAATGGGATATTAATTGATTTCGTCTATGGAGAGAATGTGATCATTGGATAATTCTTACTTGTGCATGTACTCTATCAAGATACATATGATAAACTGTGAAAGCATGGATAAAAATGCATAATGTTTTATCTTTCCCTACGATTGGTTCAATCATCCTTCCTTTAAAATTTGGACCAAAACAATTAGATGTCTCATTCTTCATCATCCCGACGTCGGATTAATTTTGTGTGAAGCTTGGTTACCCATGGCTATACTCCATGGAATTCATCCTGTTGGTTGTGCATAAATGTTTAAAGTTTCCCTTTGACAATGAGATCTTTATTGTGCACCATAGTGGCTTTAATCATGTGTCTTCCCATGGGAATTTTTCATTGGATTTCTTTTGGCCCAAGCCTATTGAACCTATTAAACCTCAAAAGTGGCCACTTAAGACCCCTTTTTGGTCCTCCATTTTTTGCACTTACCCACATGTACACTTTTATCTATTTTCTCTCTCTTTTTTAGAGGATTTTTTCTATGATTTTTTCTCATTTTCTCTGATTATGAAATATTTTATTTGTTTGTTCATAGGTACCTCATCAGGCCTTCTAGCTAAGACCCATTCAACAATCCATTATTGCATTCATCATTAAGTTTTTAGCTTCTCTCTAAGTTGATCTTCAGGGTAATGTTGGATTAAATAGATATTCATCTAATAATTAATTAATTATTAACTAATTGTTATTCCCCCTTTATTTTATTCACTTAATTTAAACTTAGGAGTGTTTTTAAAATTATTAGATTTAACTATTTTTAGGTCTTGTTATCTCATTACATACTATGAGGATACTTGTAATCCAATCTTATCCTCATCTAAGGTTTTTTTCCTTTTTTATGAGGATTCATTTTTTATTGTAATAATTAATTTGGGTTATTGCATCAATATAATTATGAGGTTGAGAAAATTCGTCTTTCTTTTTCTCTCAATTGTGATAGGTGATTTATTGTAGGTAATTTCCAAGAGTTGTGGGGTTCACCATCAACTCCAACACCTCCAACATGTGAAACAAACTCTCTTCCCTTTGTAGGTTCACATCTTCTTCATGCGATAGGAAGAGGGAGAGGGAGAGGAACAGGAAGATGAACATGAAGAGGAAGTCTTTGACAATATTTTTAGTGCTTGGACAATATAAAGAGGAGTTGAAAAGATGTACTTGAGACTTGAGATTTGATAATTGTGATAAGAACCCAAGATACTTCCTTTACTTGAATAGATTTTTTTATCTTTTACTAAAGAGCATCACTTGTTAGCATAAAACTACAAAATTTGAATTAGAAAATGAAGGTTGTCTAATAAACATTAGAAAAACTTGCTCTAAAATTACCAAATCTACTCCTTTCCAGCAACCCAAGAAACCTATTTTGACAATAGAAAATGCCTTAGAAAAACATAAATATAGATGAAAATATTCATTATGTTTACAATAAAAAAATATTATAAAAAGGTCCATTCTTAGATAATTTGTTCCCATTTTTTTCTTAAACCAATTTATAATTTTGCAAGCTTGATAAATTAAATAAACACTACAACAAATCCCTATGATTAGCTCCCTTTTTTGCTCTATTTTTTGCTTCCACCCACTGTTTTAATGTATTTTTCTCCATTTTTTTGAAAAATTTGGTGCTATTTATCAGGATGGCACTATTTTTGGCATTTTTTGTGCCGATCAGAACAAGTAGGCACTAAATTAGGTGCAAATTAGTGCCTAAATTAGAGCCCAAATTAGTGCCTAGATTAGCACCTAAATTAGCACATGATTTAGCACCTAATTCAGCACCTAATTTAGCACCTAATTTAGCACCTAGTTTAGCACCTAGTTTAGTGCCTAGTTTAGCACCTAGTTTAGCGCCTAATTTAGCGCCTAATATACTGCCTAATTTACTACCTAATTGTTCTAATCTAGCAAGGATTAAGGGTTAAGGGATTAGGGGTTAGGGTTTAAGAGATTAAGGGTAAAAATATAAGGGATTTTGGGCTTAGGGGTTAGGTAGTTTAATGGTTAATGGTTGAGGGATTATATGGTTGATATTATGTAATCTCTATATAAAATTTGATAAAAATTAATAAAATTATGAGTGGAATGGTGTACCAAAACTTTGTTGGTGTAACTTTTGAGCTTATGAATGAAATAGAACATCTTATTATTAGAGATTCTCCGTGACTATGTTATCATTTTGTATTTTCTTATGATTTCCATACTTATTTCTTCTTATATTTGAATGAATATCAGTTATTGAGTCTCAATAATGTGCTTATGTGAATGAATATGCTAATACAGTTAAGAATTTACTGTGGATGTTTTCAGTTACATGTTCAAAATTATGTTCAACATAAAAATGGAAACTATTTAAAAATAATAAAGTTAACAAAGTTGCTTATTTAAATAATTGTGAGTTATGTGCATTGATATTTTATTAACTTTTGTGTCTTCACGAACATATGTTGATAAAAAATGAATGGAAGAAGCATCCAAGTAATCCTATTTTTTTCTGCCAATAATTCATACCAAAGATTGAACAATTTAAGGATATTCCAATAGGTAATTTGTATCAACATAAATAATATTACTGAAGCATTTCAAAGTTTATACCATAAGAATCATCCTTTTTTAAACATGGATTGCAAATAATTCTAAAAATTTAGAAGTCTTGGTCATTAACATTATTGTCTACTACAATGTCATCCAGTGTATCATTGTTAATGTTCATATGTTCTTTCAAGTATTTAATATTATCATCGTCCTCATCTTGACCTACATCATCTTCATCATCATTGAAATTTGGTTGTAGTCCATCTATATTGTTACCATATGTATTTGGATCAACATTTTTTGTACCATCCATATTGTTATCTTCCATAACATCATCTAACTCTGTATTGTTGTCTTCTTCTGGCTAAGCATAACCATATTCAACATCATCATGGATGTCAATTTCTTTGATGTTCTCTAATCCCTCTCTCTCATTTTGTTGGCGATCATTGTTTTGCTCAGTATCCACTAATGCATCATCAAATACATGCCTTAATCTTGGATCATAATGTATGACAAATATCCATTTCGGGTCCAAAATATCTTCATAGAAAAACACATGCACATGAACGACATACATATATTAGACGTATGTTATAATAATTTTATTGATTAATAAACACATGTATACATTCACAATAAACTATAAATTAATAGATTAATTATCCCTACCGTTTCTTGTTTGAGTTAAAGAAATGCCTACTCACAATGAATTGGTAGAAAATAAGGCTCCTTATCCTTCGGTAGGAACCATGAGGAATCTATAGAAGAAAATACACTATGGGTATCATGTCTTCATGTCCTCTCAAATGCTTCATACCATCTACACTTAAAAATACAACATTTAAAAGAGCGGTAATCCAACTCAATAATTTCTTGTATTTCCCAACATATTGTAGATTCCCTTCAATTATATTATTATCTTTTGAGCTTGATCGACTGGATTGCTTGAAGTCAACCATGATGCCACAATCGAAGGATCGTCTCTTTACATCTACATTTTCTACATGATAATGTCGATCATATGCCCACATTGTTCGATATTTCTTCACCTGTGAAAGACCATTTATTTTAGTGAAAACAAATATAATGACGAATATTAAAATAGTTGATAGTTTCAAAACTATAGGGAAATAACATTTTGTAAAATTCCAACTATACCTTTCTTTCACATCCTCTAGACATTTTGATTTCATCTTCTATTGTGTTTGAATCTATACCTACATCTTCTATTTGATTTTGAATTTTTTCAGTAACCCATTCTAGTGTGCAATTGTTTCCCCATTCCCCAAGAAGATCAATGGGAAGTGGAGTATTCCTTGGGTTTGATCTCTTAAACTGTCTCCTTGCTTCTAACACTTCTCTCTTTTTATCATATAGATCAATCCATTTTTTCACAAAGTTCGTGTGGTACAGAATGAACTTGTCGAGTATAGCACTTTCGTCTACACCTATTACATGTCAACATGTTTATTTCAAACTCCAAATTTCATGTTGTTAATTTGACAAATAAATTACAGAGTAAATTAATGATTGCAAGAAAAACAACCACATTGATCATGAATTTACTTACTAATTTCTACTTGAACACCATTAGATTGTGGTTTTTCTCCATCAATAATATTTGATGCTAATTCTTCATCCCAAAAGCATGGCCCATCTTCAAAATCCTTACCAAGGAATTCACATAGGAAGAAAAATGTTTCATTCAATACATACCCTTCAACCATGTAACCCTCTGGATGTTCCTTTTGTCAGGCATATCTTTTAGAGTTTTCATATACGTCTCAAATAAAAACATCCACCTCATTGACACGACACCCGCCAAGTCAATTTCATCGACTAGGATTATAAGTAAATGGACTTGTAGGTCCATGAAACTTGTAGGGAGCTCCTTCTCAAATACACATACAATTTCTGCACTTTCCTTCTTCCATTTTGGTAAGTTTCACATTCACGGATCTCCTTGCAGGTCACCCACCTAATATAAGAATACTAAATTAGTATGAACCTTTAGTCAAAAATTAAAATGCAATATAATATCTCTATGTCTCTCACACATGAACATTTCATATAACCACATACCTTGTAAATGCTAACAATCGACTTATGGCATTCCTTAAGTCAATTGTAAGACAGGAATCCCCCCTAATTGTCAATGGCATGATATGCTATCAAACACATTTATGAAAAGGTCATTAGTAATTTTTTCTCACACAACAAAATATCAAAATATATTTAGTACTTAATCAATGTTACTAGTAAATGTTAGATGATGATATATAATACCTTCATAAAATTATGAAAAGCATATGTTTTAAATCATGTGATATTTCCATCAACTGTAAAAGCTTTAGCCAATGATGACCCATAGCCAGTAGGTGTCCTTATTGAACGGATGACATTTTCTAGTTGGTCTAGCTCTTTTTTTTTTCAAAATCCATGGAGCTTCTGCATATGTTTCATTTTCCCTGTTGGCCACAAATGTTTTCTATCAATTTTGGTACGCAAAAGAGCAATATCTCTCCTCGAAGACAAGGTGTCCTCTTTGCCTGATATATGTCAAAATATAGAATTTGGGACATTTTTGAAGATATGCATAGGATCTAATAAGTGAGATATTAATATATCCTTTTAGTAAGGGAGCTCATAAAGTATGGATTTCCTTTTCATTCATTTTAGCATATTAACTACAACTTGTTTCAGTTCTTCAATTGAATCACCCCGATCAAAAAAATTCTCCCAAGCTTTCAATTCAGCATCTTCATACTTCTTAATCCAATCACCTAGAGCCATAATCATGGGAGGGCCTCTATTATCAACTTTTCCATCAAATTGATTCTTCAGGCGATTTCTAAACTTATGATCTAGTGGTAGAAAACCCATGTTGTTTGTGTAAATAAATTTATGTAGATCTTTAGAATACCACCCTTGAAATTGTTCTGCACATCTTGGACATGGAAATATCCCCTTTGTTTGAATCCCTACAATTCAATAAGTAATGTTAATAACATCAAAAAAATAGTATAAAACTAAGTATGAAAGTTGGGATAAAAATAAATTATGAGTGTAAATACGTAATATTTATCTTACCAGAACAAACACCAAGTCTTTGGAAATCATGAATAGTCCAACATAGCACACCATACAACATGAAGGACCTATTTGATGGAGGACATGATATTTCATACATTCTTATGCCTTTCCATAGCAGTTGCATCTCATCAATAAAAGGCGCCAGATAAACATTCATGTTTTTAACTTGATGTTTTCCTGGAACAATGAGAGTTAGCATAAGGTGCTCCTTTCTAACACTCATCCATGGGGGAATATTGTATACTATCAATCCGACTGGCCAAACACTATAATTTGAGCTCAGGAAAGAGAATGGCCACACTCCATTAATTGCAAGACCAAACCTGATACTATGGGGTTCATCTTTCAATTTTCTTGGCCATTTTTCCTCTATGTGTTTCATTATTTTGGAGTCAGCCAGAATTCACATGAATCCATCTTTACTCATTTTCTTTGCATGCTAGTCCATCAATTGTGCAAGTGACTTACAATGAAACATTCGTTGAAGTCTAGGTACAATTGGCATGTGACGTAAAACCTTCTTTGGAACTGTACGACCTTGTACATCTATACGATATCTCTTCTCTTTGCATACAAGGAATTCTACCTTGTTCTAATATTCATCTTTGTATAAGATGCAATCATTTTTACATGAATGAATTTTCTTATATTCAATCCCCAACTGAACCAACAACAGACACGCCTCTTTGCAAGTTGATGGCAACACATTCTCTTCAGGGAATATTTTAGTTTTTAGTGCCCTGTAAGATTGTTAGAGATTAAATAAATTGAATGTTTGACTTATGATGAACATGTTTTATATTTCAATCTATACTAGGACTATTTATATACAATATATGGTTTAAAATCCCCTTAAATAAATATAAATGAAGTTGATGAATGTTTATGAATTATGTACACCAATTGACAATGCAAAGTAAGAAATAGATTTCAACTCACTTCAGTAGGGTAGTGAATCCTTTGTCTGACCAACCAAATAGTGACTTGATTTATAATAATATTAATGTGCATGCCAATTTTGACGTTCTGCTTGCACTCGATTTGAATACGGGTGTCTTTGTTGCTTTCTTGATGGAGTATTTCAAGTTGTTATCATCAACATTATTTTGGTGGTAATTACCCTTGCAATCATCATCACTGCCAACCATATGATCATTATTGTCATCATTGTTTCCATCCCCAAAGAAACCTGTAAGCATTTCATTCAATCCTTCTTCATGCACTGCATTTTCACTATCATGATCATCATCATTAAGGCTAGGTGTCATGTCATCAGTGTATGTGGATCTCATCAGCTCTTCAAATTTCTCAACTAGTAGTATTCTCTTCAATCTTGCTCTTTTCACCCTCGTATTTTTTAAAGGATGGTTTGGATCATCCCGTCCAAATCTTAATAACCCAATTGGATCTTGGGTATTAGTATGTGTTCATCAACATCTTCTACCTATCAACAAATGCAAGCATTATTTAATGTTTGGAAACAATTGAATAAATCATAAATTATGTATCAATTTCAAAGAAATATAATCAAATATGGCTTAAAAAATATAAATATAAATTATATGAACATATATACATCAATTGAATAATGGAACATTATTTTATAGACTACCTTTTTTATACAATAATTTAAATTAAACATAATTTTGACAACATAGTTTGTAAAACATTAGTCCACACTCATTTATTATTATTATTTTTTATGCCCTTAAGAACATCCTTAGGGAGACCTTGTTCTTCCCTTTTATTTCGTGCAAGAGTGCATTTTAAGAAGGGGTAATCAATCAATAACTCATCCCCAATGGTAAGGTCCATAATAGCCTCAACCATTATCAATATATCAACCTCTCTTTCCATATCTCCATCTTTATCATTTATAACCTCAACAAATTGACAATTTGGTCTTACAGTAGGGTCCCTTCCCTTACTACTATTTATAAATCTTGCAATATTTTTGTGTGTGTATGCACATCCATCTATATACATAAGATGGCCTATATTCATTTCTTTTCCACTTTCCAATTGGAGATGATGTGTATATATATTTGAATTTAGACCATATGCTGACATGTTAGGCTTATATTTTGCTAGCCTTCTCCATTCATCACTGTAAGATGATGTACCATAATATGGCATTAATCTCCTAGTGGTTTGTTTTGAATTGTTTCTATGCTTAGATCCCACATGTACATTTTGGACAATAAAGAGGCCTATATTCGCTCCATGAATATTGGAGGGTCGTATCATGTAGTTGTATCCCAAAAATTGAAACACCTCATACACTATAGGTAGTTGTTGATCACTAGGTCAAGCACAATATAGTCGACAATCAAATGTCTCTTTCTAAATTGATCTCAAACTCAGGGGAAAATCATCATCTCCATCACATTCATTCTCATAGGGTATGTAGTCCACCTTCCCCTTGTCTTTAAGCAAATTATGCATCTTTAAACCAGTTCTTGTTTTGTTACTTGTTTTCATCAATTCCTCATATTTTGAGCTAGTATATTGGCACATATTTTTGTTAGATGTATGATCTGATAAATGATCATTTCCCTCTAGGCTGGAAGTCAATGATCTAGGAAACTTTAAACCAAGAACTTTATCCTACAAGTATCCATTAAGAAAAAAATTAGTTATTAAATAATATAAAACAATGTTTAAACGAAGTATACATGTTATTTATATCAAATTGGAAAATTCCTTACCACAATTCCTATTGGATTTGAATCGATTGTAGGAGGAATACTACCGACTGGAAGCTCATCATATATGTAATTTCTTTGTACAATCGCTCATTTGAATCATTTTTTTTCATGACATATAGAACAACCACAAACAACAATTTTCTCAAAGTATTCATCCCATGTACTATAGTCCTGACTAACCTCTTGTTCAGTGAAATCATTTATTGTGTCTGTAGGATCCATTGTCATATCCTCTTCCACCCACTATCCTCTATGTGATTTAACAGTTTTAGGTCCACGTCCACATACATATCTTGTTATTTTGCTAGTTGAACACCCAGGCTCTGTATTTTCTCCAATCTCCATCTAAAATAATCAACAACATGCATTAATTTATGTCAAGATTGGATAATACATTATAAATTTCAATAATACTATGAAAAAAGATGGACGCATCACAAAATTCCATTAGATCATTTTTTCCTAAGTTAAGTCAAAATTTGAGTACCTGATGTCCTGCTTCATCTGTTGTGTCCTCATTTGATATGACATGATCTATTTCCATGGCCTTGTTTGACCCCTATAATACACAACATATAGTAAATAATGTTTAGTACACCAATTATATCATTTCAACTAATATGCTATCCAACACAAAACCTCACTTTAGTCATATATTTGACATATTGATATCATGTTTTTTCCATCCTAATTTTCAAACTTTTCCCTTGATCATAGAATCACATTTAATCACTATTCCTGTGCATTTTCAACCAGTAAGTTTGACCTTAGAGGCCTCATGGACAAAAAAATGACTTTATCTCCTCTATGTTGTAGTATTTGTGAATTCATAAACACCTTCCTCCTTTGGTTGAGGTTGCTTTCTCTTCTTACCTCTATTGTATTTGCAGATTCCGTTGTCATATCTATTTCCACCCACTTTCCTCTCTGCGATTTAGTATTTCTACATCATCCATGTCCTCTCTCCATGGCCTCCTCTAGATCCTATAATACACAACAATGACAATAGTCACATAACAGTTGTGCACCAAGAGAATATTGTTGAAATTATCTTGTTAATACGCTCTCTTTTCATTAAGACGCACTATGAAAAAAAAAAAGGACATTGCAACATTTTTCTCTTCACAAAAAGTTTACACAGAATCTTGACAACTAGAGCTCAAATCTTATGATTACAAGATGACTACAAATTCACATCAAAAAGATATTTATTTCCAAGCTGACTACAAATAAAACCTATTACTAATAATTTTAGTTGAACATCCCTTCCATGGTCCCTTGTTATCCTATATGAAAGAAAACATATTACTAATAATTTTAGTTGGTTCTCTACCTTACACTTTTTCCACAAATTCATTAAAACTGTAGATATTTTCTCTTTGAAAGCTAGATATTGGATTCCTTATTCTTGATTGAAACCTACTTTAGGATGGAATGATGAGATCTAATCAAGGACGGAATGATGAGATCCAACAAAGTGTAAAAACATGTCAAAATATGTAATATATGCATGGATAAAGGAAATAGACAAATATATATGATAATGCATGATGAATGATCTATCAATAATACATTAAATAAGGGTGGAATAGTGGGATCAAAGATATTACACAAAAAAATCCCAAACCCTAATCAAGATAATAGCAATGAAACATAGATAAGGGATTCATCCAAGCCCTAATAAAGTATAAAATGAATCATATCTACTTAAAAATGCTAGATTTATAACCTTAATGTAGAAGGATAAACTCTAAGGATGAAACCTGAGTGTGTTTAAGAATGTATGGTTCATGAATTTATGTAAGGAAAAATAACATGCCTCACATAAATATCCCAAGTAAATTAATTAAATCAAAATGAATAAATAATATAACCTACCTAGGATAAAGAGTTGAGAGTAATAACACCACTAAAATAAATGCTCAAAATCAAATAATAAAAATAATCATATTTAGCTCTAGATTCAATGAAGATATGACTATGCTAGACATTGCTAAGTGATTTATCAGTGCAACAATAACTAGGACTATAAAAAACTATCTCAAAACTATAAAATCCATGATGCTTCATTCCAATACACTTCCATGGATATGGAATTGATCTCAGTGCATAAAAATATGAACCTACACGTAGAACTAAACCTTAACTATAGATCTAATCTTCATTGAATTGGATGTCTATAATGTATTATCTTGATGTCTACAACCTATGTCTAAGAGGGGTCATGTCGATAGACATTATTGAGGATTTTGTTAGGCTAGAGTATTTCTCCTTTAGTTAAACTCATATTACTAATTCAATGATACAAATAAATGATTGAAGACAATAGGGAAGCATGCAATACACATAGATTATTGATGCAATGTCAATGTCACATGATAATGATTTAGTTCTCATAGATGATTTTTCATAATTCCCCAATAAGCCCTATATCTAAGATGATAGTAATGAATTAGGTTTTTTCCTTTTATATAAATCTGTAACATGCAATTTGAAATATTTCACACTTTAGATGACTCATCTAATTGTATAGGGTGAACATGGGCCCATTTAAATTTAAATTTAAAAGTTTAGGGGTCATTTCTGAGTTCACAAATCTAACCTCTATTAGTTTTTCATCCACAAAATTGACATGGGATAAGGAATAGATAAAATAGGGAACCATGATTACTCCCTTGGAACATATGAAGATAAAGTCAATGTAGGATCAATTTATTTATCAACTTCCAAGCAATAAACATCATTTTGCACTACTAGGTGCTAAATTAGGCACACTTTGTGCTTCCTTTGGCACCCCAAAGAGATTACATTTAGGGTTGAAAGTTGGCACTAAAGTCAGCATTAACTACGTTGAATATAGTGCTAACTAATGAATCAAAAACAAAAAATAAAACTTCCCGCATGAAGGAAGAGATGAGAGGAGGGCACCCTCTAAGGGATTAGCTATGAGCAAATAGATGAGAAATTCGATTTAGTTTGAGACACCATAGGTAAGGTTACAATTTTTTTTTTCATTCCCACAAATATTTTTGTTTGGATTAAATGGAGAGGATTGTGAAGAAAGGGTTGTGAATATTGTTTTGTTTATAGGAAAATCGTTCAATTCTCGTATGATTGCAAAGGAGGAGGGTAAAATTGTAGAAATTTCATTATTTCCTTTGCATCCGAGAGTAGTGAATGCACTTTTCAAACCCCAATGCCCCAGTTCTGTTATCATTCTCATCCCAAGATTTCATATTCTGGTTCGATTTCTTGAACCTTTCTTCCATACCTTTCTCTAAAGACAACTTTCTCGCTTCTTTATGAAAAAAGTAGTCAAGTGCTTTCAAGACAAGTCGTTAAACTGCATCCGCCCCACTACAGCCAAGTCCCATGGGAACAGAGGTTGGTCAAGACAATACAAGGAGATAGGGTTTTTGAGATGAGGGTGAGCAAACTAAAATTAGGCCTGAAACTATAGACTCCCTCCCAAGGCAGCAATTGATTCATAGGCATTTAAATCTAGAAAGAGAGTCATTCAAGGTAAAGCTTGCTCATTAATCGCTTGTTTCTTTTAAATCTCCCATTTTCTTTAATTTCTCTGATTGGTGGCTTGCTTTCATACCACAAAACAAAACTTTCATACCAAAAACTAGATGAAAACTTTCATACCTAGTAGTGTGTACTTCGTTTGCGTCCACAGACTGGATGAAAATAATTTTCCCTAGGTCACCTCAAAATGTCAAGAAATAGAAGGAAGGGAGCAAAGGGAGTAGACTCTAGCCACAATGAGGTAATTCATTGTCAATTTATAGATTTGTAAATGTTTTTATTGTTTCTTTGATTTTTAGTTTTTAATTTTTTATTTCTAATTTTAAAAGAAGAAATTTATTTTATATATATATAGGGACATGAAACTGGCAAAGATAAAGAGGCATTGGCTTCCATATTGGGGGTAGAGGCAGTGAAAAATTGGATGTTGTGGACTTGACAATGCTTTCTAGATACATAGAAAAATGATCTAGTAAATCCCCTAAAACATTGTAACCAAATCAACTATGTCAAAGGGAATCAATTGATTCCCCAGCCAAACCTGGATTGAGCAAAAGATCTAGGAGGAAATCAATAACAATAAACTTTAAGAATGTGGAATAGGGAGCAAAGATTTCCAATGTCCCACCACTCCTAGGACATGGACTTCTTCCACCACGCCATGTTTTGTATCTTTCATTGGTAGCTATGATACCAAGATAGAATACGATGTGGTTTCAGGGGAAGTCTGAATGACATATGCTGGAAAAATGTTTGTGAATAGGTTGAAGGAATCATGCCTTCAACGGTTCAAAGACCGTCTACATTTTTCATTCTCAAAGATACCCATGCACTTGCAAAAAATAGTTATCCATGACATGGAGACTAAATTTGGTATAGGTTGGTCTGTAAAGAAGATAAAGCTATGAATGTCTCAAAACTACAAGAGATTTTGGTGCAACCAAACAAAGAAGATAAAAAAACTCCCCAAAGAAGATAAAAAAACTCCCTCCCAAGCTAAGGCTCAAAAAAAGGCCAATTGATGTAAGTGTGAAAGTATGGAAAGAGCTTGTAAAAGCATATGAGAATTCTGATGCACGGAGGAAGTCTGGTGAGGAGTGTACGCAGGTATTTGAATTTTCTCATAAGATTATATCAAATTTATTAAACGATTTTTTAATTTTATTTATGCATAGTTAAATTGAATTAGTATATTTTTTAGGACAAGGCCTCCAAGGCTAGGCTTGAAAAACTTTGTGCCACACATCACAGTGGTCATAAAGGTTTACAGGCCTTGATCTGTACATTTGTAAGTATATTTATTATGTTAAATGA
Source organism: Sequoia sempervirens (assembly GCA_007258455.2). Classification (NCBI taxonomy): domain Eukaryota; kingdom Viridiplantae; phylum Streptophyta; class Pinopsida; order Cupressales; family Cupressaceae; genus Sequoia; species Sequoia sempervirens. The sequence continues at coordinate 658,900,042 of VDFB02193867.1, forward strand.
TATTTTTTTTATTTCCTAGGAAAAAGTAAATGATTGCATATTAATTAGTTTGACTAGTCCATGTGCCATGTTTTGACAAGAGGAGAAATATGGCCGACGTCCAAAGCAATTTGAAAAGGAAATGTTACAAAGAAAAAAGTGGACCAATTTTGTAATCTGGATGGAGAACGAGGTATCAATAGTTGACTTTCAATAACTTAGTTGGATATTGTTGTGTTAATATGTCAATTTGCATTTCTTGTGTTGAGTTTTTTATTGATGCGTAGGATGAGTTCTAAAGTGCTTCTCTATTGGCCCTAGATCCCACTCAATTATCCAAAAGAGTGTTGGTAGATCATAAAACAATTTAAACAAAAATGAGAAAGTCATCATTCATGTACATGAAGACATAATAATTGTAATTCAAAATTTTATTATCTGATAGTTCTCTATAAAAAACATGACAACATATTTGAAAACAACAACAAAGATATGCAACAACTTCATAGAATAGGAGACTAAAGTCTCTCTATCTCACACATTACATAGTTATACAAGTTTTGATTAAGGAGATTAGTAACTGTTATGGCTGGAAAAGTAGTCTTTCTATTGTTTATGATTTTGTATTCCACCATGATCCATAAAACCCTTAAATTTGAAATTTTCAAGATTTCACAATTCAAGTTATACCTTTCTACTTGCTTAAACAAATGAGGCACTTTAAGAGGTATGAATTTTATGAGTAGAATCACAAAAATATTCTTACAAAATGGAAATGAAAACACTCAACCACAACACCAACATTTTATCTTGAAAACATTGTGAGAGGGAAACTAGCTTTTGGTAGTGGCAAACGACCTACTACTCAACGGAGTTGATTTGGAAGTAGTACAACAATTTCTTGCAACAGTAGTTATCCTCTAATATGTTTCCTATCTCTAATGAATTATGAGCAGCTGAAACTTATTTCCAATCCCTCTCACTACAATACTCAAACATGTCTCAGGACATATTTCCAACCCCTATTTAGTATTTATAGTTTTTTGATGATGGTGAGATGTTTTCTCAGGCCCAAGGAGACATCTCTTCAATTCTAGCAGTTAAAAGTTGTATGTTTATTTCAAATCTTGTGGATTGCTACAGCAATGACAAATTTTCCCCTTCTTATAGAGAGGCAAATGTGTTCTCATTGTGGTCTGGAAACATTTACTACTGTTTGGATGTGTTTGTTGTAGTATATGATGAATTCACCACTGTATGAAAAATTCATTACTTGTACAAATTGGTGATTTGATGCAGGAGCATTGGGAGTGCATCCAAAAACATGACCATCCTACTTTTGGTGTTTGTTATGATCTTGCTTTCTGTGTTTGCGGGGTTAGTTTTTTCCCTTTTGCTATTAAATCTCTCTATTTCCTACCTAGTGTTGGACACAATTCATGAATATATTCCTAAAATGGACTAGTGGGGTCTAGTCCTTTTGGGTGTTGTTTTAATCCTCTTGGTGATGCTCCAATCTTGTTGGGACCTTCCAATGGTTGGATATTTTTTAGGTGTGGAATAAACAAAGGTTTCATTCTTATAATCTAGGTGTTTCCTTTGTTGGGATCCACACTTTTTTTAATTCCTTTAATAGGCACTTCAAGTCAACTTGTTGTTGGGCCCACATAAATAGTGTTCCCCTTATGCTAGCACCATTACCTTGTAGTAGTTTTTTCTGCTGGGACTTGCCTAAAATTCATGAGGCATTAATCCTTGTGCTATTTGTTTAATTTTTTGGTTCCCATGGTGGTTGATTCAACAAATATAGACAAAATCATGGCCAATTAATCCTACTAAGGTGTTTTAGTAACATTATGACTAGCTAGGAGTCTATGTGGGATAGTGGGTCTCTGTTGGCTTAACAAAAATAGTCACTAGTTGTGGGCCAGTGTCCTCATAAAACACAAGACACAAAAGAGACGAGAAGATATAAGTAATGAAAAGCTAGAATAGTAATGTGAAAATTGTGGAAAGGAGAGTAGAAAGTGAAGATCCAATGGCCGCCCTATAGTAGGCAGCCACCAAGGATGTCTTTTCAATCTTGGTGATGTCTATGTAAGCTACCTTTACAGTAATATCAGGAAAATATGGCTATTGTGACCCGTTCATTGGTTGCATGCCCATACATATGAAGTTATAATTGAGATTATGAGACACAATTATGGGTGTTGTATGCTCAATGTTGACTAACAAAAATTGTGATTGTTGTTATTGCTTCCATAATATGTATTTGAACTGGGTATAAATCCTTGTATGTCTAAATTGATTGTGTGGTTGTGGTGGTGATGTGTGAAGTTGTTGGGATTAGCTACCCTTTATTGGGTACTTGATCCTTGACTTCTTAGGATGCTTTTGGTCCCACAAAAACTTAATGAGATACTATGTGGGGGAATATTTTTTCCTCTTTCTTTGGAATACCATTTGGTTTGGTTGATATTTTGATCTTTGAGTCCTATTTTCTATTATTCTTGGACTATATTCTTGGCTCCTGTTGTTTTCTTTTCCAAAACTACATCCCTTATGAGTATGGCTCTTCCTTCCACACCTAAATCTTCTAGGGAGGGTAGAACATGCTCTTCTTTATTCAATATAGAGGGCTCATAAAGTTGCAAGTATTCACAATTTACTACCAAGTGCATCTTCATGAAGGGGAGTAGATCAAGTTTGAAAGAATTTTCAGCTAGGCCTCCAAAATAGTGATATGTCCACACCTTAGTGGCTTAATTTTCTTTTCTTGTCCCTATAGTCTTTCTTTACACAAGGAAAACCAAACTTTGTCTCTTACCTTTAGTTTTTGTGCTCATTTCTATGCTAATCATGTCATTGTCTATACAAAATTTGAGTTCTTTCCAATTGTTGTTTTACCTTGAGCTGGATTTGCCTAATTCTCTAAATAAATTTTTAAAATTTAGAAACCTCCATATCTTTTTCTAATTGTTGTTTTTTTTCTGATCAAAAGTTACATCAAGTGGACTTGATGGAAAATTACCCAAGTATGTCTGAAAAGATTACTAATTTATTGAAGAATGAATTTCCCTATTATAAGAGTGATAGAAGTAAGGAAATGACTCGTCCCAAGTCTTAGGAAACTTATTGGTGTATCCTTTTATGAGTTGCATCAAGGTCTAGTTGTCCACATTTTTTTAGCCATCTATTTATGGGTGAAAATCAATATGCTTATTGAACTTTGTATCCATTTGACTTTATAAAATAAAGTGGATCAAATTTCCAGCAAACTATCTCTATTTGAAACAAAGGACCTTGAAAGCTAAAAATGAACCCATACATTATAAAAGAACATTTCAGCAACTTCTTTACCTGTAATATTCTTTTAGCAAGGGGTTAGTGTACACAATTTATTAAATCTATCAACTAACACAAGTAAACAATCATTTCCATGTTTACTCATAGGGAGCCCTCCTATGAATTCCATAGAGAGACTTTCCCATGTACTTTTTGGGATTGGTAGAGGAAAATGCATTCTTTCCTTTCTTGTCTTATATTCACTAGTGCAACACAATTTAAAACTTTTAACAAACCTTGCTATTTCTTGCTACATTTTGGGCCAAAAGATAAAACACATACCTTTTCAAATAAGCCACAATTTTATCAACATTATTGTGACCTGACATTTTTGAGGTATGTAAACTAGAGTCTCTTTACATTTTGTCTGCAGATTCTAAAAAAAAAAAAAAAATCAAAATTTTTGGAATCAGATTGCACTTCTTTTTTCATCTCCCACAAAAATTGGGTTTTTTCAGAAAACAACATTTTAAAAAAGTGACACACACCGTATAATGCATAAATTTTTTTCCATGAAGGGTAAAATTCTAATTCTTTTGAATTTAGATTTTTAACTCTGGTATTAAGTGTTTCCACTTGGTTAGATAGTTTTTTATTGAATATTTTTTCTTTAATCAAGTTTCAAAGTCAAACCAATTACAATTCAGACATAGCGCGACTGCATAACACGTAATTTTTTTTGTATATATCAAAATTCAATTTTATTTTTTTTGTTGGATCAAGGACTACAATATCTAGTGCACTCATATTTTTCAATTTTTTTTTTTATGATCTGCTATTTTTCCACATGTGCAAAACAAAGACCTTCATTTTTGGTGAAAACCCTATGTTTAATAAAACTAAAAAAACAAATACATAATAGAACCAGAACATATTAAAATTATATTTATTGGATAGATCATTCTGAGGACTACCTGATTCCAATTGGTTTTGTGAAGACTCCTCCATTTTCATCCTCAATAGGAGCTCTGAAGCATAAAAAAAATAGATTTGTTTTGTCTCTCAGGAGGGGGATGAGGAGTAAGGAGGGTTCGAATGAACCCCTAGGGGTTCGAGTGAACCCCCCTTTCATAAGGGGTTTTCTTTGATTTTTGGGCGAGAATGCATCAAACCCTGGTTCGAGCAAACCCCTTATGGGTTTGCTCCAACCCTGGTTCAAGCAAACCCCTTATGGGTTTGCTCGAACCAGTAGGTTCGTATGAACCCCTAAAATCATTTTTTTTTGCCTGGGGTATTTTTTTGTGAGTTTTCCTTCCTAACTTGAATTGTAAACCACTATTGTGGCTTCACCCTAGGACTCATTTGCCACCTTGGGTGAATCAGTCCCAAATCAAGGTTTCTGCCCAAAATCTGGTTTCTGCCAAATGGGTACTAGAATCTGCATTTAACTCTGATAGGAACTTCCAATGGGACTCATTCGCCATCCATGGTGAATCAGCCTTTTTCTATTTTCTGCAAATTCAAGTTTTAGACCTGTACTTTGTCACCTACACAACCCTTCTAGATGGAAACCCGGATCTGAATCTCCAAAAATACTTGTAAAATAGCTTAAAATTTGTTGTCTAATGGGGGGTTTACCTTGGTCAAACCCCTAGTTTGGTAATTAAACCTTGAATGGACAAAAATCTGCATAAAACCCTAGCCTTAAGTGTGTCTAAGACTAAGAAAATCTAAAGTAATACAAAACCCTATTCTAATGTGCTAGAATAAGATGAGAAAATACGATTTGGATGATGCAAGACTTCAATCCTAGAAACCCTAGAACATCTCAAATGAATATAAATGACATGCAAATGTAATGCAAACCTTAAATCTGAAGATAGAGAAAAAATGGAAAATGGAATCACTTTGAAAACAAGTCTTTAGGTGTGATTTGATGGCTAGTTGCATCTCCTCAACCTAGATTTCTCCATGATTCTCCATAGACATCCATGATCAACTCTTTGCAATGTTGGATCTTGAATGAGAAGTGAGCTTGAAGACTTGCAAAAACCCTATCTTGTTGTCCAAAAGCTTCAACTTTGTTGTAGAAAATGCTAATGAAACTTCTTGTGGAAGATTCTCAACACTTGAATTTTGAAATTGCTTTGTAAAAATGGCTAAGAGATGTGAAATATTACCTAAAATGTGTATTTTAGGCATCAATACCTAATTTTCCCATTATTTAGACCTAAGAGGCTGACATCCACTGAAAATTTGAATTAAGTCAATGAAATTCCCACTCAAAATTGAATTTTTCCCCAACAAGGACTCATTCGCCACCCTTAGCGAATGGGTCCCATCAAAGGGGACTCATTTTCCCAAGGTGACAAATGGGTCCCACTAGTGGTTTTTGGAGATGGGTTTTCGAGATATGAATGAATTAAGTGTTATTTGTCAGGATTTATATGATTTTTAAGTGAAATGGACCTTTAGATAAAAAATAATAGGTCTTAGGGGCCTATAAATGTTTTTTTGAAGGATGATTAATGCAAGGGTACTCAAAAGTAGGTCCAAATTAAGCATGAAATTGTCTCTTTTTCAAGAGTGTCCTATTTTCTACACCACATTTAGCCCCCACTTTAGCACCCATATGACTCTACGTGCATATGCAAGATAAAGGACTCTAAACGGTACACTTTATTGCATAAAAGGATACTCACTCAAAATATGGGAGAATGAAGCCCCCAATGTAGTTATCTATAAAACCATAACAAATTAGGAATTGCATCCTACAACACAAATTTGTTAATTGTCCAAAAATCCTTTTGCCTAACTCCTAGAGATTAAATTCGAGGGTAGATATATGCCCCCCCTTGATTCACCAAGAAACAAGACATGAGATCCAACTTGGAAATCCCCTATTCCAATTCATACTTTTCTAAGTAAGGTTGCGTCATGCAAAGGAAAAAGGAGAAAAGGAGGGGTTTCCCCCAAAAAGGAACACACCAAACACAAGGAATCTATGGATTTGGGTTCAGTATGTTCATTGCTACAATATTTTTATGAAAGAGCTCAAAACTGTCATCATTCCCCAAATACATAGAACTAGAAGAATGACACAAAGAGAGTGAAAACAAAAGAAAAATAAAATTCATTTTGGGTCAACATGGAAGAGACATTGCGGTGTCAATGCCTTGTGTCATCCCTGAAAGGAGAAACAAAAAAAAAGAGAAAAAGAAAAGATAAAGGACCTTTTGGGTCAACATGGAAGAGACATAGGGTGTCTCTACGCTTTGCGTCATCCCCAAAAGGAGAACACAAAACAAGGGTGAAAAAGAAAAGATAAAGTATGACATATAGAAGAATAGAGGTACAAATAGAGGAAGTGCACAAAGAGAAGCAAAATATCAAACACACATCACGGGGGAACACAATACGAACACCAAAGAAAGTAAAAACAACCAAAATGAACCAAATATTTTTGGGGGCTATGTACTCTCTTGCTCAATTAGGGTTTTTCACCTAAAAGGAGAGAGATAGGCCAAAAACCTAGGCGGTTCACTCAAATTAATGTATGTATGATGTAAATATGCCTAAATGCAATGTCCTAAATGTAGAAAAATGAACCAAAGAAGGTTGTGTGTTTGATTCATGTCAGGTTCACCAAAATAAACCAAATATTTTTGGGGGGCTATGTACTCTCTTGCTCAATTAGGGTTTTTCACATAAAAGGAGAGAGATAGGCCAAAACCTAGGTGGTTCACTCAAATTAATGTATGTATGATGGAATTATGCCTAAATTCAATGTCCTAAATGCAGAAAATTGATAAAATTGATTGATTATTTATGCAAAACTTAAGAAATATGAAGTGTTTGAAAACACAGTGTGATATGAAGAAATGAACTATAAACATGCATAAATGAAAACAGAATTGAATGAGACTGAACAAAGTGCACCTGGAGATGGATTGATGATGCTGGAAGGTTCTAGAAACTGACAGAAATTACTTTTGATGACCAGTGGGACTCATTCGCCACTGATGGTGAATCAGTCCTTCTTGTGGTAAACTGTGTTGAAACTAGTTTGACTGTCGAGAACTAAAATATGTACAAATCAACTTTTCCAGCCTGGTAGTGGGACTCATTTGCCACTGATTGTGAATCAATTCTCCTCCAAAAATCTACAAATTTAGGGGTCAACTATGTGGGTCTAGATCTACACTTGTCTTATTGTCGAGTTAACGGAACCAAATCTATAGAAAACAGGAAAAATGTTGTCTCCAAGCTTGAATTAGGGTTTGGTTGACTTGAATAGATTTGATGACTTATTGACCACTTTTCAACACCTATTTATTTGATAAATTTTCCTACAAGACCTGCAAACACACATGCAAAGAGGGAAAATTGGTTAAGGGTTAAAGTATAGGGATTTGCCTTGGTCAAATCCCACTTTGGTAATCAAACACTTAATTTAAAGAAATGAAATTAAATAAGAAAGGAATGATGAAAAATAACATGCAAGTTTCCTAAACTCACCAAACCCTTGTTATTGAAGTCTAAAGATATGTCAATGGTTGCTCCAAGATGTTTGATAATTGCTTGATTGATCGATGCTATGATGCTTGAATGCTTAGAGAAATAGAATGCATGAATACTTGAATGAATGGGTGAATGGGAGTTAAAATGGATGCAAAAACACTTATTTATACACACCTATGCCCTAATTTCCCGAAAATACATCACAGGCCAACATAAGGTCTTAATGAATAAAAACCCGAAGGAAAATTGAAATTATTTTGAATTTTGTGCCAGGAGGGACTCATTCGCCACCCATAGTGAATGGGTCCCACTCAAGGCTTGCAAGTGGGTGTTAGGAATTAAGCTGTATTTAATGTTGTTTGTCAGGTTTATATTCAAAAATACACTTAATTATGACTTGTAAGTACATAAAGAGGCCAAATAAAGCATAAGAAAGGTGTAATTAGTGATGACAAGCCTAGAAAAGCATCAAAGTATGTTACAAGACTTTACAACACTTTGAAATATGACTTGGTAAGGGATAAAAAGGGAATATTTAGATGGATTATAATAAGAAGAGTCTAGAAAAGTGTAGAAATGTGTTACAACACTTCACAACACCTTTACACTTGACATCAAAATTTGAATATTCAAGACCAAATGTGAATGCATAAGCCACATTGCAACATTAAATCTAAGAAAAATAAGCCAAGCATCATAGGAAAAAGACCTAAATGACCATGAAAATTTCTAAAGATCCATTTTTATATGGTACATTTAGCCCCCACTTTAGTGAGAGGATGAACTTGCTTCAAACTCACACTAAATTAGCCATGCATATTGAGAGGGATCCAAATGCACTTACGCTAGCAAGATGGAATGACAACAATCGAGAGGGATGATCAAGCCCCCAGGATGAAAATCCAATTGCAAACCAAAAATAAGAACAAAGGAACACACATGTGAAAGAGAAAAGAGAAGAGGAAGGGAAAAAGGAAAAGTCAGATCAAGCTTCGATCATTTGTCCAGCTAGTTGTGGATCAGATCTAGGCAGTTTTTCCAAAAAGGAAAATGCATACTCACTCTGGTGTGGTGGAACTCATGGTTGTCCATTGGGTGAGAAGGCCCAAAAGGTGAGAAACATATGCTCGACTGGTATGTACTCACAAACACATAGGTGGCTATGGGGAAAATCATGCCTCAAAATGGGCTTCCCGCTCAACCATACCAAAGTTATACCTCCTGATAACTTTAATAAGGTGCCACAAAGGAAAATGTTAGTTCATGCTTCATGAGATAAGAAAAGCTTTGTATGCTTTAAATAACTCATGAATGTAAACAAGATGGTACCACAGGAATGCAAGTTGTGTTATGCAAGGTGGCCATATGAATGCAAAATATAAAATGTAAAAATGTAAAATGCAAAAGGTGTTCAAAGGAGTCTTGTTTAGTTCATGCAAGGTTTATAACTTAGGGAACATTGTTTCTAATGTCTCCAAGAGAGGACCAATCAAAGAATATAAAATTCACAACTTAGGGGATCTGCAGTGCGTCGCATCAGGCCACTAAGAGGAATATAATTTGCTAAGATAGATCACGCTTATGAAAGACACTATACCCAATGTCATCCACAAAGTGACAAACATGTCGTATAAAGTAACAAGGCTGCACTAAGAACCAAGAAAAATGCAAAATGCAAATGAATAATGCCAATGTATGCCCCCACTTTAAAGGAATTGCTACACACCATTATATGAGCAATTACTTTAAAGTAGCAAATGAAAAATGCAAAAAGAAACAAGACATGAGAGCCAACTTGGAAAGCCCCTATGCCAAGTCATACGTTTCCAAGTAAGGTTGTGTCATGCAAAGGAAAAAGGAGAAATAAGGAGGGGTTTCCCCCAAAATGGAACACACCAAACACATAAGGGATCTATGGATTTGGGGTCAGTATGTTCATTACTACAATGTTGTTATGAAATATTTCAGAACTGTCATCATTCCCCAAATACATAGAACTAGAAGAATGACACAAAGAGAGTGAGAACAAAAGAAAAATAAAATTCATTTTGGGTCAACATGGAAGAGATATTGCGGTCCCAACGCCTTGCGTCATCCCCAAAAGGAGAAACACAAGTGAAAAGAAATGAAAAGGTGAAAGAAAAGGAAAATCTTTTGGGTCAACATGGAGACATTTAGGTATCAATTCCTTGCATCATCCCCAAAAGGAAAACACAAGTGAAAAGAATAAGGGACCAATTGGGTCAACATGGAAGAGACATAGGGCATCTCAACGCTTTGCATCATCCCCAAAAGGAGAAACACAAAACAACAGTGAAAAAGAAAAGATAAAGGACCTTTTGGGTCAACATGGAAGAGACATATGGCATCTCTACACTCTGCATCATCCCCAAAAGGAGAACACAAAACAAGGGCGAAAAAGAAAAAGATAAAGTACAACATATAGAAGAATAGAGGTAAAAATAGAGGAAGTGCACAAAGAGAGGGAGAATATCAAACACACATCACGGGGGAACATGATATGCACACCAAAGAAAGGAAAAAGAAAAAGGAAAATGTAAAAAAAGCTAGTTAAGGAAAATGCAAGTCAATCATTTAACAAGTCATATGCCTCCTAATCATGGTCAATGTATTGTGAGGGTGGTTGACTATCCAAAGGGAGAATTGCAAGTGTTGAACTAGGGGAAGTGTCGGGTTCCACACTTGGTGTAGGAGATTTATCATTTAAGCTCATAGAAGAGGAAAATAAAGAATTTGGGTATGTGCAGGATCATCATGGAAAAAATAGGCCCTTAAGTGGCAAAAAATTCAAAAAAATCAGAGTTAGGAAACTTGACATAAAAATTTGAATAAGTTATCTATATTATTTTAAAAATATGTAAGAATAGAATCTATAGAAAATTGAAAGTAGTTTCTAAACTACTAGGTTTGTTTAAATATATATATATATTTGGTGAAAATTTGAAATTTCAATGTAGTACTTAAATTTCGTGGAAAAAATAAGAAGTAGGTGTCCGTCTCCACCCTAACCACAATAAAATGATAATTTTTCTTATAATATTTTAGATATAAGTAAAGGAATCATGTCCCATGTGATGCATATTTTTTTGTAATTTTTTTCCAAGTAAATAATTAATTATGAAATTTTTATTACAACTTTTAAAAACTATTAAAACTTGTATGTCTGACCACCTTAACTTGGTCAAAACTTCATGAAATTTAATTTTTCTTTTTTAATCCTATAGTATGCGCATAGAATGTGACACATGTTTTGGATTCAAAAAATGTGATATTGTTTGAAAGCTATAGATGTTTTTCAATCAGCCTATCAATCAGGACTTTAGTCATAATTTGAATAGAAAATGAATAATAATTACTTATTAAATTCAAAGTAAAGTATAATTTATATTGGTGGAAATCTTAGAATTTCCTTTTGAAAACCCTTTTCATCTCATCAATTTTGGGTAAAAAAAAAAGTTGTTAGCCACATACCCATCATATTGCCACTTTTTGGCCCATCATGATCCTACACATACCCATTTAGATCGTTATGCACCTCTTGATCTTTTTTAGAGATTTCCTCATCATCATCATCATCAAGATTAATTACGATGGGAGGACAGATGGTAATTTCCAATGAAGGATGTATCAGGATTTGTGATTGTTGTACCAGATCATTTTGTTGTGACGGTTGTATCATACTATCTTGTGGCGGGTTAGGAGGAGGGTGATCAGGTATTGCTTCTATAAAAGGTAGAGGTTGATTTTCTTTGCTTTCTTCTGTTTGTAACTGACGAGCAAGGAGACTGTGACAACACCTATGCTCCCTAGCACCGCGATTTCTTTTAATTCTATTTTGAAGTTGTGTGGGTGGAAGAGTGGGTTGATCCGTGCCATAAGCTCATTTTCTTCCTGAAGAGGAGTAACAGAAGGAACCAAAGGATATGGGTCAACACTTTCTCTTTTTCTTTATAAACTTATTTAACGCAAGGAGGCATGGCGGGGTTGGTTTCATTATCTCTTGCGCATTTAGACAATGAAGGTGAAGTGTTTATCATTGGTTTCTCGTGAGGTTGCATTATTTGTTTAGGGTCAGATTCAGGTTGAAGCATTGTCACATCTAGGATAGGAGTAGCGGAAGTGGACAGATACATGTAGTGAAGAGGCAATTCAACTATTCATTTGGCTTTGAACTTTTGATAGGCAATGGAAAAGAAGTATTTGCGAGGGGTGATTGGTTCCATAGGTTCAAGCCAAAAGGATTCTAAGGAAAAATTACCTTTAGAAGACAATGGATTAAAGCCACTATGGTGTACGGTAAATATCTCATTGTCAAGTGGAAACTTCAAACATTTGTGAACAACTAAAGGGACAACTTTCATCGAGCGAAGCTAAGGATGACCTAGCCATAGAAAAAACTGATCCAACTGTGGGATAATATAGAATGTTACATCCAATGTTTTAGGTCTTATCTGTAATGGGAGTACGATCGATCTAATTGTAGGGCACACAAAACAAGTATGTGCTTTAAACCATGCTATTGGTTTGTCATAATCATCTTGATAAAGATCATGTAATACTAAAAGTTATTTTGTGATCACATTCTCGACACAGGAGGGATCTATTAATATCCCATTGGTGGGCTTATCATAGATGTGGCTGGGAAGTTTTTAAGTATATTGTGAAGAGAAAAAGTAATATCAAGATATTTGTTAGTTGGGCCCTTACAATGGATAACGTCTATTGTACCCACGATTTCATCCATAGGATTAACATGGGTAACATTTGGAGTAAGATCGTGTTGTTCAATATTTGTATCAACATTCATCACATCGGTGTTTGAAGGTTCACTAGCTTTGACAAATGAAACATTGTGTTTAGGCATGGGATTGGTAAAGATTTTTAAATTTTGATTGGGGGTGCAATAGACTTATTTCCCTGATCATTGACACCTACAATGGATAGACGGCTAGAATCAATGAGGTCTTGCACTATGTGTTTGAGACACTTACATTGTTTTGTATCATGTCCATTTTGGTGATGAAAATGAAAATAAGCATTTGATTTAAAGGTGGGGGGCAAAGGCTTGGTAGTATCAAGTGGTTTGATTGTAGGAAAAGTGATCATTTGTTGTTGTAGCAGTTGTTTCATTGTGTTATGGAGAGTGTCAAGTAAGGGGGTAAATTGTCTCTTCGAGTCCCCATAGGTAAAGGGCATGGTTGCTTTAACAGCGGCCACTTGATTAGGCACAGGTTGAGTTGGTGGTGGAGGAGGGGGATTGAATTGTAAAAAGCCTCTGTTTGGTTTTCTAAAGTTTTGGGAGTTGTTTTAGTTGCTTTGTTCTAACTTCTCAACTTAGTTAGAAGTGGATTTTGAATAACGACTAGTAACTGAGTTGTGGTACCATTAACAAAGGGATGTGCATAAATGCATGAAAGAAGGAGATTTCATCATGGTCAATTTATCTTGAGTTTGAGTTTGTAAGTTTTCGATAAACATCTTTTGGAGATGTGAATCAAGAACCTTGAAATCTACTTGAGCATACAATGACTGATAACGTGAAATGAAATTAGTTACTTTTTCATCCGCATTTTTTTTACATCTCATTAAATCAACCATTATTTTTTTGGGAATCATATGGACTTGGAAATGACTTATAAAGGCATCAACAAGTTCATGAAATGATCGAATTGAATGATTGGGTAAAACCACTCCAAGGCAGTGTCCTTTAAAGTCCTAGGAAATATTTTAGCTAACATTTTATAGTCAAGGACAAAATCACTACACAAGGTTGTATAAGCATTGACATGATTAGTAGGGTCTCCTTTACCTACGTAATTCTCAAACCTACGCATCTCAATTCCTTGTGGCATCAGTGAACATCTTAAGATTTCTAAAGATAATGGGCTACTATGGACATAGTATGTGGGTGGTGTAGTTTGATTTTGGTTAGTGGTGGATATTTGTTGTTGCATGGAGGAAACAGTTTGAAAGAGTTGTGTAATAAGAGGGTCAATGTAAGTGTTATGAGGTGGAAGAGAGAATGGTGATGGAGTATATGTAATGCTAGGAGAAGTTAAGGCAATACTAAGAGGGGTGAAGGTGGTGGAGGATGGAACATTTGATGCCAAAAAAGAACTAGGAATGCTAGTTGGAATATAGAAAGGAGTCATGTGACTAACCTATTGCATGGTTTTTGTAACTTGAGGAGTGGTATAAGTGGGTATGGATGCTATAGTTGAAGAAGGAGAAATGTGAGACCCTCCTTGGATAACCACAATTTTTGTTGGTTGGGAAATGGAAAGAACATGTTCTTTGTATATTTCAGCAATTCTTTGCATAAATTTTAAGCCATTTTCACTTTCAATCAAGCAATGAAGGTTGTCTATAGCAGGTATTGCAGTGGAGGAAATTTTTTCAAGACATAAATCTTGTTGCAAATGTGTTAAATCCTCATGAATGTTAATGACTTTATCTTGTGGAATTTGATTAGTCTGTGTGTCAACATGCATTGTATGTGAAGGTAAAGGTGTACTAGTGGTAGTATCCATTCCTAATGCACCATTTTCCATACTAGGAGTAGGAGCTTGAGAAAACCCAAGGTCCACAACGAGTGTGTTATCGCAGGATTCCATGAGTTGGGAACTTCTTCTCACTAAAGTATTATCAATAGGGCACCAAACACTCATAAAAATACCACAAGATGTAGGGTGAATGAAAATGCAATGCAATCTAGGAATAATGAAATGAAAATAACAAAAATTGTGTAAACTGAAATACGAAAGCAATACGAGAAAATAGAAATCTAGAAATTACTATGAAAATGATAGAAATTGTTGTGCAGAAAGTGCAACTGAACTGATTCACCCAAGGTGGCGAATGAGTCTAGGGGTGGATTTTTTTATGTTTTTTCAAAAAAAATAAAGTGATTTTTATGCTTTTCTGATGCAAAACTAAGGTGCAAATGTAGAATCTGAGTTTTTGTAATGTTTTGAAGTGCAAAAAAAAAATCTATATGAGATATTCACTAATGCAAGTTTGTAAACCCTAGGATGTAAAAACAATGCAAAGGCTAATGAAAAAGCTAATGCTATGAGTCCTAGGATGTAAATACAAATGCAAATCAGTAAGAGATAATGTTCAATATGCAGGTTCACCAAAATGAACCAAAGATTTTGGGGGGGGCTATGTACTCTCTTGCTCAATTAGGGTTTTTCACCTAAAAGGAGAGAGATAGGCCAAAAACCTAGGTGGTTCACTCAAATTAATGTATGTATGATGGAATTATGCCTAAATGTAGCAAACTGATAAAATTGATTGATTATTTATGCAAAAATTAAGAAATATGAAGTGTTTGAAAACATGGTGTTGTTTGCAAAAGACCTAAAAAGATGAATAAAAATGTAGATAGAACCAAACAGAAAGTTGTAACATAGAATTTGTGCACCTATAAGCCTGATGAAGACTAGAAAACACTCTGAAAATTTGGAAATACTAACTTTTTGGTTGACTGGGACTCATTCACCATCCTAGGAAAATCAGTACCAAATCAAGGTTTCTACCTAAAATTTGGTTTCTGTCAAATGGGTACTGGAATCTGCATTCAACTCTGATAGGCACTTCCAGTGGGACTCATTCACCATCCATGGAAAATCAGTCCTTTTTTTCTATTTTTTGCAAATTCAAGTTTCAGACTTGTACTTTGTCACCTACACAGCCCTTCTTGATGGAAACCCGGATCTAAACCTCTAAAAAATACCTACAAAACAACTTAAAATTTATTGTCTAATGGGGGGTTTTCCTTGGTCAAACCCCTAATTTGGTAATTAAACCTTGAATGGACAAAAATATGCATAAAACCCTAGCCTTAAGTGTGTCTAAGACTAGGAAAATCTGAAGTAAGACAAAACCCTACTCTAATGTGCTAGAATAAGATAAGAAAATGTAATTTGAATGATGTAATACTTCAATCCTAGAAACCCTAAAACATCTCAAATGATTGTAAATGACATGCAAATGTAATGCAAACCTTAAATCTGAAGATAGAGAAAAAATGGAAGATGGAACCACTTTGAAAACAAGTCTTTAGGTGTGATTTGATGGCTAGTTGCATCTCCTCGACCTAGATTTCTCCATGATTCTCCATAGGCATCCATGATCAACTCTTTGCAATGTTGGATCTTGAATGAGAAGTGAGCTTGAAGACTTGCAAAAACCCTATCTTGATGTCCAAAAGCTTCAACTTTTTGTAGAAAATGCTAATGAAACTTCTTGTGGAAGATTCTCAACACTTGACTTTTGAAATGGCTTTGTAAAAATGGCTAAGAGATGTGAAAAATGACCTAAAATGTGTATTTATAGGCATCAATACCTAATTTTCCCATTATTTAGACCTAAGAGGCTGACATCCACTGAAAAATTGAATTAAGTCGATGAAATTCCTGCTCAAAATGAAAGTTTTCCCCAAAAGGGACTCATTCGCCACCCTTGGTGAATGGGTCCCACCAGAGGGGAAACATTCACCCAAGGTGGCGAGTGGGTCCGACTAGTGGTTTTTGGAGATGGATTTTCGGGATATGAATGAATTAAGTGTTATTTGTCAGGATTTATATGACTTTTAAGGGAAATGGGCCTCTAGATAAAAAATAATAGGTCTTAGGGGCCTATAAATGTTGTTTTGAAGGATTATTAATGTAAGGGTACTCAAAAGTAGGTCCAAATTAAGCTTGAAATTATCTCTTTTATCAAGAGTGTCCAATTTTCTATGCCATAGGGTGTTTCCATTGGCAACTCCACTCAATTCAACCATTTATCACTAGAGTATGCATGAACAATTCATTAAAAAATAGATTAGAGTTACTTCAAGGTTTGTGACAATCCTAGTACCAATTCATGCAATACTACATCATCCTCTCTCCATGACAGTTGCTAATGAGCTCAAACCAACATATCCCTTCAAGATAACCATAGTCATAGTGAGTTGACATGAGTAACCTTTGATCCTGATGACTATCCATTTGATGCCCTTACTCAAGCAATTTTATGGCTATCATAATGTGACATGTTTTTTTTTTTATGTATGTCATTCAAAAAAAATTGTGTTGTTGTTGATAGTTCTATGAGTTTAAATATCAAGATCTAGGTGTGACGATTGTCCAAGGTTTATACAATTATGTCAGATCATGTGGCTTTTATGACGTCTCAATAACCTTATGAAAATCCTTTTTGGGTTTATGACTATCCTTAGGTAAGATAATAATTCCTTGTTTGCTTGACTGTAATTAATTTATCATGCAATTATTCTTTCTTGGTATATATGGAAATTTTCCATGATAGGTTGTTGAACCTTTTGTTGTTGATATATGACTGAGATAAAAAAGTTTAACATTCTTGGAATTGAATTGCTTTGAAGAACCTATCAAATTGTATCATCCAAATATATGTTATGCTTTGTCTTTAACTTGAGGTCACAATCCATCATTCAAGTTTTTGTATTTATTGGCATGGTCTTCCTAGCTCTGATCACTAGCTTCCATATTCAAAAATTACCAACTTCCATCTTCAATAAATTTATCTGGATCATCAGTAATAGTCTTCAAAATTGGTTTCCAATTCAAGTTAATTATGCTTTCATTATACTTTATATCCATGGATTTCAGCCATTCCTTGATGCCCTCAAGCAAAGATTAAGGAACGGCATCAATGCAGAGTACATCCCACTTGAAGTCTTTAAAAACAATAGCCATATCAAATTCCTTTTTCCCAAGTCCTACTCTCTCAAGGTTAACAATCTCAGTCTCACTAATTATAGTGATTACTAAGAAAGGTAATTCCACCAACTCTACCAAACAGTTTATCGTAGGAACAATAAAAGCAGACGCTTTGAAAGGAACTACAAGAAAACCAAGCTCTCTAAATGGTATATCAAACTCTAGTTCAAAATATTTTAGATGAGACTGCTCCCATAGCTCTGTTACTTGCCTGACAAATCCTTGAAACTTTGCATTGATTTTATTTTTCATGTCCCTCTCTTGATGTTCTTCCTCAATTTCATCAGGATCATACATTGACCTTCTTGCCCCTCCTAAAGTTTGGACCACATCCATTACCTCCTCATAAAACTGGACATCCTTGGTCTTCTTGGTTCACACCATGATATGGTTATACAAATGAAAATGAAGCAAAGTAATCATCTCCTTCTTGGTTGGCTAGAAGAATGCATGCTTAATGCTTTGATACATGATATCAGCTCTCTCTTCTGCTCTCATGGTTGAATACTGAAATCCATTATGGTGGGCCTCCACAGTTCCAGTCATCTTTCTTCTCTCCCACCAAATGTTGGCATATTTTGCTAACATTTATTAGAATTGTTGCATGTTTTACATCATTGGAATGACATATTAGTTGTAGATTTTTTGAAATTTTATTATGGTATGTGCTATTTGATATGATGTAATATGATTATGGTTTCATTTCATATGTTTTAATATTAGATATATAACAGAAAAATAAATTATTGCATGAAATAAATAATAAATTTTCATTTTAAATGTTTGTTTTGTAGGACACAAGTCTTCTAGAAGATCAAGATGATCCTCATGATATATATCCAAAAAAATTTGGTTCTAGTACAGATCACATGGCAGAGGATGATGATGACGCATATATAGAAGACACTAAGGCCGATGACGATGATGATGACAACGATGATGATCATGATGATCATGATCACAATGGTGATGATGATGATGAGGCAGTTGCTAGTAGTAGCCAATGACATTCATGATCATATAGACTGCATCATCGATCATTGTTGATATATCGTTATGATGCCTCTTTTCATGGTTACTATCATATGTATCATTTTCACGTCCTGCAGTACCATATTATTGAGTTATATCATTTTGACATGTATCATTTTGAATTATATCATTTGGACATGTATCATCTTGACTTGTATCATTTTGAGTTACATAATTTATCATTTTTACTTATATCATTTTGACATGTTATTCATCTACTGGCATATTTGACTTTCACTTGTTTTAGTTATATATGATGATGATCTTATCAGTACTGACTTGTCAATTTATATATATTGAAAGTGGTTGATGATTTTTGGATGGATATTTATTACATATGATGATTTTAATTTACTACTCGGGATGGATGTTGTCAAATTCAATTAAATTATAGATATTTGACTCACTTGTTTTAATTATAGATAATGATCATGTTATAATAATTATCTTGTTATTTAATCATATGAGTTAAATAATTAAATTACTTACTCTATAATCATATGAGTTATTTAAGAGGCGTGATATATTTAACTAATTAAATTGAAATAAAACATATTAAATTAATAAATGGAAGCAATAAAAGGAGCATTTTTAGAAGAAAAAAAGGAAGCAACAATGGAAGCCAAACTAGAAGAAAACCATAAGCAATCTTAGAAGAAAAATTTGGCATTATCTAGGAAGCAAAAATAGAAGCAATTCAGGTAGCAAACAAAGAAGTAATAATGGAAGCAATTTTAGAAGCAACAAAAGATGCAATAATAGAAGCCATATTAGAAGCAACAAAAGATACAAAAATGGAAGCAAAGCTAGATGCAACAAAAGACATTATATCAAAAGCAAAATTGAAAGCAAAAATGGAAGAAAAATTGGAAGCAAAACCGGAAGCAAAATCGGAAGCCAAATTGGAAGCAAACCTGGAAGTAACACAAGAAGAAAAACCAGAAGCAAAATCAGAAGCCAAACTGGAAGCAACAAAATCCGGCGCAAAATTCGACACTAAAGTCAGTGCAAAATCCACACCGAAGTGAAAATGCAGTTTGGCACCGAGTTTTTCGCCGGAATAAATGTCTAATTCATGAACTCAAATGCACTAAATTTCGGCGCTACTTTAGGCGCTAATTGCCTATTTTTTTGTAGTGGAATTAGAATATAGTTGAAAATAATAACAAATATAATTATACAAATATGAAATTAAATATATGTTTTGGACTATTTTATCTAGTTATGCTTTAATATATAATGAAAAAGTATTTTTATCTTCTCCACTCTTTCTTGAGCTTGAATATTTTTTTATGAAACTTGACAATAGAAAATAAATAAATGCTCTAGTATGTAAACACCCAATTTTAATTCTAACTTATCACCTTGCCTAATAAAAATTGGTGCCATCATCTCAATCATTTAATACTATTAGCAACCATATCCACCTTTAATTATGTAGCTTTGCTGGTAGGTAAATACTTTATTATTGTTTAACTACTTAAAGTTGCAAATATTTTTTCTTTATTAAAAATTGTATATGTTTTTTTTATTATTAAAATGAATATTTAAATTATATTTGTGTCATATGTAAATATATAGATTTCAATGACATTTATAATGTTATTCAAGTATACAAAATAATTTTAAAGTCGATAATGTAATTTTATTAAAGCCAAATTTCATTTTTATATTAATTTACTCCACCATCTTACAATATAAAAGGAATAATATAATAAAAATAATAGTGCACATATCAATTGCTTTTATTTTTGGATTAAATTGACTAGAATTTTTTTATATTTTCATATCACACTCCATGATCCATCATCAAGGTGATAGAGTGCTACAGGAGATGATGGATAGAATCTTGATGACGGATCACAAAGTGTGATCTGAAATATCATCTCCTATAGCACTATATCATCTTGATGATGGATCACACAATGTGATTTGAAACATGGATGTAAAAAAATTTAATCCAAAAATAAAATCAATCAATATTATAGATTGTGGAAATCTAACGTCCTTAAATGTTCATATCATTCAAGCAGACAAACTAATTTTAAAGTCAACAATACAATTAAATTATTAAATTTAAATTTCATTTCTATATTAATTTAGCCTATGATCTCACAATATAGAAAAGGACTATTATGATGTATATAATAGTGCATATGTCATTCAATCAACAACAAATCATTAATAGAGTTGAAATTTGATCAAAAGAAGTTAATGCATTAAACATGTACTTTTATAAAAAGATAAATAATAATTTGACTTATGCACCTACAACTCCCAACATAAATCAATATAAAAATAATAATGAACAATTTTTAAATTATTTAAAATAGATACACAATATTTTCAAAATTATTGAATAAAAAATTAACTATATAATACAAGATTATTATTGAAAAAAATTAATTCTATAATGATTAGCTAAACTAATTAAAAATAATAATCTAATATATTTTCCTTTGGCATGAACTAATAAATTATGATTGTAGTTTTCTAGATTGGAATCTCAAGAAAAGAATATTTGTATATAATGTAAATTTGAGTTCGTCATGTGGTGGAGAACTTGCGTTCTTGAAATAGAGGTCTAAGGTTCAAATGAATGACGTAGTGGGTAGGATATTTTTGCACCTCTATTTGAAAGAGGTGCATCTTTTCCAATATAGAACAATCTCATATACTATAAGCCACATGTAGACCAAAAAACAAAATATGACAATCTCACATACTATAAACCACCCAAAATCATATTGCTTCTTTAAACAAAAAGAAATTATATTCCATTCCATATATTTTCTTGGCTCCTAATCTTCCATGGTACATTGGTTATTGTATTTAATATGTGAGGGATTATTTGGTTTCCATATTGCAAAGTTGAAGCTCCATGAATGCAATAGTACACTACCTAGTCTGCAACAGGAGCTAACAACGAACTCAAGTTTTTCTTATTAGTTAAACAACGAATTGCATTACCGTACTGATTAATTCAAATTGCGTGCCGCCTCTGCAATGGTGGGATGCCTACCCAGTGACATCTCTTTAAATTGCCCTACAGATTTTTGTTATTGTTGGTGGTATTCATATTTCGAAAAGGACTGGAAATGAAGTGGAAAATAACTATCCTCGATTTTCCTACGCTTTCGGACGTCTGTAAGGAAATGGAGCAGATAATTGTCACACATCATCAATTAAAACGATATTTGCTACCCATCGGTGACATTTATTGACGGCGTTCACCACGCTGTGAACGATTGAACTTTCCTTTAAACTCCTTAAATACGAAAAACACATACTAAGAATCTCACAGCTCTCCAAAAATTCAATTTTGCTCAGAATTTCCATTATCCCAAGATGGGCAGCGAGAATCGTTGTGCAGAGATTGAAAGCACGCAGGCTGTATTAGAATTATCGTATCTCTGCACATTTCCAATGGCAGCAAAAGCAGCAATTTTGCTGAAGGTGCCTGACATTCTCTCAGCAGAGTCGGTTCCTCTCACGGCCAAGGAGATCGCGGATCGAATCCCGGGAACCACCAC
>VDFB02193867.1:658922261-659110710 GCA_007258455.2 Sequoia sempervirens
CAGCAACACAATGATGTAATTCACTGATGGATCTCAGCCACTAACAAAACACACTTCTACAGAAATAGCTTCCTCCTCTAGATGATTCGCACTTCACTTCAAAGAATAATATCGAACTGAATATATGAATAATACAAGGCAATGAGTGAATGTATATATATACAAGATGAAGAGTAACGCATCTCTTCAAATGATCATGTCGGCCTCCTCTTAGAAAGACGTGCCTCTTGAAATCGCGCTCCACCATGAAGAGATGTCAGCCTTGATGAAGTGTGACGACTTTCCAAATAAACAAATATTAAATAACATTTAATGAAAGTCGTGTCTCTTCAAATGTCTCAAGTCGACCAAGATAAAGAATATAATAAATACAATTCAAATAGCCAATAGGCTACATTTGAATTGACTCCAATTGCGGATCTGGAAGAAGCAGCCCGACGCTGCTAATAACATCAACAATTGTGGCCTCAAAGGCCTTAAAGTGGGCTATTGCCCTGTGACCCTGCCCTATTTCATGAGAGGGAATATGCCTAGAGCACTGTGCCTATACCCCTGCGCTAGATTTAGAAAGCAAAAACTAAAAATTGATTTGAATTGTGCCAAATGGATAAGCTATAATTTTGACTTTGTAGCTCAATTGATGCAAGTTTGCTTTATAGTTCAATGCTTAGCAAGTAAACATTCCCAAGAAGTTGCCAACAATTTTCACAACTTTGTTGGTAAACAAAATTGTCACTGCCATGTATCATTGAAATCGAAATGACTCACCGAAAGGGAAACTATAGATGTTCACAAAAATTGGAGAAATCACCATTAAATGGGTGATTTTCCTCTGGGTTTAAGAGGGGCAGTTCCCTCATAAGATGGGTGTATTTTGGGGTTTTTGTGTACTTTCACCAAGAAGTACAAAAGGGCACAAAATGGGAAATGGAAAACACACAAAGAAACTCTAGATGAGAAATGACAAAAATCAAGTATGGATTCCTTGAGAACAAATGGGAAAGTGATGGATGGAAAGGGGAGAGTATGTAGAGTTAAATAGAAAACAGAGCTTAACCCTAGACTCACACCAACAACAACAAAAATGAAAGTTTGACCACTTTACACTTTTTATGAAATACACAAGAAAGGAATGAAGAAATACATTTCCATACTAGACATAAGAATGGCATAAAAATTTATAAAGAACGATAGAGGGAGAAAGAGAGAGATAACAATCAGTAGACCATTCCTCACATTCCTTCAAAAACTGAACACACAGTTCCAGTTCTTTCCCTGCACTTTTAATAAAGAGAACCAAGGAATGATGGATTCCAAATCAAACATAAGAAATGATCAAAAACAGAAGAAATCAGAGAATAAATGTAACATCAAAGCCTCCTTATTTCCTTTGAAACGGGGCTCAAAGTCTTGAAGAATTCCCTATACAATCTGCTATGTGTTTACAAACAAAAAAGTAATTTTTAGTTGCAACCTTCAGTCACACAACCCAGTTTTGTAAACCCCAGCATACAACGATATCACTTTACATTTTATAGAGAAGACCTATTCACTTTCTTGTATAACCCTTTTCTTTTCCCCTTTGGACTTGGCAAAACATTTAAACTAAAAATTCAAAGCTCTCAAATGAGCATACATTTCTCTAAGTCATTAAAATAAATGAGTCACAAACATTAGCAACTTCACTTTATAATAAAATATTAAATCTCCATATGGATTTGATGGGCAGGTGGTTGTCATGGCATTACATCAAACAATTCACATGTGTTGGTTGCCAATGACAGTTCCTGAAGCAATTTGTCTCTTCTTCCCAAGCATGGTCATGATTTGAAAGATCGAGGATATGTTTGATAACCTCTGTTAGATTATTCTGAACCATGGCTGCCTCATTGTTTCTAGCTCTTAACAATGATACTGCTTTGTTACTCAATCAATTTGAGTCAATAATTCATATGGTTTCTCCCTTTGGCCTTGGACATTTCATATTATTCCTGCTCTATGGCCTCAGTCTTAAAGCTTAATCTGTCATGAATTTCATACAGGACAAATTATCTGTTTGCAAAGAGTCCAAAAACTCACCCTCAAAGAGTTTTCTTTTGCATTCCTATTATGTCTATCAAAATGTTAGATCAAAGGAAATACTCCTGAAGGTCTTGTCAACTTCTATTCACAGTTTTGTCTTTGCCATCACTCATTTTCAGCTCCAAGACAGATCTCTACTCTTCCTCAGTCAAAAGTTCTTACTGTGGAATCACCTCAGGTCCTCAACCACATACAACCCCAAAGGACAATTCATCACATTTTGATTAGGCATGTTTCATGTGACATTTGATCCCCCACTCAGAACAGAGACCAAATTCACATCGACTATACTTTTCTGTTCAGCATGTTAAGCTGCAACACTTTCTGCCAGTCTAAGCTCTTCTGTACTCGTAATGGTAACTATATCACCATCCAAATGCTATATTTTGTTAAAACTACTTTGGAGGAGGGCAACTGTTTCCTTACTATTTCTCTCAACTCCTCAAATTTGCATTTCTCTGCATTTGAACAAGCCTCATGTCATAGTAAAAAATAAGTTGCAATAGTGCTCATTTAAATTCTTCTTTCTGTTGATCTTAATGCCTTCTCCCTACCGGCTTCTCAGTTCTGTCCTTTTATATAAAATAGTTATTTTTGTGTTGATCATGGTCTATGACCTGAAAACTATGTAAACTAACTTCCAAACATTCAAGAAGGCTTTGTGCAAACACTTTAAAACTTTGTTGCAAATCCAAAACAAAACATCCTGACTCCACATTTTTGCCGATTTCATGCAAACACTTAAACACTTTCCTGCAAATGCAAACTAAAGATCATTACTCCACATTCTTGCCGATTAGACAATTTTAACTAATTGTGCAATCAAATTGGCAATTTTAATAGTCATACTATAAAATTGAGTCCCATCCACTTGCAAACTTTAAAATAATTGTGAATTTGCATTGGTTGAACTATAACTGCACTCTGATTTAAACTGTCAGTACCAGTATGTTTGAACCTCATGGAGGGTCCTGTTGTGACCTAATCACACATCGCCCCACCACAAATGGGGACCCCTCCTTTTTAGTCTTAGCGTTAGAGTTGGTTCTGGTGTTAGCTTCAGTTTCTTTGAGTCTCTTTCGAGGCAAAGATGGGTTGGCACGTTCAAGGTCTAGGTTTGAACTAGAACTTGTCAAGATTTGTGATGGCTGAGTTGGTCAGGTTAGTGCTTGGAGGGTCAAATCAGGTTTCTGACGCCATAGGAGTGCTCCAAAGGGTTGTTGCGGTAAAAACGACTGTTCAACGGGCAAATTCGAACAACCTTGCTTTTTCAGAAAAAGCTGCTTTTTGCTTTTTTGCTTTTTTGAAAGTTCCATTTTTGGCATTTTGGGACCAATCGGGGATTTACTATTTTTATAAATTATGCTTTTTGCTTTTTTTCTATTTTTAGTAATTTCTATTTTTAGAAGGTCCCAGAGTTAGGGTTTCGAAGGTATCAAGGCAGAAACCTATAAAGTTTGCCCCAAGCAAGAAGAAATCATCTTCAAGACATAAAGTTCACCCATGGTGAAAAATCTAGTTGAATTCTTGAGAAATCCAATTGCGAGGTAAAATCCACTTGAAATAAAATCTATCAAATATGAAATCCACTTTAAAATAACATGAAATCCAGTTGAAGTTCGCCCATCTCTAAGAGTGAAATCCAATTTGATAAGGCAAAATTCCAATTGGGCGAATATGTCTAAAAGTGGAAATTCAACTCGAAGTGGATAAAATTGGCTAAGGCAAATGATGAAAATCCAGTTAAAACCTCAACAATTCCATGTTGAAGTCTTCAAAATCAAAATACCCCTTAAGGTAAGAAATCCACTCAAAATGATGAAAATTCCAGCTAGAGGGCATACTTCCCAAGGAGAAACTCATAAAATTGACTAAGGCATGGAATCTGCTTGGTGAAGGAGGGAAAATTTAGTTCCAAAGTGAAAAATTCCACCTAAAGGTCGATTTTCTTAAGCAAGGTAAAATAAAAATAGCTTAAGTTTTTTTTTTATTTAAAAACTTCACAAGCAAGCAAAAGGGGCGCCCAAAGAAAAATCAAAAGTTGGATAAGATTTCTTTATGTTTTTTTGGATAAAGCAGCCAATCAGGAGGGAGGTCAACTCTATGAAAAAGTAAAGGTTTTACTTATAAAAGGAGGTGCTTGAAGAGATTTTTTTCATTCATCACAAGATAAAATTCCTCTTAGCAGACTTCAGCACAGCCATAGGTGTCCTGCAATTTTGCATGAGTTACAAGTTCAATCAGTCCAACCACAAAAATTCGAATATATTCTCAGGATTCCAAGTTTTTTTTCAATCTTTTGTAGGTTCATAAACTGCAAAATTTGGAGAAGAATGAGTTTTTTTTTAAGTTTATTGATAAATTCCAGTTTCCAACTCACAAATTCCAGTAAAATAATTCAATTTCTCTAAATTTTCTTGAAAAGACAAGGGTTGCTGATAGGAATTCATTTTTATTTGAATTCATTTTCTAATCAACCCTTGCAGTTGAGTTTTGGAATCTTAAATCAATTAATTAAAGTAACCCCAGCCTTAAAATCTTAAGTATAATGCCTTCTTTACAATTTATACACGTTTTCTAACTTCCAACTTCATACAGGCACCATGTCTATGTAAATTTTAGGTGAACAGATTATATGCACAGAAAAATAATTCAAAATCAGAAACAATAACACAGCAGATACCCTGGGAAAACCCTCCTCTTGAGGGAGAAAAACCCAGCAACAAAGATCTCTCTTATATTTATAATACCAGTGGCAACAATTCACTTTACAATGAGACCGAATACAAGGTCAATATTCAGCGCCTGTGTAACATGCAAGATCAGATAACACAAAGCCAGTATACAGCACCTGAGTAAGATGAAAGCACAGAGAAAACAAACTGGCTTTCCTTCAGATCCAAAATTGGCCTTAGAGGAATTCTCAGACTGCTCTTGAACAACTCGCAACCTGTACTGGAACAATTCGCAATATGTTCTTGAAGCACCTGAAAGAATTCGCTTGACAAATCACACTTGAAGGAGTTCGCTTGACAGGATCCGGACTTATTCACTCTTGACAATATTTGCAATCTCTGAACTTTGATGATTCGCAATCTGCAACAAGGAATTCGCACTTGCAAATAATTCGCACTAGATGATATATCGCCCTTGGAAGTAATTCGCACTTTCTTGATGATCTACAAAGGAAGAATGAACCTTGTATATATATACAACTTAGAGAGGTCGCACCTCTTCATATCATAAGGTCGGCCAAAATAAGTGTTAATTACAAGTCATAAAGAATGTCGGCCAGAATACAATATTAATTTCAAATCATAAAGAATGTCGGCCTCAAGTGAAATCGTAAATAATACAAGTGAGGTAGGCCTCAAGACATTCGAGCCTCCACATAAATATAAGACAACAAATTAAATAGCCGACAGGCTATCATTTAATTTATGTTTCCTTCAATAGGACAGAGCTGGAAGGATCGCCTGTAGCTGTTCTTATCATTAACACTCCCTCTCAGCTAGGGAGAGAACTTCCAGCTGCACAAAACAAATCATGTCAAACCAGATACGAAGAGAAAAATACCACCTCATCGTGATATGAGATATCATCTCGATATCAACCATAAACTAGTAATTACAAGTGTTCATCACTTGCGTGATGTTGTCACCTCAATGTGACTTTCACCATGACTCTCTCAGAGGGTGAAACACCAGTACACATATGTCATGGAGTCTCACACATGACATCCACCATGACTCAGCTCAGAGGGTGGCAACAAGGGCTTACACCTCAAATTCTTCCGCCTCAGAAGAAAATGCATTAACAAGGGCTTGCACCTCAAATTCTTCCGTCTCAGAAGAAAATGCATTAACAAGGCTCACTGATGCTGAGACTCATACTTAGTCAAGGCTGGATTCTCCACCATACCAAGCTTATCTCAGAAGTACACAAACTTTATCCTGGCGAGAGGCTTGGTGAGAATATCTGCCGTCTGCTCATCAGTGTTGATGTACCTCAACTATATAGCCTTCCGCAGTACCATATCTCTAATATAGTGGTACTTGATCTCAACATGCTTGGATCTGTCATAAACACCGGGATTATTGAGAAGCTTCACACAACTCTGATTATCACAATGAATGATAGTAGGCTCCATTGATTGTCCAAACAATCCTGCAAAGGGCTTACGAAGCCACACTGCTTCTCGAGTTGCCATACGAAGCTGTTATGTACTCGGCCTGTTGTACTCAATTACTCTGGATAGTACTTCTGCGCCGAAATCATAGCGGATCCCAAAGTGGAAGCAACAACCCGGAGGTGCTCTTCCGATCTGTGACACAACCTGCCCAATTAGAATTAGTGAAACCATGTAACTCCAAGTCTGCATCTGAAGTATACCTCAACCCATATCCAACTGTGCCACGCAAGTATCTCAGGATATGTTTAGCTGCAACAAGATGTATCTGTCTCGGATCACACATAAACTGGCTAAGTGCACTTACTGCATAGCAAATATCAGGTCTAGTGTTAACTAGATACATCAAGGATCCAATCAGTTGTCTGTACAATGTGGGATCCACCAAATCTGAACTAGCTGCAGCCTCCTTCAATTTATGAAGATTGGTCTCCATAGGTGTAGACATGGATTTGCAATCCATCATGCCAAATCTCTTAAGTATATCAATGGTGTACTTCCTTGACTTAGAATCATACCATCTGTTTTCTGCTAGACTTCATAGCCAAGGAAGTAATGCATGAGCCCAAGGTCCTTCATCTCAAATTCAGAAGTTAAATCCTTCTTACATTCAAGAATCAGGTGATCTTCTCCAGTAAGGATTAGATCATCAACATATAAAACCAAAATTAATGCATCACCATTGATTACCTTGAAGTAGAGATTTGAATCAGCATCATTCTTTAAGAAGCCCAAACTTGACAGGTACCGATCAATCCTTTCGTACCATGCACGAGGAGCCTGCTTAAGACCATACAAGGCCTTCTTCAGCTTACAAACATGTGACTCCTTCCCATGAATCTCAAATCCATCAGGTTGCTCTATGTAAACCTCTTCCTCAATCACTCCATTGAGAAAGGCTGTCTTCACGTCCATCTGATGAATCTTCCATCCTCTAGATGCAGCAACAGCAATGATAGTTCTAACTGAAGTGTAGCGAGCAACAGGAGCAAAGGTCTCATCATAATCAACTCCCTCTTTCTGAGAGAACCCACGAGCCACAAATCTTGCCTTGTACTTCTTAATGCTTCCATCTGCAGCATGCTTAATCTTGAATAGCCATTTAGAAGATACCACAGACTTGCCCTCGGGTCTAGGAACAATATCCCAAACGTCATTCTTAAGAATTGATTGATACTCCTCTGTCATAGCATCTCTCCAAACTTGAAGACTAGATGCTTCCTCAACACAGGTAGGCTCATATTCTATAATCTGACTCATCAAGGCAACATAACTGGAGAACTTATGAGGCCTTTTGCTTTCTCTAAATGTGCCTCTAGGAGCTGCAAAACTTTCATCCTCTTGCATAGTGCGACTGGCCCATAGAGGTCTCTTTCTCCCAGTAACAATGTTGGTAGGCCCATCAGTAGGTTCCAAGGGTTCAACTGGATCAAGATCTTCCTTTGGTTCCATAGTCTCCCTCTGAATCTCAGGAGTATGGTCAACTTCCATATCCTGAGGAGACTCTTCATTATCAATCTCCATATGAATCCCTCTGGATCTCCTGAATGCAACATCTTCCTCGAATGTGACATCCCTACTGATCTCTATCACCTTCTGACCTGGAATGTAGATTCTATATGCTTTTGAGTTTTCACTGTAACCCACAAATATTCCCTTCTTGCCAGAAGGCTCCAGTTTGGTTCTCTTTTCTTTGGGAGCATGAACATAGACAGGGCAACCAAAGATCCTCAAGTGATTGACTTCAAGCTTCTTCCCTGTAAAGGCTTCTTCTAGAGTCATATTCTCCAAGATCTTATGAGGACTTCTGTTCTGAACATATACAGCTGTCCTGGAAGCTTTTGCCCATAGGAAGGTTTGCAAATCTTGATCATGGATCATGGCCTTTGCTGCTTCCACAATCGTTATGTTCTTTCTTTTTGCAACACCGTTTTGTTGAGGATTATAGGGAACACAGAACTCCCTCTTAATCCCTGCATCAATACAAAAATTCCGAAAACTACCAAAGGTGTATTCTCCACCATTGTCAGATCTAAGGACTTTAATTCTTTTACCAGAAAGATTTTCTACCAAGGCTTTAAACTCTTTAAACCTATCCAATACTTCCTCAGATTCTTTAGATTTCAAAAAAATAAATCCAAGTCTTCCTAGAGTGATCATCGATGAAAAGAACATAATACAAAAAACCACTCGAAGAAGGAACAGACATAGGACCACATAAATCAAAATGAATTAGGTCTAAAATACACTTAGATCTATTTTCTCTACTATGAAAAGGGGCTTTTATGTTCTTACCTAATGCGCAGCCCTTGCATGTGCCTTCGTGCTCCTGGTTGAACTTAGGAAGGCCCGACACCATCTTCTCCATAATAGGTAGGGCTCGGAAGTGTAAGTGAGCCAATCTCTGATGCCAAAGATCACAAAGACTTGAAGAGTCATGAACCAAAGCTTGAAGAGAATGTGAGCAAACCTTGTAGAGGTTATCATGTCTAACTCCAATTACTTGAGCATCCTTGAAGCTAGAGTTTTGCATCCACAATAGAACTTTGCCTTTGGAAAAAGCAACTTGATATCCTTTATCTTCCAAAGCTGATATAGAAATAAGATTGCGCTTGATTCCAGGAACATAAAGAACATTACCCAATTGAAGTGAAATGTCGGAATCCAAATGAAGTGTAGAGGGTCCCAATTCCTTTCACGGAGTAGCTAGCATCATCTCCAATGATGACTTGTTCAGAAGACTCCTTCTCCACCAAACTTGATAAATGCTCCTTGAAACCGGTGATGTGTCGTGAAGCACCACTATCGATTATCCAAGTGTTGGTGTCGGAAGGTACACTACTTGATAATGCTGAATAGAACAAATATTCACTTGAATCCTTTTGAGGAGAGGCATCATCAACATCCGCAACTGTGGCCTGCTGCTTAGGTCTAGTTGGGCAATACTTGGCGAAGTGCCCAAACTTATCACACCTAAAACATTGAATCTTGGACATATCCCTCTTCTTCTTGGATGGAGGTGCATCATCATTTCCCTTGTCCCTATTCCTTTTGAAGAATCCTTTCCTTCCCTCTTTTCCTTTCTTCTTTGAAGTATGGGAGGCGAGAACATGAATATCTTCATTCCTTGAACTTTGACCAATGCCTCTTGCCATCAACCTAGATTCCTCTTGAATGCAATCAGATCTTAGGCGATCAAACTTAGGCAATTTTGAACTTGCACTGATTCCCTGAATGTATGATTCCCAAGACAAAGGAAGCCCATTGAGAGCAAGCATAGTCAGATCCTTGTCTTCAACCATATGCCCAATCGTTGAGAGTTGATCTCTCAAATTTGAAATCCTCATGAAGTATGTAGTAACAGATTCTCCCTTTGACATCTTCACGTGATGCAATTGATGCTTTAGTGCAAGGGCTCGACTGGTATTGTTAACTTCGTACATCTCTTCCAAGGTCTTGAGCATATCTCTTGCTGTCTTCAACTTAGAGATGATAGGAACAATATGATCCTTGACAAAGTCAACCAGAATCTTCATTGCTTTGATGTCTTTCTTCAGCCACTCCTTTTCTTCTTCCTCCTTAGGTTCAGAAATGCTAGACTCCACAAACTCACCCAAATCATTTTCACGCAAGGTGAGCATGATCCTAAATCTCCATGAAGTGAAATTAGATGCACCTTCAAGTCTATCTTCAACCTTCAAACCATTCACCATCTTGACTGAAGTGGATAAGTGAGCAACAAAAGGTATGCTGATTAGCAATAATCTGATCACGATCCTCAAACCCGCTCTGATACCATGTATATTTTAGGTGAACAGATTATATGCACAGAAAAATAATTCAAAATCAAAAACAATAACACAACAGATACCCTGGGAAAACCCTCCTCTTGAGGGAGAAAAAACCAGCAACAAAGATCTCTCTTATATTTATAATACCAATGGCAACAATTCAATTTACAATGAAGCCGAATACAAGGTCAATATTCAGCGCCTGTGTCACATGCAAGATCAGATAACACAAAGCCAGTATACAGCACCTGAGTAAGATGAAAGCACAGAGAAAACAAATTCGCTTTCCTTCAGATCCAAAATCGGCCTTTAAATAATACAAGTGAGGTCGGCCTCAAGACATTCGAGCCTCCACATAAATATAAGACAACAAATTAAATAGCCGACAGGCTATCATTTAATTTATGTTTCCTTCAATAGGACTGGAAGGATCGCCTGTAGCTGTTCTTATCATTAACAGTCTGCATCAAAGAACGTCAGAGGAGGAGTTAGAAAGAATCAAGTGAGGGAGGTTCTCAAAGGATTTTATCCAAAATTCCAACTCTCATCTAAATGGAAGAAAGTTGCAGACACTAACTTTGAACAATTCAACGTAATCCAGCACAAGAAAAGGATGTTTGGCACCTAGAATGAAATGCCTACGCCCATAGCAGCAAACATGATCAAATGCGGACTTCACCAAGTAGTTGATTTTCCACCTGTAGTTCAATGTAGTGAGCTAATAGTTGAATGCACTAGAAGATATGATCCACAAGCACGATCCATCAAAGCATCTAATGGTATCACTTTGGCGTATTTCACAGAAGATTTAGTTAGAGAAGTGTTTGGCATTCCTCGTTGTGACAAAATGTTGAGCAAAACTCAAGAGGAGTCACAAGCAATGTTTGATCAGGCGAAGGAGGCTTGTATGAATATAATCAACACTAATTGGGTCAAGGAACTGAAGAAGCATTGCTCTAAGTTACCCAAGAGGCTGATATGCATTGATTTCAAGGAAGAGCATAGTGATATGATCCATACGCTGAACAGAATTATGGGTACTCCTCAAGGGGCTTTCTTTGAAGTTTGGATGTTCTCATATGTGGAGGAAGTTGTGTTAGGAATGGAAATGATAAATTGGGCTAAACTAATAAGTGACAATATTGATATCCAGCTGAGAAATCTAAAGAAAACAAAGACTTTCTACATGAATCCCTCCGTAGTGTACATCTTAGCTTAGTTTACAAAGTATAGAGGGTTAATCTGCAAAGGAGTAGGGCCACGAAGTAACCAATTCAAGGCATATGATTGTTACCCACAACTACAATTGCACTATAAAGACAATTACAAAATAAACAATGATGCATTTCTCATGTACATAACTCGGCTACTTCAAGGAGGAATCCATAAGAGGTTGTCCAAGGAGGCTATGGTGTTGCTTGAAGAATTTGGATCATAGTTCATTCAATTTCCAACCTTTACATATCTAAGGATCCACAAATTTGCAGAAGCTCCATACAAACTCCCATGGTATCCGACAGATAAGATGGTCATGCTTGAAGTTGCAAGACAATTAGTTCACTTGGATTCCATCCAAAAGAAAGAGAATAAGCAAGGAGTGCATTTTCCTATTGTGATTGGGAAGATGTTGGAAGTCTGCCCTTCATTGCAAGCAGCCAAGACAGCCAAATCAAAAATTCAATTTTATAAATTGGGTATGTATTGTTAGTTTTAGGATCAGAATTTGAATAAGAAGAAATAGAACAATTTCAAACAAGATAACACAGCATATACCCCAGGAAAACCCTCCTTGAGGGAGAAAAACCCAGCAACAATATATCACTTATATATTGAATAATGAACAGCAATTCGCTTTACAATGAGGCCAAACACAAGGCCGATCTGAATTGACAATAATGATACCACACTCAAAGAATATTGAACTTCTTCTTGGATTGATCTGTTGTAGATGAAACTCGAACACTTGCTGATGTGAACTCACTTGGACAAACTGAATATGAATAAATGAATAAGAAGAGAGCAGCTCCCTCTATAAATACAATTCGATATGTCCTCCTCCAACCATTGCGACTCTCCAAGATAAGTCGGCCTCAAAAAGACGTGTCTCTTAAAAGGTGGCAATCATTATTTATGTCGGCTACATTAAATAAAAATAGGATTTGTCATTTAAGTGAAGCACCTCTTCACAAAGTCAGCTCCAAATAAATATAGCCGTAATATATAGCCACGGCTATATTTATTTGCTTATTGAATCGATATAAGGATTAAGATCAACGCTCTAACCTCAACACTCCCTCTTAGCTAGGGATGAATCCTTCTAGATATCCAATGTCATGGAGTCTCTAAACATGACACCCACAATGGCTACTCCTATTTGTGGAAAAGAGTTCATCACATAGTCACTCAATGTGATGTCCACTATGGCTACACCCATGTATGGAAAGGAACATGTCCACAAGTGTCCATCACGGAGTCACTCAACGTGTCACTCAACGTGATGTCATCATGGAGTCTCTCAACATGATGTCCACTATGGCTACTCCCATGAGTGGAAAAAATACAAGTACAAAGAATTCATCACGGAGTCTCTCAACATGATGTTGTAATGGAGTCTCTCAACATGACATCCACCATAGCTACTCCCAGAGAGTGGAACAAGGACTTTCATCTCAAATTTCTCCATCTCAAAGAAAAATGCATTAACAAGGGCTTTCACATCAAATTTCTCTGTCACAGAGAAAGATGCATTATAGCAAGTCACAGAAGATCATTGATGTTAAGTCTCCCTCTCAGCAAGGGCTTCATTCTCCACAACTCCAAGCTTGTCTCTAAAATGCACAAACTTCACTCTGGATAGAGGCTTGGTGAGAATATCAACTATCTGCTCATCTGTGCAAATATATCTCAACTAAATAGCTTTCCTTAGTACCATATCTCTGATGTAATGGTATTTGATCTCAACTTGTTTTGTTTTGTCATGAAACACTGGATTGACAAATAGCTTCACACAGCTTTGATTGTCATGTTGAATAACAGTTGGCTCCAATGATTGTCCAAACAATCTTGCAAGGAGCTTTCGAATCCATACTAATTCTCAAGCTGCTACACATGTTGCAATATACTCGGCCTCTACAGTGCTTAGCACCACTGAAAACTACTTCCTACTACACCAAGAAATCATCGCAAACCCCAAGCTAAAGCAACATCCAAAGGTGCTCTTCTGATCAACTACACTCCTAGCCCAATCAGAATCAGAATATCCTTGCAACTTTCGATCTACACTGGAAGTATATCTCAAGCCATATCCAACTGTACCACGCAAGTATCTCAAGATATGCTTAGCTGCAACTAGATGAATTTTCCTTGGTTCACACATGAACTGACTGAGTGCACTCACTGCATAGCAAATATCTGGTCTAGTATTGACTAGATACATCAACAATCCAATCAACTACCCGTACATAGTAGGATCTACCAGATCTGAACTAGCTGCAAACTCACTTAACTTCTTCAAATTTGTTTCCATCGGTGTAGACATAGACTTGCAAACCTTCCTTTGGGCAGAAGCATTTAGAACTACAGTGTATGTGCAGAATCGAAGCCCTCATCGTATTTTGGAAAATCTAACTCCTAAAGAAGCCTTCACAGGTGTGAAGCCTAAGGTTAGTCACTTGAGAATCTTTGGTTGTCTTGTTTATATTCATGTGCCTAAATATAAAAGAACTAAGTTAGAACCATCTAGCAAGAAAGGAATATTTGTGGGTTACAGTGAATCCTCAAAAGCCTATAGGATGTACATTCCAGGACAGAAACAGATAGAGATCAACCATGCAATTGATGGAAGCATTGAGAAGTACAAAGCTAGATTTGTGGCTAGAGGATTCTCTCAGAAAGAGGGAATAGATTATGAAAAAACTTTTGCTCTGGTTGCTCGTTATACATCCATCAGGACTATCATTGCTATTGCAGTAGCTAAGGGATGGAAGTTACATCAGATGGATGTGAAGACAGCATTCCTTAATGGTGTAATTGAAGAAGTATATATTGAACAACCTGATGACTTCGTAATTCATGGGAAGGAGTCTCATGTTTGTAGATTGAAGAAGGTTTTGTATGGCCTTAAGCAGGCTCCTCGTGCTTGGTATGAGAGGATTGATTGATACTTGATGAGCTTGGGCTTCTCTAAGAATGATGTTGATTCAAATCTATACTTCAAGGTAGTTGATGGTGAGGCCTTAATCTTAGTTCTTTATGTTGATGATCTATTTCTTACTAGAGCAAAATATCTCATTGTCAAATGCAAGGAGTTAGCTTCAAAATTTGAGATGAAGGATCTAGGCTTTATGCATTACTTTCTAGGATTGGAAGTATGGCAGAGACCCAATGAGATTATTCTGAGTCAAGGGAAATATACCATAGATATCTTGAAGAGATTTGGGATGATAAATTGCAAATCTATCTACACCAATGGAAACAAATTTGAAGAAGTTAAGTGAGTCTGCAGCTAGTTCAAATCTAGTAGATCCTACTATGTACAAGCAGTTTATTGGATCGTTGATGTATCTAGTCAATATGTGATGTCCCCTCGCTAGACAGTTCTCGAGAACAGTGTGTTAGCCCTTTATTGGACCCTTGTGGGCTAGCCAGATTGGTTAGAGGGTCAGTGATACATTTTGGAGAGTTTGATCGTTTTGGTTTTCAGGGCTCAGAGACTGGTTCACAGCAAGCGTTGGCATTCCAGGAGTCCACAGCTTCTGACGGCACGGGAATACTCTGAGTTTTGAGCGAGTTATGGAATTTTAAGTGATTAAGTTAATTATTTAACTTAATGGTTTTTTTTATTAAAGTCACATTGACTTCAATAATATTTTATATCACTTAAAATGTTCAAAAAAGGGATTTAATATTTTAATGACTTAAAATATTAAAAAGTGCGCTCAAGTATTAAATGGGAACTATTGAAAAGGTCTTATTAAAATATTAAAAGATTTTAATGTTTGAAAAGGGCGTACTTTCTTGAAATGCGTGCCAATTAGGTATAAAGCATTTCTCTGGCAAATGAAACTCATCTTTGACAATTTCACTTTGCCTTGTGCCATTTTTACTGTGCATTCTCCTGTGACCAGGGTTTGAACATTATTTCCATTGAGGAACGATAACTCTTCAATGTTGAGTGCTTTTGAGGCTGTGAAAGATCAGCTGAATCAGTACAGTTGAGAGCTTCACACAGAGGTTCTACAGATATAGACAGAGGTTTTACATATTCAGATTTCTTGTTATTTGCAAATAAATGAGGGGTTCTTCTTGGTGGCGCATCCTTCTTCAGAGTCAGAGGCCTCCAGCAGAGATTCTTTGCATTCTTTCCTTGGCCGTACATTTACCTTGGTTTTTGTGCCTCTCTGGAAAAGGCGTGTGAAGGGTTTTAGAGAAACGCCTTCCCTTTTGTTCATTTCAGTGCTTCATCTTTGGCGTCTTGCATTTTCAGAGCCTTGTACCACGTTTCTGAGCAAGAGAAATGAGTTCTGGAGATTTGGCGTGCCTATATGCTTGTTTTCACCATTTCCGGCTGTAGATCTGGCAACTTCTTTATTTAAATAATCTGGAGCTATTTTGGTATGTGTATCACTTGCATTCTATTTGTCTCAATAAAATAATGCAATCTACACTCTCTTTCTGAAGCAAATAGTGTTTATTTTCATTTTATGAGCAATTATGATGTGCGCCCCTTCTCTTCTATCTATCAAACATTCTCTTAAAAAATTAAATAACACATAAAGACTTAAGAAAATTGGGGTTTGAAGCTGAGAGCCAGCAGGGCTCATCACACAATACTAGACCAGATATTTGCTATGCAGTGAGTCCACTCAGTCAGTTCATGTGTGAACCAAGGCAAATTCATCTAGTTGCAGCTAAGCATATCTTGAGATACTTGTGTGGTACAGTTGGATATGGCTTGAGATATACTTCTAGTGTAGATCTAAAGTTGCAAGGATATTTTGATTCTGATTGGGTTGGGAGTGTAGCTGATTGGAAAAGCACCTCTGGTTGTTGCTTTAGCTTGGGGTTTGCGATGATTTCTTGGTGTAGCAGGAAGCGGTCTTTAGTGGCGCTAAGCACTGTAGAGGCTAAGTATATTGCAGCATGTGTAGCAGCTCGAGAAGCAAGATGGCTTCAAAAGCTCCTTGCAGGATTGTTTGGACAATCATTGGAGCTGACTGTTATTCATTGTGACAATCAAATCCTTCTATATATTATAGCGTCGATCTTAATCCTTCTATCAATTTAGAGGGAATCTACTATCTCTTATATTATCCACAATATAAGAAAAGATTACAATCACGATCTTGCTTAAACCCACTCTGATACCATGTTAGTTTTAGGATCAGAATTTGAATAAGTAGAAATAGAACAATTTCAAACAAGATAACACAGCATATACCTTGGGAAAACCCTCCTTGAGGGAGAAAAATCCAGCAACAATATATCACTTATATATTGAATAATGAACAGCAATTCGCTTTACAATGAGGCCAAACACAAGGCCGATCTAAATTGACAATAATGACACCACACTCAAAGAATATTGAACTTCTTCTTGGATCGATCTGCTGTAGATGAAACTCGAACACTTGCTGATGCGAACTCACTTGGACAAACTGAATATGAATGAATGAATAAGAAGAGAGCAACACCCTATATAAATAC
Organism: Sequoia sempervirens; assembly: GCA_007258455.2. NCBI lineage: Eukaryota > Viridiplantae > Streptophyta > Pinopsida > Cupressales > Cupressaceae > Sequoia > Sequoia sempervirens. The sequence continues at coordinate 658,939,029 of VDFB02193867.1, forward strand.
AATTTGTAACGTCCTTCTCTAACCATTGCGACTCTCCAAGATAAGTCGGCCTCAAAAAGACGTCTCTTCAAAGGTGGCGATCATTATTTATGTCAGCTACATTAAATAAAAATATGATTTGTCATTTAAGTGAAGCACCTCTTCACAAAGTTGGCTCCAAATAAATATATAGCCATGGCTATATTTATTTGCTTATTGAATCGATAGAAGGATTAAGATCGACGCTATAACATCAACAATCCTGCATCGATAGAAGGATTAAGATCAACTATCCCATGTATGATATGCTTTATACTATCTCTTACTATCTCTTACTATTTAGAGTCTACTGTCATGGATTCGTAGTTTGTGCATTTTAGAGACAAGCAGTTGTGCACATGTTCCTTTCTATACATGGGAGTCTACTATCTCTAATAATACATAAGTGATTCTACTAAGGATGGATCTATGAATTGGTATTTGATCTTCACAAAACACAAGTGCAAGAGAAGGCTAGAAGTGTTCGAGTTTCATCTATAGCAGATCTGACTCCGTGATGAATTCTTTGTACTTGTGTTTTTTCCACTCATGGGAGTAGCCATAGTGGACATCCTGTTGAGAGACTCCATGATGACATTGCGTTGAGTGACTCCGTGATGGACACTTGTGCACACGTTCCTTTCCATACATGGGTGTAGCCATGGTGGACATCACATTGAGTGACTCCGTGATGAACTCTTTTCCACAAATAGGAGTAGCCATTGTGGGTGTCATGTTGAGAGACTCCATGACATCGGATATCTAGAAGGATTCATCCCTAGCTAAGAGGGAGTGTTGATGTTATAGTGTTGATCTTAATCCTTATATCGATTCAATAAGCAAATAAATATAGCCGTGGCTATATATTTATTTGGAGCCGACTTTGTGAAGAGGCGCTTCACTTAAATGACAAATCATATTTTTATTTAATGTAGCCAACATAAATAATGATCACCACCTTTTAAGAGACATGTCTTTTTGAGGGCGACTTATTTTGGAGAGTCGTAATGGTTGGAGGACATATCAAATTGTATTTATAGAGGGCGTTGCTCTCTTCTTATTCATTCATTCATATTCAGTTTGTCCAAGTGAGTTTGCATCAGCAAGTGTTCGAGTTTCATCTACAACAGATTGATCCAAGAAGAAGTTCGATATTCTTTGAGTGTGGTGTCATTATTTATGTCGGCTACATTAAATAAAAATATGATTTGTCATTTAAGTGAAGCACCTCTTCACAAAGTCGGCTCCAAATAAATATATAGCCACGGCTATATTTATTTGCTTATTGAATTGATAGAAGGATTAAGATCAACACTATAACACCAACATGTGTAAACCAAGATCAGATTTTGATCCGTACTTGAGAGTTCATGGGAAGAAGTCACTTCATGTTGTGCAAATAGAAGACTACTGGTCTCCAACTTAGTGGATGAATATGGAGTAAGAAAGAAAATGTGATCTAGAATTCGGGTAGATCTTGTGAAGAAGTGCGACTTATTCCCTGTTCTTGACCAGGTAAAGGACAACAGAGAGTATGTACATCCTCAATTTGAACAAGAAAAGAATAAGCCCATCTTATTGCTGAATTGGGCACAGCCTAAGTTGGCAGATTTGAATGTATTAATGAAAGATATTATAGCTAATTCGAAGGAGTGGGTAGATCACCAAATCAGCATATTGAGAAAAGAAGGTGTCTCCCTTACTACGCCAAACTAAGCAATGAAGGAAGTCAGGGAGAAGCAGCTGAATTTGAAAGAAGAGAAGAAGGTCTTGGTGAACTTCCAAGTTCAAGTAAAAGGAAAGCAATGACCAAAGATCTTCAAGCAAAGGCAAAAGAGATAGAAAGTGAAGAGTCAGAGATTAAGAAGTAGAAGGTTAATGAAACTTCATCATCTTCATGTACGCCATCCATCAAGGTAATGGAAGAGGTGTCTATTGCTAAATGTGAATCAAATCATGAACAAGGAGCTGAATTTCAAGAGATAGAACAGTTGGAGCTTCTTCAAGAGCAAACCTTCACATATTGCTCGGAGGGAGAGGATACACTTATGATTGAAGACATGGGAGGTGTTGAGATCCTAGAAACCCATGAGGAATTGGGTGATGAGATAATTTCTGCCCTAAAGGGAATTAATGATGATATTCAACTGGAAGATGGGATGGAATTATCTACTGTACCAGATTGGTTGACTGAAAGTCTAATGAAGAAAGCCAAGCCAGTGAATGAAATTCAACCAATTGAAAGTATGCAAGACTTCTTGGAAAGGATTGGTAAAGCTAAGACACCAAAGAAGCCTAAGAAGTATTCTCAAATCACTGGAGTTGGTACAGGATCTAGGATCTTATACGTAGCAATTTCAAAGATTGACAAGCCTAGGGACCAAATTACCCCTATGGATTACGAAGTTACAACACTGGACATTGGACCAACCACAATAGAACAGGACTTTCATGAGCTAGCAGACACTTCAAGGGCAATCAGAGAAAAATTTGACAAAACAGAGAAGAAGAAAGAAAGATTAAAAGTGGAGAATTTGAGATTGATAGAGTTCATCCAGCAAATAACAGCCCCACTGAGGCAAGAGAACGAGGCTTTTATTCCACCATCTTCCCTTCCTCAAGCATCTGTTGATAGCCTTGAAGCAATGAGAGTTACAAGCCAAGCAACCCGAAGGTGGGTCAGCAATATCTCAAAGCAAGTGGAGCAATTCTTGGAGAGGTGTGCTCAAACTTATGACAAATCAGTTTTGCTTGTAACTGAGATTCACCAGATGGAAGAGAGTTGGGAGGATTTCCAATACATAGAGGACAAGGTGATACCTCGCCTGAAGGCTTTAAAGGAAATATCCATGCAAGTGTTGGTCCAAGAAGGTGTTATTGATAATGGAGCTTCTTATGACTTCAAAAGATGGTACTGTTCTTTGTTAGCAAAGAAGAAGATATATGATGAGATAAAAGAAGAGTGTGTTGTTATGCAAAAATCTCTTGGAAAGATACAGCTTACGATCCTCACATTGCTTGAAGGATTGACAGGGCCGGAGACCCATGATACAAGTGGTTTGGATTTGGAAGGTTTAAAAGAAAATGTGACAAATATTTATTTCAAATAAATGGAGATTATTAAGGAAAACCAGCTGGATGATATGTCATCCCTCTTGTCCTTTATGGACAACTTTCAGAGGCAAGAAGGTAAATGGGAGAACACTTTTACCCAGTGCATTGAAGCCTTGGACGTAATTGGAGTGCAGTTGGTTACTATGCCAAACATATCAATGGAGAAACTCGATTTGGTGATGACAAAGTTTCTTGCATTTGTAGCTAGAGAGCAAGCCAAGGGGAATTGCATTTTGGATTCTTACTTACTTGATTAGCTTGCAAGATGTCAGTGTTTTCCATACTCCAAGTGGCTCATCTTACATGTGCCATGTGTCTAGGAAGTTAGTTATGCTTTTTAGGGTTAGCGTTTTTGGAAATAATCTTGGTTGTTGATCTCAGATCGATCTGGGTCGTTGCTTTGTAATTGGGGTGCCTATATAAACCCCACTCATTTCATTTGTTCAGGGAGACTTGTGAAATTGTTGCTAGGAGTACTATTCAAATAATGATTTGACTCATTGATGAGCATTTGTTAGTTTGAAAGCTTGCATGGTTTCATATTTCTTCAATAAGAATAGATTTGTTTTCAGCAATTTTAAATGAATGAAGGATTGATAGTGTTGATAATAGTGAAATTAGTTCATACCTTTTCCAATTGAATGATTTTCAATTTGATGTGCAAGGTTAGTTTGAACTTTTAAATTACTATACTCGAGTTCTATTACTTATGTTCATTGTTCAAATTGATGATGGTCTGGAGTAATAGGATATCATTCGCAAATCCCTTTGAAGATTGCACCATCTTTGTCTGGTTGTTGTAGTCATTGTACTTGGTAAAGCAAAGATTGGCTTGAATTTCGCCATTCAACACTTGTCTCTTGAGTTCATAGGGATAGTTTAGAATTAGTCTAATCTCTAAATCCTTATCCTTTTTTTTATTTTATTTTCAAAATTGGTAGCAGTAGGATCTCAACCCTTGCAGACAATAGCAACCATATCCCAAAGTGTTGAAAAGTTGTTGCAAGAATCTTAAAGGAAGAAGGGTTGAACCAGTCAATTGAGCGTAAGTCCCCCTTGAAATACCAGCAGAACACAGCAAACCAACTGAGACTATCCTATATGCATCAGGAACCTTGGAGTTTACTTTGTGATCACTTAGCTTAGCACATCGGAGACTTTGTTCAAGAGAGAGTAGGATATTCCATTGGGTATTTTACTCTAATGTTGGTTGAGGTCACAAAACCTGCATCAACAGGTCCCTTGGAACCTATTGTCAAATTTTCCAAAAAGATTTTGTGACTTTGTGAAGTTGCGAGCTGTCAGAGAAATAAAGATGCCGAAAGGTGTCTTGAGGTGATATAACTATAACACTGTATTGTAAACTTTGTTTTTCTACCACTGAAATGTTTAATCATTTAATCATCTTCATATAAACCAGATTAACAAAAAGAATTTATTCAATTTAAACCATCTTGCAATGCTTCAGGAGATCAAAAATTGGTTGCAAACCACATGCAACTATGACCAAAATAGACGAGTTTGACTTGATAAGACGATTCAACACTTAAAAATGATTATGAACATTTGCAACCAAGACTAATAGACATAGACATGAAAGTTTTCAACTTGATAAAGCTGAGGCAGCATAGAGACCTCACATGCAACTTGGAAAACCAACACAACTTTCAAGAAATAGGCTTGACAACACATGTAATTTAATAAGCGTAAAAAGTAGAAAATTTTCAAGTTAAAAAATGAAGATAATGTACTCAGAAACTAATTACTTAATTTCTCCAGTTCCAATATTTTTCTGCCTTCAGCCTTTTCCATGCAGGAAACTTCTATGTTGCATAAAGGATGAATTGAAAGCTAAATTTTTAATTAGAGAAAGGGAGCATAAATTGTAAACTAAAGCCTAACCTAGAGTAAGGGAGGCAGGGGTCTCTCAAAGCAGTAATTTAACAGTTGAAATTATCTCTGCACACTTTATTTGACATAAAATAACAATAATAACATTTTTCCGTGTTTCAATGGATATTTTGGCATTGTTTAATATGCCAATGTTTTCCTCATTCAATCCTGAGTAAATGAATTCCATTTATACTTTTAGTTTGCCAAGTCAATCCCAAGTCTTAGTAATTCTACTATGATTGATAATGAAGAAATAAACCCAGAAGGGAAAAAAGATAGATACATAACATAATGCTGTTTAACTGAACATTAACTTTTAGATCTTTTTTCTGAAATATTAAACAAATGAAAGAACAGGATTGGTACCTGGTACTCAGCTTTTTCAGCTAGAAGCCGCAGGACTTTACCAATTTCCCGCAAAACTAGAAGTGTTAGATGTGCATCCAATTTAACAGCTTCAATTTCTTCTTGAATACGAGAAATAAACCTTGAGATTTGCTCCTGTGATGGAATACTTCCTCTGCTGGACAACGGAAACAAATTGTGGTTCACAAGATCTGAAAGGCTGCTCAAACAATGAGCCAAATAAGCTGTCTGGAAAGATTCTATAGCAACTAGCATTTGATTCTTCCCTTCTGTCTTAATTGCAGGAAGGACGCCCTTGACATTGGTGTCTCGCAAAATCCTCTCAATTAAATTCTCTACCATAGACAATAGTTTTGGATATCCCAAAACCAATGTCTCTTTTATGAAACTTGATGCTGTGAAGGCAGATTTGATCTGACTTGCAAAAGACTTGACAAGTGCATCCCAAACACGATCTGTCAACATAAGATCCCCTTCCTGTATGCAACAATCAGTTAAATGTTAATAGATTGACCAAAACAAAGCTTTTGAGAGATGCAAATATTCATATGTGAACACCCAAAAGAATAAATCATGAAGCTTAATTCATCCGAGATATCATATAGCCTCTTATGCTTTATTTATTTACAATATGCAAAAGAATGAAAAGACAACGTATCAGTTTATGGAATATAGAAGCAGCAATGACTGGGATGAATGTAAAAGAGATTATAAATATTCTGAGGAATAAGGCATATCTTCCTCCTCAGTGTTATGAATATGAATATTAAATTAGTACCCATTAGGCAAAAAGAAAGAAAATTTTCTCCAGCTGAAGAAAGGTGTGGTTGAACAAAGGCAATGGTATCTTCAAATAGGTAAGAGATTTTGTATTTCTAAGCAGGAATGTTTCTCAGTGACAGAATGTGGATCACCTGAGACATGAGGCAAAATACTACTCAGAAAATAGATGACAAGATCAGGAATTACAATTAGTCTAGGATGGCTGTAAACACAAATGTAAGCTTGGGAAAGACAAGGTTATTATTGCAGAAGCATAAAGATGCATGCAACAAATCAGATGTTAGAAAAAAGCTTCCAACAAGCTACCAAGTACTTTGACTTTGGTGGAGACAAATACAGCATTCAGTGGCTAAAATCTACTGGAATACATATAAGAAATTCATATGCAACAAGGTGCAATACTTATCATCTTGAGAGGCACATGGCATTGCTATTAAATTCAGTTCAAGCCACTGTACCTCATGTGGTGGTATTTTGAATCATGCCATTGATGCATAAACAAAGACTTACTAGGTTTCAACATGTTGAAGACTGCCATGAACAATCTGCAGTGGGGCAAAGAGCATTGGATGGTAAATTGCATTTAAATGGAAATGCAATTAACCATCTACAGCACTGAACTTACACCTTTACAAATTCATATTTTCAAAGGCATTTATGGGTAGGTCCATCTTAACAGTTTTATTATGTAGTTCCTGTGACTTGATTCTTAGTTTTGCAATCATGGGATTGGATCTTAGTTACCTCATGTGAGTAGGTGGGTTGATCAAATCTTATTTGATGATATTATTTAGTACCAGGATTTTTCTTGTTTCTAATCTTATCATCATTCCAAAGGCTGTGTGTGGTTTGAACTCAGGTTTGACTTCAAGTTGTTCAAATCCTTAAGAGTCAAATCTTCATAGATGTTTGAATACTTTAGCTGTTTATCAGAGTCATTCTTCTGTGGAACAATTTTTTGGATGGAATTAAAGTTTTTTAATCAATGTTCCACAGGGACGCGTCCCCTCGGGAAAACCACCCGTTTCTAAGACGGGGACGTTTCCGAGACGGGGAGATGCCTAGGAAACGTCCCTCCGCTTCCCCGTCGTCCCCCCCGAAGTCCCCCCGTCCCCCCGAAGTCCCCTTCTGGGAGACTTCAGGGAAACTTCTGGGAGACTCCAGGGAAACTTCTGGGAGACTTCCAGAAGTCCCCTCCACCCAAGGAAACTCCTAGGAAACTTCTGGGAGACTCAAGGGAAACTTCTAGGAGACTCCAAGCAAAATCTGGGAGACTCGAAGGAAACTTCTAGGAGACTTCCAGAGGCATGAGGCCATTAGCCTGGAGCCATTTACTATTAGCATTTACTATTTTGTACTCTGTTTTTGAAGTTTTGAAGTTTGAACATTGATGATACAGGGATAGTTGATTGTAATTATGATTCATGAATCATGATTATGAAACTCAAATTATGAAACATCTAGTTCTTGTTGCATTTTCCAATGTCTATATTTTCATTTTGATTTTCAATGTTCAATGGTTCACTAGTTCAATGAAATGATATATCATTGCAATGTGTTATTGTGTTTAAACTTTAAACTTTTAAGTTTTAAGTTTTGTTTTTATGTGTTAACTTTACTTATTCCTTAGGCTTCTACAGTTATATAATTATATTGTTATACATCTTTTTATAACTAATTTTTTAAGTACTATATGTATTTCAGCATCACTCCCCCACCACCCCCCCCCGCCGTCCCCCCGCCGTCCCCCTGCCGTCCCCAAACTTAGGCCCCCCGTCTCCCATCTCGGAAACGCGTCCCCCGCCGTCCCCCCGTCCCCGTCCCCGAAACTCCGTGGAACACTGTTTTTAATGGCATTCACAAGGTTAGGCAGTCTATGGGACCTGAGAGTTGAACCACACAGTAACCAACAAAAGCACCAACAAGCGAACCACAATCCCTATTTCTGACTCATAAATCACACCAAGTGTCAAGAGAGTCCCACTATGCAATGGGTTGTTAGGCCCAATGTGCTTAACCCTTGAGAAAATAATGTCTTTGGAGCATAAAATTCCAACAAGTGTCAAGAGGGTCCCACTTTGCATATATATGCACAAGTTTTGTTCAAGCTTCATGGACTAAAGTGCTAAACATATATCCATTCTAAATTTCACCAACAAGATGTTAAATAATTGAAAAAATTGGCATTGGGAATCTGTACATGGAACCTTCCCCTTTCAACTCAAAAATCTTATCAATGAACCGCCACAAAATCCTTAAATTTATACTCTAATTCATTTTATTATAGAGTAAGCAAGTTTCTTATTTGGATGTGATTAAATTATACAAAGAAAAAAGATATATCTGTTAGAATTGTGAATAACACAAGACGCAAGATCAAACAATGATCAAAGACACCTTCCACACAAGAGATTTGCAAAGAATAATATGCTATATTGTCAACAAAAAAAGGCTACAAAATGAACCTCAAGAATCTTCAAAGAGATCAAGAGTTCTCAAAGGTTCTGATATCACAATGAAAGTTGAGTGCTATATAGGAGCAACCCTAAATGATAAAGCGATTAGATCATGATAAATGTCAACATCTCATGTAATCAGACAAAATGATCTAATAATAGCTCAACTAATAAAAGAATAAAAGCACTCATAAATTTAACTTAAGTGCATGAAATGAATTAGACTGATAATCAATTAAAAATTAATTAATTATTAGCTAATGCATGATTCCTCTAACACGCCCCTCCTTGCGCCCCCCCGCCAACCCCCTCTACCCCCTCTTTAAGATGAACTTAGGGAGTAGCTAAAAATCCTAAAAAGAGAATGCATGCTGGGTCCCAACAAACAAGGTCTCATGAGATACCCATGTACAAACAATCTAATCTCTCAAAATTGTAAAAAAAGGAGAAAACCTCATGGAAAAAACTCCTCTCCAAAAGAGAGAAAAGTGAATGAAAGTTTGAAAAGCCTCCAAAAACAATGTGAAGGACTAAGAAGCCTCCAACCAAAACAATGTCCCAAAAAAGAACATGAAAACATCGCAAAGCACAAAGAAGTTGACTATTCTCGAATGATGATTGATATAGTACTGAAATGAAGAATCTGCATGAGTGCCCCCAATGACACTACTTGAATTAGGTGGCAAACAAAGGCAAACATTTGGAACTCAAAGATACAAATGGCATAGGTACCAATAGTTTGAAGAACACTAATCAAATAAAAATGGAAGGTCAACTCTGGAATAGGATTGCAAGAGTGTCCGTATGGTAAATGCTCCATCTCACCAAAACGCATGGGTAACCAACTGTTGCAACCACCTAGTACATAGGAACAAGAACTAAATACATAAATCACTCCAACATGAAACCAAGGAAGCATTAGCACCAACAATAGAAACCCCCCATAATGCAAAAAGAGAGAGCCATGATAGGTATAGTGAAACTGTGTGAAACCAAGAAGTGCATGTAGGAGAACAAAGAACATCTGAACATGAAACTGAAAGAGTACCTGCAAATAGAAGGGTGTGCAAACCAAGGCACACACTCATGAAGCATGAAACATTGGGATTCGATGTTGTTGTGGACGAAACACTCACTTGACAAAGGTGTGATGGCAAAACAAAGGCACTCACAACTCACCCATGGCACTTTATATCATAGTGTGAATACAAAAGACACAACAGGATTTGCAAAATTCCCACAAAATATACACCGGAATGGAATTTTATCTCAATGCATCTACAAAACAAAATGTGCTTACAAAACAAGTCTAAAATGCTCAAATAGGATAGAAAGTTGGAAATACATGTAGAACAGCCTAAAACAAGTCATCCCACAAAAAATAAAAAGTTTCCAAGAGCTAAAACATCCAAGTAATTCACTAGAGTGTGAAAACCCAAAAGCTGAATAAAATGTACCTGGATAAAAATTTGGAAAATTGCATGGATGGTTGTGAAAAACTTTGAAATACCATCCCAACATTGTTGGAATCACGAAAAATGGAGAAATGAGTCAAAAGTTAAGAGCTTGGGAGTGAAAATAGCACCTTTGACTTTGACAGGATGTAGAATGCACTAGTAGCAAAAAATAGTGATGAGACCCACACTACTGGAAAGTTAATGGAATCATCTTTTCGATGATATCTCATTCACTAATTTTCGATATCGTACGCCCAAATTCTGGCCCAAAAAAAAGCAGCTCCTTAAAGGCAATAGGGGGCTTGAAGGGGGCCCTAGGCCATACCACTAACATTAACATGACGTCATGCTGACATCAACAAAATATTCCTTGGGAACATTCCCTTGTTGCTTGAAAAAATTTGGCCCCTTGCAAAAAAACGGTGACAGAATATTCTTGTAGAACATCAAAATATGCTGGAAGATTTCATCAGCAGTAAGAAGATTTGGTGGCTCAGAAATTTTGGAGTCGTCAAGAAAATTTTGCAGTGGCCTAATAAGTTGTCGAGTTGTGGTGGTTTGCAAAAGGAGGCGTTGGTAGCACTACTGCTAGGGCGTCGCTCCGTGGGCAGTGCTCCTTAATATAGCAGTCATACCCGTTATTTTATTTTTTTTATTTTTATTTTTAAATATATCATACGGTACAACATTTGGAAGGTTGTACGGCCTCCCAACAAAAAAATTGTCTTAGAAGCTCCCAACAACAAAATAGGGCAAATTTATAGTTAAAATTTGTTGAATCAGCCTCCTTAACGCAACGTTAAGGTCCTTTTTGCACTATGATGCACCAAAAAATTGCCCAACTCCAAAAATTGCAAAAAGAATGGAGATTCAAGATTTGAAGTAGGGTAAAGAATGGAGATTCAAGATTTGAAGCATGTAACCCTAGTTGACGAAAAAAATCAAAAACCAAGAAGAGGTTTGTTGAATCCACGCTCTAATACCATGTTGGAATTATAAATAACACAAGATGTAGGATCAAACAATGAATAAAGATGCCTTCCACACAAAAGATCTACAAAGAATAATATGCTATATCATCAACAAGAAAAAGTTACCAAATGAATTTCAAGAATCTTCAAGGAGACCAAGAGTTATCCGAAGTTGAAATAATACAATGAGGGTTGAGTGCTATATAAGAGTAACCCTAAATGATAAAAGGATTAGATCATCACAAGTGTCAACATCTCATGTAATGAGACAGAATGATCTAATAATAGCTCAACTAATAAAAGAATAAAAGCACTCATAAGTTTAGCTTAAGTGCATGAAATGAATTAGAATAATAATCAATTAAAGATTAATTAATTATTAGCTCATGTATGATTACTCTAACAATAGCTATCAAGTTTCTAGCAGCCCAAATGGGCTGTTACAGAGCCCCTACAATCTTCTAGTCCTAAAATTTGTTGGCTACTTCATTTGGGATGCTACTAATAGCCCATACTGGTTGCTTCACTTGAGATTTAATACCCATGCATTGGAGCAGCAATATTTTGTTTAAAACATAGATTGACTATTTTAAGATTACCATGCAGTTGAATATCTTGGGTGGTTTCCATTTAGTAAAGTTGACCTTTATGGCATCTCTGGAAGTTATCAGCTATAATGTCCCTTTTTAATTTTTCTTATTTCTCCTTAAATGAATAACCCTAACTCACAATAATAATTGCATAGTTGCTTATAAATACTAATTTATCCTAAAAATTATAATTTTGATTATATATACTTCGGATTTAAAGCTTATAACATAGTTTTGCAGTTATCTCTTTTTGTATAAAAGTTTTGAAATGTCTCCAAATTCTGCCCAAGTTACAGGTTTTTGTCAACTAACTCGGTTATGGGAACTAAGGGGTTTCATCCTTAATTTCAAACCTAAAGGGATTTCATCCTTAGGCTGTAAGAAACTTGGTTCATATTCCACAAGGGAAATAATAAAATAATGTCTTGATCAATTGATGTCCTTACTCTTCATTTTTTTCCTTCCTTTATATACCTTCTTTATTTAATTGATATGACTCTTTATTTCATGCCTTTTGACTTTCCATTAAAATCAAACTTTATTAAATTTTAGATTTTTATAATATTAATCATTCTCCCTTAACCACTCCCTTTATTATCCTTCCTTAAGAGGATCGCAAGAGAAAGAAAAGAACTGCTGCAACAATTAAAATAATATTTAAGGAGGGGGCATTACATCAGCTAATAAGGATGACATTAAAGATGATGCAGAAAAAACTTGTCAGTGTGTCCTAGCAGACTGCTGAAATGAAGGGTTTTCTCATGTTATCCATGAGTACAGCAGAATTGGACACTTTTCACTGTGACCAAGATTGATAAAAAAGATAAGAAATTGGACTATGAGCTGAGTATTTCCAGGACTATTAAGAGAGCACATAGGATAGAGATATGCCAGAGTACCAGGGAAAAATAAGGTCTCAAATACAATGATGGAGAAAGAACTGGTTCTCCAAAAGAATCAGAACAGAGTTTGAAATATGCAACATCGAGGTTTGATGGCAAAGGGTATTATTTGGAAAGATTAAAGCCTCACTTTTTCTTGTATTGAATCTGTTGTTTTTTGTATGAAGCCTTCCAAATTTCACCTGTTAACTTATAAACATAGACCAAGTTTGTGTACTTAACACTCAGTGAGCTCAATAAGGAAGACAATCAAAATTCTGAAGAAATTTTGTGACCCTTTAATGTTTGCGTATATGGACGTGCAGTTCATATCAGCAGTCTGGGAATGAGTCCACAGTCCAATCAAAGTTATATAAGCGCTAACATTAGGGAAGATGATCAAAATTCTGAAGCAGAGTTTTACCCCTTTGTTGTCTGTATATAGTTGGTGCATTTTTGACAATAATATAATATGTTCTCCACTTTGAGAGGAAAAGTTTAGTGGACAGTTAAAAATTTTGTGTCAAGTTGTTATTGCAGATCATATGAAACTGAAACATCTACATTTAGATACATACCTCTATTACTTCATCGAGAAACAGAGCATGTGTAAAAGGATCTCTCTTCTTTGACAGCACCCTCTGTAAATGCCACACTGCAACCATGATTGAATGCAACTGATCCATACAAGCCCCCATCCTTTGCCACAGTCCCTCCTTTGCTTTCAAACTGCCTCCCAGCTGAGGAGTCCCACTCCTCTGAATCCCACCTGGACCAAAACCTGATCCCACACTAGCCGATATTGCCTTCATATCCAACGCAGAACTCACACTCTTAACACCTTGCGCCTTGTACTTCCCAATCATACCTTCCACAGTGGACTTCAGCTCCCCCATATTATAATACACCTGCAAAAAGCTCAAGGAGTTCAAATATTTTACTAGCGCAGAATGGCTCACAAATCTTTCTTCTCCGAGGAAATAAAAATATGCATACTCTACGCTACTTGCAAGGAAAGAGCTGTATTTGCCATTACATATATTCGTATAACAGAAAGTCTAGTAAATTTATACATGTTTTAATCAAAAATTGGCAAAGACTTTTTTCGGAAATTTATGCAAGTGGCAACATATTTTGGAAAAATTGCTAATTGACAAATCTAATTTTAGAAAATCTGGTGAAAAGTTAGCCAATTGGAGAAAGATACCCTACCTGCAATGCACTTCCCACCTCAGCTTGGTTCAATGCCTCCATGCCACTCTCAAAGGCCTTCATCGCCTCAGACCGCAACCGTCCTCCCGCATCCACAAGCCAAGGAATCTCCTCATCGACAACCTCAATATCAACCAGATCACCTTCCCTTCGCAGACTCTCAATTTCATTATATAATTGAGCTGCCTTACTCAAATCCTGTTTAAGGGCCCCACCACCATCCATCAACTCCCTCAATCTCTTCACCTGTCTCAAAACCCTAACAATAGTCTGCAGAAGCTCTACAGTCTCATGAAGGTTCTTAAGTTGTTGTGACTTCACCTTGATCTGCTTGTACGGTTCGGCAATCTCAGATCTAACCCTCGTTACACTCGCCTGCAGACCACTAACCCCAGATTTAACCACAGACAAGGCCCCCTCTGCGTCCTTCAAGCTGGACAGCTGTTGAAGCAGCTCATCATGGCGTAAATAAACTTCATTTCTTAACTGTTTTTCGAGGAGGCGTATGCCTTCTTCTAATTTATCTGCACAAGAAGCGGCGGATCCACTGCTGAGGGCTTCACTGGCGAACTTTGTGGAATTAAAATTATCTGATAAGAATTTGGACAGGATGGGATCTTGCTTGAATTCTTCTTCTAGAGAAGGAGGTGCATCGTTCGACTCCCACGCACTTGAACTGTTTTCGCGGGGAGCTGATGAGGGTTTCATGCTTGAAATACGGTGCATGGGAGATGAAGGAGAAACATTGTTGTTTAAGGCTAATACCCCTCCTCTGTGAAATGTGTTGATCGATCTTGCCATTCTCTTTACTTACTATATTTCCCTTCACTGCAATTCCATTCTCTTTCTCCTCTAATGAAAATTTACCATGGAATTACAGAGCCATGCAAACATACCTCGTTGAAATGTAAGATCGGTGTTGTTTATAATGCAGATCTGCGAGGCAACTGTTTCTTTCTTGTAATTGTCATAGCTCTGATTTATTCAAATTGTAATGGCAACCATCTCCTACGAACAAAAACATGCATTCAAATGATATATGATTGTTGTCAAGCGACTTGATGTGGTAACGCAGATTAAATTTGCCGGAACGTCTGTTGCCCTGCTTCAGAACAGAGTATCATGATTTGAAAATTCACATCCTGTTTATAACAAAACTATTCGCAAAACATTTATAATTATTTCACTGCCAAAAATTCCAAAAAGAAAAGGACTTAGGTAATGAGGTAAACTTATGGTCCCATGATCGAAAATGCACAATTAGTATATATATTTTAAATATGAAGATATATTAGTTTCAAGGCATTTAGATTAGATCTGTTATATAAGTTAGATAAATAATTTAAGAATATTTATAATAGTATTGTAATGGAAATAATATTTAGGGAGTTTTTGAGAGTGGTAAAGAAGGTGAAGAGTCATTTTCTATTGTTGTCTTTGGATGTTTTTTATTTCATTACGATTAATTTTAATGTGTATTTTTCATCATTTCTGATTTGTTTTATTAAGAATCTCTTCTTCTTAGTTATGATGTATTTGTCTATTTGGGTTTGGTTTTGATTGATTTATAGTTTAGGTGTTTGAGGTTTTGTTTTATTTTGAATTTTGTGTTTCATCATTATGATATTATTGTTTATTGTTATTTAAATTTGATTTTTTTTCCTCCCATGTATGTCATCTATGTCACATTAAATATGTAGTTAGTTTTTATCTCTTTTATTTACTTCTTATATGTGGGGCAAGCATGGTCATAGAGATTAGTACAGAATTTATCAATAATATTAGCAATAATGGTAGGGATGAAGTTAATTATATTAAACTTGGTGGAAGTAATAACATGATTATTGATAGAAAGTCATAGAGTTTGTAAGTGCCCTAAATTGCATGGGCCAACATGGAAATCTAATGACGACTTGGTAATCCTGCTCACAACCCACTTAGCATGAAGTTCATTCCTTCTCAATAATTTTGACTTGAGTTTAGTCCCTTTGTCCTTCCTAGCCTCCTTTCCACCTTGTTTAGCCATTAGCATGGCTTCCAAGTCATTTTTCTCCTCTAAAACCCTTTTAAGGACCTTTAATTGTTGGATCACCTAAGTGACCTACCCTAACACAAGGGATGACACTGACCCCCAAAAGGGGTGACCTTATCATGTCTATAGGATGCATGATTTCTTTCATTCTAATCATTTTTCCACCTTTCTTACTTCTAATCATGAGTTGATTTCAATCCTCATTAAATCCCTTCTTCTCTTAACTAAATATCCTCTCCTCTTAACACATAACACCTCTCTTGTTATCTCCCAATCGTTTATGGGCCTAATTATGAAGCTTCTTCACATGTTTATACCTTCCTTGCCATTATCATTAGGAAGACTATTCATTTTGCATTTTTATCCATCTCTTTGTAAGAAGCTCTCATTCATTTCCCTCTCTCTCATAAGGATTGTGAATAACCTTTAGATGACTTACGTTATCCTTCTTCTAGCAACCCCCACAACATTGACATACTTGTCACATGATTCTTGTACATTTTTTCCCATTTTTAACATGGAAGCTTCAAAGCTTCTTTCTACTTCCCAAGTTATCATTCAATTTTCTCTTTATCTAAATTTCCCCTATATTCCCACTAGAATCAAGGAGGAGTTTCATTTTTGTGGAGAAGAAGATACGGAAAAATATTTTTCAAAGCTTTTATTGGGTCCCAAAATCATGAGTACACAATCCTAGAACATTTTCTTATCTTAAGTCTAGGGATTTGTTGTTAAGAAGGTAAAACAAGTGTTTATCAACAAACTAAGGAGGATTAAAGGCCAATTGACAAGAATGGGTAGTCTCTCCTATACTTTAGGCTCAACTACACCTAGGAGGATATTCCTAAAGGCATCATTAATAGGGTTTTAGGTTAATTAAATTGTAGCATCATTATAACAATCAACAACTATATCCAATATACATTTGACCACTATATTTATCATTATGTCAAGACAAACTAGATGCATAAAAGCTCTTATATAGCTAATAAAACACCTTGCACATGAAAATATGGATAAAATTAATATTATAATCCCCAAAGATAAGTTTATTCTTTATTATACACATAGTGGAAAGGTGCAAACATGCATGACATGATTCTCTGATGATTTGAATTTTTGGATTTCTTAAGATTGTTCACTAGTTTATAATGTTAAATCATGAACAACATGCATATTCTAATCTACTCATAATCCACTCCTACTTCTAATATGGATGGAGGGTATTTAAAAGATGGAATTTTTTACCCTTCACCAATGTGGAACAATGCCTACTTCATCGAGCAATAGAGCCATGAACAACAAAGAGGAAAGAGATGCCATTAGACAAAGTATCAATAGTACTAGATTTTATTTATATAAAAATCAAAGATTGCATCATACGTAATGGGCATTCTTAATAATCCATCTTATAACAACAATAACCCATATGCAACAAAGGAAGTACCATTGCAATAGCATTGCAATGCATTAGAATTCACTCTTCATCTAACCTCTATTATAATCACACTAGAAAATATGGTGAGAGAAAATACATAGTTGCAATTATATATTATCCTATATCATTACAAAATACTATGGAGACATATTTTTGCATGCACATGTGATTTATAAACCCTTCTTACTCTTCACAAATGTATTCCTTTTTTTGCAGCCCATATTAAAAACATTTGATGACCTAGAATCAACTATAGACTTTCTCAAACTTGAAAATTAACTTAGTGACCAAACCTTTTGATGTAGAATGAGCTATTAGTTATAGTTTTTAGTTTCTAGCATCTAGCTACTCATGGGAACCTTGAGAGCCTGGAGTGGAATATATTTATGTTGTGCATAGGGATCATTCAAATCCATGGAACTTCTAAAAGGAATGGCACAAATCTAACATAGGTCAATTTGGGTGATTAAAACCCCAACAATCATATTTATCGTGGCATGGACAACCTTGTTGTCTAGAATCAAATCTCCATGTGAAATTATTTCCTTTATGCTAAATAATGATTATTTTATGCAAGAAGGGTGAATTAGTGATTACAAAGTCGAATTCAACTTGAATGAAATGATGGGTGAATCATGGGAGTAGGTGAGACTAATTATCAATGGTTTCTAGGCCATGGAAACACTTGGAAAAAAATTAGGATTAGAAAGGATATAATAACTTATATTGAAGAGCACAAGTTACAAGGATGGAAGGGGAATATGAATTAGGACCAAAGGGGCAAAGAAAGGCTAGGGTTTAGGTTCTGGGATGGACCAACATTATACAAAGAGTAAATTTTTAGAGTGAGGAAGTGAAGGGACCAAGGAGTTAGGAAGTGGTTAAGGGTTGACATGTTCTCCCAAGAGTTTAGAGTCTGATGAGATATGTACATCAAGTTGTAAGAGAAAGAAGGATATTACTGTGGAGAAGGGGGATTCACTACTCACAAGTATCTCAAGTCACAAAAGATCCTAAGGGAGTGAACTTCCCTAAACTACCTCAATACTACCTCAACACTACCTCAACTTTAGATAGAAGGGACAAGCTAAAAAGGAAGGGAAAATAGGACTTTGTTTCACTTGTGTTTTATGATAGAATTTTTCCAGAAGTGGGTGAGTAGACCATAGAGGTGTTAGACTATAAACTGGATGGCTCTCTTCCATAAGACAACAATGTATGGGTCAAACTTCAACATGCCATGCTAGAGTCTCAAAGACGTCTAGGCATCCTATATGGACAAAGGGTCAAGTAGTAGATAGAAACACACAAAGTCTACTGACAACCTGAATGTTTTGGTTTTATAGTTTGATAGAAATGTATAGAAATACAAAGTACAACAAGAAGAATATTATAACTGATAAATATAATCTACTCTAATAGAAAAATGATGAAGAGAGAAGAAGAATGCCAACTTACAAAAGGTCCAATTCTCCAGCAACTCCTCACAAACGAATCACACCTACACAAAAAGTAACAAGAAAAATGTTGGGGTTATGTTTTGAGGTTTTCCTTAGTCAAATCCCCACTTTGGTGTTCCCACCTCCACAAACAACCAATAGACCCCAAGATGTAGAAAAGCGATAAAGAAATAGAGAGAATAGACATAAGAAATTGGAGAGAAAAGATAATCTAGATGATACTCTACAAGTATGATAATGCAAATAAGCAAATTTACTCAATATCACCTCCTTATCTATGAGTGATACAGGTTGAGAGAGGAAGGAGAAGTATAATACCATCATTCCAATGGAGTAGAGCTTTAACAACCTACAATAACAATGGCGTTGGAGCAACAAGATGGTGTAGAAGTGAAGTATGAAGTTGCTAGAAGCAAGAGAGAGTGAGAAAGAAGTAAGGAGTGATAGAATGAGCTAGATATTGGATTAAATCAAGAGAGATCTTGAGAGAGTGAAAGAATGGAGTTAAAATGATTGAATTGGAGGCAAATAGTCATTCCTGGCTATCAAGATTTGAAGAGGGATATTACGCTTACAGATGACAAAGAATCATGTCTTTAACATCTCCTAACCCAAGAATCTTGTCAAGATGTAAGCACAACAAGTAAACGTTCACATGGAACGTGGGAATTCCTAATAGAAATTCCTTCATCGATGCTAAATGATAAGGACATGTGGGAAAAGTAAAGCAAATGGGATGGGTTTTTGCATCATCAAACTTGTAAGGCAAAAATGAGGGTAAATTAATGGGAATTTGCACTAGGTGCAAATTTACACAATTACAATTAGAACTAGAACTTGGGGTGAAAAGTAATAAAAGGAATTGGAGAAAGTAGATGATAGGGATCTCAAGCACATCTTTAATTTTGTTGAAGATTTCAAATATTTGAAGATCTTATGAATCCTTATCACACTTTCAATGAGTTCATGAACTAAGAAACTCATTGATTATTCATCATTTTTTTCTTTTTCTTTGCTTGTCAAATATTTGTCCTTTGCACAAACCATATGTATCATACTTTCAACAAGTTTATGAACTCATGAATTTGCTAGCACATTGAAATTTTCCACTTCTCTTTCTCCTTTCTTTTATATTTATCCTTCTCTTTGGCCTATCACACTTTCAATGAAATACAAAATTGATGAACATATATCACACTTTTGATAAGTTTGTGAGCTTGCAAACTTAGCAACATCAAGAACCATGTAACATTTTCCTTTTCTTTCTTCAATATTTTTGTACTTTTCATAAGTTCATGAATTTTTGGAACTTACCAACATTTTGAACCTAGCAACTCAACTTATTCCCTTCATTAGGGCTTTGGGAGGTTTGTGAATTGAAAACTTCCTAACTTTTATAACTTGAGCACAAAGGGGAAAAATTTAGCCAATATTTTGACAATTTCTAGTCAAGGTTTCAAGGATTTAACAAAATAATGAGTTCATCCCTTTAGGCATGCAAATAAGAGGGTCTAGAATCATGATCCTAGTAAGATAATATTGTGAAAATTTTCATGGATTCGGGTTTGGAGATGCCTCGTAACATGTACTACATCAAAGGTATTATTAAATCTTTGAATCTAATAAAGATGCATAGAAGGGAGTGTTGGAATTTGAGGATTGGAGATACCAATGAGAAGGTACTTGGAAAAAGGGATGATCAAAACTCTAGTGTTGAAGGGAAACATAGTGCAAATATCCATGGGTTGGGGGTTGGAAGAAAGGCATGTCAACTTGGGAAATTCCAATATCTTGGCAAGGACAAAGGAAATGATGGGGTTGAGAAAAAATGGATACCAAAAAGGAAAACCCTAAAACAAAAGAAAAATCCATAGAGATTTGAAACAAAAACCCCCACTCTTAGAATTTTTGAGATTTTTATAACTTTTAACACATGATAGGAACATGAAGAGTGATAAAGGATAATACTTATGCCAATTTTGAGCAAAGAGGGACCCAAAAAAATGTCTTAGAACAATTATTATTAATGGGTAAACAAGGTCAAATGCACAACATGGGCTCATATAATAGAGCAATCTTAAGACACATCAAAATGGGTTTCCGGGTTTCCAACAACTTCCTCATAGTTCTTGTTAGGAAAAGGTGTGTTGTTCACCTTTCATATTATTATATAATGTAATATTTTATTATTATGTGGTGTACCTAGGGGATCTAGGGATCTGTGCATCACATGAGTTAGCATTCTTAGGGCCACTTTATGTGTTGTATATAACATTATGGTAAATATTTAATGTGGGGTTGCACATTGGGAAAATATTTAATATTGGGAAAGCTTAGTACATGTGAAGGAGGGGATTTTCTACTCCCAAGTCCCAAGATAAACAGTGTCTAAAAGGACCAAATCACCCTTAGTCACCTCAAGACTACCTCAAGATTAACTGAAAGTATCAAGATGAAAGAGATTACAGAAACGTACAAGTTAAAATAGAGTTTCTGGAATGATCACAAATAAAGGGCCTTGGGGATCAAAAGAGAAAATTGCAAAGATTTTTGGGACAAGAGGAAAAGCTCTCTGGCAAAGGACATTTGCGTGGGAGCGGATGACAACGCAACATGCTATCATCTCAAGGATGCGTTGGCATCTCGTATGGTAGAGAACTAAACCTTTTGCATAGAACTTAAGGAATCTACTAGCTATTCAAAATATAAGGTTTGTTTAATCTACTAACTTCATAGAGAGCAAGAATGCAAACAAATGACAAGGAGGGAAAGGTATTGACTTACAAGAGGTCATGTGCTTTGAAGCCTCCTGGAAAGCTTCACATGAGCAACTTGCATACAAAGCTCAAATGAGGAAAAATGTTGGGGCTATTTTGGGGCTTGCCTCAATCAAACCCCCATTTTGGTGTTCCCACATCCACAAACAACTAGATAGATAGAGAGAATAAAATACACAAAGTAAAGTAGACATAAGAGTGATAAAAGCAAACCCTTCTACAAAGGAGAACTCGTATCATGAAATAGAGACATAATAAATATGCTAGAAAATATACAAGAGATCAAAAGAGCAATACCAACAGTCTTTGGCTCCCTCTTGGCTTGATAAACATGACATTGAGTGCTTGCAAGAGAGCTTTGGCTATTGGTGAGACTTCAATATGGAAGAGCTTCACTGTGAAGATGTGATTTAAAAGAGAGAAGCAAGTTGGAGTGTGAGAGAGTGAGAATGCTTGCAAATGAGAGTGGAAAAGAGAGATTTGTTAAGCTGAATGGGAAGGAAGAGCTATTACAATCAAAAAAATTCCATGATGACATGCGTCATTGGCCAAGATTATGAGATTCCTTATTTGAACTTGCAAAGCTTGGGGACACTAGCGTGCCGCATAGACATTCAATCACACACAAGTGTCCAACTCATAATTTTATGACAAATAAGGTGGAAAACTATTGTTGCTTCATCATTGGTCCTTATGGAGCTAAAATCGTGAAATTATGACTCATTTAAGGTTTTTGTCATAAATGTGACTAGGCACCATAAATGTGGGGGGGCAAGTGCACAAATGTGAAATTACAATGGGGTGAAATTTTACGATATTATAGTACAAAAAAGTAAATGTGAGGGTTAATGATTTTGTAAGCTCCTGGTATTAGTCACATGGTTTTAATGTAATACCACTTGGTGGTTTTGTGTGAGCTTGTTTCTACGAAAGCAAACACGGGTAGTTGTAGATAAGGTTGTCTTACAGGCTAGTTGGCTCTTGTTAGCATTTACAAGTGTTAAAGCATAACATGGGATGTGTGTTTACATTCTTGTTCACATTGAGTGCTTGTAGAGGGCTTGATGTTTCAAAGATATTCATGGAGAACTTTGAAGATGTATTGTAATATTTATTATTGAATAATACATGAGTGATGGATGCTTTTGGAGGTTGGGTTTTTCCCTCTTGAGGGTTTTTCCAAGATATATCTTTTGTCATCTTTGATGGTATATTGTTTATGATTTTGCATATGGATTTTTAATACTTGTTTACATAGATTTATCTATTTGGGTTATGTGGAAATTATCTTGGGGTGGATGCATA
Source organism: Sequoia sempervirens (assembly GCA_007258455.2). Lineage (NCBI taxonomy): Eukaryota > Viridiplantae > Streptophyta > Pinopsida > Cupressales > Cupressaceae > Sequoia > Sequoia sempervirens. Next base: position 658,961,782 of record VDFB02193867.1, read on the forward strand.
TTTCCTTTCATTGGTATTAGAGCCATGATTGTGGTGTGTATAATCCTTGTTGGAGTAGATATGGTGTATAGTTGAATCCAATGCAAGTATATGGAAAGAATGAGGACATGGAAATATATGAGGGTTTTGTGCAAGTTGTTTTTTACAGATTTGGTGTTTTGAGGTTGCAAATCTATGGTTATTTTTTGTAGATTTTGGTTTATATGAATCTTTGTTGGAAAAGGAGTTTTATGAATGTTCACTATGAAGATTTTGTAGGGGAAATATTTCTAATGATCCCTTGGGACAAAACAAACCTCACCATTGGATTTAAGAGGCTCGAGAGATGAAGATTGACATAAAATTTTGCATGTTTTGATTATTGAAAAAATGAAAAAAAAATTGCCCTCTACCCTAACTATATGACTATACGATGTTTGTAGAAGGCACAAATTTAAATTTAAAAGAATCTTGCAAAAAAAACCAATTCATAAATTTTAAAAATTAAAAAATAAAAAATAAAAATAGTAATAATTATTGGGAGGGGATGCATGGGATGAGGGTCTACAAACCCTCATACGGGCCATAGTGGATTGGATTGATAGCTTCTTGCAAGTGGTATTGTCAGCTTTTAGTAAACATATTTGTCTTTTGGAAAATTAATTGATTTTTTAACTCTATTTTCTTGATTGATAAAGACAAATGCCACTAACAATTGGAGAGATCACCATTTCATTGGTGATATTCCTTTTTGTTTGAGAAGGAAGTTATCCTTCATATAATATAACTTAGTTTTTAGAGGTATGATTTTGACCAGAAAGTAAAAAAGGAAAACTAACATATGTGCTTAGCCATGACACAAACATGATTATAAACTCAAAATAAAGAGAAAAAAGACAAATGACACACAAATCATTCACTTTGCAACCATGAATGATAATTATGAAGACAAGTAGCAATCCCTTCAAAGTATATATATCTAGAATTCACAAATCTTGTAACAAATATAACCATAGCCAGATATTATAGAAGCGTCAAAGAAAGATTGCAAATTTACACAAGAAAAAATTACAATCAAAATGGAAAAATTATTAAACACATAGATTCAAAATATCTCACTTCTTCCTTCAATAAAAAAATGAGAATTCACATGCTCTACAATCTTCGTAAAAAAGTAGTCATGTTTGAAAAGAAATACTATTGTTCAATTTAGAAATAATCCTATCACTAGCTTATCTATCTTATTACATAATCTATATAGGAAATGTAGAGACATTGATTTGGAGGAATTCATTGTGTGTTTGTAATAATATATTCATCTATTGCATCATGATATCATATAGTTGGATTATATTATAGGAATGTAGAGTACAACCACATGCATATTATATTGTATTATGAACAATTTTGAAACTTATTGTTCACAATTACTCTTTTCAATCTCATTATCCCTGAATAAAAATGTGATATATGAATTGAAAAAAAGATGGGACTTACATCATAGTAGATGCATAAAGAAATGATGATAAAACAATAAAAGATTAAGATTGTTATCAATGCTTAAATAATTATAGTCAACAACTGTGCTTAATCAATCCTTTGTTTTCATATAGCATTTTAGGAATAAAATTCAATACTCATTTCCCAATAAAAAAATTACAACTTAATTTATTTGAGAATCTTGTAATTACTATTATATTTATGTGAAAATGGAAGTTATATCATATTGTTATTTAGTTGCAACTATATATTCACCAACACTGTATATGGAAACTTGATATTGGTCGTGCACCATTTATTCTTGTGTAATTTGTACATAATGACAACTTTATTCTATTAGGAAATTAATGAGCCCCTTATAGTTTTACAAGGATCTAAGAAAACAATCAGTACAAATGAAATGAAGACAATGAAATCAAATTATAATGCAAAAATTATCAAAGCATATATGATAAATGCAGGAAAATCAGAAGATTAAAAAAATTCTTGCTAGTGAACATCCAACCACAATAATTGACCTAAACATATTGAAAGCCACCTATGTGAAGATCATGATTGGACTATTTATTGTCATCAAATACAAACACAAATGACAAAAACATGATTATAGACTCAAAATAAAGAGAACGAAGATCATTCACTTTGCACTCATGAATGATAATTATGAACACGAGTAGCAACCCCTTCAAAGTGTATATATATAAAATTAACAAATCTTGTAACAAATTTAACCACAACCAAATATTACAGAAGCATCAAAGAAAGATTGCAAATATACATACAGGAAAAAATTACAATAAAAAAGGAAAAATGATTAAACACATAGATTCAAAATATCTCCTTCTTCCTTCAATAAAAAATGTGAGTTCATAGATTCTACAATCTTCATAATAAAATAGTCATGTTTGAAAAGAAATACTATTGTTCAATTTAGAAATAATCCTATCATTACTTTCCCATAAGCTCTCATAGGAGCCTCCTTGGAAAAAGCCCTCTCCCCTTCTAGAAAACTTTACAATATATAAACTCGGGCCCCTTGCCTCTTTGAAATCAATTATGAAATGTTTTATTTTGCCCTTGACATAAGGTTTAATTTATTAAAAATGAATTAAAAAAATTATGTACTCAATGTTTTATAAAATAATATTCCCCAAGCATTTTCAACGAATTTATTTGTGCATATCCTACTATTACCACACATCCTGTGATCATCTTCCTTGTAGAAATTAAAAGAAATTAGAATGGTTTTCACTATATCTTTGCATATTGTTGACCAAAGGTGAAGGTTATGTAATCTAATAAAAGTACTGAAACTTTAAAATATTATTTCCACCTTTATTCTTATGCAGATCTCAAATAGGTTTTTGGCTTATCAAATGGTTCACATAACCACATTAGGAGTTGATAGCGGTTCTAAAATATTATTTCCTTCCCTTTCTTCTTTTCACAACACATGGGATTTTAAGTGATTCTCAACACCATTATGATCGCCACCAATGGAACATGTTATTAGCTTTACTTTAGATGTTTGACTTTTCAAAACATTGTGGCAAGGAAATAAATGTTAGGATCTAATGAGGTTTTGAGAACCTCATCGGGCCCCGATTAGGTTTTCATAATCAACAAAACATCCACCGACTGGAGCTACTACGAGATCTAGCTTCCATTATGTAGACCAATCTCGGGAATTTTTTCTTCATCAAGTAAATAGTTAATGATGTTTAAATGTGGGAATTATTCTCCCACAACACTACAAGGCCAAATTCCATTAAAGACATGACAAATATTGAAATAGCTGAAGTTACCCCAATGAGAGGATCTTGGAAAAAATTATTCGCAAGAGCAAGGCCCAATAGATTGCTTTGCATTTCTATTTGAAATGACATGGTTGTTTGAAGACCTTTGACATTAGGTGTTGTTTAGAAGCAAGCCTACTACAATAGGGGCTTGCACTAAAATATGCATAGTGTAGAGGAGGGGGATCGACCACTAAATGACTCCAGGTCACAGCTTAGAGTTAAGAGTTGAAGGCTGCCCTAATCTACCCTAATTGTGCAAGTGTTTGAAGAGTTGTTTGATGTCAAGGATAGAGAATGAAGAGCAGTATTAGTACTTCTATCATTCTGCTAACTCGAGAGTTAAGTTTGGGCTAAGTGAGAAGGTTTCAAGAACCTAGATTGTACCTTAGACAACTCTCTACCAGAGGACAATAGTGCAGAATAGGGACGAAAACATGGTATGCTAATGTCTCATAGGTGCACTGGCGTCCGTACGAACAAACATTGAAAAAGGACAATCAAAGATGTTTAAAACCTACTAACAACTTAGGTATTGAGGTTTGAAGTGATAACAAAAGTAGGAAATAATAGAATAATAAGAGAATTACTATAAGAAATGACAAGAGTGAATGGTGATAGAAATGAACTCATGAAGGGTCTAGTTTGACAGTAAGCTTCACACACACAATGAAGAAGGGAAAAATGTTGGGGCTATTTTGGGGCTTGTTGTAATTGAACCCCCGTTTTGGTGTTCCCACCTCCATAGACATCCAGATAGATAAAGAAATGGAAATGCAATAAAGAAAGTATGCTTGAAAGGAAAATAATACTAAATATTACAAGAGATAATATGCTACTCAAATCCAACAACAATGTAATAGTGAGAAAACAATACCATCCTCGACCAAAGGAACTCAAGGCCAATGAGAGAGGAATGCAAGTCTACAACTGTGGAAAAGTTGATGTGGCCACAATGACACTGAAGGAGGTCTCACAAGAAAACAAGATGCAACTTTTATGGTAGATGTGAAGAATGTTGTGATGTTGGAATTTACTAAAGCCAATAGTATAGCAAGTAGCTCAAGAGCTTGAGAATTGTGAAGATGCTATGCAAAAGTGTGTAGAATCTCTAGAAGCATGAATGAGAATGAAGAATAGAATTTCAAGATGAGCTTGAGAGGGAAAGAGTTGTTCAAAGGTTGACAAGAAGGTGCAAGGGCATTACGCTTCATCACCAATGGAGAACATAACACCTCTACAGATTCTAGAGGTAGGAATCTTATTAGGACAACAGTGCACCACATAGATTTCCATGCACCACGCACACATCCTTGACATAAATTCCCTCACTGACACTAAAAACAAGTGCCAAATGGATGGAGTGCGGATGGGTGACGTGGATTTACATGGTCAAGTTTAATTTTTCTAAAGTGAGTAAAAGGGGAATTTGCAAGGGGGTGCAAATTCACTCCTATACACATAGTAGTTCCCCATCATTCCTTAAATTACATCAATAGGAAATTTCTTGCCTAACAATAGAAGGGCAAGCATTAGTGTTGCGACAATTGCTAAAGTAGATGATAAAGTTGTCATGACTATGCTCAAAGGAGCCATGGTAGGCTCTGCAAATTTGTTTGCATAGTTTGAAATTTGGGCCCCACTAACACATGATACCAAAATTATTCCTACACCAGTCGCTTTTGAAAGATGGAAAATGTTCACTATTAGTGTTTCAAGCAGCCACACCAAGTGCTTAATGGCAAGGATGAAATCCTTTGCACTTGAATTAATGTTAATAGCAAACATCAAAATCCAAGTCTAGGTGCATAGTACCTGTTAGTGAACCAAGTGAAAGATGGTGGGAATACAAGAGCCAAGAGTGTACTTTCCACAACTTTTCAACTAATTTATCTCCAAGTTTTGGGATATTGATGATAAGAATAACTTCAAATAGTAGCACCCATTCATCTGCTTCACTCCAAACTCCTAATAGGGCCATGTAGTGAATCATCAAGTACAGTAGTTACTTTACCTATTCCTTTGTCTATTATAATTGTTAGCATGGGAAGAGCATATACATCATCATTACCTACAAGAGGTAACCTCAAGGGAAGACCAATTAAGTTATAGCCTATCAACTCAACCAAGCATGAAGGGCTTTTCACAGACCTTGAACATGTACTGATAAGTAAGATTAAAGGCAACTCTCAGAGTGATGATAAAGTCATTTGTATCATTGATTTCCAAAGAACCATACTTATCATCAGGTAAAACCCAGGCATTCATCTTTTCATACTCTCCAAAATTGTTTTGTTAAAATAATAAGATAACATTGACTCTGACTAGGGATTGCATTCTTTGGTAGAATGTTGAAAACTCTAGAATCTTAAATTGAGACAAGTGCTTATCCATTAATTACTTTATTACTTCCATATGCTAATTATTTAAAAGTGTTCCTTTTTAATACATTAAACTAGGAGGTGATTCTTTCTAGAAAGATCCCTAATAACACCCATCATATGATCACAATAAGCTAACTTTACCGAGCCATTCTCAACAACCAGAGATTCCCCCTCTTTTCAATGAAAAAATTTAGAGCTTCTTTTAGTGGTCAGTTTGGTAGCACAAAATTGGTGACTCAAAGGCTCCACATAAGCTGTCATGCCCTCTAATGTCATTTTATCCGGAGTAAATGAAATGAAAGTTGTCCCCAAAAGTATTCTAATTAATGCAATATCAAACTTTTTTAAAATCAGCTTCCACAGAAGCTTGCCATTTTATTTCTGAAGCTTATTCCATCCATATCTTTGTTGGGGCTTCTCAAGTTCTTCGGTTCTTCCATTGCTACTTACATTTCTATTCATTATATTGCTTCGGGCATTTATTACTTTCTACTTTGTTCTGCTACTAACATTTCATATTTCATGCCACCATGCCTGAAGCTTTGTGTCAATCCTTATAAGTTCACTGTTGTAGTAGATGGATCGATATTCTTGAATCTAAGATTTATTGCAGACCATATATCTCATCCATAGCATAAGGATGGTCTTAGATCATAAGACTTGAACCATGGGGTATCGACTTTTCTTCATTTATAGGAATAAGCGCCCTTCTTAACCTCTCGGCTCTATGGTAACTGGCTTGAACGTATCATCCTCATTGAGCCACCAAGAAAGGAAGTTGTACCAAGCAACTGCGCCGAAGAATAATAATATGAGTAATGACAATATGTTGTTGTGCGAATACTAAAGAGATTTAAAATTGCATCATCGTGTGTATTGAACAATAAGCTTGCAAGATCATTGTAATAACCAGCTTCACACCAAAACTTATTGAAATTTCTTGAACGACCAATTGTAGGACATGACTCCTCCCTTGGTCTTTCCTCTTGGATAGGTTATTATCGAATAATCATAAAACTTTAGCTTTCAATGAATTGAGAGACCGATCATGTTACACATAATTGAGAATAAGCGTATCCAAAAGACAGACCATGAATACTTCATCTAGTAACCATCAATTTCAACTGTTGTCATGATCACAAACCTTCCCTCATTTCCTGTTTACTTGGTTGAGCATTCTATTGGAGATCTTTCCACCTTATAAGACTTCTGAATTCTTTATTTTTAATTCAGGTTCTTTTTAATAAGACCTTTGCCTGACAAGAGATCTAAGATTCTCAAATTTAAGCATGACGTGGCCAAGTATTTTGTGAGGTAGAGCTAGTTTAATAATGATGCCAATGGTCTTCTCAGGCTTGTTACAGGAAGTTATAAAGAGACAGCAGGAAAGCAAAGTTTGATGGCATGAGCTTTTCTGAAGAAACCTTTCCTGCAACATCTTTATTTGAAAATCCAATCAAATCTGCTTTACTAAAAATGATCTAACTGTTCGATTTAGTCATGCTTGTAAAGGCAGGCACAGACTCATTTACTCGAGTAGAAAGAGCAGATTTATTCTTCCATCGTCTGTTGGAATGCTAATTCGGAAATTGGCTGAAGTTCTAGCCGGCCACAAAAAATTTATCATAATTTTCTTGTAACTCTATTTTTGAGTTCCATTTATCATTAACAATCTCTATAGATATTGCCACTTCCTTTCTATTTGCAAGTACCCAGCCTAGCAAAACCATACGATCATCAATATTCCTTCGATTAGCAACCACCATTAAATCCCAAATATCATAGTTTAGGATTTGATGACAAAAATGAACTGTCTATTGTTGTGAATAATGGACTATATGCGAACATTTCAACATCTTTGGGCTTTTGTGAAAGACCGCCGCTTTTGAAAGTAAGGGTGTAGACCAGATATTCAGATTCACACAAACGCAATCAATAACTATACAGTCTTTCTCGAGTAGAATAATTGTGAGTTGTACCATGGTGTCTATTAATCAGGAAAGGAAGGACCTTTACCCGAAGCACTAATGATCTTTTCAAGATTGGCAACGTTAAAACTCCACCATTCTCCTAGTATAAGCAAATGTTCTATAGGAAACACAAATTGGTATGGAACTCCTGTCAGTGAGTAGATAACCAGTGCTCCATTTACCGTGGATCTCGACCGTCTTGTGTAAGCATGCTGTCGAAGATCTCCCTTTCTTGTAAGAGTGAACTTATATGTGTAACTCTGACACGTCAGAGTTAGAAACGAGGGGACGAATCTTGGCCCATCATCTTCAACAACTTAACTTCTGCTTCACTCCATGCCAATATAGTGTGATATGTAGGGAAATCGGTTTGTGACCTTCACTATGACTGTATCCCTGTCTTGTGCATATATTGTAGGTTGTGGAAACATTTCATTGCAGAGTTTTGTGATATTATTCAACTCCTTATTTTTATTACATTTATTCAAAGATTTCAACAACCTCTTTGCCATATTCATGCTTGTTCGAGTGAAAAAACAGTAGCAGATAAACTAAGAATACTGGAAAATATGAACAATCCCTCCAAAATTTTGCAGGTTTCCTCAGGATAGTCTTTTGCCCAAAACTGCCCCTGGCTATTTCTTCAATTCCAACAAAAAATTCTTCAAATCTGCAAGGATTTGAGTGCTCAAAATTTATTTGATAGCGTACAGGACGTCCTTTACATTTGTCAACTGTGATATTCACTCTAGTCTGCATTTCCATCAAACAATGATAGACCGAGTTTTTGAAATCGACACCCTTTTCATGTTTGTCATTGTGAAAGACTCCCATTATAGCTTTACCCCTGAGCATCTCCAGCCTGATAAGTTAATTTTAAATAATACTTGTCACCAACCTTATCACACTTCAATTTTATACTAAATGAATCACCTGGATTTCACGAGAATACTAGTGCATTCAGCTCTAGAAGTGCATGCAATGTTACCCACTGATACCCAAAAAGCAGAGCATGAAATATGTAACTTTCATTTGGTAAAATTGATTGTAGATTATTTTCTACAACATATTACGCTTCTTGATTCATAATTGATTGTTCTCCATTAATAGGAATTTTACCATTTCTTATGTGGTGAGACTTTCTCCATGCACCACCTTTAATACCATGCCAAAATATTGGCTGAGCCTTTTAGTTATGACCAAGAGGTGATATATATCAACATTCGAAGCTTGCAATAATCAAATTCCTCTCATGCTTAGAAGCTCTGTAGATACCATATTTTTTTTATAAAGATAGGTGGCCAACAAAGCAGATGTCTTCCATTTTCTTTAGGCATAAAAAAATCTTTAACAGAGCAACAATATCAGTGCACTAGTAGCTTGCAACACTTTTCAGTATAAGAATAGGTCTTTCATATAGAATCGAAAACCCTTAACATTCTCTATTGGAAACCATGGATGTTGAACCTCTGATTTCTTCATCCAACATGGAAAATTACATGGGTTAGATGACCATAACAATAGGGAAACTTGTTAACTTAAGAATTTTTAATGCGCCAAGCTGATGACCTGAGACATCAAATACTACCACAACTACATAGAATCCAAGCCACTCATAACTTTCCAAGTACTCTGTTCCTATGGAGAATGCTTTTCTAGATTTTATACTCATAAAGGTTTGTATACATGGGACTTCTATGTAGGGTATTGTAGCATTGCACTGCTTTTCCTGACTCATCATTTGTAGTGAAGGTTGTTTGAGCTTTTGGGTTTGTTGGATAATAAACATTGTTTAGAGGACAGTTATGCCCGATCAGGTAGAAGTTAGTTTTATATCATCTTGTATATACTTTTACATGAATGAGAGAGTAACAAGTTTATTGTGTAAAATATTATCATATTCTGTTTGTAATTTTTAATTCCATCATTTGGTATCAGAACATTCGGGAAGTGATCTATTGGCATCAGAGGGATGAGATTATGATGCTGCATTTGAACTGCCCGTGCGTTGGAATCTGAAGAAATGGTATAGAAAGGAGAGAAATGGCATAGAAACCTAAGGCCTATGTGACATTTCAATCTACGATTGTGTGACATACTGCATGACATTTCATGCACATCGGTGTGTTCGCTTTCTCTAAAATGGTGTGAAGAACATTCTCTGTTCGAATATTTTGCATGTGTATGGTGATTGGATATGGATGAAATGATGCACATGAGATGAAGGAAGATGCTGGAGGATGAAAAGATTAACAATCTATTATGTGGCTGTGTGGAACAATTGAACATGAGACAACGTTAGGCAGTGCATAGAAAAGAATATACAATTTTTTTTATGTCGATTAGTACATATTGATGATCGCAAATAGCACCGAGGTTTTCATTTTATTTCCTCATGGAAAAGGTATGTTCAAAATATTTTGTTGAGTGATAATGAAATCAGTGTGAGATTTGTTGTTCTGAATGTCCCTTTAAAAAAGAGAAAGCATAAGGAAATCTGTTTAGAGTCTTAACTTTTCACATTGGCATATTTACTTAGTTGAATAAAATTTGATTACAATAAGGTAGTGATAGGAGGAGAAAATCTGTTTAGGAGACTTGTTGCACATGGAGAAGAAGTCCGTTGGGACTTCAAAGCGACTATCTATTTGATCATTATATTTGTTTGATTTGAGGCATTGCATTTTTTAGCGAGGACAATGGTTATGATCAAAGGAATAAACATTTGAAAAGTGCAGACAATATAGACAAGGCCACCAAGCATGGTGTGCATTAGTTGAAGGATCCTATGGACCCAAGAGAAGGGTCTGCTTAAGGTGCACAGAAAGGCATCAAGCATAAGGCATTCAAGAATGTGATAAATCTACGCTTGAATGTGATAAGAGAAGAAACTAATAAGTTGTCAAGGAGATACTATGTTTATCTGTTGTGTTTCTTTTTGCAGATCTTTTTTAAGGGGATTAGTTTCATATTAGAGGAGGTCAAGCACAAGAAATTTTTCAGTTAAGTATAATTGTTTGAGTCTTGGAGATATAGTTTTGGGGTTAATTGTATGGCAGAGAGTAAGCCAAGAAATTGTTATTTGTCAATATAGTTAATGTTAAAGGTGAATATAATTTTGGAGGTATAAGATTAGTGTTCATATACATTCCACAAAGATTTGTTTGTAATATTTGTGAATTCTTAAACTATTATAATTGGAGTAACAAGGAACATAAGGGTGTATTGTTTGTAAAATGGATAAAACTGGTAAAAGAATTAAGAAGAAAAATTCTATTTTAGAAGAAATATTAAAAGTTAAAAACTCTAATTCTATTTTAGAATGTTAATGGGATATAGCTTCAATCAGATATAAATGATGATTGCTAAATAGCATCATCATCATTTATATGTGATTGAATTTAATCCTTCAATATATTTCTGGAAAATAAATAAAATCGAATTTATATGCATGCTTAAATTCGATATAACAAATGGTGTTCAAATTTTGCATTGACTAGACTCGTATAAATATCTGTCATGTTTGAAGGCTTATTTATATTAATCTTGTTAACAGAGTGTTAGTCGGTTTTCTTTGAAACTCAGGCACTCAAAGGGACATGTCCCATGAGTGGACGTGTCTCCACTTGTGGAGACACGTCCTCTCATGAGACGCATCCCTTAGATGTGAGTCTCCAAAAGGTATTTAACTTTGTTCTTTCATTGATATGCAGACATCGAAATCATTAATGTTCTGCAATCAGCACATTCAGTATAAATTTGGAAATCAAAAATTTGTCTTAGAATTTTAGTAGAATTCTGGAAACTTAGAATCTCTTTAGAACCCTTAGTCTCTCATTTTGATAGAAGATTTGATTACATTTATATGGTATCAGAGCCACGTTGAGTGAATCCAAATCAAATCTAAATATCAAATTGCTCAAGAAAATTCATATTTTCTAGAATTGAATTTACTTCACATTCTTCATAATGTCAAGTGTGATCAGATTTGAAGATCGCCTTGTAGGAGCAGACAATTTCACATCATGGAAATTTAGAATCATGATGATCCTTAAAGAGAATAAGCTAGACTCACTTGTGAGAGAAAATATGAAGGAACCAGAGTCTAAACCTGTGAAAACTCAATGGATAGAAAATAGTGAAAAGGCCATGAAAATCCTAGTAGATGCAGTTAGGGATCATATAGTGCCCATCCTAGCAAAACATGAAATTGCATACCATATGTACAAATCTCTTGAGAGTACTTATGAGATCAATAACACCTGCAGGACTCTTGCATTTAAAAGGCAAATCAACAATGCTCAAATAAACAAAGGAGAGTCCATTAATGCATACTTCATGAGGATTATCGAACTAAGGGATCAATTATCCACAATTGGATATCAGATTGATAGCAAATAGTTAACTCTAATTGCACTAGGATGCCTACCAAACTCATGGGAGTCATTTGTTCAAGGAATAAGTGCAAGATCTAAACTCCCTAAGTTTGACAGGCTAAGAACTGACTACCTTCAAGAAGAAACAAGACTCTCCACAAAAGAAAACAAATAGAAAAACATAGATGAAGACATTCATGTTCTCAACACATCGTCTAATAAAAGGAACAAGAAAAACTCCTACAAGAAAGGATCTTTTAAAAGAAATAGAAATTCCAATGGAAAGGGATCTTCTAAAAAGAAAGACATCTCTCAAGCGCAATGTTTTAGATGTGATCAATATGGCCACTATGCAATGAAGTGCCCTGACAGATCAAAACAACAAGCATCTTTTGCCAAAGTAGGAAAGACAAATTCAGATCATGAATATGAGAACTTTGTGTTCTATTCAGCCTTATCTAGTCAAGTATCTAACAATATCAACAATTGGGTGATTGATAGTGGTTCTTCGAGGCACATCACAGGGTTTAGAGAACACTTAGACACTATGACCGAAGAGTCTGATGAAGATGTAACAATTGGGGATGACTCTACACATCAAGTAAAAGGGGTTGGAACTTGTTCCATCACATTGAAATTTGGTCTCTCCCTTCAACTCACTAGAGTCTTATTTGTACCTGGAATAAAGAGAAATCTGATATCCATCTCTGCCCTTGAAGACAATGGATAGAGGGTTACATTTATGGATGGAAAAGTTCTAGCATGGCCTAAAAACTCAACTATCAAGAAAGCCCAAACCATAGGTGTAAGACAAGGGTACCTTTACAAAATTTGCAATGAAGTTAAACAAGCCCTTACCCTTGACACCTTTGAGTCAAATGAGATTTGGCATAGAAGATTAGGACACCTTCATTTTCGTGCCCTACCTTCTATGGAAAAACTTGTAACAGGCTTACCTAAGTTAAAACCATCTCATGAAGGAACTTGTAAAGGTTGTGCCTTAGGAAAAAATACAAAGGGATCCTTTCCCATTAGTTTGAGCAAAACCCTAAATGTGTTAGATCTGGTTCACTCTGACTTATGTGGACCCATGTATGTACCTTCTAAAGCAAGATTTCTATACTATGTCATATTTATAGATGACTTCTCTAGGAAAACCTGGATCTATTTCCTTAAGTGTAAAGAGTCATTAGAAATCCTCAAAAGGTTCAAAGAGTTCAAAGCACTTACAGAAAACTTCTCTGAGAAGAAAATAAAAACCTTAAGGACAGACAATGGGAAAGAATACACTTCTGAAATTTTTAAGGAATTTTGCATGAGTGCTGGAATTAAGAGGGAGTTCACAGTGGCCTACAACCCTCAACAAAATGGGGTTGCTGAAAGAAAAAATAGAACCATTGTAGAAGTTTCCAAAGCAATGTTCCTTGACCAAAACATTGAAACCTCTTTCTGGGAAGAAGCCTCTAGGACTGTTGTCTACATCCAAAATAGATGTCCTCATTCTCATCTTGACAAGAAAACTCCTGAAGAAGCCTTCACTGGCATAAAACCTGACATTAGTCACTTTAGGATTTTTGGTTGTCCTATCTATATTCATGTGCCCAAGGAGAAGAGATTCAAACTTGAACCTTCCGGAAAGAAAGGGATATTTATGGGATATAGTGAAACCTCCAAGGCCTTTAGGATATTCATACCTGAGCATAATCAAATTGAATTAAGCAGAGATGTCATCTTTGAAGAAGACATTGCATTCAAGAGGGCAAGAAGTTCTAGTGAGACTAAAACCTATTCCCCTAGAGTACCTGAAATGGAACCTACTCCTGAGATTCAGAGGGAGCATCCTGAGGAAATGCCACATGAACTTCCTTCTACTTCAAATGAGAATACAAATGACAACAGCAGAAAGAGACCACTTTGGGCCAAGAAGATGATCAAAGAAGCAGAGGATCATGCAGCACCCAAAGGAACGTTCAGGGAGAGTAAAAGACCCAAATGTTTCTCTAGCTATGTTGCTCTAATGAACAACATCATAAACTCAGAACCTATCAGTGTTACAGAAGCTTTCCGACATCAAGCATGGAAGGATGCAATGACAAAGGAATATCAATCTATTCTAAAGAATGATGTATGGGATATAGTGCCTAGACCAAAAGAGAAATCTATTGTCTCTTCCAAATGGCTCTTCAAAATCAAGCATGTTGTTGATGGCAGTATAGAAAAACATAAAGCACGTTTTGTGGAAAGAGGTTTTTCTCAAAAGGAAGGCATTGATTACGAAGAAACATTTGCACCTGTTTCCCATTACACATAAGTGAGAGCAGTGTTAGCCATTGCAGCAGCTAAAGGTTGGAAGATCCATCAAATGGATGTGAAAACTGCCTTCCTGAATGGAACCATTGAAGAAGAAGTCTATTTGGAACAGCCTAAAGTTTTTGTGATACATAAACTTGACTCACATGTATGCAGACTGAAGAAAGCCCTCTATGGACTTAAACAGGCTCCCAGGGTCTGGTATGAAAGAATTGATAGCTATCTTTTGGGATTAGGATTTTCCAAGAATGATGTTGACTCTAATCTCTACTTCAAGGTAATTAAAGGTGATATGCTAATAATTATTTTATATGTTGATGACCTGCTGATAATAGGAGAAGATCACCTCATTGCTCAAGGGAAGCAGGATCTAATTTCTGAATTTGACATGAAAGACTTGGGCATTCTACACTACTTCCTAGGTTTATAAGTATGGTAGAAATAAGAGGGCATTATACTAAACCAAGGTAAGTATACTATTGATATTCTAAAGAAATTTGGAATGTTGGACTGTAGACCAATGTCTACACCTATGGAAACCAACCTTCACAAATTGAAAGAAGCAGCAGCAGAATCCAAGTGTGTAGATCCAACCCTTTACAGACAGATGATTGGATCCTTGATGTATCTGGTCAACACCAGACCTGATATTTGCTATGCAATGAATGTTCTTAGCCAGTTCATGTGTGAGCCAAAGGAAATTCACTTAATGGCTGTGAAACATATTTTGAGATATCTTAAAGGCACTATTGGATATGGTCTTCTTTACAAGAATGATCAACTAGATCTACATGGGTACTCTAATTCAAATTGGGCTAGAAGTATAACCGATCGGAAAAGCACATCAGGATGTTGCTTCAGTTTAGGATCAGCTATGATCTCCTGCATTTGCAGAAAATAATCTTCAGTTGCATAGAGCTCAACAGAAGCTGAATACATTGCAACCTCAATGGGAGCAAGAGAAGTAGTTTGGCTTCGTAAATTGCTTGTGGGACTCTTTGGTGAGTCCTTGAATCCTACAATTATTCATTGTGATAATCAGAGTTGCATCAAAATCTCTGTAAATCCTGTTTTTCATGATAGATCTAAGCACATTGAGATCCCCTATCATTATGTAAGAGATATGGTGGAAAGGAAAGTGATTCAGTTGGAGTATATTAGTACAAATGATCAAACTGACATTCTCACCAAGCCTCTCTCCCGAATCAAGGTAGAGCACTTCAGGAAGAAACTTGGTATGGTTGAAATGTAATTTGTTATTTATGTTTGAAATTCAAATTGTTTATCAAATTGTACTAATATATAAAGATGTTTAAATGTGTAAACTCTTTTGTCATGTGTGTGACTCCATGACTTTATGGGCCTACTCCCCCTGTGTACATTATTGAAAGGTGACAATCTTTCTAATAATGAACACTTGTATTTGACATTGTAAAGTGACGACTCTACAATGATAAACTATCATGATAGATATCATGTGACTTGATATCTATGGACATGTCATGATAGTATATCTTGGACACTTTGATGGATATCATGGGACTTGATATAATTTGAAGATCATTGTGATCCTTAAGAGATAATCATGGTGGATATTTATATCCGTTGATATGCCATGAATTATGGTAGACATCATGTGACTTGATGTCAGTGCACATACCATAATGAAGATGTGTTATGAAGAATGTCATGTGACTTGACAACTTTGAGAAAAAATATCACATCTTCAATATCACGTGTGAAGGTGATATCTCCACTTATTTGATTTGAAATATCTTCCCTAGCTAAGAGGGAGTGTTAATGGGATATAGCTTCGGTTAAATATAAATGATGATTGCTAACTATCATCATCATCATTTATATGTGATCGAATTTAATCCTTCAATATATTTCTGGAAAATAAATAAAATCAAAATTATATGCATGCTTAAATTTGATATAACAAATGGTGTTCAAATTTTGCATTGACTAGACTCATATAAATATTTGTCATGTTTGAAGGCTTATTTATATTAATCTTGTTAACCGAGTGTTAGTCGGTTTTCTTTGAAACTCGCGCGCTGAAAGGGACACATCCCATGAGGGGACGTGTCTCCACTTGTGGAGACACGTCCTCTCATGAGACACATCCCTTAGATGTGAGTCTCCAAAAGGTATTTAACTTTGTTCTTTCATTGATATGCAAACATCGAAATCATTAATGTTCTGCAATCAACACATTCAGTATAAATCTAGAAATCAAAAATCTATCTTAGAATTTTAGTAGAATTCTGGAAACTTAGAATCTCTTTAGAACCCTTAGTCTCTCATTTTGATAGAAGATTTGATTACATTTATATAGAAGAAGAACTCTTAGAGGTTAAACAATCTAATTCTTAATTGAAAGTAGGTATTAAGGAAGTTCAAAAGAAAAAATATGATTATTTGTGTGAAATTATTAATCTTAGAGATGAATTGTTGGATATCACAACAAAAAATGATGAATTAGAAAATAAATTGAAATTATTTGAAGAAATTCAAAAGAAGAATGTTGATTTGGAAAAACAGTTGGAAGAGTTGGAAGAGAAAACTATATTACAAAATGATGAGATATCTAAGTTGAAGGCACAAAATGAATGTTTGAAGTCAAAACCACTAGTTTGTGATGTTTAATGTAGCACAAAAGATTTGTGTTTTGATAAATCGGTTGGTTTGTGTAATATCACACAAGTTGTTTCTGATGAAGAGTGTGAAGATGAACATGATTATATGCTTGAATATGAAAATCCTATTAATTGTACTGAGCCAAATATTGGTCTCAAAATTATGCAAAAAATGAGATATATAGGTTAAGGATTAGGTAAACATGCACAAGGAATCACAGAGCCAATTGAATCAATTATGAGGCAAAAGTATGAAGGTTTGAGTTATGTCACAGGTCAAGGGAATGGTGTTATAGATTCTAACAAATTTGTTCAAAGAATGCAATGTGTGAAATTTTCTCATTGTCATAGGAAGGGACATACAATGAATAAGTGTTGGGATATATATCCTTGTCGTATTTGTGGTTTAACAAATCATTTTGAAAAGTTGTGTTGGCATATAGAGTAGAAAAATGCATATATGAAAAAATGAATACAGATGAACTGTGGACATGAAGTATTGGATTAGGTTGGGAAATTATTATGGGTATGTTGAAAAGGTTATACACACATCAATATTCATTTATCAAAGATGAACATAATCCTGCAAGGTTTGGTGGTTAGAGAAGCGTGATAGCTATTATCTTGTAAGACATTAGGAAAGTTGCAGGTTTATGGTTGGATTGTCTAATAGGTCCTAGGATTGAAATTGCAAAGTGAATGCATTGACACTTGGAGATGGATAGAGTGTTGCAACACATCTTTTGGAGTTTTATTCTTCAAATCAAAATGTTCATTATGGGGGAGGATATGAAATAATGACCATTTTTTCTCCAATGTTTATTATGGGGGAGAACGTTGGACAATAAACCTTGTTTAGAGGATAGTTATGTCCGATTAGGTAGAAGACAATTTTATATCATCTTGCATAAATATAATTTTACATGAATGAGAAAGTAATAAGTTTATTGTGTAAAATATTATTATGTATTTTGTTTGTAATTTTTAATTCCATCAGGTTTGGATAGGGAAATTGAGCAAGACTAGGGTTTGTACAACTACTAGTTAATTCTGAGCATGGGGGGAAAACACAAGAAAGAGAAAGACATCATATGGTTGTTCCTTTATTCAAAATAACATACCAAAAGACAAGGGAAGACAACCTAAAACAACTACGTACCCGAATTGGGTACAACTTAGCAAAACAAACTCACAGAATTATGCAAAGCCATAAACAAGCTTAGAGAAATATAGACCAATGAAAAAAGAGATCCCATGTCATGAACTACCTGTGAGCTCAATGTCCTTTTTCCAATAATGAGGAAATTTGTAATGTGTCATACATAAATAACACTCAAAAATAAAATATGACCATATGAATAATCAATTAAAGATATAGTTAATTAGCTATTTTCCATCATAGCACAATATGTCCAAAAAAATAATAATTTATATTCATTTCCAAATGTCAATTTTACAAGTTTCATAGTTTGACATAGGCCATATTACCACTTAGTCAATTGAAGTTACATCATATAATACAAAGTACAATAATCAAAATGGAATTCCATGTGATTCCTCTTCAACACTCGCTGCATCTAGTGGACGAGAACATGGTTCAGTAACTTTTTTACCCAACCACAAAGTTATGCTTCCCTAGAATTCTTCCTACTCAAAGAATACCTGATCCTACATGGAATACTTAGCAAGAAATACAATATGCAAGGTGGAATATGGTGTGTGTCTAACATCTAAATGCATTTCTATCTACATTCAGAACATGCAAGATCTATGCTAGGAAATGGCAGAGAGTTACATTATACAAATTAGACCATTCAACATGATGGACTACAAATGCTTCGCCAAGAATAAGTTGTATACAACTAAAAAAAATAGATTTTGGAAAAGTAAATTTATACTCTTTGTTAACCCATTTTTGGCACCCGTCCTAGAAGATAACCTCCCACATACATAAGATAACATACATATTATACAAGTTTCACAATTTGCAAACAATTAACCTAGTTTCTAGTAGTTTTAACTACCCAATCATTTCATGTAACTTAAGAATCAAACTATCTACAACATAGTCTATGTAAGACTCAATTAGCTGTCTCTGATAAAAATGCATATGAATGAATGCAACCAGATTTAATATTTAAGCAATCAAATTTCTAAATGTAATACATGATTCATTTAATCAATTACAATAAGAATGTCACAAAACACGCATCTATAATTACAGATTTCCAATATTTCCATTATTCCTTCTTACTTGGGATGAAATCTACATTTTAGAGAAAGAAAATAAAATAATTTTTAAAGAAGGTATATCACATGTATGTGTAATGCATAAATGAAAGATTTAAGCATGTACACATATATGGACTTCTATTAAAAATGGTGTATGTATATACGTTCTTTTAAACTAAAAGAAAGATATATTCTACATACAGATTCCTATATTCAAATAGATGTCAACTTTTATCAGATGTACAAATAGATTCTACTAAAAATATAGGAACATAAACATTAAGTAGTCACTCTTAGACCTTGATTTAAAAATATGAGTTTCATATAGTATGTCTCAAGTCATTTGACATTAAATAAAAATGTATTCGACAACATAATTAATCTGCATGTTTAAACATAATTTCTACACACTAGATTCAATTTGACTTCTTTTTAGAATGTGACAATTCATTGTATAAGCAAATAACAAAATTTCTTTTAATTCATTTTAATCAATTCTTTCAACAAGAAAATTTATAAAATAACTTCCAGGTCTTTATTTATGTCACGGTAAGAAGGATACTTCAAATGGATGAGGGTCAAATTCATACATTTTTTTTTTCACAAATAGAACATCGACTTATCCCTAAGGACAATATAAATGTTGCTCTATTTTGAAAACATAGACTATAATAAGGAATTTCACTTAGAATGAATATCTCGTTTAGGCCCCTTTCATTCTTCTCAGGGCTTTGACAACTAAGGTCAATATTATTGTTCTCATATCATTTTTTTAACAATATTGAAATCATTTCATACTAGGTGGATTTATATGAAGAACATCATTATGTTCATTCCATTCATATAAACATTCGTTATTGAGTTTAGGAATGATAAGCATGTTATCGTTTAGAACAATAGCATGCTATTGTTCAACATTATACATCATAAAACTCACTCAATGTCTTCTAGACAATATCGTAATGAATAGTGGAAAGAATCATTTGACTTGTTTAAATCACTTCATATTGAATGATTGTATATATATATGTATATATACATATATATCTACTTATATATATGAATATATATAATAGCATTCCATTTCATTCAAACAATTATATTGGAACAATGGAACTTTATCATTCAACTTGTTAAGGCTCGATAAATAGTAGTAAAAAATCAATTTCCTTTAGAAATCTAAGCTTATTAAATGGAATGAAAATAATCGTTCGATAGTAACATCATGTTACAGTGATAAAATACATACAAATATTAGAATGATCATATCATTCTTGGGTATGTTCACCTAAACCAAGGATTCATTGCTTTCATGGATGTGTTTGAGGGTTTAGACATCACCCAGAAGAATCAATGTTATAGAGTCGATGTCGATAGCATCACTTAGCCATCTCAAGGCTTCATTATGGTAAAGAGGGTTTGATCAATGACCCAAAAAACATGCATTTGCATGCAGGGCTCAAAACAACCTTGCTACTATCACATTGATAGATTAAAAAGAAAAGCATAAAACCCACCATAGAGGCGGTGTCCATGGAATGGAAAAACCCATGGTTTTTACATCCCATGACTTAAGGATAACATGGGATCGATGTTGATAAGGCAATCTCAACATAAGAATATACAAGACTCGAATGCAAAGATAATACAATTAAATGGATTTTCTTCAAATCATGTTGCTAATAGAAAAATTAGAGGATTCTGATGGAATTAGGAAAAGAATGAAAAAATGGAAACATTATAAAATATATAAACTTTCCTATGTTCAATCAACAAAATCGACCAAGATAAGAGGTGAAGAATTCTTGAAGGATATGGAAACAAATTTTTCCCTCCTCGGCTAACCCAATCGATCTCTTTTTCTTGCTTTTTTGTCAAAGTTCACCCCTTGTACCCTCTCAAGTTCTCTCTTTTTCCTTTTGCATGATTTTTACACCCACTAACACTATGTTTTTCCCAAATTGGAGGGCTTCCATTAAGGTTGTTGCCCCCCACTTCTTGCACTTTGATTTTCTCCTCTGTTTTGGGGATTATGGGTGGCCATTCCACCCCTTCAAGCCCATTTCAAATTTGAATATGAATTAAATATTAACTATTGGGTTAATATTCTTTTTCAATTTGATCATTTTAACATTGAACATTGTTTCCAAATGATAACATAAATTGTTTTCCCATGTGGCATTGTTATCTTTCTCTAATTTTCACATAAGGAATTCTTTTCAACATATTCAAATTGAAGAAAATAATTTTCCATACATTATATATTTCCATCTCTATTTTCTTAAAATGGATTTAACATCGAATAGACAAGGTAAGCAAATACTTCAATAAATTTGTTTTCCATAAGCCTATCTATTAATCATTCATACATTTTGCACAAGCAAAATTAGGTCTACCCAATTGCAAGTCAAATGAAAATGCAATGATTTTTGTGGTGTGTGCATATTCCAGATTCCATCAAGCTTACCATTTGTCTTTCTACTAAATAATCCTACCTCAACCATGTTCTCGATCTTCATCCTATTCCTCCATTCACACACTTGCACTTGCATGATTTCATCAGTAACCTATTACCAATGCTAAAAATGAAAAGATTCCATTTCACATCATAGCATTCATCTTTTTTATTCAATCACATAACCATAAATATATTTCAAATGACATTGAAATCTTAAATTTATTACAAGTCAAATTGATAAGTTTCATTTTCCATGAATATTTAAATAACTTAACATTTAAATTAAATGCAAGAAAATTTTTGAGACATGACATCCTTCCCCAATAGGAAGAGACATTGCCCCAATGTCTTATTAGAAAACACTGAATTATATATGTCTATTGCAACATTCAATCATATTGCTATCAAACCAAAACATCATAACATGCAAATCCAAAAATGCTAGAGAAATAGTATCTCAATGAACATTTAAAGTATATCTAGAAATCAAATGAGGAAAGGAGTGTTCTATTTCCTCTAAATCTACCCAAGTAGCACCGTCCTCAGAATATTGGTCCCATTGAACCTTATATTGGACAATGTCTCTATTTTGCAACTTGACATTGTGTCTATCCAGAATTCTAATGGGCTCCACTAGAACCTCTCCTAGATGGACTAAACTTGTAAAGAATTCCAATCAAGTATATGAGATGCATTTAGATGATATGGCTTAAGCAAAGAAACATGAAACACATTATGGAGTCCAGCTAGAGCAAGTGGTAGAGCAAGTCAATATGCAATCAGGTTAATCACTTCCAACACATCAAAAGGACCCACATAACTAGGGGCCAACTTGGAATATTTTCCAAATATTTACTCTCAAAAAGACCTTGTCTCCCTCTAAGAACTATCTGAACATTCTATTCTTATCAACATAAATTTTTTGTCTATCTTCTGCTTCCTTTAGTCTATCCTTGACGAGTTTCATCTGCTCTTCCATCTCTTTGAGCATTTCAAAACCCACTATGGTCCTATCTTCCAACTTATCCCAACTAATGGGTGTATGACACTTTCGCCTATAAAGAGCCTCAAAAAGTGTCATACCTAAGGATGCATGGAAAGAGTTATTGTATGAAAATTCTACTAAGGTTAGATAACATCCCCACTTATACTGTTGGTCCATGCAATACATTTGTAGGAGATCCTCTACTACCTAATTGACTCTTTCAGTTTGATCGTCATTCTGAGGATAATATGGTGAACTAAAATTCAACTTAGTTCCAAAAGTTGCATTCAAAGTTGTCCAAAATCTAGATGCCATCTAAGTATCCCTATCGGATATGAGTCTCTAGAACTCCATGCAAATAGAAGATCTCTTGGAAAAATTTATTGGCCAAGGTCAATGATCCATCCTTAAGGTTCCCTAGAATGAAATGTGCCACTTTTGTCAACTTATTGACTACTACCAAGATGACATCATGCCTGTTCTTTCTCAATAGAAACCCCTAGATAAAGTCCATATTGATCACCCGCCACTTGCACTCAGGTATGTCATGAGGATAGAGAAGTCCTACTGGATGCACATGTTCAACCTTGACTCGCTAACATTCCAAGCATCTAGCTACATACTCGACTACATCCTGAGCTTAGGCCAAAAATATAAAGATTTCAACTCTATGATCATCTTGACAACTCTAGGGTGTCCTAAATATGGTGCATTATGGATTTCCTCTAAGAACAACTTTCTAAGTTCTTTATAATCTAGAATGTGCATTCTCTTATAGTATCTTAGGATTCCATCTGATTCAAATTCATAACCATCAAATTGATGGTCTAAAGGGTTCTACTGTAGAGATTTTTTTACCCTTTCATAGTGCTCATCCCCCAACAAGTGTTGCATAATCTATTGCCTTAGATTCAACTGAATCAAGGTCATAACTTCTAGATGGCTTCTTCTACTAAGAGCATATTATACTCTATTCTCTTTCCCCTTAATGTACTCAATTCCAAAGTCGTGCTCACTAAAGAACTCCAACCATCTTCTTTGATGTGCATTGATATTTGGTTGGATAAAGATATATCTCAATCCCAAATGATCTATTTTGAGCTCAAATGGCTCCCCCAATAGGTAATGCCTCCAAATTTGCAAGGCATGCACTATTGTAGCCAATTTTAAATCATGTGGTTCATATTTCATTTAATGTTGTTTAAGCTTCCTTGACTCATTTGCCACCACTTTCCCATCTTGCATTAATACAACTCCTACACCATCTCCCAAAGTATTCATGATCATTCTAATAAATTGACTGTTGGGATCAAGTATAGTTAATACTAGGACTGTCATGAGCTTCTCCTTTAGGATTTGGAATGCTTGCTCACACTTTTCCATACATTCAAACTTTTTCCCTTTCCTTTGAAGAGATGAGATTGGGGTTGCGATTTGAGAAAAACCTTGCACACACTTTCTGTAGTATCCTAGAAGTCCCATGAAGCTTTGAACTTTCATCACACTCTGAGGTGTTGGCCATTCTAATATTTCCTTTATATTTTTAGGATCCATAGATACTCCCTCTACTGATATGATGTGACTAAGGTGATGCAACCTATCCTAATAAAATGAGCACTTGGATAACTTTCCAAAAAGCTTCTCTCTGAGACTTTGTAAAAATATCCTCAAATGCTTATCGTTCTCCTCAATGGACTTGGAATAAATTAGGATGTCATCAATAAAGATCAAGAAAAAGTCATTTAGACAATCTCTAAATACACTAGTCATAAGATTCATGAAATCTACAGGTGCATTAATCAAACCAAAAGGTACCATCGTGAACTCATAGTGTCAATACCGAGTTCAGAAAGCAGTCTTAGGGATGTCCTATTCTTTTATTATCAACTAGTGATAACTAGATCTAGGATCTATTTTAGAAACACTTTTGCTCCCTTCATCTTGTAAAATAACTCATCAATCCTTGGGAGAGGATATCTATTCTTGATGGTCGCCTTGTTCAACATCTAATAGTTAATACATAGACACAAGGTTTCATCCTTCTTCTTGACAAAGATAACTGACACACCCCAAGGAAACAGGATAGGTCGAATAAGCCCCTTGCTCAACAGTTCATGCAACTATGCCTTTAATTTGAATAAATCGGTGGTAGTCATCATGTACAGGGATTTAGATCAAGGTTCGGCTCTCAATACTAGATCAATCTAGAGAAATCAAATTGTTGCCTTGGAGGAAATTCCACGAGTTCTTTAGGGAATACATCTTGGAACTCCTTGAGAATAGGGAAATCATCCAAATAAGGCTTTAATTTTTAGGTTCACTCACATGTATCACATAGATGGTACACCCCTTCCTTTGAGCCCTCTTTTAGCTACATAATTGAGATCTTCCTAAGCTTTAGTGGTATTTGGATTCCATGAATCTCAACCGGGTTTCCATAATCATCTAGAAAACTAATCATCTTATCCTCATAGTTTACAATGGATTTGTGCTTTTTCAACCAGTTAATTCCAAAGATTACATCATAGGAACCTGAGGGTGCCACTTTAAGGTTGACTTGAGTCTAGAAACTAAGAAGTTATAACTTGTTGCAATAAAGACATGAATCCACCTTCCGCTCTACTCAATTTCCATATCAAGGACCATCCAAGAATTGGCCATGTGTATAGGTCTAATGGGTAACCTAGAAACTATCCTTGGATCAACAAAACATTCAGTGGCTCTAGTATCAATCAGAATAGAAATAGGTTTTCCATATAGCTTACCTGACAGTTGGATTGGTGAGCCTTGATATTCAGCTTTCCTATCATCCATCGCCACATGAATTTGATGTTGATTTCGTTCCTTTCACACCTTGGAATGTTGTGGGAAACTTGAGGCATAGTGGTCACCTCCACAAGTGTAGCAACCATCAAGAGGCCCTTTCTAACCTCCTGACCTATCTTCCTTGGAGCTCTTCTACTTATTATCAAAATTGCATTTGTTGTTGTTGGCTTTCTTGTTCTTTCCACCACTATTGCCCTCTGTTTTCTATTGTGAGTCACTTTCCCTCTTTAGATTCCTCATCTAGAAGGGTTTGTCTCTTTTTTGAAAATTCTTGTCTCTAAACTGAGACTTAGAGTCTGAATTTTTTCAAAAATTGGACAATTGTTCCAACTTTTGTTCTTGCTTGGTGGCCTTCTCAAAGACCTCCTCCATCGTAAGGGGGTTATGTATTTCCAGCTCTGCTCCAATTTGGGACCTTAACCCAAGTATAAACTTCTAGATTTGGAAGTGCTCATTGGTTTGGTATTGAGGCACATACTTCAACAAATGAGTGAAAATTTCCCAATACTAAGTTACTAACATGCTCCCCTGAGCTAAGTTTTGGAACTTTGTCATCTTCTTATCAAAGAAGTGTTGAGGGAGCCACCTTTTTTGAAAATGATGAAGGAAATGTTCCCAATTGGTCTCTCCAGGTTGTAGTTTTTGTTCTACCATTTTGTTGTCCCACCATGTAGCTGCCTCACCAAAGAGTTGGCATGCTACCCATACAACCTTAGTTTTATTTGATAAATTTTTAAGCTTGAAGTACTTCTCCATTTCAATGATCCACGCTTTTGCTCCATCTTTGATAATTTTTCCATCAAACTTTGGTGAAGCCACCCTTTTCAAGTCCTTACCAAGCTCTCCTTTGATTCTGGATCAGTTATTGACATTGTGATATAATAAAGTGAGGTACTGAAACACACTCAACACTTGTCAAATCATCAAACTCTCAAACTCACACAATCTCATCCAATCCACTCTATTTCTTGTAGTACTGGAAAATGACTAAAACAAGTAAATATTCTTGTGAAGGTCTTCTCAGACCAAAACCAACACTATTTCAAGGACTCATCAGGGCACTCTCCAACATACTCACAAATCACAATAGACTTCTTTTGAACAATTCCTTCAAAACTAGATTTACATGCTTTCTAAGCCTCAAATTAGGCCTCTTTTACAAAGAGACTTGTCTCTTTACCTTTCCAAAACCCCAAAAACCATGTGGGAAGAAATTCACATATGCCATAACCTAAGAATCCATAATTTTTTGTTGTAAATTCGTTCACCAAAGCACCTAATCTCAAAACCCTCTTTTTAGGAAAAAATCTAGGGTTTTATTGAAAGTCTTGCTTCCAATCCTCTCACAACTCTGAAATCACTTCAAATAGGACCTAATTGACCCAAAAAAAATCAATTCATCAAGAAATCACACTGCACCAACATAATAATCACTTTTCCATATCAAAACCTTACTAATTCATGAAGAAAAATCACTTTTCACCATTAGGGCATCATGCCCAATCCACTAATTGGCATCCCCTACACACAAAAACAACCACACACCTTATCCTACTATATTATACCCATTCCACTAAGACATATTTTTGACAGAAGGTGGAATGGGTTTAAAACATGATTGAAACTACAAAACTCTTAAAACTATCCTACACAGGCAATTTCAGGAAATGAATTCAAACTACCACCAAATAAAATGATAGACCCTCAAATATCTTGAAAAATGAAGTTAATTCAAGCCACAATTAAATTCAAACAAGTTTCTGAAGATTTAGTTAATATACGGGGCCGTACAAGTCTAAAAAGGCATGAAAACACGGAAAATCGGTAATAAAATAGGGTTTCTTTATTTATTTTCCTTTGAAACTTCAAGATCAATCCTCCAACGATGCTTTTACATCATTTATATAATTTTTCCCTCCTAAAAAAACTGTATAACTCCCACAAATTTCCTTTTTAAGTTTTATGACCGTTGAACTTCTCTTAGAGTTCAAATTTTGCAACTTTTCAATTTTGCCTTTTTGCACAATTAGCAATTTTCAACATTTTTCCACTATTTGAAATTTATACCCCCTAGACACCTAAATATGAATCAAATATGAATAATTACATTAAATGCTATTCAAGACCTTATTTTATGCAAAACCCCCAAAATCCTAAATCCTAGACCTTAAAAACCTTAAATTGAAAAAAATCTTTAAATGGTGCCCTTTCCCCATACACCCCAACTTGTAATTTTTCCAAGTCCCTTGGAAAGTTTAATGTAGTTTTTCCTCCTTTGTGCTCTTTTTGCCTCTGATCTTCATGCTTGTCTTCAACAGGTTCACTGTGTTCTTGATTCTCACTGTCTTTGACATTCTTGCATTTATCCTCTCTTGATTCATGCTTCTCATTGTCATACAATACTATGGAGTGTATTTCATATTTTCCAACTTCAAATATTGATGTTACACCTTCTTCTATACTTGTACGCTTACCTCCATCAAATACCATGATTTATCCTCTATCCACTAGTCCTCTCAACTACAACTTTATCACTGTCAAACTTGTCAACAACTATACCATCATACTTAACATTCTCTGTCAGGCCTGCAACTGTCATTTTCACTACTCTACCAAATTCACCAACCTCTGTCCTATTATTTACTATCTTACCTATCTCTTTTTCAACACTTTTTAACTGCCTTTGCACTATCTTCTCTACAGGGCACATGACTATCCCAATTAATACTCCATCACACACTTTTTGCTCTCTCACAAGCACTTTACACTTGCTCTACTCTGTCTCAGACTAAGACACACTTTCATCCACCTTATTTTTCAACATGAAGACACTATTCTTCTCAACTATCTGCAAATCATTTGCACTTCTTTTATCTGCTGTCTAATCTTTATCAAGCCTTGTATTGGCTGCCAACCCTTTATTCTTACATTCTTCAAGAATCACAAAATCTTTCCTTCCAATCATGATGATTTCACCTTTTTATTTTGTCTCCTCAACCAATGGAGTTAGTATGTATGTCTTCCCATATTTTTCAATGCTATATGTATTTTTTCTCCCATGATAAACTGCAAACCTATCAAACTACCAAGACCTTCCCAGTAACACATGGCAACAACTCATAGGCAATATGTCACAAACAACTTGATCCCTATATTGACCAATTTGGAATTCAATATTAGCTTGTTCATTCACCACTATCATTTGATGATCACTAATCCAAGACACTCTACAAGGATTTTCTATAGGCACTCTTCGCAAATTCAATTTGTCCACCATATCACTAGATACCATGTTATCGGTGCATCAAGAATCCACTACTACTTTGCATACCTTATTTTTGCATCTTCAAGTTGTCCTAAACAAGGATATTCTTTGAATTAGCTCTTTCTCCTTGGTGGTCTTCAACATTTTTCTTTTCATCATCAACATCTCACCTACTTCAAGAGCAACACGAAGACTATTGGAGTTTGAATTTTTATTCTCATCCTCTTGAACAATTTGTGCTCTCCTTTCATTTTTATTTTCTCCTCCACTTGGTGTGGTTCCAAAAATTTTTGGAAACTTGAAGAAATGATGACCAAACTCACCACACTTGTAACACCTACCTGCAAACTCATTATAATCTCTTTTTTTCTTAAAACTTGTTCTTCCACCTCTCCATCCACCTCTTGATTTAGGTTCTTTTTCATTACTCTTATCAGCATCTGCAAGATATTCTTTGGACTATCTTGTACCTCTCCCTCTATTCATGTTACCTTTGCCCCTTCCTTATCTTTCTTTCCTTCTCTTGATCCTATCTTCTGCCCTTACTGCCATTTGGAAACATTCTTCCACTATCATAGGAGGGTTCAAACTAATTTCATCTCTTATGTTCAATCTTAAACCACTCAAATACCTAGCCACTCTTTCAACCTCATCTTCATGGTGACCTCCCTAATGCATAACCTATGAAATTCCTCAGTATAAGAAATCACATATAACTCCCTTTGCTTCAAATCTTGCAATTTCATAAAGGTTTGTATGGCATAATCTACTAGTAAAAATTGAGCCTTTACCTTTGCTACCATCCTATCCCAAGAGCTTATCGTGGAATTACCCTTCTTGACCCTATTGTTGGCCTCCTACAATGATTTAACTAGGCCTTTACAACTGTGATTCAAAGATTGAATATCTAACCTAAATATCTATTTCAATCATCATGAAGGTGCATTTAACTTGTCAACCTAGAGATGTGAACTTGAAATGGGTCAGCACAATATGTGCACTATGAACCCAAAGTAGCCATTTTCATTCTACAACTAAGAAAGACACAATGTTGAAAGTGAAATGCTTAGAAAGGAATAAAATAAACTCCAATCATCAATCAACATCTACATTAAGCTGAAATGCATGGCAGAAATGAAAATCTAAACAAAAAAATAGGAAACTACTATGTTTGCTTTGGTTGCAAGAATAGTCACAAAATGGAATTCTAGTGGTTGCAAGAATAGTCGATGCCAGATTCTTAACTAGTTACTAAATAGAAATTAATACTAAACTAAAGGATGGATTACTTGCAAAGTGGGCCCCCTTGGATAAGTATCCTCTAAACTAATGGAAACTCAAATGCTCAAACTTAGAACTTCATTTTATTCACTGGAATCATGAGTACAAAAGAGTAGCATAACTATATTGCTGAAAAAATTAAGAGTGCAAGTACAATATCAAATCATGCAACCTTGTGAGAAGGAGTATTTGATCCTTATTTATACTACCAACTAAACAAACCAGTCAACTCCATGAACTAGGAGGACGCCACATTAGGGAAAGCAGATAAAGTGGGGTGACAGTCACACATGCATGGAAACTGGTCAGACATGCATGTCCAACCACAAATTTAGCATTGTAGTAACACCCCTAGTTGCTTAACAGAAATAAAGACCATTACAAGGAAATTACATTTGGTTTGCATGGGGAATCTCTTTTTGTCGACCTCCTTTGACCTTTGAACGATTCCCTTGCTAGACATTATGATGCATGCCCATCTGGCGGTTCTTTCTCAATTTAGTATCTTCAAATTATATCTACATGTCAATGTTAGTACGCACAATAATTGCATATCTATAACCACCTTAAATAAAATTCATTAACCATATGCAAGATTAATATACATAGTCCATATAACATACCAATTTCATTAAAGATTTGTAGAAATAGGATTAAGCCCAATGTCTATAGTTTGAGGAAATATCATAAAAGTATCAATACTTAACATCAAAGTCCATGATAACTTCAAAAAATAAGTCATAAATTCTACCCAAAATTAGACCATAAACTAGACTTATCACTCCCCCCATCCTAAGATTTTGTTGGTCCTCCAACAGGGGATGGGTTGTTCTTTTGCTTGGTCAATGCTCTAAAATTTGCAACTGACAACTGTCCTACATCATTGTTTGTTATGTGTGAATCAGGGTCCAAATAGAATCCTCCCAATCTATCCAATTTGCTCCATCTCTATCTTTTTACATCAATATCATAGTGGTAGAATCTGAAATTTGGTATGGGCCACATTAGAATGGGTGGTTGGAAAGTCGGGGGGAAGTCAAAATTGTCATTTTGTCCTTCCATTTTGAATATATTTTTCAATTCTTTTAAGAGTTGCAACATAGTTCTATATAGAGTGGGGCCTAGATTGCTTTAGTTCATCAGTTAGGCTATTCCATCTTTGTGGAAGGTATCTTTTCACAGTTTCCTCGTTTGCTTTTTCCTTTGCCTCATATTCACTATAGATTGCTTCTATCCAAGGCATGATCCTATCACCATAGCTAGGTCTGAAAAGCATTTTGTGCCACTCCCTAAGAATATCCCTTGGATTCTTTGATTCAACCCTAATGGGCAGAGGGATGTTGGATTCCATTTACTTATAAGCCCCATATTGTTGAACCCAAATAATCTCATTTTGCACCTAGGACATAAATGCCCTTAATTGGAAATCTCCAACATACAATAGTGGATTCCAATCATGGTCTTTAGTCACAACATAATTATGAAAATAAAATTCACACAACAAATTCTTCATTTTAGGGGAAGCAATTTGATAAGCATTGAAAAATTTAGTAGGGGTCTCAATGGAAGGGTTCCAACCTAAGACAACCCTCACCAACCTAAAAAAAAATATTTCTCCTTCAAATGTAGAGCATAGATCCTTGGAGGGGTCCTACACTACAAAATCTATGGTACCAAAGTTGCCATATCATCGACCTTCTTCTTTAAGGCGGTAATTTTCGCATCCTTGTCCTCAATCTCTTCATCTCTCCTCTAAATTTCCTTCTTCAACCTGTGTTTCTCTTCTTTCCATTCCTCTTCTCTTCTTTTCATCTCTTTCCATAATGCATAGCTACCATATGCATTGAAAAATCAGGGGCGTTATGTATTCCTACCAATATTTTTGACGATGCTTGCTCTTCATAAGGTACCAACTGTAAGGGTTCATGATGTCCAGTCAATTCTACCTGTAGGGGTACAGATTATTCTTTCAATTCTTGTTGCAGAGATTCTTGCTCTTGTTCATGATGCAAGACCTCTTGCTGTAGGATCTCTTGCTGCAGGAAATCCTAATTTTCCTCATATTCTTGATTTTCCACTTGTTCTACAATGTTAGCAAGATCAACCAATGTTATGTTTGCTACCATCTTAAATATATCTTCTTCCTCAACATTCACCTGCCCCATTGGAGATTTTGTGTCCCCTTGTGATATTTCTCTAGATTTAGGGCTTTCCTACAAAGGCATACCAAAGGCTGGCCCAGTTGGTCTTGATTTTTTGGGAGGGCTCTCATGTTTTTCTTTGGCTGCAAGATGAACAGTGTCAACCTTTCTTTTCTTAGAGCTTAGCACCTCTTTTTCTATTGGCCGCTTTTTGGCTTTTCCTTTTCTCATTTTTGCCTCTCTCTTTTGTGCCCTAGTTTTCATTAGGATGACAAGTGGAACATCATCATCAAAATCTGGAGAGGAATCTTCTTTGTCTAAGTGCTATGTCCCAGAAGAACTAATTTTAATGGTTTCTTCTGCTACAAGAGGGTTCACACTAGGGCCTACACTAGAGGTTGAAGCGCCAAGAGTGGCTTCAGTCGTGCTCAATCTCCTACTAGACCTACGAGGTTGAGGTAAAACCCTAGGTTGCAACTGCTTAGGTCTAATTTGATCATTTTTTATGAATTTTTCCTAGATCATTTTAGACACATCATGTAGAGACTTCTCAATTAACAATTTAATTAGACAATGGTGGGAAACAAAATTGTCCCTACCTTTCTAAGTCTTGACCACCATGATTGAAATAAGGTTGTATAGCATGTTTGGCACATTCATAATCCTCCTATGCCTCATGTGATTCAGAAGTTTGAAGTGCACAAAATATAGATTCAACTGGCAACCTTCACAAGTGATATATTTTATGACATAAATGACTATTTGCTTCCATGGCTCATGTAGAGACATTCTCTTCACACCCTGTTTATCTATGCTCAATGGAGGGTCACTTAGTTCTATAAATTTGGCCCTAACTAACCTGGCGTCTTTGGAAGCAGGGTAATTTTCACCATCGACAAATAACCCTGTAAAATTTGCAATTATTTCTTCAGTTGCCATGACCTCCAGCCCTTTTAGCGTGGCTTTCCCTTTAGACAATGTTTGGGAAAACTCTAGTGCAATGTCTTCATCAAAATCATCGAGCTTCAGGAAGTAGTCTATCCACCAACAATTTTTTGAATTCGGCCAGGTAGGGTGCATCCTACAGTAATACATCATGCACCGTGGGTCCATTTTGAATTAACCCACCTCCCATTCTTTGCAATAAAAAAAACACTCTATAGTTTCCTTCCTATAATTCTCGTCTGAAAACCAAATTTACCATCCTGCAACACTTGCTAAATTTCCAATTCCAATGTCGATTGAATTTTCCCTTTCTAATTTACCTTTTGTTTGCAACTTGAGATATGACAGGGTCAATAATGGCAAGGAAGGAGTAATAAAGGAAAGCTATGATGGAGAGAAATGGTGGAAAAATTTGGTGTCACCTCACACATGCGAGCCATCCTCTAACTCAGATTTCAAATAAGCTCAATTTATATTTTGTTGACGTAGACCAACATGGACTGACACGTGGGAAAACTATTCACATCTTATTCCCCTCCAACCTAAATTTGGGCATGTTTCCTCACATGTGAGATGGTGATTTGATAGGCTAAGGAATATTGGCATGCTATGTTGAACGTCCATACTAATGTACAACAATTAAATGAATGCACTTAAAGAAAATTAAGATATAGCAATTAATGTGCACATACCTGAATGTGTGGAGGATTCATTACAAATATTGTGGAAAGAGTACCATTCACCTTTCTAGGAAATAAGTTGAGCAATTAATGAAAATGAGGTGGGATGAGGTGGAGTGGAATGAAGTGAAGTGATGGAAGAGATAGAAAGGTGGAGATGGATGGGTGAAGAAGTGGACCCAACAGAAGTGGAAGTATTTATTATAACAAGGACATACCTTAATTAGCCAGAAGGAGGGACACTAGGTCCACTTCCTTTGACTGTAGGAAGCTGAGTGAATTGCTATAAGAAATCCTCTTTGGAAGTTGGCTTATGATACAATTTGAGGTGGTGACAATTGACAAGTAGCTTAAATATGACTAGGTCAATAGTAACGAGTTGTACAATTCTATTGGGAAAGACCTCAACAACCTCATATGGTCCTAACCACCTTGTCTGCAATTTTTCTACATTGTCTTGATACCTTGAGTCATAAAGCAGGGCCATATCTCCTAGTTGGAATTTCTTGTCCTTGATAAATTCATCATGCCACTTGATTCTCTTATTTGCACTACCTTTGTGTGATGCAAGGCTTCTTTTCTCATCTCATCCAAATCATTCAACTACATGATTCTTTATTTTTGTTCCTCAGAGATATCCATCCCCAAATCTACTGCAGTCCTAAGAGTCTTATGTTCAAATTCAATGGGCATCATGGTTGTCTTTCCATACAAAAACGCAAATGGAGTGAAGCCTGTAGTTGTTTTCCAGGTTGTCCTATAGGCCCAAATAGCTTCTGGTAATCTATTTTCCCAATCCTTTCTGTGGATAGCTACCGTTTTGGTTAGGATAGCTTCAATTTATTTGTTGGTCACCTCAACTTGGCCATTGGCTTGGGGGTGATAAGGAGTAGACTACTTGTGTCTTATGTTGTACTCATTGACTAGTGTTGGAACAAGGGTTGATGTGAATTGAGCCCCTTGATCAATCACTATCTCTCTTGGAACTCCATACCTTGTAAAAATTTCCTCATAAAGAAATTATGCAACCTTATCAAATTTTGCATGCTTCATGGCCTTAACTTCTACCCAATTTGTTACATAATCAGTGCATACAAGGATACAGAACTTACCATTTGATGAAGGGTTAATGGGTCCTACAAAATCCAGTCCCCAATTGTCAAAGGCAATGATTACCACCTGAGGGTAAAGTGGCATCTCATCAGATTTGGTTGGTCTACCCATTCTTTGGCATCTATCACATTTTCTTGTATACCTTCTTGTATCCTTGTGGATTGTTGGCCAATAATATCTTGTGTTCAAAATATTCATTGTTGTCCTCTTAGCTGCAAAATTTCCTCCACATGGTTCATTGTGACATCCATGCAAAATGTCAAATGTATCATCTTCTCTCACACATCTCCTCATAACATGGTCTGGTCTAGTATAAAACAAACATCCAAGAATCCATGAGAAAGGAAAACATATTTCAATGAGTGCCCCTCTCTCTTTTGGAGAGAAGTGAGGTGAAACTCTACCTATGACTAGATAATTAGCTATGTTTGCATACCAGGGTGTTTGTACACTAATGGAGAATAGATGCTCATCAAGAAAATAGTCATCTATGGATTGATTATCCCCTAATGTAGTCAGCCTTGAGAGAAAATATGCAACAACATTAGCCTTCCCTGATTTATCAACAATGGTTATGTCAAACTCTTGCATCAACAGTAACCATCTTGCCAGCCTACCAAAGATTAGAGGTTTATTAATGAGATATCTAATGGCTACATGATCAATGTGCACAAATATTTGGTAACCTATGATGTAATTCCTAAATTTTTTAGGGCATAGATCACTACCAACATTTCTTTCTCTATCACTATATAGTTGAATTTCGCTCCCTACAAATTTTTGCTGACAAAATAAATGGAATTTTCAATAGCTCCTTTCTATCCTAAAACTACTCATATGGCATAATCTGATGCATCTGTATGGATGTAGAAAGGAAGCTCCCGATTAGGTCCCTTAAGTATAGGAGCATGATTCAAGACTACCTTTAAATTAGAAAATGCCTTGTCACAATTTTCAGTCCACTGGAATTCAACATATTTAGTGAGAAGAGTATACAATGGTGTTGCTATTTTGTTAAAATCCTTGATGAAACACCTATAATATCATGCATGACCCAATAAATTCCTAACATCCTTCTATTTTGTAGGTGTGGGAAGATTTGTGATCACTTCAATCTTTGCAGGATCTACTTGAATTCCTTTGTGAGAGATGTAGTGGCCAAAGACTACACCTTCCTGCATCATCATGAAGCACTTTTCACTATTTAATGATAGATTTTGGTCTTCAAATCTCTGTAGGACTCTCCTGAGATTTTCCAATGCTTGATTGAAATTAGCTCCATAGGTAGTAAAGTCATCCATGTAATTTTCCATGCAATCAAGAGAGATATCTAAAAATATGTTAATGATTTCCCTTTAAAAGGGTGCAAGTGCATTGTATAAGCCAAATTGGAGTACTGACTAGGCATAGGTCCCCCATGGAAAGGTAAAGGTGGTCTTCTCCTGGTCCTCTGGTGCAAGTCGGATCTGGTTGTAGCCGCTAAATCCATCTAGAAAAGAAAAGTATCACTTTCTTGCAAATGAGTTCAAAACTTGATCTATGAATGGTAAAGGAAAATGGTCCTTTTTGGTGGTAGCATTGAGTTCCTAGTAATCAACACAAACTCACCATTTCCCTCCTTTTTTGGGCACAATCACTAATGGAGATACCCACCGGCTATTTGAAATGGGGTAAATAAATCCTATATCTAACAATTTTTGTAGTTCTCCTTTTACAATTTCTCTTAATGCAAGGTTAATTCTTCTTTGTGGTTGTCTCACTAGG
Source organism: Sequoia sempervirens (assembly GCA_007258455.2). Taxonomy (NCBI): domain Eukaryota; kingdom Viridiplantae; phylum Streptophyta; class Pinopsida; order Cupressales; family Cupressaceae; genus Sequoia; species Sequoia sempervirens. The sequence continues at coordinate 658,998,429 of VDFB02193867.1, forward strand.
GTGTAATATTGGAATGGACGGTTGAGATTAATCTTCTAGAAAGATTCCAAGATCAATGGATGAGAATGCATGAGAGAGATGTTACAAAATGGATGGTTGAGATTAAGTCTCAAAAAAGATGCCAAGATCAACGGTCTAGAATTGATGCACCAAGAATATGCCATGCATGGAAAAGCTATGACGTTGACGGCTATGACGCCTGACAGCTATGACAGACATGCAAGGCATGTAGGCTATGACAGAAATGAATGTTATGACAGAGGATTATGACAGAGCATCTTTGACTAGGTGGAGGTGCATAAATTATTTATTTTAAATTATTTATTCAAAAATGGAGAAAATGGACAAGTGGCAAATAAATAATTTATTCAAATTATTTATTTGGAGAAAATGAAAAGAGGAGCATTTAATTAAATTCAATTTAATTAAATGGGGAGGTGGAAATTAGACATGGATAATTAATTTGAATTATTTATCCATGAGAGATGAATGAAACACAATTAAATAATTTTGACAATTATTTAATTATAGAAGAATAAAAGGTCAAGTAATGATTATTATTATTATTTGACTATAGATGAAAGATAAATAATTAAATAAAAAATGATTTATTTAATTATTGAAGAAAGGGATATATTAGCGACGCAATTAAATAATTTTAATTGATCAAGATAGAATAAAGATTAGAAGGTGAATTAATTAAATAATTAAAAACTATTTAATTAATAGAGGAATGCAGTCACACCTAATTGAATAATTAAAGTTATTCAATTATCGAAGAACAATGACCCAAAAAAATGATGCTTGCGGACTTAGGACATTTTTTAGTGTCTACATTTTGCCCCTCTTTGAGACAATGCAGCTTGTTGCATTGTTTCAAAGAAAAAGATTGATCAACTGATACATGCCCCAAAGATATCTTAGTAAGGATTATGATAAGAATGATATGCCCCCTCAAGAGATTGATAGAATAGATTGTAAGAAGATTAATCTCTCGATAGATGTCCAGAAAGTGATTAGATACTTGATATTGCGCAAGTGATAAAGCAGTGATGTACATTTTGATGAAAATGCACAGTTGATGGGTGTAACTGAACAATTGATGGAAATGATTAGTATAGCCAAGTTGATGAGTTGATGAAGCTGATTGAGCTAATTAAGCTGATTGAGAATTATGCTTACGCAAGACAAGTTGCTGCAATGATGGATTGATTGATTGATTGATTAAGGGGACATGAAATTTCAAGAAGCAGGTTGATTGATTTGAGATTTGATTCAAGAGACATATATCAGAGAGTTAAGCAATTAATTGATTTCTCCGTGACAAGAAAGATGAAGAAAATGAAATGCATGATGGAAGATAATGAAGGTGATGAAGCTTCTTGTACCATTTAAGTGTTTTTATCATCATCGAGCTTATTATGTCGCAAATTAGTATAATCATCTAGATAACATGAACATCTAGACGACCTGAATACTGTTTGCATTTTTATTTAGTAATGAAGTATAAGCATCTAGTTATAAGAACCTTAGATGACCTGAATACTTATTGCATAGAAGACACTATCAAACAAGGAATGCTCTCATCCACATTAGACTCATAGGTCCTTGATGGTTTTAGACAACCATGTCCTAAGACAAGTCATCATGTGAATAAGAAACAATCTGTAAACAACAAACAAGTGAACATGCCCCATCCTTGCCTCTCTAGTCAAAGACATCCTGAAGAAGCTAAAAGACATGTCACCAAAGATAAAATCATAAAATAAGCAAAGATCAACAAACCAAACAGGGGTTTTGCTTCGATGTAAAAAATGATTCTCGTTACAGTTTATGTGTTTTGGTTGGATTTGTAAGATGGGTTGATATTTATGTTATAATGTTTGCTTGATTGTCAACATTTGCATGTTTTGATTTTGTTGAAGTTCAAAGCTGTGTGGTGATCTGAAAGTGTCACTGATTTTTTTGGAATGTTTGGAATATTTGATTTTTTTGGGATTTTTGGAATATTTGATTTTCTTGGGATTTTTGGAATATTTGATTTTTTTGGATTTCTTCATGACATTTTATGATTTTTGGATTTTCAGGACATTTTATGATTTTGGATTATTTTTATTTTTTTGGATTATTTCAGGACATTTTATGATTTTTTTTGGATTATTTCAGGACATTTTATGATTTTTTTTGGATTATTTCAGGACATTTTATGATTTTTTTTGGATTTTTCTAAGTTTTAAAGATGGAGTGAAATGAAATGTGATATGACTGATTGAAGGAATAAGATCTTCCACAGTAGAGGTAATACAACCATGGATAAATGATAGATCAAAATTAAAGATTCACTACAAAACATGTCACACAAGCAACATACCCTTTGTCAAAATATGATAATGGTTCGTTGATTAGATGCTAGGAATGATTGATTCCATAAGGCATGATGATGATAAGTACTTAGCATCATTGATTCCTCTAAGTACGATAAGATTGATGATTTTTAATGATTGATTGACAAAACATACGAGGATTGGATAATGTTTTATAGCTAGGCTTAAATATGATTTGCATGATAAGATTCAAGGTTGCAAAGGAACATGATGACCAACATTGGAGGTGATTTAATCATGGATAAATGATAAGGATGTAAAATATGATGGAATGGTAACACATAAGGATATGAAAGGGAATCCAAAGCATGTGTTTCTAATTTTTCCCCTAATCTCATCAAGAACAAAGGAAGGAAATGGGACGTGGATTTTGATAAGCTAGGAGATATGGAATGGAAGAATGCAAAGATAAGGATAATGAATATGATGATCAAGATTGATAAGATATTGACATAATGCCTAAGTATTCTGCTCCTATTCCTCATCAAGACCAAGGAAGGAAAGAAATGATACATTAAGATAGGATGGTGGAATATGGATACGGTGAAGGATATGGTATGAAAGATATGGATAAAGTGTATAGGATAAGATATACGATGTTCAAGAAGATCCTTAACCTTGTCAAGATCAAAGGTGGAAAGGTAAAGGATGAACATATAGAGGATAATGGATATGAATGATAGGATGGATGAAACTTTCCCCCAAGTGTAAAGTACAAGAGGAATATGGAAGATAGGATATGGATAGGGATAAATGAAAATGGAAGGTAAGATATGCATGATAGGGAGATGGAGGAAGGAATCAAGCATCAAGTTTCACAACTAATATCCCTTGAATATGTGCTCCAATAAACCATGGCAATGAGGATTAGGCTCATAAACGTTGGTATATTAATGGTATGATAGAAGAAGCTAAGGACTTATGCAAAGGTTTGGATTAAAGGAGGATAATGGGAGATGAATGGTGGATAATGGATAGGAGGTTGGAAGGCTTGTTGATGGATAGATGGAAAGGATGGAAAGATCAACATTGGCACACACCTTGAAGGGTGGTGGAGTGATGGAGGAGAAATGAATTTGGAACGTGATAAGTTTTTAGATGGATGATAGGAGGAAGCTTTTGGATTAGCAAATTTGGATGCCAATTTAGATTTTATTGCTTCTACAAGACTTTTAGGAATCCACATAGCTTTTGACTTTGATTTTTGATTCATGGGCCTTTGTGACCTTTGAGATTCTTCTTTTTGTTTTATGGGCCTTTGTGGCCTTTGAAATTTTTCTTCTTGATTTATGGGCCTTTGTGGCCTTTGAATTTTTTGCTTTTGACTTGATGGGCCTTTGTGGCCTTTTGGATTTTTCTTTTGGCTTGATGGGCCTTTGTGGCCTTTTCGATTTTTATTTTGACTTGGGATCAAATTTTCTTTTATTTTTGCATGACTCTTCAAGGAGACATGTTGATCCTTTGATACATGTGGATTTTGATATGGAAGCTTTTAAAATTTGGCACCCAAATTGCTTCCAAGAGCAATGGGATGGGCGGATGGAGATGAATGATATGGAGGTCTTATGAATGGGTTAATGTGGGTAGAATTCTGAGAGGGCATCAAGGATGTGTGCCTTCGTTGTTCTTGATGAATAGGAGATGGAGGGATGTAGGGCCCCAAGATGGATGGAAGGGTTGATAAACTAGGGTTTGGGTGATAAGGACCAAGGATAGATGGAAGATTTGATGGACTAGGATAAGGACCTAGGATAGATGGAAGGTTTGATGGACTAGGATACTTAGGTTTATTTTGATGGAATCTAGACTTATGATGGATACCAATGTCTTGAACGTGAGGTGTATAACCAAGGCCATGATAATATGGATTTTCTTGGATAAAGAGGGGTTCTAGGATACCTTGTTCATGAAGGCCTAATCCTTTGCCTTTGTAGTTCATACTTTGACACATTCATTTTCCAATAGGATATATATTGTTTATGAAACAAGATGCAAGTCCATCATGAGGTGGTTGTGATATGGAAGGAATAACAAGATCTTCAAGTAAACCACCTTGGATAAAAGTGAGAGAACCCATTTGATAGGTAAGAGGTTCATGGATAGTTTGAATAGGGGTGATAGACTCTTGTGGAGGATTGTGATCATGAGGCGAATTAGGATGTGTGATAGGATCTTGACATGGGGATGATGGGGTACTTTGATCTTGACTTGGAAAAGGATCATGAGGTGTAGGAGATGGATTAGCTTGCTCTTTATTAGGTATGGAATCATCATGAAGTGGTATGAAATGCATATATTGATCATGAGAATGATGGACATCATCATGGAATGAAAGGGTATCCTTGAATGGAGGCATATCTTAATCTTGATGAGGGAGGGAATCCTGATATTTTGTGGAAAGTCTATCTTGATCATTGGATATGATGGAATCATGAGATGGTATGGATTCATTAGATGAGGTGGAAGGAGGAATTTGAGGGATAATTTTCTCTTGAGATGGAAGGGAATAATCTTGAATGAAACAAAAAGAGATAAGGGCATCATCATGAGGTTCTTTAGAGATGGGATCTTGGTCAAAGATTGGAAGAGGTTGGAGATTTTTTGTATCATTGGATGGAATGGAAAGAATACTTTGATCTTGATTTGTAGGGGAGTCTATGCTAGCATGCTTTAATAGATTGACATGACTCATTGGATGGAGATGGTATGGTGAGAGAGGATGGTTGGATAGATTCGTTAACTTGGGTGAAAGACTCATGTGGTTTATTTTGACTTATGGGATATGAAGATAGATGCATGACATGGTAGGATTGCTCAAGATTATTTGTGTTTGAGGACATAGATTTAGGTTTCTCATTTAGTCTTTGCAAAAAATCATGGACATTGAACTTGGATGATGCAGTTTTGGGTAAGGATAAAGGCTTATGAGATGATTGCACCACTTCATTCAAATGTTCGGATTCAAGTTTTTTTCAAGCTCTTTCAAACGATGGTCAAGATATTCAATCCTTTGGTTTCGTTCATAGGTCGAGGGTGAATATGGAGGATAATAATTAGACATGTTTGGTTGATGGTTTTGGAATTTTTTTGAGGTGTTGCAAGTTTCTCTGTGTGATGTTTGTTTGAGGTCGATTGTTTGTGTTCAGATTTGTGAATGTGGTGAATACTATTTGAAAATCCAGAAAACACTTGACAAACACAATTTTTTGGTGTATGCAAACGCACATGAGACAAGCACAATCCTAATAGGCCAAGGGTTTGTATACTTGATATAGCCCACCAATATACCCCGGATTGGTGCTAAACACCTTTCCTTCTCGAGAGCGGATAGCTTAGAAGTTTGGTGGCATTGACTCCCCTCCACGGCTCATTAACGTCATTCGAGCACACTAACTTCGAATTCTTGGGTCATCACTTCCCAAGAACTGCTATCTCTACTCAAGGGAGTCAGTAGTGAGTATCTTCAGGCATGATACTGTACCCTGCACTATACCAAGCAACGGCTAAAAATGGTTGGCTTCTAAAACAATAGGTGTTTAGTTAGGGCATCCGTTCGAGTGGCCACACATGGGGCGAGAGATTAATCACCAATTAGGTGGCACTCCAGCCTGAAGAGGTTACGCTCAACAGGGTTTATGGGAGTACTACTCCGTCTGTGTGACACATCCGCACTCGTGGTACTTGAACTTTCTTCAAGCACCCATTTTATATCTCGGCTGGAAGTGGCTTGGCTTTAGCCTATTACCGATTGAGTCGTCCCTTAAGGTGAGTACTTTTTACCTTAAGGCAAGCCCATTTATAGAAATAATAACCATTTCTCTTACACCCAGGATCACTCGAAAGCGCAAGGGGAGAGGACACTTTGATTATTAAGTCATAAGGGTGACAAAAAATAAGGTGGGTCTAGTTTTTTGATCACCTAGTTTTCATAAGGTGAGAGCATAATCACCTACCACCTTCAAGCACATGTTCATTTTAATGCACCAAAAGAAGTGTTCCTAAGCTAGAAATCACAAACACATAGTTTAATAAAATGATTCTTCGACTAACGGGGCTGCAAAACCACAAATTAGTAGTTTTATAAGTGTCTTGGACCAATGAGAAAATTGCAAAAAACTAAGTTAGAGCAAGAAATTAAAAACCAAACTAAAAGTTAGTAAATAACTAAACTAGAAAATGAAGAAACTAAACTAAATTAAGAAAAATAATTCAAAGAAAACTAAAAACTAAGAGCTCAAATTTTTTTTTTTGTTGCTCCAAAAGAAGCAATTTTTTGTTTGGGAGCTTCATTCAAAAGCCACACGCTACAAACAAAAGATTAGTAAACCAAAAAGAAACTTGAATAAAAACAACAAACTAAAAAAAAAGTGATAACTTTTTCAAAATTAAACAAAAATTTAAATTGTAGATATATGTGGAAAGCTAAGACATAAAGCTTCAAAATTCAGAAAAAGTTTTGCAAAATCCTACATAATAAAAGTATTATAAACAAAAGAAAAAAATCGGATTTTAACAACTAAATCTTAAAAAACTACGATCAGTAAAATAGTCATAACTTTTTCAAATCTTAATGAAATTTCAAACGTTTAATGTTCTGGAAAGCTGAAAATGAGGTCTACAAAACCCATAAAAAAATTTAAAATATTTTATGCGTCCATTTTTTTGTGCTCCAATGAAGATGAATGGATTTCATATGCATTCTTGGCTGTAATCTGCAAAACAACAAAAATAAGCAAGAACACACAAACTTCTCTATTTCACGTCGGGTTCACCAAATGTTAGATGGGGTTAGAAATCAAATAGCATAGACAAAAGTGACAGCCAAAACTACTAAGCTATTAAACCACATCCAAACAAGAGAAAACAAATAATGGAGAGAATAAAAAATGCAAAATATAAAAGAAATCACTCCCCATTATAGTTGATTCTTTCTCTTGCTCTCCTTCTTCTTCATATGCAACTTTTCCCTCAGATTTGTTGAAACACTTGTGCAAAACCTGCAAATGGTAGCAAGAAAGTTGGAGATAATTAGCTGTTAAAATCAAAATGGAGAAGGAAGGTTGCTTTTATAGACAACCATTGGAATGGACGGTTGAGATTAATCTTCTAGAAAGATTCCAAGATCAATGGATGAGAATGCATGAGAGAGATGTTACAAAATGGATGGTTGACATTAAGTCTCAGAAAAGATGCCAAGATCAATGGTCTAGAATTGATGCACCAAGAATATGCAATGCATGGAAAATCTATGATGCTGATAGCTATGACACCTGATAGCTATGACAGACATGCAAGGCATGTAGGCTATGACAAAAATGAATGTTATGACAGAGGATTATGACAGAGCATCTTTGACTAGATGGAGGTGCATAAATAATTTATTTTAAATTATTTATTCAAAAATGGAGAAAATGGACAAGTGGCAAATAAATAATTTATTCAAATTATTTATTTGGAGAAAATGAAAAGAGGAGCATTTAATTAATCAATTTAATTAAATGGGGAGGTGGAAATTAGACATTGATAATTAATTTGAATTATTTATCCATGAGAGAGGAATGAAACACAATTAAATAATTTTGACAATTATTTAATTATAGAAGAATAAAAGGTCAAGTAATGATTATTATTATTATTTGACTATAGATGAAAGATAAATAATTAAATAAAAAATGATTTATTTAATTATTGAAGAAAGGGATATATTAGCGACGCAATTAAATAATTTTAATTGATCAAGATAGAATAAAGATGAGAAGGTGAATTAATTAAATAATTAAAAACTATTTAATTAATAGAGGAATGCAGTCACACCTAATTGAATAATTAAAGTTATTCAATTATCGAAGAACAATGACCAAGAAAAATGACGCTCGCGGACTTAGGACATTTTTTAGTGTCTACAGATTGAAATTAGCACCATAGGTAGTAAAGTCATCCATGTAATTTTCCATGCAATCAAGAGAGATATCTAAAAATATGTTAATGATTTCCCTTTAAAAGGGTGCAAGTGCATTGTATAAGCCAAATTGGAGTACTGACTAGGCATAGGTCCCCCATGGAAAGGTAAAGGTGGTCTTCTCCTGGTCCTCTGGTGCAAGTTGGATCTGGTTGTAGCCGCTAAATCCATCTAGAAAAGAAAAGTATCACTTTCTTGCAAATGAGTTCAAAACTTGATCTATTAATGGTAAAGGAAAATGGTCCTTTTTGGTGGTAGCATTGAGTTCCCAGTAATCAATACAAACTCACCATTTCCCTCCTTTTTTGGGCACAATCACTAATGGAGATACCCACCGGCTATTTGAAATGGGGTAAATAAATCCTATATCTAGCAATTTTTGTAGTTCTCCTTTTACAATTTCTCTTAATGCAAGGTTAATTCTTCTTTGTGGTTGTCTCACTAGGGTGCAATCATCTCTGATGTAAATTTTGTGAGTGAAAATATTAGGTTACAATCCCTTCATATCATGATAGTTCCATGTAAATGTATGTTGGTGGGTCCTTAATAATTTTTCCAATAACAATTGTTGTTCTTTACTCAGTTCGTTGTTAACATTCAAATATTTTCCCTCTGACACCTGCACTTGTGTAGTTAACTCTATCATAGTTTCTTCATTGATGCATGGTACCTTGAGTTTATATGAAAAAAATGTATGGGACATACCTGTTGTTGCAGGAAGTTCAACTATAGGAAGAGTGCTTGCAGGAAGAGTGGCTACAAGAAGAATGTTTGTAGGAATAGTGGCTGTAAGAAGAATAGGTAGAAATGTCTTGACTGGAGTAGTAGAATGAGAAGATGATAATTCCTCCACTTCACAATGATTTAAAATGATTTTAGTCAATACTTCATCTTCATCTTGAAGCTACATAAAAGAGCTTCTGCCCAACATCATAAGCTGCACCACAAAATTAACTTCCTCGACCTCTTCACCAACATATGGCCAGATGAGATTATCCTCGTCAAGGGATGGCTGAGAAGGAGGATAAAGAATTTTTTTTTGGTACTCTTCCCATTATAAATGGTCATGTATCATGATCAACATCCAATATACACATATGCAGTTGCTAACCATGGCTTTCAAAGAATAATGGGATACTTACCTAGTGTGGCTTTGGGAGAAAGAATCATAAAGTTTGCTATGTACTCCTAAGAGTCTAGAATTACCAAAAGATCCTTCACTATACCATTAAGCTTAACAGTAGAACTATCAGCGAGCTACAAGATAGTAGGAGTAGATCTCATGCTTGCAACGTTTAGTTACTACAGGATGTCTTTAGTCATTATATTTAGTGTTTCCCTTAAATCAATCAAAGCATTCTTTATTTGGATCCCTTTTATAACAATTGCTACCATAGGACTACCTGGGTCATTATACTTGGGGATAGTCACTTTTCCAAGCATGATGTCAGCTAGTTGTCGCACCACATGAACTGTTGTGGGGTCCTTCTTCTTCCTTCTGGATTCTTGAGGCATGCTTCTTTGATTGCTTTGTCATAGATTAGGACATCCTTTATGGCCTAAAATAGAGGTATCTGGACACATATGCTTCAACTAATCCAATATTTCAAAGGTTGTGTCCTAATTTTCTTCTTTTTTCTTGGAAACTTCCAATCTTTGAGGAATGATGGTTCTTGTTTAGTCTACTTGACTTGGACTAGTTCAGGATATTTAGGTACACTTGGCTAAATGGGATCATTTAGAGGTTTCTCTTCCTATTCTACAGGAATCTCAGTGATAATGGGCTTGGAAGAGGCTAGTAAAGTAGTTCCTGAATGTAAGTGAATGTCACTTACACTCACAACATATGCAGGAAATTGATTTGAATCAGTGGTTTGTTATTTGGATTGGGTGTGGGTTGAGTTGGTAGCCAAGTAAGTTTAGGTGGATTTGAGCTTGGATTAGCAGGGGGATGCATTATAGCGGACTGTTGGGGCTAAGAAGGTGGCTGCATGTAACTATTTGGATGGGTTTTCCATTGTTGTCCTCCCCTCCATTGATTTGTTGCCAATTTCTTGGAGGTGGCTGCCATTGCCCTTGAAATTGCTTTTGATTCCCCTAAGGTTGTTGCCACTGGGGTGGAAAGTTTTGATGATTGGGCCAAGCATTTGGAGGGTTACCCCAAGGCTATGGTGGATATCCTCCATAGTTGGATGGATATGAAGGCTGCCATTGGTTACTAAATGAATATGAATTAAAATATGGCCCAACATAAGATAGTGGATCTAGTGGTATACCTTGACTTGGAGCCCAAGGATTCCTTTCTGAAACATAGTAGACTTGATCTTCTTCAATCTAGATTGGTTTGAACCCAGGTGGAATTTGCTTACTTCTAAGATTAGCTACCATCTTGCATTTGTAGTCCTTCTTTTGTCTGCAATGGGGGAAATACTCTGTCAACATTGCCTCTGCCTCCTTTTGTTTCTTCTTGGCCTAAAGTGTATCTAGTTGAGTAGCTAGATTATTTATAATGTCTTGCTTGAAATCCTCCAGCAAGTGTGTGATCTCTATCCTTGAAACTCCATTGGTAGATGACTTACCCATAGAGGATTGGTAAGCTCTCCCTTTCTTTGAAGTTGCCTTGGAATAGTTCTGGCATATTTTATTGATGTCTTCCCAAGCAACTTGGGTGATATCACCTCCTACCATTAGATCCAAGGCATCAATGGAGTTCTCATTAATTCCTCTTAAGAAAATTAGATTTTGTGATTCTTCATTAATGGTATGGTGTGGAGATTTTTGTAAGCAGAACATAAACCTTGAAATGTAATCCTTTAGGCTCTCATCTTCCTTTTTTTGCATCCTGAAAATGTCATCTCCTCTCAAGTCATTGCCCCTATAATATTCCTTATATTTCTCAACAAACTTTTTCTTCATGTCCTCCCAAGTTTCCACAATATCCCTTCCTAGGCTCATGAACCGCCTTAATGTAGCTTCTTTTAGAGTGGTACGAAATAGCTTAAGCTTATATGGGCATCGATGGTATAGTCATAACTCTTGCAAAGTATATCAAACTCAAACAAGAAGGTATCAGGGTCTTCTATAACAAGTCCATAAAACTTTGGAAGGGATGAAGCAAGGATATTTTTGAGATTTTCAACTTCATTCTAATGGGAAATGGGCAAAGGAAAAGCTAGTTGGCTAGGTCTATTTCTATTTGCATCACCCATGCCTACGTGATGGATTCCCCAAGCAAAGGGATTCTCAAACTAGTTATGGTCTTCAGAGGAAGCTTTAGAACTGGTCAGATCCGGAAATGCATCAACAAAGGGGTTTGTCTCTTCTTCTTCTTCTTCGTTCCTTGGTAGATTTGGAAGCTCTTCTAGCTAGAATGGATCAAGATTATTAGGAAGGAATCTCGCATAAGCATATCTTCTCCTTCCTCTATGCATGCAGTATCAACTCACTATCAGCCAACTCACACAAATAATTGGTAAAGAATAAAGGGGGTCACTACTTCCTAAATGAGGGGTATACTAAGAACAATTTTTATAAATACTACAACAAGAAAACTATCAATGACTCCAAAAAACTTCCTAGTTTGACACCATCCCTAACAATAGTGCCAAAAATGTTGGCCTCCTACAATGATTTGACAACTAGGCCTTTACAACTATGATTTAGAGATTGGATATCTAATGTGAATAACTATTTCAATCATCATGAAGGTGCATTTAAATTTTCAACCCAGGGATGTGAACTTGAAATGGGTCAGCACAATATGTGCACTAGGAACCCAAAGTAGTCATTTTCATTCTATAGCTAAGAAAGACATAATGTTGAAAGTAAAGTGCTTAGAAAGGAATAACATAAATGAAAATCATCAATCAACAACTACATTAAGTTGAAATGCATGGTAGAAATGAAAATCTAAACAAGCAAATGGGAAACTACTCTACCTGCTTTGGCTACAAGAACAATCACAAAATGGAATTCTAGTGGCTGTAGGAATAGTCAGTGCTAGATTCTTAACTAGTTACTGAACAAAAATTAATACTAAACTAAAGGATGGATTACTCACCAAGTGGGCCCCCTTGGATAAGCATCCTCTAAACTAATGGAAACTCAGATGCTCAAACTTCATTTTATTCACTAGAATCATCACTACAAAAGAGTAGCATAACTGTATTGCTAAAACCTTAAGAGTGCAAGTACAATATTATATTGTGAAACCTTGTAAGAAGGAGCATTTGATCCTTATTTATACTACCAACTAAACATGGCAGTTAACTCCACGTACTGGGAGGACACCATATTAGGGAAAGCAGAGAAAGTGGGGTGACGGTTACACATGCATGGAATCTGGTCAGACATGCATGCCCAATTGCAAATTTAGCATTGCAGTAATGCCCCCAGTTGCTCAACAACAATAAATAACATTACAAGGTGGTTACATTTGGTTAGTATGGGGAATCTCCTATCGTTGACCTCCTTTGACCTTTGAACGATTCCCTCGCTGGAAATTATGGTGCACGCCCAACTAGCGGCGTCTTTCTCAATTTAGTATCCTTGAATTATATCTACATAGAAATGCTAGTATGAACAATAATTGCATATCTATAACCACCTTAAAGAAAATTCATTAACCACATGCAATATTTAATATAGATAGTCCATATAACATGTCAATATCATTAAAGACTTGCAAAAATAGGAATAAGCTCAATGTCTATAGTTTGATGAAATATCATAAAAGTATCAATGCTTAACATCAAATTTCATGATAACTTCAACAAATAAGTCATAAATTCTACCCAAAATTAGACCATAAACTAGACTCTTCACTGTTAATGTGTTTTTAATGCACTTCTCAACATAAGCAATGTGTAGGTGCACTACCTCTCTTGAAAGACAATCTTCCATAATTAGATTGTAGAACACTATCCCAAGGTCTCTAATGTCAGGTCTTGACAGTGCTTGGAATATCTCAGTTGTTTGATGTGATTTGCTGAAATCACAAGGTGGTCTTACGGATGAGTTACAAACCAAGGCAAGTTGGATCTGCGAATGGAGTTCTTAAGATGGGTAAGTTGTTGTGCATTTGCTGTAGGTTCAAATAGTAGTCTGGAACTCCATTTTTATCATTGGATTTAGCTTTACAATGTGCAGTGAACCTTAGCATAGGTCACTATTAAAAAAAATGGAAAAGGGCAAGAGAGAGAGGAAATACCTGGATCTGCAACTAACTGTGAATATTGATAATGGATTCCTACAATGGACAACTTCTTAAAACAATATTCCACTTAACCAGAAATCTCACAGTATCATGGAATTTGTGCTATCTTCTAAGGTCTGCAAATATTTTATATTTCATTCACCATGTACATGCATGAACAAAGATGAAAGTGTGGAACAATTTTGAATTCAAGCCCAGACTAACTTTACACAGCTATCTACCATCAGCAAACAACAAAAAGTATGGACCAAGAAGGCATCTACATAGCAGGAATTTTCATAACCACATAACAACATTCCTAAAATCTATTATAGTGAGTATACAACTAACTAAAATAGAAAAGCAAATCTAAGTCAAGCATCTAACAATGGAGGTTGAATCAAGCAACATGTGAGAAACTCAGAAAATACACCAAGTCAATGTATTTTCATTATAAATTTCTGCAGTATGTCTTTATAACAACTCAACTCTCTTTGCAAATGAGAGGAGAGCTCTATTTATAGTGCCCAAAAGATCCAATGAATGGCTAAGATTTATTTTCATTGTGTGGCCAAGATTCATTACAAAATAGGGTTTCACCAACCCTCAATATTTTACAAGTTTAAAATTATATTTTGTCCTTTCCCTATTTTATCCTCTAGTGAAGGCACTATAGCATTTTGTCCTTTAGCTGATTACTATTTTACTGTAGCTACTCTTTAGGGAGCTCTTCATCCTTGACAGGGTTGTCCTCCTGCTTCTTGGATGCTGCATATTCTATGAACTTGAGGATGACTACCTAGAGCTTGTCCACCTCAACAATCTCATACAGTAGCACGTGGTAACTCCACTCCTTCGCATTATCTTCCAGCCTTCTCCAATCCTCATCGTACTTAGCACCCTGGTCCCTGAATAGCTTTGACTGATTGAAGGCACGGGCAACAAAACTCATGAATTCCACCATGATTTCGTTGGACATCCCGTCCTCCATCTTCTTTTGGAAGTAGGGCCCCACCTTCTCTGGATCCATTTGTGCTACGGGCATGTCGTACTCCATCATTAGCTTGAGATAATGAGTGCACTCTTCCCTAATTTCCTTTATCCATTCTATATCCAGATCCACTTTGTTCATTATTTTCTCCAACCTTTCTCTCTTGTTGCCAAAGTCTCGCTGCCATACATCCATCAACAAGTGATCGTCTCTTTTAAACACAAGCTCTTTTTCCCAAGTGGCTTCTATAAATTGAAGGATAGCCTTGATCTTTGGGAAGGTAGAGTCATATACTACAGGGAAGTCGGTGCACAGCTTCCTCATGCCTTCCAGAGACTGCAACAGGTCTAAGAATTTGTTCGTTGTTCGCACAGCACGGCTAATTCACATGTTTCTGATGTACAAGACCTGTCAGAACTAGCTCTCCGTAGTCTTCTCCAAGTTCTTCCTCCTTTCCATTTTATCAATCTGCTCCTTGGATAGCAGCTGGGGCGTGGCTGTGGATGTAGTAGGTAGGTCATCCACCAAAGACCATTGTTGTATATATTCTGTTAAGGCGGCCACCTGTGCCTTGAGCTCATCTTTCGAGATCTTATCCTATTTTATCAAATGCACCACCGTAGCCACCGATTCCTAAAGGTGCCCTACCTTTTGTTCTCTAGTGGTAGTCCCTTAGTCGATAGTGGAGATGTTGTAACCTACTCCAGTCTGGCCGACCATAGGCGTTGTTATTTGTGCTGCTCGAGACCCAGAAGCATCCATCATTAACCTAGATTGGATCTTAGGCCTTTTCTCCTTCTTTTTTCTGACTTGAGCTCGAGCTAAGATGGCCTCTAGTTTTTCCCTTGGGTCCTTTAGTATAGGGATTTTTATTTTGAGATTCTTTTCTAACCATTCAAGCACAATAGACTTGTCCTTAGGTGACCCCTGGTCATCCTTGCCTCTCTCAGTCAAGGCCTCTGCTTCCGTATCTATTGCATACCCCTCTTCCTCATCAAAGTCCTGGATGAACATGCGGTGCTTGATAGGAAGCCTGGTAGACATGGGACTTTACTTTTGTTGTTGTTCCCTCTCCCTTCTTTTCCTCAGTATGTTCGATCTTGCGCACATGTTCTTAGAGTGGTTCGACCTTGAGGCTCTTGGTAGCTTGGGCCTCCCCCTCAGTTTTGTCCTTTTGCTGAAGTTCTTCTTCTTCGAGGAGTGATCCTTCTACTTCCGTTTCGGTGCCCTTCAGCTATTGGGCTAGCTCTTCCCCAATATCATTGTCAAAGGTTCACATGATGACCTTACTACCATCATCTGCCTCATCCCCACTCTCGAAAGAGCCCATTTCCTCCTCTTCAAAAGCCACCTTGTCAATTGTTCGGTGCTCATACTCTGGGTGTTTGTGGTATTCATCGGCCTCCTCTTCAAAGGGCCTCAAGGCTTCCCGCTCTCATTCCTCCCACTCCTTAGAGATTAGCATGGTGGCTTTCATAGTCGGTGGCCTTGTCGGCGGTTGTGAAGGCTGAGTAGTAGCAAGGACTTGTGCAAGGGCTTCCTGAAGAGTGGGATCCATTAGGATCTGGGAGAGTTCAGGGGGGAGATTCTACATATGTCTCAAGAGATCCTTAGGCATGGTGGAAGTGGGTATAGGTTCCATCACCGTAGCTAGAGTGAGCGACGTGGTGGGTAACATGGCAGCAAAGGAAGGGGGAGTAGGTATGGCAGAGGAAGAGTTGATTTCTATTACAGACTCGGTCGGGGGTGAATGGGCGAGATGGACAGAGATGTCCACTACCGGTGGGGATGTGGCAATCATGGTTAGAGAAGTAGGTGGTGCAATGGTAGGGGAGGGGAGAGCCAAGAGGGGTTCCAACTAATACGTACCCTTTGCTTCCTCTTCTTGGGTTGAGGGTTGTTCTGAGGTGCTCCCCGTCTATTTGAACCTTTTGGAGGGTGAGCCCCCCCTTTCTTTCCTTGCATAGACCTTGGGGTCAGGAGACTGCTCTGTTTCTGTTCCTTTCCTATTTTTGGACCTGGTGACTGGAGGAGACTTGGAGGTCCCACTGGTTGAAGTGGTGGAAACGACATCTTCTGTTGCATTGGGCTCACTTTTGAGCCCCTCATAAGTTAAAATCATTTCCTGCTGCTTTAATTGGGCTACTTGCCCATCAACCCACTCCTTGGTGTGAGCCAAGATTGGGCCGGTTATAATATCAAGGTCGTCGACCTCCTGCTCATCCCAATCAATCGTTGGTATCAAAAAATTGGCCACCACAGGGTATCTAGGGTCCATTATGGTGCTCTCATCCTCTTGGACTTGATCCGGGATAGGGAATGGCTGCACCTTTCTTATGAAATACACAGTCATGCGCAAATAATTCCTTTCCCATACTTCTTTATCACCTTGGAAATCTGCCCAGAAGTCTTCGATATGGTGAAGGTGGGCATACCCTAATCCTAGCACCTTTCTTACATGCCCGTATGGGTCCATTCGCGGGCGGGCAGTGTGCAAGTGGAAGTGGTAGTCCTTTAGTTCTTTCTTGGAATTAGCAGCGCATTGGGAGGTTTGTAGTCTATACATGCCTTGGCTGAGAGTCATGGGATAAGAGATTCCCGCTATGTGCTTGTTGTTGAAGATTTCCTGTATGTGTTGGAGCTATCGAGAAAGCTCTAGAAGGATGATTTGGTCATTGGGTTATCGAGGCAAATTGTTTGGCCTTTCGATGAAACCCTGGGCATGGATGTATGTGAACTTCGAGTATTGGATGAAGAGAAAGGCATACTGCTTTAAGAGTGCCCTGGCACTTTGGGAAACCCTCCTTTCGAAATTCCTGACAATTATTCTGACAATATGGCCGATGAAGGCGTCATTCACCTTGTAGTATTCCCTTTTGAAGTTTCGGTACTGGAGCTATGGATATTTGTCATAAGCCTTGAGTCCTCGACCTTGCTCCTAATCAGATGCCACAAACAACCCATTGTACTGTCTTTGATCTGCCAAGGAATAGAAAAGATAGGAAGTCATATAGAACTTGGAGCTCTTCTTCATATTGAAGAACTACTCATGGAAGCAGTCGCTTATTATGCTCCCAATAAAATGCGGTCTTTGTGGTGATGTCCTCATTCCCTCAGAGAATTTTCTCAATGAAGTACACCATCCATTCCTGGAAGAAGGTCGTCATAGGAAGACCCATAACCCTGCTTAGCATTGTGACCAATTCATGGTAATCTTCATAGAAATCATTGCGGAAGAGTTTGTGAGGAACCTTCGCAGCACTGCCCCACTTTTCTTTGAGCCAATGCTGATTGATTAACCTCCTACAACCTGCCGAATTATCATCCCACGCTGCCTGGCATTCTTCTATGGTGGGGACTTCCATCTCTTGAAAAGTGGGGATGTGGAAGGTCTTTGTGATCCCTTTAGCTGACATGTCGGTGAGGATGTTGCCCTCTCTGTCAATGATTGTCCTTGTGTTGGTTTGATATGCCTCCCAACAAGCCATGACCAATTCGGGGGCCACGAGGGATGGAGGGAATTCTGCAGCCTTTGCAATCCCTCTTTGCCTTATCAGTCTTGCATTTTTGGTTGTGAGATTGACCCTAACCCTTTGCGTGAATTCGTTAATATCAACATGGTTGATATTGGTATCAGTGATCTCCTTCCAATCTATTGTAACTTTTGAGTGCAGAGGTTCACCCTAGAATTGGTATTTCATTTGGTCCTTGTCTTCCTTTCCTCGGGGGGTTTTGTCTGACCTTTTTCCTTTGTCCTTTTTGATGGCTGTCCTTGACGGTCCTACACCCGATTCCATATATTCTACAAGCAAGAAGCATAGTCAGTGCAATTGATCACGAAATCATCCACGTTAGTTGAAATCCCAATGATGAAATCCATTTTAAATAATCTATCAAGCATAACATGATACTTTATCTCCCAATGTCATTGGTCTTTTGATTAAGGGCATTTGGACAGTTCGGGCCCAGAGGGCCGGACTTCCTTGGTAGGAATGATGTTTGGGTACGCAAACGGGGAAGAACGATCCGAGAGACTCCTCTCGATCGAATTTCGATAATTTAAAAGGTTCGCAATGAAGAGGGCCACAATTGAGCACGTGGGTCAAAAGTAGATTTTAAATTGGGCTCATTTGGATCGGTTTAGGAACGCTCGGAGGTACAAGGTCAAAAGGTCATCAGGAGATAGTTGTTTTGGAACGACAAATTGAAAACAGAATTCCCGAGACAGAACCCCGAGGTCTAGGGTCCGGCGGGCTGGAGGGTGGTCAAGAGATTGCAATTTTTGCTTGAGGGATCAGGTCTGAGGCACCAGGAATTCGTTCACCCTTCGCCGTTGGTAGCGGCGATTGTTGGGCAAAATTTCGGAGGAGGCGGCCCAGCGGAAGGGTCGGCAAGAGGTCAATCATCAATGTAAAGTCACAGCGGATGCCTCGGGTCTCACCAACCAGCGGAAAGGGGAAGGGAATTCGACATGAGGTCTTGGCGGCTGGGTGAGGTCTTGGCGACATCCTTAAGTCTCGCCGACAGCCAAGAGCAAGATCAAACCTGGCAGGAACGTCCACCATTTCATTTTATTTTCAGTCCTGCAATGGTAGGGAGGGTGGAGCCCAGAGCTTGGAGGGGCGGGCGACATTTTCCCCTTGGATCGGCAAACGAGGGAAGGACTCCCAAATGGCAGAGCCCGGTAGGGATGAAGTTTCATTGTTCAAGTTGGATCCCAGCGGCAAATGGGGGACTAGAGCCCATAGTTTAAAGGGACGCCAGGTATTCACTAAGAGGAAAGTGATGTCGTCGTGAGGTCTCAATGAACACGGGAAGTCTCGCTGACAAAGGGAGCCTTCAGCGAAATATTCAAAGTCAGAGAAAGGTCTTGGCAACAGATGAGTGTCTCCCCGACAGGTCACTCGACAAGAGTAGGATATGCTCGGTGAAAGGTCTTGCTGAATTGGGGAGGTCTTAGTGACAACAAACTCGGAAAAATGAAAAAAAAACCCGCTATGAGCTTTGCCGACAAGGACTGGTTTCGCCAACAGAGAATGAAGGGCGGAATCCCGGACACCCAGGCTCGAGAGACCCAAAAGCTGTTTCAACATCCTGCTTTTGCTAAGTCTCTGCCGCCAAAGGGAGCATCTAAGCCCGAGGGTCACGAATGCCCCTGCGAAGAATAGCCACACAGAGATAAAGCTCTGAATTGATCATGGGGGGGTTATGTTAGCTTAATCAATTTTTGCGGACATGGGTTTTGTTCATAGTTCCATATTTTATCATTCACATGTTGTTTTGATGGTTATTTGTTCATTTCAATCCTTATAAATCATAAAAACAATGTTTGGGAGGGTGAACGGAGAACCTGCTTGGAACACTCGATGCAGGGAGGTGTGGGATCCACTTATGATCAATGAGGTGATAGTGAGGGTGATGAGCGTGAAGGTCTCGAAGACGGTGGGATCCTCTAGCAAGTTCTCTGATCACTCTCTGCAACACTGACAAGTGAAAATGATAGGAATGAACCTTGTATTTATACCCAAACTGCCATTAATGGCCCTATTAAATGTAGGTACGGCGAGGCAAGGAAGTTGGTGAATTTGAATTTACTGACGGTGGCGGGAGACCTGAGGTTTGGAGGCTGGGAGGATGCAGGGCGGCGGATGCTTGGAACTTCAGCCCGAAGGTAGCCGGTGGAAAAAAGGAGTTCGGGGCCTGAAGGGCGAAGCTCCACCAGTGGTCTGCTATGAGGAACAGTGAAACACTCATGGAACCCCGGGAACGGATGTCCAAAGTCCCGAGCCTGGGGGGGACAGCTGTCAATATTTTTGCAAATTTTTACCAAACAGAGAATGGAGGTCCGAACCCCGGGGTCCGGGAGGAGACGACCCAATCGCTGTTGGGAACGGCAGATGCAACAGGGAAACCTGAAGGGCCTAGCCCGGCAGGGCCCAGGGCCGCTGGCAGAGGCAAATTGCTAGAGAATCTTCGCAAGGCACTAGAACTTGACAAAATTAAAAGGGGAAGGGATGGTCACCCCATGATGAAACTTTGGAATTACATTGACCATCAAGGGCACAAAAAATGGGGCATGCAAAACGAAGCGGTGACAAAACGACCCGACAAGGGAAAGAAAAGAGAGTCCCCGTTCCAAACGGGATGTGTGTGCTAAGGGCACAATAAATGGCGACTCCGCTGGGGAACGCTCTTGAGCGTTCTATGGATAAATATTCATTCAGGACCTAGAATCTCTGGTTTTGTAGTTCAAGAGTGGCTCCCAAAAGTGAATCTGGGAGAACAAGATCCTTAATTGGGTCAGTTTACAGGACATCTCAGAAGTGTGTGCAGTGAACTCATTCCTTTCCTTAGGATGGTGACCAAGGGCTGCTAATCCAATCAAGCAAGTTACATAAATCGTTTAGCACCAAAAGTAACCTAGACATTGCTCCGCTGCTAGTCAGGCGTCCATAGCCCCGATGGAGTTGTCGCTGCAATCCCATAGATATTGCTTTACTGTGGGCCGGGCATCCATAGCCCCGGTAGAGTTACCCGAACACCCATGCGGTCATTTATTTTTTAAAATTCCTTTTCTTATTCGTTTTGATATTCCTTTTAATTTACTTTTCTAATTTATCATTTAGCTCGATCGGGTAAGCACTGAAGCCTACAATGGGTTTGAGACTGCAGTGGTTACTGGAGCAGACTTAAGATTTTTTTACTCACTAGGGTGTCATAGCAACCATCGCACAGTCCTTTAGAAATGATTATTATATGTTTTGTGCGAGATCTGAGATGCATGTAAAGAGATCCAAACCAGGGTCAAGTTCTGGGTAGAGTTCAAACAAGGAAATCGTTCGTGGGCAGATTTTAGAGACCGATAGTCGAGAGTGAATGCTTAGCCGAAGAACACTAAGGACAGACAACAAAGTAAACCGCTCGTCAAGCGAGCACGACCACCGCTAAGGGGCGGGAAACACCTTTTCTGAACAAAACAGTCAGAAAACAAAAGCAAAAGAGTGACGCAAAATAGAAAGTCGGAAGCAAAACAAAAAAACAATCTACTCTAACCTATATACGAATATTTACAAATAAGAGCTCGAGGGAGCTCAAGCCTGGAAGTAATACTTCAGGTGCTGCCCATTGACTAGCAACGGGACATTCTCACTAGTTAAGGTCTTTAGGTGGAAGGCATTGTCTCTCAAAATCTCAGCTATTTGAAAGGGGTCAAGCCAGAACTTGTCAAATTTGTTATGTCCCCCTTTCTTTTCATGGGCCTTGTCCTAACATAGGACCAAGTTTGCAATTCTGAAGTCTTTGATTTTGGCTCAGTGGTTGAACCATCTCTTAACTACGCCCTGATGTTTGGAAAAAAATTCTATTGCATGGTTTCAAACTTCCTCTAAATGCAAGAGCTTAGCTAACCAAGCTTCTCTACGATCTACTCCCTCATAAAATTCGTTAATAAACCGAAGAGTAGGAATCTTCAGATGGATAGGAAATATGGGTTCTAGGCCATAAATGAGGTGGAATGGGGAATCACCAAGGGCGGTCTTATGCGAGTGCGATCTGCCCAAAGGGAAAAATAGAGCTGGGTATGCCAGTCCTTGGGATTCCTATCTAGCAGTTTCTTGATTACGGTAATCAGGTTCTTATTTGTGGACTCAGCAAGGCCATTGCCTTGAGGGTAGTAATTGGATGAAAACTTAAGGGCAATCCTGTAGTCGAATGCCCAACTCGCAAATTTCAACGAAGCAAAAACAGGTCCATTGTCACATACCAAAGCATAAGGACAACCAAAGCGATTTAAAATGAAAATTTCTAAAAAAATAGTAACTACTTCAGTTGTGCATTGCTTACATCCATCTAATACAGTAATCAGTAGCAGTAAGAATGTACTTGTGTCCTACAGACGATGGAGGGCTTATCGGACCGATGAAGTCAAGACCCCATTGCGTGAATGGCCTTACCTCCAGCACAGGATGCAGTGGGACAGCAACATTCTTTTCCCTGGTGGCAGCGGTCTAGCATGTGTGACATGAGCGAACATGGCAATGGGCATCCTTGAAGATAGTTGGCCAATAATACGCTGCTCTCAATATCTGGTGTGTCGTGGAAGAACCAAAACCATGGCCCGTGCCAAATTTATCATGGAACTCTTTTAAGACTTGATATTCTTCCTCCTTACCAAGGCATCTTAAGTAAATGCCTTCATGATTTCTCTTATAGAGAATGGAACCTTGCAACATGTAGTCATTGCTTTTCAATCTAAGGGCACGCTTTTGGACTCCCTTCAAGTGCGGCAGACACTTACGGTTCAACAAATAATAGACGACACTCTCGTACCACTCTCCAGGGGAAACATCCTCAACCTGGTACTACTGCACAGTGAGTTTGGGTCCAGCTCCTACTGTTGCTTCAACGATCGTCCGGGTGAGTGTTTGTCCTCTCACTAGCTTCATTAGTTGGATCTCCATGTCATATTCCTGGAGTAGGGTAACCCATTTGGCTCTTCATTCTCCCAATTCATTTTGCATGAGTAGCATTTTTAATGTTGGGTCAGGGATGATGGCAAGCACCTTATTGCATAGGATATAGTGTTGAAATTTCTTCACCCCTCTGACGAGAGCATATGCCTACTTTTCAATGTTGTGATATTGCAATTCAGCATCCTTTAGGGGAGCACTCATGAAGGTGATTGGATGCTCATTTCCTTCATTGTCTTTCGTGATCACCCCACCTTTTAGAAAATAAAATTCAAATCATCCATGTAGATGATTATACACTTGCTGATCAGGTCCTTGAAGGTGATATCCATGGCGCGTTGGAAGGTGGTGTCGGCGTTGATGAGCCCAAAAGGCATTCTCCTATACGCGAACGTCCCCCACTTAGTGGTGAACATCGTTTTATGACAATCTTCATATTGTACCATCACCTGGTTGTATCTGGAGTACCCATCTAGAAAAGACATCATCTGAGAGTCGTTGATGATCTGTAGTACCTCATCTAAAGAAGGCACTGGATAGTTATCCTTTTTCGAGGCTTTGTTCAAATTGTGGAAGTCTATGCACAATCGAATCTCCCCATTCTTTTTCCTGACTAGGACCAAGTTAGCCACCCATGTGGAATGCCAGACCGGGAAAATAATCCTTGCTGAAATCAACTTTTGCACCTCTTTGTAAATGACGAGTTCCAACAAAGCATTGATAGGATGCTACCGCTAACGGAATAGTCTCACTTCGGTCTTGAGAGGTATGGTGTGCGTGATGACGGATGTATCATATGTTTTTAAATCCTCGTAACTCCATGCCACCACATCATAGTACTTCTGCAACGCATCCGTAATTACTTTCTTTTCCTTAGGCATGCACACCTTGCCAATAAAAACATTCTTGACTTCCTCAGCTGTCCCAAGGTTGTAGGCATCGCACTGGTTGCTTATGGATTCTTTCTTTGTTTGCCAGTTCTAGTTTCTAACCTAGTCCAAGTCAAATATACATTCCATCTGGACCATACCTCTGGGGATCGTATTGGTTTTGAGATCAATAACTCCCTCTATGTCCAATTCGGCTTCCTGAAGATCAGCTTCATCAATTATCTGGGCTACGAAGACATCATAACTCATGATGAATTCAAGAATATGTTTGTCATCATTGAAGACCTGCAAGTGGGTAACATTATCTGGGATCGAGGGTGTAGATGCCAGCTCAATTGTCAATTTCTTGAGCCCAGATAAAGAGGTTGCAAAGTGTTGGCCGTTTGAGCCAAGGCATCAGCTGTATGATTCTGAGCGTGAGGAATCAATTGTATATTGAATGCATCTAAGCCCTCTAAGAGATCCCAAACCCTATGCCTATAGTTTGCAAGTCTTTTATCATGGCAGGAATACAATTTCCTAACTTGTTTAACTACGAGTTCTGAATCCCCAAAAACTTGCAGCACTTTAACTTTTTGTTTTAAGGCCATGAACCAAAACTTCATATTCCGCTACATTATTGGTGCAATAAAACTGCAACCTATGGGTAGCAAGAAGGGTCTTACCCATTAGACTGATGAGTTTGAACCCAACTCCAACTCCTTGTTTTGACTTAGATCCATCAAATTAGAGCATCCAGCATGTGGAAAGTTCTTTAACTTTGGGTCTGACCAAGTCCTTACCTTGTTTTTGTTGGGCGGTCGCCTTTGCCATCCCAGGTGAATTCTCTAGCCTAGGGTGCTAAGCTGTTGGTGGTTCTATTGGCACTTCTTTTGTCATTCCCGTTTGAGGAGTAGCTGACGTTTTAATATGTTACATTGCTCTTTGGCATAAGCAACAGACAAACTCAAAGTGGGTGGCATTATGAACCCTGCACCAATTTGGCAATAAGAGATCTTGCAAATCCATTCGGGCACCCAGGCTAAATTGGTCTCTAGCACACTTTTCCATGAACTCTTAGAAATTGCTAAGTAGTTCCCAGTTATCGTCTTCATCGGGTTCGTCATCGGACTCTACCAACATTTCTGTACTCGAAAGTATTTGAGTAAAATTGGTCAGAAGACTACACAACACCAGGAGTACTTTGTCAACACATTCTTCCTAGGGCTCGATCTCATTTTTGTAGGTGAAAGGACGGTAATTTCGTAGGTCAGTCTCAGCGAACAACACTTCACTGAGATTGTTGTATTCCGTGATCATGTATTTCATATAGGGTTCGCAGTCAATACAGATTTGATTTGGTAGCCCCTTCCATGGCAACCACATGTGAGAAAGGTCTGTAGCAGTATATCCATTTAGTGCCTTGGTGAATTCCCTTCCCAAGATAATCCCATATGTGTTAGGAATGTTCGCCACTTGGATGTCGATAACTTGTTGTATCCTTGGGTCTATAGCAATCTACATTAGGATCCAATTTATTTCTCCCACAATGTTGATCTCTGTTTTATCCAATTGGGTCACTTTCCTTCTTGAAGGCGTGGGAGTGATGCCAAGAGCCTTGCATACGGCCAAGGGTATGACATTGACAGATGCCCCTGAATCGAGCAGGTAGTTTTTCAAGTTCTTCCTGAATATCCAGATGGTGGTAAGGAAAGGGGGAGTTTCCATTCTTCCTTGAAATATTCCCATAGGTGTATCTATGTGAGCGACCTGACCTTTGTTCTTATCACTGCCTTTATCCCTGGTCTGCCTAAACGGCTGGTCTTTGGAAATCTGCCTATTACTCTGCTCTGGTTCCTTTTCAATTTGTTTACTTGCAGATTGATTCACGGGAACATCCTTCATTTTTTTGGTATTATTTTGTATCTTCGATTCTTGCCTAAGTTCTCCAAAGGTAACTCTCTTAGCTGTTGTTTCCTATGTTGTCCCGTAGGATGGGGTCCCATTAAGGACACTAAAAAAGACATGTCTTACCGTGGGGACTTTGAGTAATTCAAAGGCTGACAAGCTGATTTTCACCCTTTTGAACTCTTCTGCCACGTATTCACCCATTTGCTCAATTTTTGAACTAAAGGCTTGACCTATGGCAGAGCTATGGGGTTGGACTTTTATTTGACTAGGCTGATTTTGGGATTGGCCTTGAGTCTAATTTTGTGACTGGTTTTGAGACCCATTCTTGTTGAGGTATTGGGTGGGTATATGGGGAAGTCCAGGATTGTTACTAGCATTAGGATTGGGTGGGGTGGCAAAATTGTTTGGTGGAGTAGAGGTTGTAAAGGGTCCCCCTGCCTGCCTATTCTTGAGGAAGTAGGGAGTTGATCTTTGATGGAACATGTGGACCTTATCCACAAATGACTCTTCTTCGTCTATTGGACCATTATCTACTAAATCAAAAAGTTGAGCCAAAGTTGGTTCGTTACTTACCTCTTGCACTTCTTCATCCTTGATGGGAGCAAGCTTGACCTCGGGTTCATTACAGTCACCGCATGGAAATGGCGCTTGGTTGACCACGAGGCAAGAGGAATCATATGGCTCAGATGGGACTATATCCCTACAGCCGGTATTATCGACTGCAGTTTGCACCTCCACTTGGAATATTTTAGCAGCCATATGGAATTCGGGGCAATCCAACTCAGAATGTCTGCTAGTTTTGTGAATCTGGCACCATCCAGATAAAGTTGCCTCAGCAAGGTACACTCCACTAGTTGTCTTTTCGTTGCTTGCCGATTGGTCAAAAGGTGTAGGAACACCTCTGTTATTGGGCCGTGTATTCCACGTACGATTCTAACTCTAAGAAGGTCTTCTTTCTGAACTTTGATTAGTGTTTGGTCCCCTATCATAATTCTGCCTAGAGGAAGTGCTTGCTTCTCGATTGTCCCTCCTGTCCCTATTATCCCAGTTGTCCCGATTAAGATTGGCCTGGAAGTTACGTTGGGAGGCATGTAACTGATTATTCTAATTTTTTAGGAGTGTCATTTATGTGGACATTTTCTTCATCATCCCCATCAATTTCTCTAACTTGTCTTTCTCGGTCCTGTTCTCAGGCAGCAGCACTAGATTTTGGAGAAAAGCGGGCAGGGCTGTCGGCTGATTTCGATATGCTGGTGGAAATTCTGGCCCCGATAGGTAAAGTGGTGCATGTGGCTGCTGCGAATATACTTATTGTTGCGAAGCAACCTGAGAATAGTTATGTTGTGGTTGAGGTTGCAAATAGGAAGGTGCGGGAGGCGCATAATTCATTGGCTGCCCTGGATGTGGGACAATGGGCAGCTAAGGTACTTGGTTCATAAGAGGGGTCTAATGAGTGAACACCTAGTTAATCCCTTGAATCTGCATCGGGTAAGCTACTGGCCCCAAAGAAGGCAGCGGGCCGAAGATATTTTGCCCCAAATCTGCACTAGCAATAACAGCCTCTGTATAAGCAATCACTAGTGTGGTGAGTGGTGGGTGCATCCTTTTCACCAATGCTGGTGTAAGGTTGTCCAATGCCACATAGTAGACCAGGAGAGCCGCGACATCATTATGGAGGTATGGGTCCTGAAGCCTTATGAAGGCCCGATGAAAGTGATCATTGAAGGATCCAATGGGTTCATTTATTTCTCTCCAGACAGACATAAACTGTTGATAAAGTTCTGAAGGATTGATGGGGATCTTGTATTTCTGCAGGAAGGCATCCTTCATTAGGTTCCATGAGGTAATGGATCCCCTCGGCAGGTTGATGTACCAATAAAAGGCTTCTTCTCCTAGTGAATGCAGAAAAAGGTGGCATGCAACATCCTCATGGTTGACTTGCATTTCAGTGATTGTTGTCTCAAATATCTTGATATGTTCTTCAGCTGTTCTTTGTGGGTCACGAGGATAGAACTTCAAACAAAATCCTTTTAGATTCTTGGGCATATCATGGTAAGCAGTGAAATGAATCAATGAAGGGTTATGTGCTAACCAAACCATGACGAGAGGCGGAGGTGGTATCTGCTATTGGAAAACAGCAAGTTGGGGCTGTACCCAGAATAAAACGGTAGTCTGGGACTGCACTTGAGCTACGACTATTTGGACAATACCTTGCACTAGAAGGGCTGGGAGAGGAGCAATCCCCTGGCTGCCAAAGATGGGAAGTGCAAACGCAATTTCGGATGATTGGATGGAAGACGAAGGCTAGCCAGATGAGGGTGAATGTGGAATGGAAGGAGAGGAAGAAATAACACTACTTCCTTTGACGTGTTTTGCCTTGGTAGGAGGCTGCAGCTCTTGAAGTTCTCCCTTATTTGGTGTTGACCGTAAAACTCTTTGAAACATTTATGGGGAGAACGATCCGATTCGATTCAGCTTCACTTTTAACCTTTACCTCTGTATTCTCAACATTTTCCCTCCTTCTATCACCAGTTCTGTTGATGTGTTTTTTATGCACTTCTCAACGCAAGCAGTGTGTAGGTGCACTACCTCTCTTGAAAGACAATCTTCCACAATCAGATTGTAGAACACTATCCCAAGGTCTCTAATGTCAGGTCTTGATAGTGCTTGGAATATCTTAGTTCTTTGATATGATTTGCTAGAATCACAAGGCGGTCTTACGGATGAGTTACAAAGCAAGGGAAGTTGGATCTGCGAATGGAGTTCTTAAGATGGGTAAGTTGTACATTTTCTATAGGTTCAAATAGTAGTCTGGAACTCCATTTTTATCATTAGATTTAGCTTTACAATGTACAATGAACCTTAGCATAGGTCACTATTAAAAAAAAAGGGAAAAGAGAAAGGGAGAGAGGAAGTTTCTAGATCTACAACTAACCATGAATAGTGATAATGGATTCCTGCAATGGACAGCTTCTTAAGACAATATTCCACTTAACCAGAAATCTCACAGTATCATGGAACTTGTGTTATCTTCTAAGGTCTGCAAATATTTTATCTTTCATTCACCATGTACATGTATGAACAAAGATGAAAGTGTGGAGCAACTTTGAATTCGAGCCCAGACTAACTTTACATAGCTATCTACCATCAGCAAACAACAAAAAGTATGGACCAAGAAGGCATCTACACAGCAGGAATTTTCATAACCACAGAACAACATTCCTAAAATCTATTTAAGTGAGTATACAACTAACTAAAACAGCAAAGCAAATCTAAGTCAAGCATCTAACAATGGAGGTTGAATCAAGCAACATGTGAGAAACTTAGAAAATGCACCAAGTCAATGTATTTTCATTATAAATTTCTGCAGTATGTCTTTACAACAACTCAACTCCCTTTACAAATGAGAGGAGAGCTCTATTTATAGTGCCCAAAAGATCCAATGAATGGCCAAGATTGATTTTTATTGTATGGCCAAGATTCATTACAAAACAGGGTTTCACCAACCCTCAATATTTTACAAGTTTAAAATTATATTTTGTCCTTTCCTGATTTTGTCCTCTAGTGACGACACTGTAGCATTTTGTCTTTTAGCTGATTGTTGTTTTACTGTAGCTACTCTTTAGGGAGCTCTTCATCCTTAACGGGGCTATCCTCCTGCTTCTTGGATGCTGCATATTCTATGAACTTGAGAATGACTGCCTGGAGCTTGTCCACCTCAATAATCTCATACTGTAGCACGCGGTAGCTCCACTCCTTCGTATTATCTTCTAGCCTTCTCCAATCCTCATCATACTTAGCACCCTGGTCCCTGAATAGCTCTGACTGATTGAAGGTACAGGCAGCAAAACTCATGAATTCCACCATGATTTCGTTGGACATCCCATCCTCCATCTTCTTTTGGAAGTAGGGCCTCACTTTCTTTGGATCCATTTGTGCTACGGGCATATCGTACTACATAATTAGCTTGAGATAACGAGCGCACTCTGCCCTAATTTCCTTTATCCATTCTATATCCTGATCCACTTTGTTCATTATTTTCTCCAACCTTTCTCTCATGTTTCCAAAGTCCCGTCGCCATACATCCATCAGATAATGATCATCTCTTTTAAACGCAAGCTCTTTTTCCCACGTGGCTTCTGGCAATTGAAGGATAGCCTTGATCTTTGGGAAGGTGGAGTCGTATACTGCAGGGAAGTCGGTGCACAGCTTCCTCGTGCCTTCTAGAGATTGCAACAGATCTACGAATTTGTTCGTTGTTCGCATAGCCCGACTAATTCCCATGTTTTCGATGTACAAGAACTATCAGAACTAGCTCTCCGTAGTCTTCTTCAAGTTCTTCCTCTCCATTTTATGAATCTGCTCCTTGGATAGCAATTAGGGCGTGGTTGTGGATGTAGTAGGTAGGTTTTCCACCGAAGACCATTGTTGTATATATTCTGTTAAGGCAGCCACCTGTTCCTTGAGCTCATCCGTCAAGATCTTATCTTGTTTTATCAAATGCACCATCGTAGCCACCGATTCCTCAAGGTGCCCTACCTTCTATTCTCTAGTGGCGGTCCCTACGTCGATAGTGGAGATGTTGTAACCTACTCTAGTCCGGCTGACCATAGGTGTTGCTATTTGTGCTGCTCAAGACCCAAAAGCATCCATCGTTACCCTAGATCAAATTTTAGGCCTTTTCTCCTTCTTTGTCGTGACTTGAGCTTGAGCTAAGATGGCCTCTATTTTTGCCCTTGGGTCCTTTAGTATAGGGGTTTTTCTTTTGAGCTGCTTTTCTAACCATTCAGGTACAACAGACTTGTCCTAGGTGACCCCTGGTCACCCTCGCCTCTCTCAGCCAAGGCCTCCGCTTCCTTATCTGTTGCATCCTCCTTTTCCTCATCGGAGTCCTAGATGAACACGCGACGCTTGATAGGAAGCCTGGTAGACATGGGACTTTCTTTTTCTGCTGTTCCCTCTCCCTTCTTTTCCTTAGTATGTCTAATCTCACGCACATGTTCTTTGAGTGGTTCGACTTCGAGGCTCTTGGTAGCTTGGGCCTCCCCCTTATTTTTTCCCTTTTTCTGAAGTTCTTCTTCTTCAATGAGTGATCCTTCTACTTCCATTTCGGTGCCCTTCAGCTGTTGGGCTAGCTCTTCCTCAAGATCATTGTCAAAGGTTCGCACGATGACCTTACTACTGTCAACCGCCTCGTCCCCACTCTCAGAAGAGCCTGTTTCCTCCTCTTCATAAGCCACCTTGTCAAATTTTTAGTGCTCATACTCTGGGTATTTGTGGTATTCATTGGCCTCCTCTTCTAAGGGCCTCGAGGCTTCTTGCTCTTGTTCCTCCCACTCCTTAGAGATTAGCATGGTGGCTTCCATAGTCGGTGGCCCTGTCAGCAGTTTTGAAGGCTGAGCAGTAGCAAGGACTTGTGCAAGGGCTTCCTGAAGAGTGGGATCCATTAGGATCTGGGAGAGTTCAGGGGGAGATTCTACATATGTCTCAACAGATCCTTAGGCATAGTGGAAGTGGGTATAGGTGTCCTCACCATAGCAAGAGGGAGCGACGTGGTGGGTGACATGGCAGTGGAGGAAGGGGGAGTAGTTATGGTAGAGGAAGAGTCAACTTCTATTATAGACTTGGTCGGGGGTGAAGGGGTGAGATGGATAGAGATGTCCACTACCGGCAGGGATGTGGAAATCATGGTTAGAGAAGTAGGTGGTGCAACAGTAGGGGTGGAGAGAGCCAAGAGGGGTTCCAACTGATTCATACCCTTTGCTTCCTCTTCTTGGGTTGAGGGTTTTTTTACGGTGCTCCCCGTCTAGTTGAGCCTTTTGGAGGGTGAGCCCCTCGTTTCTTTCCTTGCATAGACGTTGGGGTCAAGAGACTGCTCTGTTTCTGTTCCTTTCCTCTTTTTGGACCTGGTGACTGGAGGAGACTTGGAGGTCCCGCCGGTTGAAGTGGTGGCAGTGGCATCTTTTGTTGTACTGGGCTCACTTTTGAGCCCCTCATAAGTTAAAATCATTTCCTGCTGCTTTAATTGGGCTACTTGCCCATCAACCCACTTCTTGGTGTGATCCAAGATTGGGTTGGTTATAATATCAAGGTCGTTGACCTCTTGCTCATCCCAACCAATCGTTGGTATCAAAAAATTGGCCACCACAGGGTATCTAGGGTCTATTATGGTGCTCTCATCCTCTTGGACTTGATCCAGGATAGGGAATGGCTGCACCTTTCTTATGAAATATGCAGTCATGCGCATATAATGCCTTGCTTGTACTTCTTTATCATCTTGGCATTCTGCCTAGAAGTCTTCGATATGGTGAAGGTGGGCATACCTTGATCCTAGTGCCTTTCTTACATGCCCATATGGGTCCATTTGCGGCGGGCAGTGTGCAAGTGGAAGTGGTAGTCCTTTAGTTCTTTCTCAGAATTAGCAGTGCATTGGGAGGTTTGTAGTCTATACATGCCTTGGCCAAGAGTCATGGGATAAGAGATCCCTTCTATGTGCTTGTTGCTGAAGATTGTCTGTATGTGTTTGAGCTGTCGAGAAAGCTCTAGAAGGATGATCTGGTCATTGGGGTATCGAGGCAACTTATTTGGCCTTTCAATGAAACCCTAGGCACAGATGTATGTGAACTTCAGGTATTGGATGAAGAGAAAGGCATACTGCTTTAAGAGTGCCTTGGCACTGTGGTAAACCCTCTCAAAATCCCCAGCAATTATTCTGACAATATGGTCGATGAGGGCATCATTCACCCTACAGTATTCCCTTTTGAAGTTTCGGTACTAGAGCTGTGGATATTTGTCATAAGCCTTGAGTCCTCGACCTTGCTCCTGATCAGGTGCCACAAACAACCCGTTGTATTATCTCTGATCTGCCAAGGAATAGACAAGACAAGAAGTCATACAAAACTTGGAGCTCTTCTTCATATTGAAGAACTACTCATGGAAGTAGTTGCTTATTATGCCTCCCCAATAAAATGCGGTCTTTGTGGTGACGTCCTCATTCCCTCAGAGAATTTTCTCAATGAACTACACCATCCATTCCTGGAAGAAGGTCATCGTAGGAAGACCCATAACCCTGCTTAGCATTGTGACCAAGTCATGGTAATCTTCATAGAAATCACTGCGAAAGAGTTCGTGAGGAACTTTTGCAGCACTGCCCCGCTTTTCTTTGAGCCAATGCTGATTTATTAACCTCCTACAACCTGTCGGATTATCATCCTATGCTGCCCGGAATTCTTCTATGGTGTGGACTTCCATCTCTTGAAAAGTGGGGATGTGGAAGATCTTTGTGATCCCTTCATCTGACATGTCAGTGAGGATGTTACCCTCTCTGTCAATGATTGTCCTTGTGTTGGCTTGATATGCCTCCCGACAAGCCATGACCAATTCGCGGGCCACAAGGGATGGAGGGAATCCTGCAGCCTTTTCAATCCCACTTTTCCTTATCAATCTTGCATTTTTGGCCGTGGGATTCACCCTGACCCTTTTAGTGAATTCATCAATATCGACATGGCCGATATTGGTATCAGTGATGTCCTTCCAATCTGTTGTAACCTTTGAGTGCAGAGGTTCACCCTAGAATTGGTATTTCATTTGGTCCTTGTCTTCCTTTCCTCGGGGTGTTTTAACTGACCTTTTTCCTTTGTCCTTTTCGATGGCTACCCCCGACGGTCCTGCACCCAATTCCATATATTTTGCAAGCAAGAAGCGTAGTTAGTACAATTGATCATGAAAGCATCCACGTTAGTTGAAATCCCAATGATGAAATCCATTTTAAATAATATATGAAGCATAACATGATACTTTATCTCCCAATGTCATTGGTCTTTTGATTAAGGGCGTTTGGACAGTTCGGGCCTGGAGGGCCGGACTTCCCTGGTAGCAATGATGTTTGGGTAGGCAAATGGGGAGGAACGATCTAAAAGACTCCTCTCGATCGAATTTCGATAATTTAAAAGGTTCGCAATGAAGAGGGCCACAATTGAGCACGTGGGTCAAAATTAGATTTCAAATTGGGATCATTTGGATCAGTTTAGGAGCACTCGGAGGTACAAGGTCAGAAAGTTGTCAAGAGATAGCTGTTTTGGAACAGCAGATTGAAAACAGAATTCCCGAGACGGAACCTCGAGGTCTGGAGTCCGGCGGGCTGCAGGGCGGTCAAAAAATTGCAATTTTCGCTTGAGAGCTCAGGTTTGGGGCACCAGGAAGCCATTCACCCTTCGCCTTTGGGCGCGGTGATTTTTGGGTAGAATTCCGGAGGAGGTAGCCCGGCAAAAGGGTCGGCAAGAGGTCAATCATCGATGTAAAGTCACAGCGGACGCCTCGAGTCTCACTGACCAATAGAAATGGGAAGCGAAGTCGACATGAGGTCTTGGTGGCGGGGTGAGGTCTTGGCAAGATCCTTAAGTCTCACCAACATCCAAGAGCAAGACCGGACCTGGCATGAGCGTCTGCCATTTCATTTTACTTTCAATCCTGCGATGGTAGGGAGGGCGAAGCCCAAAGCTCGGAGGAGCGGGCAACATTTTCCCCTCGGAATGGCGAATGAGGGAAGGAATCCCAGATGGTGAAGCTCACCAGGGATGAAGTTTCATTGTTCAAGTTGGATCCCAGCAACAAATGGGGGACCGGAGCCCGGAGGTCAGAAGGATGCCGGGTATTCGCCAAGAGGAAAGTGATGTCACTGTGAGGTCTCAATGAACACAAGAAGTCTCGCTGACAAAGGGAGCCTTCGGTGAAATATTCAAAGTCAGAGAAAGGTCTTGGCGACAGATGAGTGTCTCCCCGACAGGTCACTCGACAAGAGCAGGATATGCTTGGTGAAAGGTCTTGCTGAATTGGGGAGGTCTTAGCGACAACAAACTCGGAAAAATGAAAAAAAAAAACCCGCTATGAGCTTCGCCGACAAGGACTAGTTTCGCCGATGGAGAATGAAGGGCGAAATCTCAGGTGCGGAATCCCAGACTCCACAGCCCGAGAGACGCAAAAGTTGTTTCGACATCTTGCTTTTGCTAAGTCTCTGCCGGCAAAGGGAGCATCTAGGCTCGAGGGTCACGAATGCCCCTGCGAAGAACGACCACATGGAGATAAAGCTCCGAATTGATCATGGGGGGGATTATGTTGGCTTACTCGATTTTCATGGACATGGGTTTTGTTCATAGTGCCATATTCTATCATTCACATGTCATTTTGATTGTTATTTGTTCATTTCAATCCCTAGAAATCATAAAAACAATGTTTGGGAGGGTGAACGGAGAACCTACCTTGAACACTCGATGCGGGGAGGTGTGGGATCCACTTATGATCGATGAGGTGATAGTGAGGGTGATGAGCATGAAGGTCTCAAAGACAGTGGGCTCCTCTAGCAAGTTCTCTAATCCCTCTCTACAACACTAACAAGTGAAAATAACAGGAATGAACATTGTATTTATACCCAAATTGCCATTAATGGCCCTATTAAATGCAGGTATGACGAGGCAAGGAAGTTGGTGAATTTGAATTCACCGACGGCGGTGGGAGACCCGGGGTCTGGAGGTCGGGAGGACGCAAGGCGGCGGACACTTGGAAACTTCAACCTGAAGGTAGCCAGCAGCAAAAAGGAGGTCGGGGCCCGGAGGGCGAAGCTCCACCAGAGGTCTGCCGTGAGGAACAGCAAAACACTCACGGAACCCCAGGAATGGAAGTCCGGAGTCCCAGGCCTGGGGGACAACCGTCAAGATTTTTACAGATTTTTACCAGACGGAGAACGGAGATCCGAACCCCGGGGTCTGAGAGGACGTGATCCAATTGCCGTTAGGAACGGCAGATGCAATAGGGAAACCCGAAGGGTCGAGCCCGGAAGGGCCCGAGGCCGCTAGTAGAGGCAAACTGCCAGAGAATCTCCACGAGGCACCAAAACTTGACAAAATTAAAAGGGGGAGGGGTGGTCACCCATGATGAAACTTTGGAGGTACATTGACCATCAGGGGCACAAAAAATGGGGCACGTAAAACAAAGCGGCGATAAAATGACCCGAAAAGGGAAAGAAAAGAGGGTCCTCGTTCCGAATGGGGCGTGTGTGCTAAGGGCACAACAGTCACCTATCTTCTTGAACAAAGTTCTACCATGTTAGGGTTGGGCCCTTCAATTTTTTCTTTGCATATTTCACCTTCTTACTATCCTCTATGTCTTCAAACTCATAAAAATTATCTAAGGCATCAATCCAAGCCAAAACCTCTTCACTATCCATCTTACCTCCCTACATAAGCACTTCAACTTTCACTTTTGGAGTGTTGTCACCTTTTTATTTCCTTTAGAATCTTTACCATTCTCTTTTATTTAGGGTCTAAGTCATCTTCATCATTCTGGACTCCAACTAGAGGGTTTGCTTCTTCCCCCTCATCCTCCTTATCACTCTGGTCTTCATTCACCATTCCTCTTCTCTGATTCTTTTCTAGAATTGCTATCCCAGTTAAGGTGGCTTCTTGAGACTCTCTATAGAGCCTCTCCTTTTGTAACAACTTCTCTTTCAATTCCTTTATCTCCTTTTCCATTGCATTGGCCTTTGGAGGCATCTTTCCTTGCAACTTTTTCAATCTTCAATATGCAACTTTCTTCCACAAAGATCTAGTACCTTTGATTTTATACCACTTGATGTAATCAGGGGAGGTCCTAAAACACATTCAACATAAAGTCAATCAACTACAACACTTATCAAATCATCAAACTCTCAAACTCACACAATCTCATCCAATCCACTCTATTCCTTGTAGCACTGGAAACTGACTAAATCAAGTAAATCTTCTTGTGAAGGTCTTTTCAAACCAGAACCAACACTATTTCAAGGACCCATCAGGGCACTCTCCAACATACTCACAAATCACAATATACTTCTTTTGAACAATTCCTTCAAAATTGGATTTACACACTTTCTAGGCCTCAAATTAGGCCTCTTTTACAAAGAAAATTGTCTCTATACCTTTACAAAACCATAGAAACCATGTGGGAAGCAATTCACATGTGTTGTAACCTAAGAATCCACAATTTTTTGTCAAAAATTCATTCACCAAAGCACCTAATCTCAAAACCCTCTTTTTAGGCAAAAATATGGGGTTTTATTGAAAGTCTTGCTTCCAATCCTCTCACAACTTTGTAATCACTTCAAACATGACCTAATTGACCTACACAAACTCAATTCATCAATATATCACACTTCCCAATGCAATACTCACTTTTCCATATCAAAACCTTACTAATTCATGAAGAAAAATCACTTTTCACCACTAGGGCATCATGCCCAATCCACTAATTGGCCTCCCATGCACACACAAAACATCCACACACCTCCTTGTAATGCCTCGCCACGCAACCCCAAAGGAAACAATAAATCTAACAATTATGGCACAATTATTTTTAATAACAAACATGCAACATTATATTAACACTCAACACTGGAAATGAAACTATACATGAACAACATATGTTACAAAGTCCGTTGGGGTTACACGACTACATTAATTTTCATTCAACATCTTTTACATTACAAGAAAGATAGACATACATCAATAACCATAAGATAATAACATGAACATGGATAATACATTAATAACATGAGGATACATTGCTCAAGGTTTACATCAATACAATGTTGCTTCCCAACATGTATGGGAAGAGTACAATAACATGGAATAATACATATGAAATGTATGAATACAAAGCTGCAAGGCTAGATCCAACTCTGATGCAACTCAAGAGTCACTACAAAGGTACAATTCTGCACTTCATGATCGATGGCTGGGGACCCAATGGGGTGCATAGCATGTTCCACCCGACCACGTGGACTTGAAGGCACTGGCTATCCAGCCCCAGGAATGCACCGGGGCATGGATATGCTACATCCATGTATAAGATGACATCTACGGTAAACGTACTGACAATAATTATTTTCCTGTATCACAGCATCAGCATTCAGTTTTCACGCCTAGAAAAAGGAAGTAAGGAGTAAATTAAACAACCACGGCCGCCGCTGTGCAATAATTTTCCCAACTACTTAAATTGGCGCCTAAATTTCCCGCTGATAATCAAAATGAGGATAAAATCAGTTTTAACCAGCGGTCACCATTTTATCCGGGAGAAATCTCAGAGTTTCAAATAGAAGCCAGAATCGAGAGATTTGGGACCACCTGAAGGAGTTGTTTCTAATTTTCATGAATTAAATCAAGTACCCACTGGCACATTTCAAACCATATATTGTTTTTCTTTGCTTCTCAGAACTTCTCATATTTGATTTTTTAATTTTTATTATGATTATAAATTTACCCAAAAACTTATTTACTGTCTTTTTGCTTGTACCAGAAAGTAGCAATAATTTTCACCATTAATCAGGTACTTGGCATCTCAAATCATATATTATAATTAAAATTAAATGATTTTAAACTTCTGTCAAGATTTCTCATATATTATTTTTCAATTTTTATCATATTATAAATTTACCCAAAAAATTATTTACTTTGTTTTTGTTTGTAACTAAAAGTAGCAATATTCTATGTTTATTTTACTGCTTTTAATTTTTTTTCTATAGAAAAACTCATTCTTGAATGTAGGAAAAACTGATAAATTTTAAGAATAGATTAAATTTCAGATTTGTAATAAATCTTTCACCCACCATGTTAAAGAGTGGAAGAGACAACGCCTGAAATTACGTAACTAACGAGTGAAGGAATAAGTGATTGTTAGGTAGTTATCATCCATAAAATATGGAAGCCAATGCACAATAGAAAGTAAAATTACAATATAGTAATGTATGTAACCATTGAAAATGGGTTCATTGATTCATTTTGAAAATATTTTAAAGTAGAAAAGAAATTACAATATATTTTATTATATATTTATTTACATATCAAATATACTGATTTAAAAAATTATTAATATAAATTAGCATTTTTATAAATTAAAATCATACAATTATTATAAATAAAGTAAAAAAATTATTTTATAATATATTTTATCATATATTTATTTACATATCAAATATATTGAAGTAAAAAATTATTAATATAAATTAGCATTTCTATAAATTAAAATCATACAATTATTATAAATAAAAAAAATCATTATCATAATTTAACATTTGTATAAATAAAATTATATTTACTTACATATCAAATGAACTAATTTAAAAAAGTATATCAATTTCTAATTAAATTATTAAATGTAAGTATTTTTAATCGTAATTTTAAAATAATAATTATAATCTAATAAAATTCATAATAAAATATTTTCAAATTAAATAGTTAAATATTTATGCATACTTAAAATAATATTACATATTAATAACACAAAAAAAATTTCGCAATAATTCATATTCTCAATAAAAATATATTTGTTGCATTATATAGATAGATTATTGAATAAGATAACTAAGTTAAGTTTTATTCTTGTCAAAATGGAAAAATATGTTACATATTTTTAAAACTTTTTATTTGATTAAATATTATTGTATCCTTATTTCACCCCTTTATAATTTCTTTTAATCTTGCTAAAATGGAAAAATAATTTTATATATTGAATCTACATATGAAGGTGGAATCTACATATAAATATCACTTTTATGTTGAAGAAGTGATATAGAATAAATAATAGATTATCCAATAGTCTATTAGAACATAAAATCATAGGTATAATTGTAAAGCATTAGCACGAATCACTAAAAAAATGTAACAAATTGTTTTATTAATACACACAAAAGCCAAGTCTTATTATTTGTTCATTTAATTTTGTGTCTATTTTGAGGACATGTCTTAATACATGTACAAGATGATATAAATGGTGCAATCTTGTGTAAAGTTGAGCCCAATTACTTAGTTTTATCCAAACATGATCCTATATTTACTACTTTATATTACTCTTATGTCTACACATATCTATAATTTTAGCTTATCTATTTGACTATCATGCTTGTACATGTACATTAATCCCTAAATAACCATTTTTTGTCATGATCTTAATTGTCTTCTTTTATCACAAGTCAAGTTTACAATCACAAGGTCATTCCCATTAGCACGAAATTGATCCACCCTAAATCATATTATGGTTGATTGGTTGCCTTTACTTTTCTTGGGCCACCCAAGCTCAACTAAACACGTGTTTTTGCAATTTGATGTCATGTTCTAGCATTTAAAAGCATTTAATTGCATTCTAATGCACTTCTCATTTGACAAAATCCTAGAAGGGAAATCAATATCATCACTTTTGAATTTTGTGTTTAAAGAATTAAAAAAATACATCCTAAGGCTTGTTTATTGTCTTCAATCTTATTTATTGTCAAGGGGTTGTTCAAGGCAAAGAGCCCTTACAACTCAATCATATGGTAACCTATCAAAAGTGTATTATTAATACCACAACCCATGGCTTCTAGAGAGATTAAATAATCATATGTGAGATTGCTCATAGGACAAAAACTAGAATATATGATTAAAGCCAAATTTGTCAACAAGACCTAATTCACAATCACAAATCTACAACAAAATAGCAAAGTTAGCCTAGAGTATAATAGAAAAAATAATTTAAATAATCTTATACATTCAAATATCATAATCATTTTCTTTAATTTTGATACATACAATTTAACATCAACAAAATAGTAATGATCATAAAACTAAATTATCTTATCCTATTCTTGAATAATTTGATAATAATCCACATATGTAAACTAATTTAGAATTAAGTACATTTGATTGCCATTTGGAAAAAAAAAAATTTCCTTTTCACATTTCATCTAACCCATGTTTTAACTGCTCCGTACATTTTATGCCAAATTTTACTTAGAATTTTAGTTATTTCCATCCATTAGATCTCTATAAATTAGTTATTTTAAACCTTAGACACAGATTCAAATTCTCAGTCGAGGACTTGGAGAGTTAAAAGCTTTACTTACCCATCCTTATTTAAATACTTTTGATTGTTTATGAATTTTAATTTAGTTGAAGTGGAAATAACTTTGTAGGCATGACATGCGTCCAAAAATTTACAGCCATAATTAAGGAAGATAACAACAGAAAAATATAGATAGATTATTGAATAAGATAATTAAGTTAGTTTTAATCTTGTCAAAATGGAAAAATATGTTTATATATCTTTTAATCTTTTTATTTGATTAAAAATTATTGTATCCTTATTTCACTCCTTTTTGATTTTTTTTAATCAAATAAGATTCAAAACTAATATAAATTATAGTTTATATATTTTTAAGCTTTTTAATTAAAAATGTTAAATACTTATTGTATTTTTATTAGTCAAATTTTACTTTTTATTATTGAACAAGCTCGTGTTTGAAAATATTCATAGAGAGCTACAATACGACACATTAGATGGAAGATTAGAAACAAGAATCCAATTACAACTATCTTATAATTTTGAATACAAGTATTTGAAAAAAAAAAAGAATCATTATTAAGTCTTATAGGTTAATAGATCTTATTTCTTTATAGCACAAAATTTCATTCCTTTTAATAAGAAATTTGAATCTTCTTAAAACAATTATTTAACAAATATAGTATGCACAATAAATTTCTAAAAAGTTCTTTAACAAATGAAAGGTATTGACAAATATTCTACACAATATAAGCTCATTTGAGTTTACATATAGACATAAGCATAACACCTTTGAGTACTAATTATATTAATAGAAAAAAAAATTGTAATTTTTAAAATACGTAGTAAATTTTTATTTTTGATCTAAATATAAATTTGATAAACATATTAACAATAATTTAAAATAGTATTTTTTATTAGATAAAAGGGGAAAACTAGGTCCATTCCCTTACAAAGCTTGAAACAACCAATAGTTCATAATCAAAATACCAAGAGTCTAATAACACTACTAGATTGGCAATAGATAATTATAACTAACAACATAAGAAACACAATGATAATAATAATAATAATAATAATAATAATAATAATAACAATAAGCCACCAACTAGCTACCTAGAGATCCAACCAATTCATGAAGGTTTGAAATAGCCTCCCCTTCTTTGGATATCATGTGAAACTTGACATTTAGTGAATCAGACTCATCACTTGTATCAACCCATTTAGATTTCCCCTTCATTGAACTTCACCTCTCTTAATAGGTTGATTCATTTTGGTAGGGGTTTCATTTTTAGTTTTTGATCTTTGGTATCCTTTTCTTGGGGTTTATCCTCTTTTATAATTAATGTCCTTCTTCTTGACTAGTTGAACATTTCCCCCTTGGTCCTAATTTCCACAATCTAGGTCTTAATAGTAGTAGGGGTCTTTTTTGGTTTTTTGGCACTACTAGTATTGCTTGAAGATCTTAGGCTCATGTTATCCATGCTTTTTTCTTCTTGGAAATAACTATAATTAGACTTAGAATTAACACTATCCTTATCCTTACAGTTTTCATTTTTAGATTCCTTCGGTTCATAAGGTTGTCCTCTTCCCCACTAGAAACCACTACATTAATCTCATCTAACTTGGAGTTTTCTTTCATCAAAGTCTAGTTGATCTCTTATTCTTTTTTGGGTTGGACTGACCACTTCCTCCCTTTCACACCAATCTCATCTTTGTTCACGGTCTTAGATAAAAATGTTTTATCCTCAACTGTGGAGGATTGGGGATCACAAACCTTCTTGACTAGAAGAGATGGGTAAAAAATTTAGTGATTTTCTTGGTTTTGGAAGTAGGGATTTTGAACACTTGCAAAGGATAGTTAGCCATATTAGGAAAGTTGTTAAGTTAATAAAAATATAAATAGAAAATGATCACCTAACGTAGGATAATGGTGGTAACTTACCTATCTCCAAGGGCTTGGGAGGTCCTCTCTCTTATAGTTGTTTTATAATTTCACAAGCCTATTATCTCCCACATGGATGGAATTGATGCAATATTTGTCTCTAATACTCTTCAAGTGTTTAAGTTTCTTTCCCTTTGTGGAGAGGCCAATGGTTACACTAAAGAGATGTTCAGCCACCTTGAAATAGATTCCTCTAATATTGACCTTTTATTCATTATGTGATTGAGAAAATTTACAAGGAGGGGGAGTTCAAAGCCTCTCATGGATTCAAAATATGAGTCAACACCAACTCCTATTAACATGTTGTTTAAGCCTCCACTTAGGGACTTCTATAATTTTGTCTCACTTCATGTCATTGAGACACATGTCTTCACTTGTGAGACATCTCTTGCATGCACACTTGTCACTCACTAAAACACTTGTCATGTGAGTTAACAAGTGTTTCATCATTGAAGGGTTAGTCATTCATTATGTTCTACTTTCCTACCTTCACCACCTTGCCTATATATGCAAGGTTACATTGTACATTC
Organism: Sequoia sempervirens; assembly: GCA_007258455.2. Classification (NCBI taxonomy): domain Eukaryota; kingdom Viridiplantae; phylum Streptophyta; class Pinopsida; order Cupressales; family Cupressaceae; genus Sequoia; species Sequoia sempervirens. The sequence continues at coordinate 659,041,524 of VDFB02193867.1, forward strand.
AAATCACTTGTTGTATCAATCTCTTGATAATATCATTAGGCTTATTTGTGTGCATGTATTTTGTGGAAGTTTATGGTCTTTTTCTTTATGATCTTGGAAATCATAACATGGTATGAGAGCCATGCAAGAAAAACCCTTACCAAAATCTTGCATCTATCCTAGTATAGAGTTCCATGCAATTTTATTTGCATGTAATCTTAATCTTTGTTTGGTTGTGATCTCAAATTTTATTGGATTAATGTGATTTACATGCACATGAATGTTTGTAAATAATAAATAATAAATTTATAGATATTTTAAGTGCATCTACACATTTTAAACATAACATACAAATTCACTTGTATCCTATTTTCCTACAAATCTAGTTCACACCTTAAATCCTACAATTACAAAAATTTGACTTTCAATCAAATAAATTCCAAAATAAGTAAGGAAGTATCATGCTTACTCCCAGCTACATATAGGATATTAATAAGGAAGAAAATTCCTTATCATTCAAATACCTCTGTAAAAGGAATCAATGACTTATCTACCATTCCTCATAATAAATTCATGAGGGTTAATCATGCTCTTTGTATGTGGATATTAATACTTTTGGAGGGAGATATGACTAATAGATTATTAGATGCTACTAAATTTGAGATTAGTAAGCATAGGAAATAGTTTATCCTATTCCCAAAATTATCCTACATTAGAATGTAAGGATTCATTGGTGCTCCATATAAGATTCCTAGGCATCCCAATGATAAGATTAGCTTGGTACAAGTATTTAGATAATTAGTGGGCACTCATGTGCATTTATAGTCCAAGCATAGATTTGGAGTTCAATTCCCCATTGTTCTTAGTAGATCATTACCTAGTAGATTATGTATATTAATGTACACACCTATTCTTTATAAAATGTGAATAGAGAGACAAGTGAGAAGAACGGAAAACACATCACACATCTACTCTAACAAATATTATATCAAACTTCACATATATAAATTTTCTGTTATATTTCTTGTAGATGTACCTCTATTAGAGATATGTATCAAGAGCACCACTAGGATGTATTAGAAACATATTGTATTGTTTTTAGTTATACTTATAGTTGGTAGTGTGCATTTAGTTCATGCAAAAATCAACATCTATAATTCAATAAACCATTTTTGGGACTCATTTGGTAATACATGGAATTTTATTTTTTCCTCTAATGCTAGAATATTTGGTGAAATCATAGAGCTTACCTATAAATACATGTAAGATAACAATATCATTATCATGGAGTGAATAGAAAAATTGATATATTTGTTCATACGATTTTTAAACAACATAGAGGACTACTAATTATATTAATTTTATTCAGAATGGGTAGAAAGTGTCAATGGAAATCACTCATTGAACTACATGTGCAAGACATTCCCAACCAAGGAAATCATTTCTCAAGTGAGGACCTTGAATGGACACCTATTGGAGATGATGGCAATATGGACTTATATGCTGCAATCCCTCTTGAGAGACTCCCTCAATTTATCAAAGGAGAAAGTTTACTAGATAGTACGGAGACATCATTTGTACGTAAATATCATAAAGAGAGCAACACATCAAAACCTACTGACCACACTACCATGACATACTCTAGGTTTGCCTAGATTAAATATAATTAATAAGTATGCCATTTTTATATTTAATTTTTTAAGTGAATTAATATATATGTTTTTTTTTTGTGAATAAATAGATATTGGTGTGCTTTTGGCCCAGACGATCAAAGAAATAAATTTGAAAAAATGGAAAGAACACAAAGGTTTATTCAAAAAAGGGGTTGTCAAACTCACTTTTATGTTAGGGTCATGTATGGTAGACCACATGTTGCATTAATTATGTATAATGATTGGAGCCATTGTGATGCCAATGGTGAATTTTGTCATGGAAAGGATGACCCTTCTGGTGATCCAAGGAGTAGTTTTGCACCGAGGTTATCAAATGAATGCAAATCATATATTGAGTCTTTATTACTAATGGGTGTGGGGATCAACACAATATGTGAACAACACTACTTAGACCATGGATTGACTAAGTTGATGAATAAGAGGGATGCATGTCTATTAAGGAAGGATGTGTTGAATGCATGGAAAAGAGTACGCTCCATTCGATCCCAAAAAAATGAAGATGATGCAATAAGTGTCAATTTGTGGCATGCAGAGGAGAAGGATAACTTCTTCTACTATAAAAGACCAAACACCATGGAAAATGTTCCATTTATCATAGGCATCCAAACACCATGGATGCGAGAAATGATGGTCAAGCATTCACACAACTCAATTATTGCAATGGACTCAACATTTTCAACAAACAAATATGGTGTAAGTAAAGTAACGTTTACTATAAATTTTTGGATTTTATTTTATCATTGATTTAGTTATTTAAAAATATTAATTTATCAATGTTTAATTCATGTGCAGTATCAATTATATACCTTGCTTTTTTTTTATGAACAAGAGGCTGGTGTACCTATTGCATGGGCCATATCCTCTAGAAATAAAGTTGAGGATCTAAATGAATGGCTAATAGAAGTTTATAAACGAGGGAAAGAATTTCGAGAAGATTGGAATGTCAATGCATTCATGATAGATGATGCTACTGCGGAGATTGAAGCTATCAGGTTTTTATTAGCCTTAGTTTTTATATTTAAACTTCAATCAACTCTTTATAAATGATTAATATTTAGTTTATAGAAATATATATTTCATAATTTATAGCTTAAAATAGTTTGAATATAACATTTTATTTTGTCATAATTTACTTATCAAAATTTATAATGTAACTTGTAGATTATCATTTCAATGCCGAGTACTTTTATGTATTTGGCATGTACGCAGAGCATGGCTGAAAAATGTGTATAGGTAAGTCAATATTTAATTAAAATATGTGGAAAATTATGTGTTTGAACCCCATAGATTGATATTATCTTTTACAATCTAGGTATGCCAGCAATAAGGATGTTGGTACAAATATGTTTGATAGATTGGGTGAGATAATGCATGCATTGAGTGACAATGTAGACATCACTACTCACCTGATAGAAAAATTCATGGAGGAATTCAAAGAAGAGAAGAAATTTATTGATTACTTCCAAAAAACTTGGTGTCATAATGAGGGTCATATTGGTAAGTTTGTAAGATTATTCATTTTGGTTTGTATGCATTTACATCATTAAAGTTATTTTTTATGTTTACTAAGACATTTTTATTGTTTTTTGTATAGAAATGTGGGCAAAAATTTTTTGAAACTTCTCTCATGCAAATCAAGAGACTAATGCTTCCATAGAGTCATAACACTTCCACATCAAGAGCCATTATCTAAGTGATCATGCTAAGAAATGTACGAGGAGAATGGATTGGCTTATCCATACACTTCTTCATAGGGTAGAGCCATTTTATAAAAATAAAAGATATTTGCAGTCATCTGGATTTTTAACTAACTTTAAAAAAGAAAGATATTATAGTAATGCATTAGAGAGGTCCAAAAAAATACCCGACATAGATTGTTATCCATATGATCTCCTCCCTAACACATATAGGATAAGAAGTCAATTTGTTCCAACAAAATGGTATCTTGTTAGGAAGTTTGGACCAAATTTACATGTATGTGATTGTCAGTGGGAAAAAAGGGGAAACACATGCAAACATGTGTTGAAGATTTTAGATCTCCTAAAGAGAAACATAACAAATGAGCAGGATCAAGTTTCTGGTAAGAGTCATTTAACATTTAAGTATTATATTTATATTTTAAATGACTAATATTTTTTTCTAATAGAAACTAACTAAAATATTTTTTTTGAATTACAGATGGTGTTGCTCCATTGGTTGATAATGATGATGATGTCAGAGGAAGTTTCAGTCATGAGAACAATGCCATTGGTAATGTTGATATGATATTTATAATATAATATTAATTGATTTTTATAGTTCTTAAAATTTAATTAATGTTTTATTTGTAACAAATTATTGTATTCCACAAGAAGATCAAGATGTGATTGGGGTTGCCATTTGCAAAGACCAAAGAATTGGTAAATTTTCATATCACTATTTTTAATGAAATATGAAAAACCTTTTTTATATTTTACGAACTTAATCTTTATTATTTTTATTACAGATGGTTGTAAATCATCTGATGCTTCCAATGATAACTTCCAAAATGCTGTTGATTATTTGAATTCACTACTCCAAGATTTACCAACTAGAGTAGATGAAAAACATATCTTTAGTTAGTGTGTTGAAAGATTTAGAAAAGATCTTCAAGCATCTCTTATTTCTTCCAAACTTACACTGATCCCTGGCTCAAAGGATATGCCTATGAGACGAATATCACCATGGTTTAGTCCAAGCAAAATGGGCAAACATCAGTTTATTCGTCAAAGAGGCAATGCCATCCATCAAGACTTGAATGAAAGAGTTGAAGAGCATGAAAAATTTCAATTCCCCTCCATAGGTGGTAGGAAGCAAAAGAAGAAAAAGGTCTCCAATCGTTCAGGCATAAAAATACAAGAAGAAAGGGTTATCATCAGAAAACAACATAGTGAGTACATTTATTCAAAATTATTTTAGTATTTTACATAGCAATAGTTATTGTTCTTACATCACATATTAAAAATATTTCATTGTAGGTTTGGATGGTCAAGACAATAATAGAAGACGTCGATTGCCCTTCTCTATTGATCTGAACCACACAACAACTGATGAAATACAAATTATTGATGGTAATTTTCTAACTATTAAATATATTCATTCATTAAATGAGATATTTTTGAATTCCTATTTCTAACCAATTTTGTATAATAAATTAAATAAATAGCAGATACAATTCATGAAGATCAACCATCACCTCTTAATGTTATACCTGGTCAGACATTTCAAAAAACTATTCCAGGTAATTTAGAATTTTAATAGTGTTTTGATTAAGTATATATTGTATTGTTAGACTTAATGTTGTATCTATGTTGATTTTTTAAATTCACATGTCATTGCAGGTTTAGATGATCAACAAAACACAACAATTGATGAAATGCAAATTATTGGTGGTAATTTTCTAACTATTAAATGTATTCATTCATTAAATGGGATATTTTTGAATTCCTATTTCTAACCAATTTTCTATAATAAATCAAATAAATAGCATATACAATTCATGAAAATCAACCATCACTTCTTAAAGTTATACCTGGTCAGACATTTCAAAAAACTATTCCAGGTAATTTAGAATTTTAATAGTGTTTTGATTAAGTATATATTGTATTGTTAGACTTAATGTTGTATCTATGTTGATTTTTTAAATTCACATGTCATTGCAGGTTTAGATGATCAACAAAACACAACAATTGATGAAATGCAAATTATTGGTAGTAATTTTCTAACTATTAAACATATTCATTCATTAAATGAGATATTTTTGAATTCCTATTTCTAATCAATTTTCTATAATAAATCAAATAAATAGCAGATACAATTCATGAAAATCAACCATCACTTCTTAATGTTATACCTGGTCAGACATTTCAAAAAACTATTCCAGGTAATTTAGAATTTTAATAGTGTTTTGATTAAGTATATATTGTAATGTTAGACTTAATGTTGTATCTATGTTGATTTTTTAATTTCACATGTCATTGCAGGTTTAGATGATCAACAAAACACAACAATTAATGAAATGCAAATTATTGGTGGTAATTTTCTAACTATTAAATGTATTCATTCATTAAATGAGATATTTTTGAATTCCTATTTCTAACCAATTTTCTATAATGAATCAAATAAATAGCAGATACAATTCATGAAAATCAACCATCACTTCTTAATGTTATACCTGGTCAGACATTTCAAAAAGACTATTTCAGGTAATTTAGAATTTTAATAGTGTTTTGATTAAGTATATATTGTATTGTTAGACTTAATGTTGTATCTATGTTGATTTTTTAAATTCACATGTCATTGTAGGTTTAGATGATCAACAAAACACAACAATTGATGAAATGCAAATTATTGGTGGTAATTTTCTAACTATTAAATGTATTCATTCATTAAATGAGATATTTTTGAATTCCTATTTCTAACCAATTTTCTATAATTAATCAAATAAATAGTAGATACAATTCATGAAAATCAACCATCAATGCTTAATGTTATACCTGGTCAAACATTTCAAAAAACTATTTCAGGTAATTTCAAATTTTAATAGTATTTTGATTAAGTGTATATTGTATTATTAGACTTAATGTTGTATCTATGTTGATTTATTAAATACACATGTCATTGCAGCTTTAGATGATCAACAAAACACTGGGCAACATAGGTTACCATTTTCTATTGATCTTAACGAAACACCAACAACAATAAATGCAATGTAAGTTAGATATGGTAAAAAAATTATTAAATGATTTTCTAACAATTTTTTATGTTTAATTTTAAATCAATTTAATAACTAAACTATGTAATTTACAGGTTTTGATGACATGGCAATGGAGGATCGTGTTCAACACTATTAGAGATAATCAATATAGTTTAATGTACTTTCAACTTATATTGTATATTTATAGATTTTTCTCATTAACTTAATTTTAAGAAATATATTGATATATGTTAATGAAAAATGGTATGATCATGTGTAAATTTATGGTCGATCCCTTAGAATTAATCAATTTATCAGTTCATGCATTCACCTAATTTTCTTTTTTATCACACTTGTTCATACACCTACTTCTATATAGCTACATCAGCCACCTAGATTTAATAATTTAGGTTTGAGAAGAGTATAAAGTAATTGATGTGATCTTGTATAAATTTAGGTTAGATGCTACATGTGTTTCTTGTAATATTTAGGTTTGAGAATATTTTGTGTTTCTTGTTACACCACTTATCAATTTATAATTGAATAAATTATTTATTATATGTAGGGAAAGTAATTTTTATTTGACAATGGAAAATGGTCACTTACAATAAAGAGATTGTGAGGAAGAACAAAAAGAATAAGAATAAGAATAAATACCTTTGATAAAAAGGATGATAATAGATATTATTATATAAATCAAACATATAAAAGTCACAACATAACATTTATCGACCATTGTCTAAGTAACAATACAAAACCTATTTAAAAATACTTTGATAGCACAATGAAGTATCAACACTAATAATAATCATAGAACCAAAAAAAATTAAATGAAGGACAAGGCACAAGTGTTAAAGGCATTGCACCTCAAAACATAGAAAGTAACTACTCAATTGACAAGTTTGAACCTAATGACCAAGAGGCCCACATGTAAATCTTAAGTAGGCAAACATGAGGTATTACAAAATAACTGTACCATTTATTTTTTATCATTCATTGAGATCAAACACTTAAATTAAAGCTATTAAGAGTTAGTATGATAAGAAAATACAAATTGCCTTACTCATTTCCCTTTAATTGAAAGGATTAAATAAATATCACATGCCTTTGAGAATATAATACACATTGGAAGAATGCTTGTTATGATGAATCAATTAGGTGTGATTCCTAATTGTTAAATTTTATAGATTTGCTAAGTAAATACATTTTGGAAGAATGCATGATCCCCACATTAGTATGCATGTGAATAATATAAATCATGCATTTTAATGTAAAATCTATAATAAATAAAATTGATAGATAAATATAATATATGTAGTGAGGATAATTTTGAGAATGTAAATATGATGATATATCTTGACACAATATTATTACAAACACATAATATTAATATTATTATCATATTGGATTCCTACAATTGATATCTCTCCACGTTTTCTATATAGACTATATGATAGGATAGATATGCTAGTATAATGAAATTTATTACATCTTGCATAAATAATATTTTTTAATAAAATAGAATGTCTCATTTTTATCATATATATTATTAATTGAATAATAATTAGAACAAGTTAAACAATACAAAAAGATAAATTTTAAATTAAAATAAAAGAAAGTAAAAATATAACGTATCAAAAAAAAGAAAGTAAAAGCATAAGGATTAAAATTATTTTTAATAGTCATTTTAACATGTGAAAATAAATATGTGTGGGTATGCAGGTAAAATATTAGAAACATTTTGTTTATCTTATAATCTATTAAATTGTTGATAGGACATGGGTTTAAATGACATATATATATTTATTTATTTATTTATTTATTTATTTATTTAATGGATGTATAAAATAATGATAACATAGAAATCAATTTTAAATATATAGATTTTATTATTTTATATAATTAATTTATAAATATTCTTATTTCTATGAAAATAATATCTTTTAATAAAATCCAATGCCTCATTTGTATCACATATATTTTTAATTGTATTAATCTAAATTATATATAATAAATAATAATAAATTACAAAATATATTATAGCATAAATATACTAAAATGTTATTTAAAATAAAAACATACATAATAAATATATTGATAATAAAAACATACAAAATAAATATATTGATAATAAATAAATATTTTCATTTTTTTAATTTTGATAGTGAATCACAAAAGTTGATAAAAACATGTATTCAATTAAAATTAACTTTTTTCTCTGATTTACTATTATAAATGGTAGACATGCATCTTTCATAAATAATATAATAATAATCATAAAAATTATAAATTAATTGTATAAAGTAATAAAATCTATATATTTAAAATTGATTTTTAATTCAAAAATATTTCTTGTTATCCTTCTTTTATACATCCAATAATTATTTTTCTTATATATTTTTTAAATAAATATAATTGTCATTTAGAGGTGTCTTATCAACAATTTAATAGATTATAATTAAAAAAAAATCGTTTCTATTATTTTACTTGTATACCCATTCATTTTTATTTTCACATGTTGAAATGACTGTTAAAAATATTTTTTGTCCTTATACTTTTACCTTAATTTGTTTCTTTTATTTTAATTTAAAATTTAACTTTTTCTATTGTTTAATTTGTTCTAATTATTATTCAATTAAAAATATATATGATAAAAAATGAGACATTCTATTTTATTAAAAGATGTTATTTAAAGATGTAATAATTTCATTATATCAAAAAAAAATATAAAATATTAACTCAAATTAATTTATAATTGGAAAGAGGGCACATGACTATAAACATCAGAGAAATTAAGTTTTACATAGTTCAAAAAATATCTTTAACTTTTACGGAGTTGACAGGACAATGCGGACAGATAGCAGTTAATACGGAAGGCAGAGAGTCTGACGCGGGCGAGAGAAATGAAGCAGCAGCATCCATGCGCATGATACCCATACTTCCATGCCCCAGGTGCATTCCTGGGGCTAGATAGACGTTGCCGGACTTGAAGGCCCACCCCCCGTGCTAGGAGATGACAAGAAATAACCCCAATGAAAACTATCAAATGAAACAAGGATTACAAAACTTCACAACAAGAACCACAATAACACAAGATAACATCCAACAAAAGAACATGACAAGAGCATCAACAAACACATGACGACATCCACTTCTAGAGGTACATGAACCACAAGAGGGGAACAAAAAATATACAAAGTTATTAAAGGGTGGAGTGTCATCGCATAAGTAGCCACGGGTTAACCTAGTGTAACCTTCCTAGGCTACTGCCCCCCATCTAGGTTATCCTGGTAACCTCTACTGGCCGCCAGACCCCCATGCTCACTATGCAGGATCAACATACCTTGCAAAATTACTATGTATAGGCAAGGCAATTGATCTTGCCATTCCAGGCCTTCCCACTCATCCCAAGCCTAAACGAGTACTTGGGCCCATGAGTGAGGCTACATTATCTGAATTAATATGTGAAACTACTCAAACCCCCTAATTAATTAATTAAGTTATCACTTGATTAAACTAACAATGGGTTGTCCTGGACCAACCACTTTGGGTGTCGACCCCACTGAGAGCCACTCCCCCAACTAACAACAAAATCTCAAAATCACAAACAACAAGCAACTTGCTTAAGATACCAAATTTAAGAAAAATGATTGCACCAAGTGAGACATGCACCATCTCACACTAGAACTTTAGAGTAACGAAAACCACATTCAAGTGTAAGACTCAAACCCACATAAACTCAATTCAAGTGTAACGGTCAACCATCATCAAAATAACAAAATCATAAAACCTCCCACTTTCAGGTGAAACAACATAAAACTCAAATAATTACTTCAGGCTTGATATGGGTTATCCAAGGTGGATCCTCCTAGGTCGCCGACCCCCATACCAACCCTTGAAAGTAAGAATCATAATGTCAATTGAACATCAAAGGCATCATTTACAAGTATATTTCTTAAATATGTTTGCATTGTTTTAACAATATCTGTTGACAACACTTTTTTGTTATGATCTTTAACTTTAAAATTGGTGTCAATATCAAAGTGACTAATAGAATTAATCTTTGAAAATTGGATTGTCTTATTAACTCTAGTCTTGCTGTAAAGCTAGAATATGAAGTTCTAACTTAGATTTTAAGATTATAGCAATAAGAATTTTGGAGAATTGTTATAGTTTTGACTTTTTCGTGCTTATAGTTACTACATTTTGTTGTTACTGATAGTTACTTGATATCCACTTTTAAATTTATTTTCAACATTAATTTAGGTAGTTATCCAAGCTAAATTTAAGTAGCTGAGATGTTACTTGTTCTCTACTTAATTTCTAACACTAATTTAGCCCATGAAACTCTTTTTGCAGTATGAAGCAAAACATACCTATGAAACTTGTATTCCCATGTAAACAAATTTACTTTTTGTTTGGCTTATTATTTATTTTATTCAAATTATTAGAAAATAGTTTTAAGTGAAAATCTGAAATATGAAGAATTGAAAATCTTTTTTAATTGAAAACTTTAAATTTAGTTATATTTATTATAATTAAAACATTTCAATGATTGTAAATTGTTTCAAATGTTTTTAAAAATGGAGTTTCATATTTTAAATTATTGCATACAATTTTACAATTAAATTAATTAGTGTTAGCTCTTATTTAATTGAAAACTTTAAATTTAGTTATATTTATTATAATTAAAACATTTCAATGATTGTAAATTGTTTCAAATGTTTTTAAAAATGGAGTTTCATATTTTAAATTATTGCATACAATTTTACAATTAAATTAATTAGTGGTAGCTAGTAGCATCTATAGCTACCTAAATATGTTGAAAATAAATTTAAAAGTGGATATCAAATAACTATTAGTAACAACAAAATAGAAAATAGGAGCTTTTCTGAGGTGGTCGCGTTGGATTCACAGGTTTTTGAGGCATCCTCTCCAAACATCTCAAAAGCTAGGGTTGTTGATACTAAGAAAGATTATCTTGTTGAAACCCCATCTGAGCATGTGAATGGGTCTCAGGGTAACATATCTGGTAGCCTTTCTGATAAGACATTACCTGCTTTAAGACAAACCAATGAAATCTCTGCAACAATGACTACAAGGAATTTTCTTCAGGATTGTAGTATGCAGTTGTGGCATGCTAAGGCAACGCAAGTGGAATAGGGCTGGATAATTGTAAAAAGCAAGAGAGAAATATTCTCTAAGCCTTCTTTTGACATGACTATCCGCTCCCACGAGAGTACTTTGAAATCCAAATCTTGATCTATCCTGTTTGGGGGCATTTTTCTTAGTTGGCTAAAAGCCTTTTTTGCAACTCTTTCTTTGGTTGTAAAAGGTTTCGAGTCCCTTCAAAACCTATTTTTCATCTTATCAAAAACTATTAGTAACAACAAAACATAGTAACTATAAGCACAAAGAGTCAAAACTATAACAATTCTCCAAAATTCTTACTGCTATAATCTTAAATATCTAAGTTATAACTTCATATTCTAGCTCTTCATATCAAGACTAGAGTTAATAACATGTAATCCAATTTTCATTCAAATTATTAGAAAATAGAAATGTAGAGCCAATATTGCAAAGGAAAATAGAAATGTAGAGCCAAATATTTATTTTATTTTATTTCATTCAAATTATTAGAAAATAGTTTTAAGTGAAAATATGAAATATGAAGAATTGAAAATCTTATTTAATTGAAAATCTTTAATTAGATATATTTATTATAATTAAAACATTTCAATGATTGTAAATCGTTTCAAATGTTTTTAAAAATGCAATTTCATATTTTAAATTTAACGCATATAATTCTACAATTAAAAAACTAATGTTACTGTTCTTACTATGTTACAAAATTAAAATTAGTAGTTAAAAGCACTCAGATAATGTTTGCTCTAACTTGAAATAACAATCTAAAAAGGTAGAAGAGCTTAAAAAAAAAAAAGGTATTTTACTTATTTCATTCAAACACTTAGATATAAGCTTACAAGCGGAAATCTGAATCTAAATCATCAAAAAAACCTAATTAGTTGAAAACTACTATAAAATTAATAATATTAATTCTATTTAAATCAACAGCTCCAATAATATATGGTTTCAATGATTACAGATTGTTTCAAAAAATTTAAAGTATAATTTTGTATTTAAAATTTAATCCCTAAAGACATTTAAACGTGCATTGCAGACTTCATCATAAAAAATCATTGTCACTACTTTTACTATCTATCAAACCGTACATGTAAATGACAATAATACTATTTCAGGAAAAAAAAAAAGGTTTAATTTCGTATATAAAATTAATTAATGCATTTTAACAAGTGCTAGCAAGGAAAATTAGCCATTGACTCCGAGATCCCAAAAAAATCCTTCAGGCCCCCTTGGACGCATTCTCCCTATTTGAGAAACTGAAATTGAAAGGAATATAAATACACACCATATGGTATATATATGTACAAACGTACATATACGTATGCATACGTATGGGTACATGTATACATATCTGTCTGCATGCACATAAACATATAAATACGTATTTTAACATCCACGGTTATGTGAACTAGCTAGCATAAACAATTTAATATTAAAATTAAAATTTAACATATTAGCGAGCACTGACACTTCCAGGCTTTAACACTCAACTATTTATTTAGAGGGTGAAAATGACAGTAAGCAAACACCCGTCACTAGAAACAGCTTACTCCAAGAAAGACGCTTGCCACCATAATCTTAGACGGTACGGTACATGAAAAACCATCCTCAATCATTTTCTAGAAATTGAACTACCTACGAATATCCAAATCAACCACGCATAAATACTAATCAAACACTAAAACATCGTATATAACCTTCGCAAGGTGCAAGAAACACTGATCAGTCATCTCCCCTATCTATAGCAGCTTACAACAAAATCAAATTTTGCCTTTAAAACTTTAATTTTTTTAACTCGTTTGTTTTTAAGTTTATGTTTTGGAAGGTTTGATTTCTAATGAAATTCAGAAAAAGAAATATAGACCAAAGCAGTATCGAATTTAATAGTTCTACTTGGCATCTTTTACGTGAGATAATCTTGAAAGAATTATTGAGCACAATTAAAGCTGGCTCCAACCTCAAATAATCACCAGAAAGAACATAGCATTATTCACCCAAAATGGAAGAGCAAAATACATATGACAAAACCTCAAAAAAGCGATAACCAGAGACACAATATAATATTGCTGACCCAAAATGACATCAAGAACAACATACATATGTTCGATTCCAGATTCAATGAAAAACGATGCAGATGAAATTTATTCCAAAAAACGTGTAATAAAAGCATAGGATACCTTATCAAAAATTTTACCATACTCAAATATGGATAGCACATCTTATCAGAGATACTCTCAGAAAACCTCAATCACACAACCCTATCCCTCAGCTTTCTGAGCACTCAACTATGGATTCTTTCTCTAGATAAACCTTTACTAAAAGGTTCTCAAACAATAATTGAAATGCTTAAAATTACAGCAGATTTCATTTGCGGGAACCAACAAATGCCATGTGTGAAATCAAATCCACAACCCGGTTGCTGCAAGCAACAATCAGACACGTGAGTTTATGTCATTAACACATACAACAGAAACCTTCTACTCAATATCCAGTCTGAACTTTAGAACATTATCTAATGCATTCTTGGTTGAGAAAAAATATTAATTATGCCTCCATCTAATTCAAAATAAAGAATGAATTAAATTGATTACCTGTATCCCCATTCATTGTCATACCACGAGACCAACTTCACAAATTGAGGGCTCAATGCTATACTGGCCTTGGAATCGAAGATACTTGACCTGAAGGTTGAAACAGAAAATGCAAAAAATAGATTTTAATCTAAAATACCAGTTTTAACAATCGACTTATATGCAAGTTCACAATTCCTCACCTTTCATCCCCAACAAAATCATTAGAGACAACGTCATCTTCAGTATATCCAAGGATGCCTTTCAGATATCCTTCAGATGCACTCCTGCCAAAGATTACAAAATTTAAGGACTTCATAAGCACCAAGAGGAAATAATCAAAAAAACAATGACATGTCATCCGGAAAAAAAATATATATCAGAAATCACAAATATGTGGCTTGCAAAGTATCAAACGAGGAAATAATCAAAAAACAATGACATGTCATCCGGAAAAAAAAAATATATCAGAAATCACAAATACGTGGCTTGCAAAGTATCAAACATTAGAAATCACAAATACGTGGCTTGCAAAGTATCAAACATACTTCAGTGCTGCTTTCACTTCATCATAAGATGCTGGTTTCTCTAGCCTACAGGTGAGATCCACCACAGAAACATTGGGTGTTGGGACACGGAAAGCCATTCCAGTTAGCTTCCCATTCAACGCTGGAAGAACCTTTCCAACTGCCTGCAGAATACAATTAACAACAAAAAATGGCAATAATCAGTATCATTCTACTAAATCCCAGAAGCCGTTACTCAAATGAATGAAAATAAACCAAAACCTTTGCTGAGATTATTCAGAAAAAGGGGCATATAATTTTGCCCTGTACAGAAAAAATTGAAAATTAAGAACAAAGAAATTCAAATGCAGGTAAATTGAACACATAATAGAACAACACAAATAATTACTGTTTCATAAAAAGTTCAGTGAGAATACTCATCAATGTCAACACACAATAAAATTTCATACTCAGAAAACAAACAGGATAAACTAAATACCTTTGCAGCACCAGTTGAGCTTGGAATGATATTTTGTCCAGCACCCCGACCTCCACGCCAATCCTTCATTGAGGGGCCATCCACTGTCTTCTGTGTAGCTGTGTTCAGAAATATCATATTCTAGTTAGATATGATGTTTTGATTTATACTAAAAGCACACACTGCTTCAGTACAAAATTTAGCTTAGCACATGGACAAACCAAAAATTAATACAAGGAATTGTACAAACCAACAATATGACTTTCCCTACTTTTTGAGGTGATAAAAGGAACAATATAAACCTGTTGTTGCATGAACAGTTGTCATAAGACCCTCAACGATACCAAACTTTTCATGCACAACCTGTATATCAGCACATGTGCAATTATCTTAGTTCATGATATTTAATAAAACAAACAAGATTGATTCTGAGACAACGTAGAATATTGCAGTTAACAAGCCTTATATTCAGGGAAACAAATTGGCAAACATAGGTTTGGCAGAAATTGGCACAAATTTGCCTAAAGGATTCAGTTGAAGGTAAGATTATTTAATAAGCAGCCTAAAAATGAAGCCAGATCGTCTACCTTTGCAAGGGGAGCAAGGCAATTAGTTGTGCAGCTTGCATTAGAAACTATAGCCATCTCGGACTTATAGGTCTCTTCATTTACTCCAACCACAAACATAGGTGCATCTGCTGATGGAGCAGAAATCACAACCTTTTTAGCACCACCCTGTCACAAAAGAAAACATTAAGCATTACAGATAAGTGCCCATGCAACCCAAGATAAATATCCATGTTGTTCCTCAAACAGTTGAAGTTTTTGAAAGGAACCACCTATCAAATGAGTTCGCATAAACCCCAAAATTCTATACCTTAAGATGTGCAGATGCCTTTTCAGCTGTAGTAAATACACCAGATGACTCTACAACATACTCAGCTCCAAAATCACCCCATGGAATCTCTGCAGGGTCCCTGCACCAACAATGAGAACCGTAGTTTAGCATCATCTTTTGGGGGTTAAGAATGCAGACATTATTTGCAGTTTTTCTTTCTACTATACTAATCTCAAAGTGCACACCTCTTGGAAGTAACTGTAATTTTGTGGCCATCAATTTCAAGTGTCTTATCATCCACAACAGTAATGGTCCCCTTGTATATACCATGTGTGGAATCATACTTAAACATGTAAGCCTGCCACCAAAGCCCAAATTACATGTCAACACCCATTTGAGATTTAATAAAGTCATATCACAGCAATAAAGAGGTTCAACATATGCACGGTGGTAAGCATGCAATAAAATAGACCTCTCAAGACATCACATCTATGATATCACTTGGATAAATACACCAAGGAAGATAATAAGGATTAATTTTCTAACTTTCAGTTCATGTATGAAAACACTGGCAAGCAATCTATACACAAACAGGCCATCCTTAAGTAAAGACTTTACCATGTAATTCTAAACAAACAAAACAATCAGAAGAAATCACGAATCAGTAGCTTTTATACTTGATGGTGAACTTCTCAAATTGTCTTTAAGTTTCTTTTTTCCTCTCACAATAATACCTAATAAACAAATTGTCTTTTAAGTTTCTTGCTTCCTCTTACAACAACACCTTACAAACAGTGGGAAAAAAATTGCTATTTGCAGTGTACTAATAAAGAAATAAGTGATTTCATTACACTACACAAAGAAAAGTAAGCTCGCCAAAAGAGAAAGTTGTTTATATTTAAGCATATTCATACCATATATTTGACATCAATGAAGGGATCATTCACTGCAACTACTTCAATATCACCCCTTCCCAATGCAACACGCAAAACCAATCTCCCAATGCGACCAAATCCTGCAAAAGTTTGATAGTAAGAATATAAGTTGATTGAAACACAATATTTTTCAGTCTTGTTCACTAGTATAAAGGATTCATAAACAACCAGAGATCCTGCAGAAAGAGCAGATCTTTCAACCATTAACTAGTATAATGGAAGCAGATGGTACCGTTGATTGCAATCTTAGTCCTCTCTTTTCCAGAGTATTCTGCAAATTTAAAGTGATGAAAGCTTTAGTGGGTATTCAATCACAGATTCAAAATGAACAAACACTACATGTTCTAATTCTCTTTCCAAAATGATCCCCCTGCTATATGAGTTGCAGGATGCTACTTTAACAGTGGGCTTGAAATTACATACGTTGAACCTTGGGAGGCATTTCTGTGGCAGTAGCTCTAATTGGTTGCAACGGTCTAGCTCTCTGGCATCTGCTCAAAGAAAAGAAAAACAAATACAACAATGTTCACATACAGTTGATATCAAAAGGCCCGATGATACAATAATCTAATGCCCTACAGGTATACACTGGCTATGCAGCTACTGACAGAATTTTGTCTATCAATTGCATTGTCTCAACGAGAGTTAAATGCAATCCACCTACTTCAGGTCACTAAGTTCAATTTTTTTACTTCTACTAATATTATTGGATAATTTGGCTATAGCTAACATTAAACAGGCCAAAATATGCATTGTATAGCAACAAGCAAATGATGTAGAGGACCTCCAAAAAAGTAAAACTTAATTAACAATGCCATATCATCTTTCCACTATTACACGAGTCCCTTCCAGTTTGCAAATACAATGTAAAACATCATACATCAAAACTTGGGGTATAGCAACATGCAAATGATGTAGAGGACCTCTAAAAAAGTAAAACTTAAATAAAATTAGGTAAATATCATATCATCTTCACTATTACACAACTCCCTTCCAGTTTCAGGATACAAAGTAAAACATCATACATCAAAACTCAGGGTTTACACAATGCTAACAAACGATTCCCTTGATCATGAAACCACAAAGTAGACCCAAATATGATCATATAATCATAGATCAAATTTTTGCATAAGATATTAGTAAGCAAATGATGTCAAGTATTTTAGACAACATACAACCAAATCAAAGGTTAAGAGAATATCAAACCATCTTTAAAATTTCACAGAACCCTTTCAGTCTAATAGTATGCCTTTTGTTGTATACCAACAAGTCTCTGGCATATCTACAAGTAATCTAGAAAATAATAACCAAAAAACAGGTATAGAAAACATAAAACACTAATAAAAAGGACTCACAACTCCTAGATGCAGTTACCTTGTTTTAAGTTAAAATGTGTATGCACTTCTTCCAGCTGTTAACTAATATTATACTAACAACAAAAAGAAAAATACATGGATAACAAAAAACACAATAAGGAAATAAAAAGGTTGGCTTTGCATACCTATAATTCGTTAACCATCATCATTCCCTGGTCAGAATTTATCAATCCCCAAAACAAGACAAACCAGCCTAAGTAAAAGCCTAAATGTTTAGTTGTCTTAAACACCAAAAAGCTCAACCATAATTAGGGGTACTTGACTTAATCTCTCATTTGCAAGAACTGTTATGCAAAGGTTATTTTTATGACATTACGTGCTCCAAAATTTTTGCCAATGGGTAAAATACTAAAAAGGCTAGAGGATGAAATGCCCAAAGCAATAGATTACAATCACCATCCCCTCCCCTACTAACAAATGCTTAGCGGTTCTGTGTGCTAAGTGGCTCCTCCTGCCTTGTAATTTTTACAAGCATACATATGGGAAAATGCCACATGCTTAAACATAAACACAAGTCAAATTCCACAAACACTAAAATACATGATTGAGTTGCTCTGAAGTTAATTCAGCATTGATGAGAATTATAAGGCATAGGTGACTTGTAAGTCATTAATGCTCCAAAAGCTAGAGGATGAAAGCCCAAAGCAAGTTGCTCCCCTACTAACAAATGCTTATTAGAGAAACTTTGTGCACTGAGTCCCTTTTCCTTGTAGCTATTAATAAAATATAGAAAATTTGTCATTAGAGTAAATGACTATTCATGAGATCATCTTAAACCTAGATGTTTTCAGGTATGATTCAATCCAGAATCAGAAACAGGTTTGATTCGACTACAGATTTGGCTAGGGCACAAAAGATTTCACTCAGGTTTGTTTGGAATCATATTTATGCATACCTGAGTGATTCCGGCTACATCAAGGTGATTCCAGGGCAATTCCAAGCATAACTCCTCAGGTGATCCTCAAGGTATTATCAACATCTGGATTCCTCCTACAGGTCCATTTCTGTTGCATCACTCCTCTCTCACCATGACCATGAAGGGTGACACTGACTTGCTTCTAAATGAAGCACATGAGATGACAACTCCTCCTCTGGCTCCCTTGCACAGGAGAATACTGCTGCTCCTTCTCCTACAAGAGCTAGTAATGCAGACATATGTGTTGTCACTTGTATGTGTTTTTGGGTGCTACTGTTGCTGCAAATATTTAGCTTTTTATTTATGTTCTGTACAGCACAGCTGATCTTTGCCTTGACTACACCTTCATGTCACAAGTTAAGGGTAAATCTGTGGACAAATTCTAGTTATGTTGTTTTTGAGAAAACATTTGGGTTTTTTAAGGTCTCTTTTATGTTCATGGGAAAGATAAAAGAAAAAGGCAGGGGAATATAGTTGGGGTTGGACTCATGTTAGAAACAAGCAACATGCGAAAGCTTGTTCAGTCAGTAGAAGGAAAAGAGCTATCTTTAAGATGTACTCTATACAGTGTTTAATTACAAGCTATTTAAGAATTTAGAGCATTTGCTTCTTGTTTTTTTTCCAGACTCGAGTTTGTCTTTCAGTGTTATTTTAAAATTAGAACAAGTTTAAAGTTCTGAGTACTAGATTTATTGGTACTAAATTCATTGCAGTCATCTGGAGACTTTCACTAAAGCTGACTCAAATTATTGATTATGCTGATTACTGATTATAATTTTAATATTGAACAATGAATAATCTTTCAGAACATTTGAGTTTGACAAATTGGTATCGAATTAGTATACAAAATTTCAAAAAATTTAATAATTCAAATTGATATTTATCACTTCCTTATTCCAGATAGTCAATATAAATATAAAGGCACTGTTTTCTTGGTTATTCCTTAGGGTGTAGTCTAAATAATTCCCTCTAGGATGAACGGCAGTACCACATCATATACATGCAATTTTGTAGTTTGATTTAAGATAAATGGGTAGAAAGCAATCTCTCCTGCAATCATATGATATGCTTGATTATGATGACTTCAATAATATTAATGTACATACTCCGTCTGTGTCAACCAGAAAAAAGATACAGATACAAGAACATTTTGCCACGATGACCACAATATGTCCGTTAAGAGTTGGGTAACCTACAGATACAACATAAATACCGCGGACGTTACAGTTTACTTCGATTCAAATTACCAACCAAGATAGATCCTACATGCCCACGAGATTACAGTAGGTCGAGACTCAAGATCAAATTATAGGGTATAAGTCATACGGAATGAGCTCAAAAGTTTGACACTTCAAAGGGCATAAGTGTGAAACGATCCAGGTCCAAGCTTCAGGAGAGTTGGTGAAAACGATCCAGGTCCAAATCAGGTAAAATACCACAACATAACCTGCTAAAATTGGATAAATTACAGCACCCTACTCGCTGGGTGAGAGATACATAAAACCCAACAAAAAGTTGCGTTCGGTGAAGCATTGCGTCCAACTTGGGGTCAGACATAACCCCCAAACCGAAGTTTGGAGAAGAAACACCCATAGATTATAACAATTTCCGTGAAAAACTAAACAAAAGGTTTCAAATCTAAAGTACAAGAGTAAAATCAGAGGATTTTTAAAGCCTCTCGTGTATGAATAAAGTCCGTTGACTCATTAAACAAGCATCACTAGCATCTTTCACAATAAAATCTCTTCATCCAAAACACAAGGACCGTGAAACTGAAAAAAAAAAATCTGACAGTTTCAAAGAAGTAACAATGGATTTCGCTCGTATTTCATAATGAGGCAATTTCAATACGCTATGATTTGAAATGAAACCCGCCAAAATCAGGATCCGGGCACTAAGATCGTAAATAGCCCTGATCCGTACAGGAAACTGGCCAATCTACTATCATATTAACGACAAACTTGTTTCCCATATGAAATACCTTAAATTTTTTTATCCGAGCTTAACATCAGCACAGAATTCGGTCCCGTATTATACGATCCAAATGGCTACTCACTGGTAATCAACTACTTAAACCACACCTAAAACGTAACGTCAAAAAATCGCGGAAATGAAAACGTCCTAACTGAAATCCCAAATGCAATGTGTTGTCATAAATAAACAAAACCTAAACCCAAAACCCCAAACAAGTATTACAACCAGGGTGGCAAGAGTAAGAATCTCGCCGACGCCACTATGATCGTTAAAAGTACGTCAAGGAATCTTTGCAACAACAGTAGAAGAAATAACAAGAAAAACATATACATCATAAAACCCTAAAGAGGAAAGTTCTGCTCAACTGTAAGCGTGAACTCTGCCCAAACTGCACTGCAGATCCAAAGAAGTCGCTTCCACTGGACATTTTAACGCTTCCATTTTGGCAAACTCCCTGCATAAATTCCCCCACTGAAATCACTCCACAACTTCAACAACCAAAAGCGTAACAATCATTTGCAGATCAGGGGTTTTTTTTTTCCATTAAAATTTAACAGACCTTTGAAAAACATTTAGATTCAGCTGGACGACGAATTTCAGCGAGTGATCCCGATCTCATCATAGTTGTGGCCGCCATGGTGATCTGACAAGAAAAAGAGAACGTCGACAGACAGGAAAGATTTACAAATCCCGGCGTCTAACGTCAATACACAACTGCCTGCATTTGATCAAAGCACTACGCACGCATTTAAAACCCTTGCAGTTTCTTGCATCTTCCCTTCCCAACCCACGCTCACAACAACCGTCGATGGAGCCCCAGCCGACGGCCGCGATCAAAGTTGGACTCTTCACTTTACGCTTCTCGCCTTCTCTCCATCCAACGGTCAAAGATTTCCAAGAAAGATCTGGACCGTCGATAGTTACGAAGATGCTCGTTCCGTATGTACCGCCACAAGTGGAGACAAATATACACGTCACCTTTTACGCATGCGTTTTGAGAGCCGACAATATGCAAAGCAGACACGTAAATATAGGAATATTGCCACGTAAGCTTCAAAAGACTAGATCGTAGCCGAAAAGCGACCGAATGTCATTTTTCCTCCCAACTTGTACATGTCAGACTACTGTTCTCACCTGCTGACGTGTCTGCTCCCAAGTTATTGGAGCGCAAGAGCGAGCATTTCAACGCATAAGAGGCAGTCCTTCATTTGCTCTGTGTTCAGGTTTTCTGAAATGGAATATTCTTTCATATATTGGAATATTCTTCGGGGTTAGGTTCGGCGTGAGTAGTGAAAAGACCTAAAGAAGGGAGGTTAGGTGACGTGAGGTTAGCTGCCTCTTCCGCCATTAAACCTGCTGCGGGGCTGCCTACCGATCTCCGTCAAGTTGCCGCCTGATGATTAAAAAAATCAAATTTTTATTTTTTTATTGGAAAAAAACATATATTTAAAAATCATTTTCGCTGCACGTATTAGCTGGTGCGTACCTTGTGAGAATTAAATAGCAAATACGGTAACGTCTCTTTCCTTTGTCAATGCCGTTCCTTTTATTTCTTTCTACCTGCTTTGTCGTGGAAATTGACAGTTTGTGGCTTGTATTTCATGGTTTTGGCCGTCTGTTTCTGTCCAAACTGCAAACGGTTGTAGATGAAAGTGATAATTTAACAGAGATTTTTTTTTAATTATTTTTGGATTTGAGATGTTATGGTATTTTCAAGTATTTAAATTTATTGAGACTAAAATATCAGAGTTGAATCATAGTTATTAAGTAGAAATATCAATTATAAAATAGTTTTAAATGTCAACAATAGGTTTAATTATAGGGGTGGGGTAATTATCAAGAAATGCTCAAAACAAATTAGGGGCCCTAGATCTCATTAGTCATGAATCTTTGATAATGAAGTATTCTACTTTTTCAATTGTGGATCTCATTAGTCATGAATCTTTGATAATGAAGGATTCTACTTTTTCAATTGTGGATGATGTGTTGGAAATCTCTAAGGATCTTAAAAATAGATTAAAATTTGTAGGTTTTTTTTTAAATGAAAGTGATGAATTTAGAAGAGATTTTAGGAATAATTAATTTTAAATGGTTAAAAATAAGAGATAGGTTGGTTTGTGGGTGTAGAAGTTGTCATTTATTTTTAAAAGATCTTGGTTTTGTAATTAACTTAGTCGTTCTTGATGTTTCATAGAGAACTTTACATAATGTATCTTTTATTTTCATTTTTTCTATCTTTTAATATAATGGGTGTGTGCTCTTTATCTTACGATTTACAAGTTTTTAAAAAAAAAACATAAATATAATATTTGATTTCAAGAGTTATAAGAGTTGTGGGTGGAAGTAAATTGTTGAGAATTTGAATTTAATGTAAACTAATGATTTTTAAAGTTTTGTGTGTTGATCTTAAATATATTTTGTTAATTTTTACTATTGGTTTTATCTTTTAAATATTGTTAATAATTTGTTTTTTATATTTTATAATATTTTTTTCTCATATTGTATAGCTTGAGCTAGAAATAAGATCAATTCATAATTTCTTGCACATGGATCATTAACTTTAATATCAATAAGCAACAAAATTGAAAAACAAGACATATAAAGACTCAAAAACATAGAATAGAAATCAAATTAAATTCATAATCTAACAATTACATAGATCATTAACATTAATATCAATAAACAACGAAATTGAAAGACAAGTTGTATAAAGATTCAAAAACAGAATAGAAATTAAATTAAATTCATAATCTAATAATTGCATTGCAAACATCAAATGGAAATGTTCTTTTACTGTTGAAATGTGTATGGACTTAGTAGCATAACATTGAGTTTGATTGATAATTGATTTCGACATAATGGATTTGAGTTAAGACTTGAGATTATGAAAATGATCGACTAAAGTATTTATAAACTTTCTAAGAAAAATCAAATGGGAGATGAGGATAATAATGGAGACCTAAGTTAACTTAAGAGATTGTAGAGTCAATTCAATTGAAATTTAAAAATTTGTCATTTCAAATTGATGGGAGGATAATAATGAATTATTTAATATGATAGAAGAAGGGAGTTTCTAAAATGAGATGGAGATATTTGATGAAGGAGTGAGTTGAGTAATGAAATAAAAACTGTTTTTTATTAAAAATAGATAATTAATTATTAATTTATTAAAAATAAATAATTAAATATTATTGAATTAAATAGATAAATTGATAAAATTAATAAATGTTAATTGATTAATGACGTATAAATAACAATTCACAATAAATAATGAATTAATGGTAATTAATTAATGAGATGATA
This sequence comes from Sequoia sempervirens, assembly GCA_007258455.2. Classification (NCBI taxonomy): domain Eukaryota; kingdom Viridiplantae; phylum Streptophyta; class Pinopsida; order Cupressales; family Cupressaceae; genus Sequoia; species Sequoia sempervirens. The sequence goes on from VDFB02193867.1 coordinate 659,065,930, forward strand.
TGGTGATAATTAAAGGTTAACTATTATGAAAATTAATTATTAATAAAAATGATGAGGGTTTGATGATTAGGTGAATAATTTGTGTCAATATCTAAGGCATGCATTTTTTAATTTTTGTTGTATATTTTATTTATTATTAATTTTTAATTTGTTTCTCGTGTAACACACATATTGTTTAGGATGGCGCACGTGTCTGCAACTCCAGGAACTGACCTAGGGCATCCAAGCCCTAGCTCATGAGCGGTTTGTTTTTGTTCTTGCACGGCTGGGGTGGGGTTTGTTGGTCGTTTCTGGGGGGCTATTTCCTGTTCTGGTCTTGGTGTGTCGCTTGGTGTACGTGGCTAGGGCTCTTGCTTGGTCTATGTTTTATGTACGCCCATGGAATCCTTAGCGCGTTGTGTTGTGCACCCGCTCTTGGGGCTTCGGTAGTGGTGCATGCCCGTGCATGCTTGGGTTTGGCTGCTGGGGGATCGACTTTTTTGGGGTGGGCGGAGGGAAAGGGGTCGCTATTTTTTCTAACTCTGCGTGATAGGGTGGTGTGGGCAGCATGTGGAGAGAGGTGGTGTGTTTGGTGGAAGGGTTGGTGTTCGGCCTTGCATGGTCGTATCTGGCTCTACTGCCTTAATGTCTCTGGGGGAGACTTCGCAGGGCCCATCAGGCATGGACTTTCATTCTGTGATTGGCTCAAAGTCATCGTTGCATGCAACAAAAGTTATTGACAATAGCCTTTTCTTTCAGGATTTGGTAGATGGCGGTGTTCGCATGTCGGGGGGATCTTGCATCACTAAAGTTAATGGATGTCTTGAGCGGTGTAAAGAGAGACCTAAGCTGGTCATTTCGCCTGAGATGATAGCTGAAGATATTGAATATTATTCCAGGCATTCCCTATATTGCAAATTTTTGGGGATGAGGGTTTCTCCTCAATTTTTGGTGTCTTGGGCCCAACAGACCTAGTCACCGGAGGGTGAAATGGACATTATGTTGTTGGCTAACAATTACTTCATGGTCACTTTTGATTGCATGGCTTATCGGAATAGGGTCTTTGAGAGTGGTCCCTATTTTCATAACCAAGTGGGGTTGTTTATCAAACCCTAGCATGCGGGTTTCAACCCTTCAGAGGAGCTTTTGAATCGTGTTTTGGTTTGGGTCAGACTTCCTTGACTTCCGATGGAATGTTGTCATGATGATGTTCTGCAATTGATAGCATTTTTGCTTGGAAAACCATTCGGTTCCTCACAACAGACTCTGGATAGAAAGGTAATGACTTATGCCCGTGTCTATGTTGAAATTGATTTCAGTAAACCCTTTCCAGATTTTGTAGATATGTGTGCGGGCTCTTACTCTTGGGTGCAGTATTTGGATTATGAGACTCTTCCATTCTGATGTCGTCTTTGTCATGAATATGGTCACTTGTTGCGACGTTGTTCAAAGGCTAGGCCTATGGAGCCCCCATCTTCTCAGCCTCCATGCAACCCACCTATGGCTAATAGGGGGAAGGATCCTATCCCTGGAGATGAGGATGTTGCAGATGGTGTTGTACCTGTTAGGGAGTGCAACAGGAATAGGGGTCAGAAGAGGACCTTGAAGGAGAGACAAGATGAGGATACTTTTAACAAATTTGAGGTGTTAGATGATCTTAGCCAGCAGGAAGTGAATCTGGGTTTGGTAAACCTTAATCAGGGAACTCTAAGTATAGGCCAGACTTGTCTCCTCTCTGAGGCTACTCAGGATGCACTAGATGGTGGTGGTTCTTAGATGGTCACGGATCTTCACATGGGTGTTCTAGTGGAGTCAATTCTTGTAGCTGAGTTGAAGAAGGATGGTGGGGATGGGTCTCCTCTGGTTTCAAATGTTGGTATTGATATCGGGAGGAGTGTCAAATCTCCCTCTCCTTTGGGTCTTCATCAAAAGGACTCAAAAAAAGGGGTGGGAGAGAAATCTTCCAAGCTTGGTCGTAAGAAGGATTTGGAAAAGATTAAGTTAACAGGGGAAAATTTGGTGGAGTTAGGGTCAGTTAAGACTCTGGATTCTCATTTCTTGAATCTCCTGAAATGATTGTTTTATCATGGAATGTGAGGGGCTTGAACAGTGGCCCTCGAAAAAAAGTTGTTCACAATTTGATTAGAAGTAATGCTCCTGATGTTCTTTTCCTGCAAGAGACTAAGTTATCAATTGAGGGTATGGTAGGTATGATGCCCAAGTTATGGGGGAGTGGTGAGTGCCAGTGTGTTGGTGCCCTTGGTTCTGCTGGGGGTGTGGCCTGTTTGTGGAAAGCTCAGAAGGTTCACCCTCTCTGGTGGATGTCCTTTAAGTCTTCCATTTCTATGGTGGCTTCTTGGTTTTAAACGGGAGAGTTTGTTCTTTTCTCTAATATTTATGCACATGTTGATCTTCTTGGCAAGCAGTTGTTATGGTCCCATATTAGGATGTGTGTAGCATGGTTCCTCTTCATCTATGGATTATGGCTAGCGACTTCAATGCCATTGTTGAGTTGGTTGAGAAGCATGGAGGTAATGCAAGGTTGGATCCCTTTGCGCTTCTTCTTCAAGACAACATCTCTGCTTTGAATTTGGTTGACATCAAGCCCAGTAATGGTTGGTTTACTTGGAACAATCAGAGGACGGGGGATAATTGCATTACAAAAAGGTTGGATCGCTTCCTGGTTTCCTACTATTGGATTGGTGGCTTGTGGTCCTCTTGCTCTGAAATCTTGGATTGGAGGGGCTCGGATCATTGGCTTATTATGCTTGCCATTTCTTCTGCTTGTGTGCCTCGTTCTCCTTCCTTCAAGTTTTAGCTCATGTGATTGTGGGACCCATCTTTACATTTCCATGTGGTTTATTAGTGGAAGGTTGGCAGACCAGCATATGGTACGACAATGTATACTTTTGCTAAATTGCTTCAATTTACCAAATATCAGATCAAATGATGGAATAGATAATGCTTTGGAAACATTTTCCATGATAAGGCTCGTGCTCAAGCTGAATCCGATGGTATCACAAGGGTGATCAGGGAAGAGGGAGTGACAGTTGACTTTCTCCGGGATGAAGCTAGGGCTCTAAAGATGCTGGAGGAGCGTGAGTTGAGAGAGGAAGTCTTTTGGAAGCAGAAGGCCAGAATTGAGTGGCTTCAAGAAGGAGATAAAAATGTTGCTTTCTTCTTTAACTCGGTGAAAGCCAGGAGGCAAGGTAATTCTATTTCGATTATGGTTAATGAAAGAGGTGAGCAGCTCTCTTCTTCTCAGGAAATCTCGAATGAAGCTGTGCAGTATTTTGAATCTTTATTTAGGGAGGATGGGCATGGTGGTTCTATTGAGGAGGTTCAGGTTCTTTCCTATATTCCTTCTTTGGTCATAAGGGAAATGAATGAGCATCTCATGGGTTACATTTCTTTGGAAGAGTTGGAGGAGACTGTATTCCAGATGAAGAAAGGGAAGGCTCCTGGCCCTGATGGCTTCCCAATCAATTGAATTCTTTTAAGAGTTATGGGATATTATTAAGTTGGACTTATTGGCTATTGTTCAGGAGTCTCAGAAGAACAAGCAGATGTTACGGGCTTTGAATGCTACTTTTCTTGCTCTCATACCTAAATGTGATGAGGCGGATAGGTTAAGTCAATTTAGGCCTATTTCCTTGTGCAATGTGATTTACAAAATTATTTCCAAATTGATTGTTGAGAGATTAAAAAAGTGGTTGAGAATGTTGATCTCGAAGGAACAGAGTGGTTTTGTGGAAGGTAGGAAAATTTTGGATGGGGTTGTTATTACATCAAAAACCATTCACTTGATGGCCAGCTCCAAAGATAAGGCGATGTTCATCAAGTTAGATATGGCTAAGGCTTATGACCGAGTCCGGTGGTCTTTCCTCCAGCAGATGCTTGGAGCTTTTGGTTTTGGAAATGAATGGATTCAGTGGGTCATGAGTTGTGTTACCTCAGTTTCCTTCTTTATTTTAACTAATGGGGAGCATTCTAAGATTTTTGGAGCTTCTCATGGTTTGTGGTAGGGAGATCCCCTTTCTCTGTATTTGTTTATTCTTCTTGTGGAAGGTTTGGGGCGTCTGATAAGAAGGAATGTTGATCTGGGTCTTATTCAGGGGTGGCGGTGGGGAGGCAATTTTCCTCCGCAGTCTCATTTATAGTTTGTGGATGACATGGCTCTGATGGGCATGGCTACTATTAGGGAAGCTTCCATTTTGCGCAAGGTGTTGGATGTGTATCTTGTTGCTTCAGGTCAATGGATTAATGAAGATAAGTCCTCCATCTTCTTCTTTAACACCCCGGAGCCCATTCAACGGAGGATTGCCCATATCTTGAGATTTCAAATTGGGGGTCTTCCTTTGATCTATCTTGGTTTGCCTATCTCTATTGGCAGGTTGCCTAAGGATTCTTGGCAGAATATTTTGGATAAATTTCAGGTGAAATTTAATCACCGGACTCATAGGTGGTTGTCCTTTGTTGGCCGTGTTCAGTTGCTCAAGTCGGTGGTACAGGCTCTTCCCACCTACAGATGAATGCTTCAGGTGGCCCCAATGGTATTTGTTAAGGATTTAGATTATTTAGCTAGGCAGTTTCTTTGGGCTGGTAGCTTGTTGTCTTCAAAGTGGAGCCTTGTTAACTGGGATACTGTTTGTAGCCCACGTCAGTTTGGTGGCATCGGGTTAAGGTAGTCGTCCTTGACTAGGGAGGCGCTGGCGGCTAAACTGTATTGGAGATGGTGTGTGGAGCAGGATCAAATTTGCGCTAGGATTTTATCTCATAAATACTTCCCTGGGGTTGCTTGGCAGGATATTCCCTGATTTCCCCTGGAGGGGAGAGGATTGATGATTTGGAGTACGCTTAAGAAAGGTGTGGTGCTTGTTAAGGATGGCCTTTTCTGGATTTGCAGAGGGGGGTCAAAGGCTCACTTCTGGTTTGATTCTTGGGATGGTTTTCCTCCCATTACTTCTCAGTTCCTTAATATGTTGACTCTGTACCAGAGGTTTCTTGCGGCTGGCTGGTCTAGGGTGAGTGATTTTATGGCCTTCTTTGTTAATGACCAACTGGTGATGGCGAGATGGAAGCGGCCTAAGGTTAGATTGAATGAAGAATGCACAGAGCTTCACAATATCCTATCTAGAAGGTGATGCAATTCCCTCCTGGATGGGGATGTCCTCTCTTGGTCTCCTAATCCTAAGGGGGTCTATTATGTTGCTTCTGGGTATCAGGTGTTGTTATCTCGTAAGTTGGAGGAGGTGGAGGTACCCTAGTGGAGGAGAGTGTGGAATAAGTTTTCTTGGCCAAAGTGTAACTGTTTCATTTGGACCTTGGCCCGAAATAGATGTTTGGCGTGGGACAACATTCAGAAGTGAGGTTTTTAGGGTCCCTCTGTGTTCTCTGTGGGGGAGGGGAAGAGGAGTCTACTCATTTGTTCTTTTGTTGTTCCTTTGCTTCGAAGCTATGGCATTTCTGGTGGGGAGTATGGAACAATTCCTGTGTTCATGCCTCCTCTTTGGTTGAATTTTGGAGTAGTTTGGGTAGGCCTCCTTTGATGGCCTCTTTTCTACAGGATGTGTGGTATGTGGGGCCTACTTTCATCCTGTGGCAGATTTGGTTAGAGAGAAATCATAGGATTTTTCGTGGTGAGAAGATGGCTGTGCAACAAGTTTGGCAAAGAATTTTGGGTATGATTCAGGAAACGGTGGTTGCTAAATGTGATGTTGGGTTTCTCTTGGAGAAAGGGGATGTTGAGGTGGTGGATAGATTGGGGATTCAAGGGTCATCATTGGTGTCTACTAGCCTCAGGAGAGGTCAGCACCAGCGGCAGAGGGTTCTTAGGATGGGTAGATGGATGCCCCCCCGGTTGGCGTTTTGAAGATCAACACAGATGGTTCTTCTCAGGGTAATCCTAGGCCTGCTAGGGTTGGGGGGATTGGCAGAGACTTTATGGGATCAATGATCTTCTTCTTTTTTGTTCATGAGGGGGTGCAACCCATTAATCTTATGGAAGGTTTGGCAATCTTATATGCTTTTGAGCAGGTGTTTGCTTTGGGCTGGCGTAAGGTTATCTATGAGTTTGATTCGCAAGCCCTGATAAATTTGCTAAAGGATAGGAAGTTGTCTGGTGTTCACTGGCAGTTGGCTAGGTTGGTTCAGCAAATTTTGTGGATTAGTTCCTTGATGGAGATGGTGTCCTTTGTCCACATTCTGAGGGAGTGGAAGAAAGTAGCTGATTGTTTGGCTTGTTGGGCTTCTGAGCATATAGAGGGTTGGAATGTTGATGAGTTGGGACAGGTTTCTCCAGAGCTCCGCCACGACTTGGAGGGGATTCTTACTAAAGATGGAAATGCTAGTAATGTTGAGTGATGTGGTTTCTTGTTTCTTGTTTGGTTTTGGTGGTTCTTGGGCATTGGCCTGTTGATGCTTTGTAATGTTGGTCTCTGATTTTTAATAAAGTTTTTACCCCTTTTATAAAAAAAAAACACATATTGTTTGAAATATTTTTTTTAAGCACTTGGACATATTTTTTGAAAAAAAAATCTACTTTTTTCTATTTCATCATATGTGTTGAATAATTAAAAAAATATGTTAAGTAGAAAATAGCAAAAAATTAAACAAAAAGTATTACAATTATATTTTTCAAAAACCCTACTCCAAGGGTGACAATTGTGCAAAATTTCTTATCATGACAACTTTGTTTGATCATCAAAAATTTCCCCAAACCAACATTTTTGTCTAAAATAAGTTGACCAAAATTTCAAGGGCCACATGAGGGGTTCAAATCAAGGCCTTTTCCATGAAATTTTTGACTTGAAACATTAAAAATAATTTTAAAAATACCTCGATTTGAACCCCACTAGCATGCAACAAGCCCTATATATTCAAATGTTATGTGATATTAGCCTCTCAAGACTCATTTTTCTTGAAGTATCCAACAATTCTAGATGCACCTTTAATATAATGGGTGTGAGCTCTTACCCCACAATTTACAAATTTTAGAAAAAGAAAGCATAATGCACTATTTAACTAATGTAGCTATAAAAATTTGTGTCTCTCAATGATTTGATAATACCTTTAAGTATTTGTAGACACATAAATGTATCCTTGTACAATCTCACCTAAGATCAAGTAAATGATTAAATCATTTAGTTAATCTATTTCACCTAATTTACCCACCTAGTTAAATATTTCTTTATTAAATGATTTAGTTAATTTATTTCACCTATTGTACCTCATTTATTGTTTAATTAGTCAGTTTCCTTTTGCTCATAATTAAATAAAATCACTATTTAATTATCTTTTTTTGAGTTGATGTGGCTAAAATAATTACATTAAGGTTATATTCTCTTCACCAAAATTCAAGAACAACGTAACCCCTAAATGTACTTGTCCCCCACATTCCAATGGTTGCAACAACTTACTATTTTTAGTAAATGCAATCATATCCCTTTAGTTTAAAAAATAATCCATCATGACTCTTCATCCTCTCCCAAATCCTAGGAAAGTCTTCTCAACCATTCTTCGCTATTGATCTTCTCATTACATCTCCATCATCCATCTTCCCTCCCAAAAATCTATAAATAGTCTACACACTATCATATGAATTTTATCAACCACTTTATGTTAACTTATGTTGTCAAAATAATTATTTTTTATGCAAAGAGTATCATCTCAATAAATCACACCTACAATGGAGTTTTATGATAAGTTGTGTTTTTTTTTGCTTTATTTGAATTTCATTTGCATGCTCTATCTGAGGTTTGTTTTAGTTTAGAATAGGGAGATTTTGTTTTATATTTTTTTCATGATTTTGAATTCTAAATTATTTAAAAATTTTGGCAACTCTACTAAAGATTTTATGCCTTGTCTAACAACATTGGTCATTTTGTGTATTATTGTGTTTTTTGACTAACTTGGTTTTGTAGGTTCTTTCTTTGGTTTGTGTGATTTTGGTTGTCAACTTTTTCAAGGAGCATCTTGGTGTCAAGAGATGAATTTAGACATATATCTCAACATATTTTGGTTGTATGAAAATTCTCTATGTTCTAGGAAGTGACATAAATTATGGGTGTATCCAGAATCTGTATGACCATAAAGTTCATGTCATAAAAATTATTTCTTACTACACAAGGTCAAGCGTATACACAATATGAAGTTATATATAGTGTTGAGGTATATATACTCAATTTATAATATATAAAGCATAGGATATGCATAGTCATAGAGCGACATGTACACAAAAAATTAAAATATACATATAGGGGTTTCAATATATACACAGTTCTGAATTTATACTCATTGTGATTTTGAGTAGACACATGGTTAGGAATGCATATCAATAACTTTTAAGAGATAAGAGGGCATAAGAGATATATTAAATCCTTGAATATATATCTACTAAGTGATATATATAGCATTGAGAATATTAGAATATATCTCAAGAACCAACAAGGATGAGGATATAGGGTTCAAGATTTATCTAGATCCTATATACACGCAAGGAAATACCTTTAACCCATAGGCATAAATACATAGGAGGGATACGCCTTACTCCTTTAGCCTGTGGGCACATTAATAGGCAAGAATATATTTGACGATATACACTCATGTTTCATATCTAACATCATATTTTAATTAAACATATGAAGTACTTTTTTTTTAAATAATGGATCTTTTCAAATCTATGAACCATGTCAGTTTGATATCTTCAGGGGCTTAGTTTTTCTAAAATTTTATCTCCTAGTCATATGAGCAACTAGGAGGTCTACTCTTGTTTGGCCTCAAGTTCCATAGATACTATAGTTCCACAATTGCTCTTAGATAGAAGAGGCTTACTTGTAGCACCCAAGCTCTTAGGACCCCCAACACCCAATGAAAGTCTTATGGGTGACCAAGGTCTAATTGATAGGAAGGTAGGCACCTAACCCACCTCCCATACATTTTTTCCACATGTGCCTTTTACAAAAAAATAGGCTTAACTTTTTCATTGTTTATTATATTTTCAAACATTTGTAGGTGTTGAAAATTTGGCTCAAAGCTTTTTTGTAGTGGATCAAGTAACTTTTTAAGAATTTGAGCAAAAAAAAGGTAAAAACATTTGAAAAGTATCCTTTTAGTTTAAAACTCCAAAGACTCGTCAATTTTTGCATATGAAGTCATTTTTCTATGATTTTTTGTAAAAAAATATCAAAAAGTTGTAAGCAATCTATTTATGATATTTATTTTTCTCTTGAACTCATTTTTTTATTAATTTATGGCCAACCTTTGAATGTAGTGTTTTTGTGTGTTGAACACTTACAAGCTTGAAACTATTAAATTGTGTTAGAGTAATCATCCACTAGCTAATAATTAATTAATCTTTAATTGATTATTAGACTAATTTATTCTCATGCACTTAAGCTAAACTTAGGAGTGCTTTTATGCTTTTATTAGTGGAGCTAATATTAGATCATATGTCTCATCTCATTTGATGTTAACACTTGTCATAGTCTAATCCCTTTCTCATTTAGGGTTTTTCTCTTATAAGTACTCAACCCTCATTGTAATTATCTCTCGAGCTTTCATATCTTTTGATAGTCTCTTGCTTTTGTAGCTTTTACTTGTTGAGGAACATTGCATATATTGTTTGCAGATCTCGTGTGGAAGGTGTATTTTTTTTTATCTTATGGCTCATGGTTTTGTGCTTGTTTCACAATTCTAACATGGTATCAAAGCCTCGATTTAGCGAACCCCTTCTTGATTTATGAGATTTTTTTCTTCAACAAGGGTCACAGCTTCAGATCTGAATCCCCTTTGCTTTTTTTGCAAATTTTGGAGGTGGGCATTTTCTGGTGCATTTTTGCATGGAAAGGACCTCGCTATTGGATTCAGAGTTGTCGAGAAAGTCATATTTTCCTTTATTTGGGTTTCTAACACTAGATCTACGAGGGTTTGAAGTGGTTTTTTTTTCTCTAGATCCGAAGGGTAGCTACGTTTTTGGGGCATTTTGGCACGAAATGCACCTCATCGTTGGATTCAAGAGGTCAATTCCATGAATTTTGACTATAAATTTGACCTATTTTACTGCTGGGAGTTCCTATGGCTCGTGGTTTTGTGCTTGTTTCACAATTATAACATGATATCAAAGCATTTCACAAACAATATATATTAACATGGTATCAAAGGGTTTGAAGCGGTTGCTTTTTTCTAGATCTAGGGGGTAGCCATGATTTTAGAGCATTTTGGTCCGAAACAGACCTCACCGTTGGATTCAGGAGGTTGATTCCACAAATTTTGACTATAAATTTATCTAATTTGGCCATCGGGAGCTTCTTAGGGAAAAAAAATTTGCTTCAGGGGTTGTATGACCCTTGTACAACCCCTGCATGCAAACCAAAAAAAGGGAAAAAATACTCTATGGTTGGATTTTTTGTGTTTTCTAAATTTATTTTGGATTTTTTTTAAAAATATATATATATATATATATATATTAAAAAGGGTGCAAAATTTTTATGTGGGTGGATTTTACAAAGCCCGACACATTTAATTCAAGTGGGTATCATAGGGTACTCCCTATGGGCCCCACGTGGTTGGCTTTGATCTCTCCACTCAATTATATATGCCTCAAGTGGCCTTTTTTCACTTCTTGGTGGGTTTTACAATGGTTGGCTAACAAACTTTCCCAGCCGACCGACCAACGATTCTCCCAGCACTAGTTTTTCAATCTACTAACAATGCCTCTTTTTAGGCAAATTTTTCGGTAGTCAAACCTCTTTTTCCAGCCGACCTTTTTGGCAACTTGCATATTTTTCATGGCAATGGAGATGGCATATTCCAGCGAATCTTCCTTTCAGGGAGCTAATTTTCTTTTGAGCGATGGGAATATTCCAAGAATATTCTGTAACAATCGTCAAATTTAATGTTGTGAATCCATGACGTCATTTGTATGACAACCTAACCTTGGCCCTCTTTGACCCCTCTTTGGCCTCTAGGGAGTTGTTTTTTTCTTTTGGCCATAACTTGGGCGTATGATATCATTTTTTGGAAAATGAGATATCATCAGAAAGCTAGTTCTGCCATCTTTCCAGTGGTGTGGGTCTCATTGCCTATTTTTGTTGTTGGTGCACTATACAACTTGTTGAATTCAAAGGTGTTGTTTTTAATCCTGAGCTCATTAGTTTTGACGAGTTTCTTCATTTTTCACGATTCTAGCAACATTGAAACTATCTCTTGGAGCTCTTTAGTTCCATCCATGCACTTTTTCCAGATTGCTCTTCAAGTACATTTTATTTAGTTTTTTGTGTTTTCACACTCTAGTGAATTACTTGGACGTTGTAACTCCTAGGAACTTTTTCTTTGCATGGGTTGACTCATTTTTGGTTTTTATATATGTATTTCCAATATTTTGTCCTATTTTGGCATTGTAGACATCTTTTTCACCCATGTTCTCTTTTGTAGATGCACTGAGATAAAGTGTCATTCTGGTGTATATCTTTTTGGGGATTTTGCACATCCTGATGTGCCTTTTGTATTTTCACTATGATATAAATTTCCATGGGGGGTTGATGTTTTCCTTTGGTTTGACATCATACCTTTGTCAAGTGAGTGTCCCTTCCATGACAACAGTGAATCCCAGTGATTCTTGCCTCATGTGTGTATGCCTTAGTTTGCACATTCTTTTATTTCCAGGTTGTTTCTCCTACATGCACTTCTTGGTTTCACACAATTTCAATGTACCTGTCTTGGCTCTCTATATTCAACATTATGGGGGGCTTTCTATTGTTGGTGCCAATGCTTCTTTGGTTTCACATTGGAGTGATCTATGTATCTAGTTCTTGTTCCTATGTACTTTCAGATGCAGTGTACATCAACGGCTAGTTAAATGCATTTTGTGGAGATGGATCATTTACCATATAGACACTCTTACATTCCTGCTTCTAGAGGAAACCTTCCATTTTCATTTGATCAGAGACTACTGGTACTTGTATTTTTGACTTGTAGTTTTCATGCATGTTGAAAAGTGTTAGTTTTGGTCACTCATACAAATTCATGTGTCATTTGTATCTTCAAGCTCCAGATGTTTGCCTTTGTTTTCCATCTAACTTGAGTAGTGTCGTCGAGGACACTCATGCAGATTATTGTCTCTCTCTTGATTAGTGTTCTTCATACTAGTTGGTACCTGTATTATCGACTTGCATCTTGCATGTTGAGTAGTGTCGTTGGGGTCACTCGTGTAGATTCATGTACCTCTTGTATCTTCAAATTCTATATGTTTTCCTTTGTTTTCCATTTGATTCGAGTAGTGTCATTGGGGGCACTCATGCAAATTATAGTCTCCTTAGATCTTGGCATTTGTAGCTATGATTTCTAGATGTTTCTTCCATTATTTTCCATTTGATGTGAGTAGTGTCATTGGGGAACTCATGCAAATTCTTGTTATCTTGATCTTGATCATCATTTGTTTCATAGGAGGTTCTTCTTTTCAGCACTATATCAGTCATCATTCGATAGTGTTGATGGGTGTTTTTGCACACTTTCTCAACACAGGCAGTGCGTAGGTTCACTACCTCTCTTGAAAGGAGACTTCCAACATCAGATTGTTGAAAATCGCCCCAAGGTCTCTCAGGTGTCAGGTCATGACTTGCATGGAATTCCTCAATTGATATTTGATGTGATTTGTTGGAATCGCTAGGCGGACTTATGCATCTGGATGCAAAATGGATCTTATGAATTGAAGTTTCTAGGATGGAAATTGATGTGTATTTTGCTACAGGTTCAAACATCAATCTAAAACTCTGATGTTTTCCTTAAGTTTTGGCTTTACAATGTGAAATGAACCTTAGCATAGGTTATTTCTAAAAAAAGGAAAAAAGAGCAGGGAAAAGGAGAGTTTCTTGGATCTACAACAAACTATGAATAGTGAGCATGGAGGTTTTGTTGTGGACAACTTCCTTCAAACATGATTCCACTTAACTAAGAAACCTATAGTATCATGAAATATGTGTTATCTTCCAAGGTCTGCAGATATTTTACCATTCATTCACCACATACATGCATGAATAAAGATAAAATTTTAAAGCAGCTTTAAGTTTTAGCCCAGACTAACTTTACACAGCCATTTACCAACAACAAATAGCAAAAAGTGTGGATTGGGAAGGTATCTACATAGCAAAAAATTTCATAATCACATAACAGCAGAACCAAATCTACCAAAGCAATCTAAAACCAACTAGAGTAGCAATGTAAATCTAACTAAAACATTTAACTATAGGAGATTGAATCATGAAACATGTAGAGAAACTTAGAAATTACACCAAAGTCAATGTATTTCCATTAAAATTTCTGCAGCATGTCATTAAAACAACTCAACTCTCTCCTCAAAATGAGAGTAGACCCCCCTATTTATAGTTCCCAAAAGGTAGAATGAATGGCCAAGATTAACTTGCATTATGTGGCCAAGATTCACTACAATTTAGGGTTCTACCTACCCCTCAATATATTGCATTTTAAAATATAATTTTGTCCCAATCACTATTTTGTCTTTTATGACAACATTGTAGCATTTTGTCTTGTAGTTGGTTTCCTTTTTTATTGTAGCTAATTTTTCAAGAACTCTTCACTAATAATAGGGTTTCCTTCTTGCTTCTTCAAAGCTGCATACTCCATGAACTTCAAAATCAATGGCTAGAGCTTATCAACGTCAATGATTTTGGACCGCAACACTTGATAACTCCATTCTTGGGAATGTTCGGTGAGCTTTTCCCAATCCTCATCATACTTGGCAGTGTGATCCTGAAACAACTCTAACTGGGCGAAGGCTCGGGAAACAAAGCTCATGAAATCAGTGGTAATTTCATCTGACATCCCATCCTTGATGTTTTTCTAGAAGTGGGGCTTTATCTTGTCTGGGTCCATTTGTACAAAGGCATATCATACCCTATCATTAGCTTCAAGTATCAGATGCAATCAGCTTTGATTTCTTTAGCCCATTCAATGTCTGACTCTACCTTGTCGAGCACCTATTCCAACCTCTCCTTTCAATTCATGAAATCATGCTTCCAGACATTCAACAGCAAGTGGTCGTCCTTCTTAAATGCAAGCTCCTTTTCCCAAGTTGCGCTTAGCAGATTGAGAATAGTCTCAATCTTTGGGTAAGTGGAGTTGTATCTCCTTGGGAAGACAATGCAAAGTTTCTTCGTACCCTCAAGAGACTGCTGCAGATCCAAGAACTTGTTCATCGTCCTAACAGCACAGTCGATGCCCATGTTTCCAATGTATAAGACCTGTCAGAACAAGTTTTTTGTGGTCTTATCCAAGTTCTTTCTCTTCTCGAGCTTGTCTATTTTCTCTTTTGACAACAATTGTTGTGGAGCCGAAGACGTGGTAGGCATTTCCTCCATTGAAGACCATTGTTGGATGTAAGTTGTCAAATCAACTACCTACGCCTTGAGCTCTTCTTTTGAAACTTTATCCTGCTGAATTAGATGCACCACTATGGTGACAAATTCCTGGAGGTGATCCACCTTCTGCTCTCTAGTATTCATTCCCAAATCAATGGTAGAGACATTGTATCTTATCCCTTCTGCACCCACCACTGGCATTGCCACCTAGAAGGTCCTAGATCTGGAGACATCCATCGTCACCTTGGATTTGACTTTGGGATTCTTATCTTTCTTGGTGGTGACCTGTGCTTGGGCCAAGATAGCCTCCAACCTCGTTATGGGATCTTTTGGAGCAGGAACTTTCTTTTCTAACTATTTTTCTAGCCATTCGGGCATTGAATACTTTTCCTTAGGTGGTTCACGATCACCTTCTTCTTTATCTTTTCCAATTTCAATCTCCTTTTCTTTAGGAACCTCTTCCTCTGCCTTTGTATCTTCTTCATCTTCATCGGAGTCCTGAATGAACATAGTACGGATGATGGGGGATTTAGTGAGCATGCCCCCCTTAGGGCTGACTTCCTTTTCGACATCCCCTTGTTCCTCGTGTTCATGCCCCCCAGGCTGCTCAGTTTCTAAATTCTCATAATTTTCAGCCTCTTCCTCAGGCTTATCTTCATGTTCCTTTCCCTCTTTAGAGAGAGGCATTTCTTCATCATGCTCGGGGCCTTCTTCCTGTTGCTTACCCATTGGAGGTTTCATGCTTTCTTTCATCTTATCATCTTCTTTCCCTTCCTCCTCAAAAAGTGGCTTTTTAGCTTCCTCTCCAACGTCCTTCAATTGTCAAGCCATTTCCTCCTCGAAATCACCATCAAATGTTTGCATAATTTCAGTATCGAGATCTCTTTCATCGCCACTTTCGGAAGATCTTGTTTCTTCTTCTTCATGAACTACTTTTTCAATTTGTAGGTGCTCAAATTCCAGATGTTCGTGGTGCTAATCTACTTCCTCCTCCAATGCTTTTGTAGCATGGCGTTCCCATTCCTCAGATATTTCCATCGTAGCCCTCATCTTGGGTGGTTTAGTCAGAGGCTTTGAAATAGGAACGATAGCAAGAACCTGTGCCAGGGCAGCCTGGATGGCAAGATTTGATAACACCTCAAAAATATCAAAAGGGACATTCTTCATATGCCATGAGAATGCCTCTGGTGGTGTGATTGTTGGCATTGGTATTGTTGCTGCTATCAGTTGAAGCGATGTGATGGGAGACATGGAGGCGAAGGAAAGTGGAGAAGTCATGGCCAAAGAAGAATCGACCATCACAACTTTCCTAATAGGTGGAGAAGAGGCAAGGTGGACCGAGATGTCCACCGCGGGTGGAGAAGTAGCAACTATAGCCTATGAGATGGATGGAAGGCCAGTAGTAGCGGAGGAAGCTGGCAGAGACCTACGTGGATCAGCCTCCATATCTTCTCCCTTATGGAGTGGATCTTCCTGTATACTAGGCACTATAGTGGTGTTTCCTGAGCCCTTATGTCTCTTGGAGGACTCACCCTCTGAGGCCTTTCTAGCATACACCTTCAAGTTAAGCTGTTGCTCGTCAGTCTCTTTTCTTTTCCTTGACCTTGTGAGCAGAGGGCACTTGGATGTCTCTCTTGTTGAGGTTGTAGCAGCAACATCTGTTGCACTAGGCTCACTTTTGAGCCCTTCATATGTTAGGACAACCCCTTGTTGCTTCAATCGGGCTACCTATCCCCATTCTTTGGTACAAGCCTCAATTGGCTTTGTTATAATATCGAGGTCATCAACCTCTTGCTCATCCCAGTTTATTGCTAGAAACGACAGGTTGGCGACTGCATTATACCTGGGATCCATTATGGTGCTTTCATCTTCTTCAACTTGATCAAGTATAGGAAATAAATTAACCCTTTTCACAAAGTATGCAGTCATTCACATGTAGTGCCTCACGTGCACCTCGTCATCTTTGCAATTTGCCCAGAAATATTCAACATGATGCAGGTGGGTGTACTCTGGTCCAAGTGCCTTTCTTATATACCCATACAGGTCCATTCATGGGTGAGGATTGTGAAGGCGAAAATGATACTTAGCTAGCTCCTTTTCTGAATTTCTCGGGCACTGAGAGGTTTGCAGCTTGTACATCCCTTGGCCAAAAGAAAGGGGATAAGGGATCCCCACCAAATTCCTATTGCTGAGAATAAAATGTACATGGTGCAGTTGTCGGGAGAGTTCTAACAATATGATCTGGTCGTTGGGGTACCAAGGCAGCTTATTTGGCCTCTCTGTGTAACCTTGGGCATGAATGTATGTGAATTTAGGGTACTAAATGAACAAGAAGGTGTACTATTTCAGGAATGCCAAAGCATTGTGAGAAAATATCCTTTCAAAATCCCCTCTAAGTAATCTGATGATGTGACCCACGAATGCATCATTCACTCTGCAATACTCCCACTTAAATTTTTTGAACTGGAGCTGGGGGTATCTATCATAAACTTTCAATGCATGACTTGGTTCTTCATCAGGTGCCCTGAATAACCCATTGTATTGCCTTTGTTCATCCAATGAATAAACTAGGTAGGATTTCATATAAAATTTGGATGTCCTTTTAACATTCATAAAATGCTCGTGGAAGCAGTCACTTATTATTCCTCCCTAGTAGAATGCGGCGTTTGTGGTAACATCATCCTTCCTGCAGAGAATTTTCTCTACAGAGTAGACCATCCACTCTTTCAAGTATGTTGTAGTGGGAAGGCCCATTACTTTGCTCAGCATGGTCACCAGGTCATGGTAGTCCTCATGGAAATCATTGCGGAAGAGCTCTTGAGGAACCTTTGCAACGTTGCCCCTCTTCTCCTTGAGCCAGTATTGGTTTATGATTTTCTTACACCCAACTAGGTCCTCATCCCACAATGCCTTACATTCCTTTATGGTTGGCAGCTCCATTGTCCCAAAGGTAGGGATGTGGAAGGTCTTTGTTATTGCTTCGCTCGACATATCAACAAGAATGTTTCTACCTCGATCAACTATTGTTCGAGTCTCTGGTTGATATGCTTGCCGGCAAGCCATGACCAATTCAAGAGTGACAAGGGATGGAGGAAAGCCTGCAACCTTAGCAATTCCATTGCTTCTGATCAATCTTGCACTTTTTGTCCTTGGATTGATTCTGAATCTTTGTTTAAATTCATCAATATCGACGTGGTCGATATTGGTATTTGTAATCTCCTTCCAGTCTGTTATGACCTTTGAGTGCAGAGGCTCCCCCTAGAATTGATATTTCATCTGGTCTTTGTCCTCTTTCCCATGAGGAACTTTGCCTGATTTCTTCCCTTTTTCCTTTTATGTGGCTGCCCCTGAGGATCCTGCACTCAATTCCATATATCCTATAGACACAAGCACAATGAGCACAACCAATCATGAAGACACGAATGTTAGCCAAAATCTTGTGGATGAAGTCAAATTAGACGATATATCATTCAAAAAACCAAGTATTTTCTTTGAAATGTCGTTAGTAGTTTATTGAAGGGAAATTGGACAACTCGAGCTGAAGGGGTCAAACTTCCCTGGCAAGAATGTTGTTTAAAGAGAAAACTAGGTAGGGCGATCTGTGTGGTCTCTCCCGACCTCAGGTTTTGATGGTTTGAAATTTTTATGCAGGAGAGGGTTTAATTTAAGCATGTGGGTTGAGATTGGTTTTCAAATTGAAGGTCATTTGGATCCTTATTGGAGCATTCAGAGGTGTAAGGTGAGAATGTTGTTGGGAGTTTGTCATTTGGAATGGCTCTGGTGAGATGACGTTCTAGGGGCAGAGTTCTAGGGTCTGAGACCTAGGAGGCTAATGGGAAGTCAGCATAACCCATCAATCATTTAAATTCTCGAGCGAAAAGGGTCGAGAGGCCATTGGAGGATAGTCGTTTGAAAACGACAGGCGCTGAGCAGAAGTCCAATGGGAGCAAGCTGATGGACCGAACATAGCATCATGTTTGGCCTTCAAATTTTCTTTGTTAATTTTTTAGAAGTTGGGGCACTAGGCCCTAGAGGTCGGAAAGACAGGCCCATTCTCCCTTTTATGACAATCGAGATGAGATGACATCCCGATGACAGAAACCCGGGGGAGGCAGTTCGATGAAAGCTGACTTAGGTTTTGATCATTCAACTCTCAAGCGATGAGGGGCACGCGGGGCCCAGATGGCAGAAAGCAGTTGCTAGAAGGTCGTAAAAAATGGCAAAAGCCACGCAAAAGTCCACGGATGAAACTTCGTGGGAGCGGGCCCACGAAGCACTAGGGTTGCGACATTTTGTTTGTTAACTCAATCGACAAATGGAATGATAGGGCCCAGGGCACAGGAAGACGAGGCAGGTATATCGTTTGAAATGGAAAAAACCATGCAGCATCCTGGGGATGGAATCCTGCTAGAGCAGGCCCGGGAGTCTTCAAAGGAAGCAGAGTTTATTAAATTAAGCCTCAACGGAAAACAGGGCAAGGAAACCCGGAGCCGCAGGCCCAGGGAACCATTTCTCTGTCGTTTCAAAGTTTAAGTGTTTTGATGTTTTTCTAGATGGCGACGAGGAGGCTCAAGTTTGAAGGGCGTGGGTGCTTTGTAAGAAGAACGACACCGAGATGACAAGGTTCTAGATTCAATTTTAGGGCAACTTTGAAGGTTTTCTCACAATTCAACAACATGGGTTTTTTAGGTGTTCTCTTCATCTACCCGATATATGCACTTTAACTTGGTTTTATTTATCACTTGAACATGAAATCACCCAAAAACAATGCAAGAAGGTGAACGACAAGCATACCTTAAGAACCTGGTGGTGGGGACCGCCAAAATCTTCGAGGAACTAGTCAATGAAGGCAAAGGGTGTGGCGGCAGCGAATGGCGAAGGCACTAGATCTCTGGTGTTTATGAACTTCCTCCTGGCTAACCTGACAATTGAAAATGATAAATTAGGCTAGGTTTTTATACCCATAATCAGTATTTAATACACCCATTAATGCAAGTACAATGAATGAAAAGGTTGGTAAGTTCAAATTCCTAGATGGTGGCAGGAGGTCTGGAACCCGGAGGGACGCTAGCAGACGATCATTTGAAAAGCCATTTTGGAATCCATCGGTGAAGGAGAGTCCAAGGTCTAATGGGCAGAACTCTGATGGAGGATGGGCGTTCAAAACAAAAAATGCACAACGGAGTCTGAGGCAGAGAAGTCCAGCGGAGTGAAAGACAGTTAGTTTTGCAGCGCAAGTCATGAGGGCAAAAATTGGGTAACTGGGTCCTGGGGCACGAGAAGGCGAAGGCCTTTAGCCATTTTGGAATGACAAATGCATAATGGAAATCCGGTGAGGGAAACCCATCGTGTCGAACCCGAAGGGCCCCAAGGTCGCTAGCAAAGGAAAACTGCCACGGGGACCTTGTGAGGATCTAGGATTTGGAAAATTTTGAGGAGACAAAACATGGTCAATTTAAGATAAGACATTAGAGGCACGTTGAACATCTAGGACACCAAAACAGGGGCATGAAAAATGAGGCGATGACAAAATGACCTGGCAAGGTGAAGGAAAGAGAGGGTCCCTGTTCCGAACGGGGCGTGTTTGCCGAGGGCACAACAAATAGCAGTCTACAGCTTCATGCTTCTGTGATGTTCTACATGTTCCTCTATTTTTTGGGACATTTTCTTGTTTGGAGGCTTCTTCAGTCCTTCACTTGGCTTTCATCTCTTTTTGGAGTGGAGTTTTTCCCATGAGGTTTTCTCTATTTCTTTGCATTATAGAGACCTTTTGTTTGTACGTGGGTACCTGACTAGGCCTTGTTTGTCAAGACCCATCATGCATTCATTTTAGGGTTTTTAGCTACCCCCTAAGTTCATCTTAAGGGGGGTGTTAGAGTAATCATGTATTAGCTAATAATTAATTAATCTTTAATTGATTATTAGTATAATTTATTCTCATGCACTTAAGCTAAACTTAGGAGTATTAGTTGAGCTAATATTAGATCATTATGTTTCATCTCATGTGATGTTGACACTTGTCATGATTTGATCCATTTCTCATTTAGGGTTTTTCTCTTATAAGCACTCAACCCTTATTATAATTATCTCTCAAGCTTTCATATCTTTTAATTTCTCTTTCTTTGTATCTTTTTCTTGTTGCAGAATATTGCATATATTGTTTGCAAATCTCTTGCATGGAAGGTGTATTTTTTTGTTGTTAGATCCTATGGCTCATGGTTTTATGTTTGTTTCACAATTATAACAACTTGGTGGTTTATGTAGAATGATATATTAAAAGACATTAATTATGGACATTTTCTCTCTTTTTTTAAGCAAAAGGCCAAAGTCGATATCTGTTGGAGTAAATAAGTCATTATTTGATAATTAATTAATCATCAATTAATTATTAGAGGCTTTTTTACTTTAGTTCACTTAAGCTAAACTTATGAGTTACTTTTTAATCTTTAGTTTGACTCTTTTATTAGTTTCCTAACTAAATTTAGGACAAATTGTCTCATTACATGAGATTACAACACTTGTCTCTATCAAGTGTCAAATCCATATGTGGGGTTTGCTTATGCTTTGCTTATATAAGCTTTCACATTCATTTGTAATTTCATCTAGGTTATTTGCATCAATAGAATTCTCAGGTTATTGAGCAAAATCTTGCTTGTTGATCTTCTCCATTGTGATAGGTAATTGCTTGCAAGTGTTTCATGGGAGTTGTGGGTTGAATCTTCAATTCCAACATGGTGTTAGAGCCTATATTTGCAGCCCCCTATTCAATTTCTAAAGAAATCTGGTCTTGAGCAATTTTTGGTGTGTCCTAGATCAAAACGAGCCTCGCCATCATATCCAGAGTGGCCAAAAACCCTAAGACCGCCTGTTGTTTTGTCAAATTTGGAGAAGTTGTAAAAAAGAAAAAAAATTAGCAGTAGGGCCTTTCGTAAGAATCTCTATGGCCTCGTTGCCTCAAAATTCATGCACATGTTTTTCTATTTTTTTTCTTGGTTTTTTTTTAAGTCAGGTTTTTTGTTAGAAAAAAACATCAATCAAAAAAATTATATTTTTTGCAAAAATATCATAAAAAAAATTGTAGAGAAAAACTATTTTAAAATAAAAACAAAAAAATAAATTGTTTGGGTACCCAAGGGTACTACTGTTGCAGACCCTGTCGGGTCCTGTACAAATCAATCGGTGGCCATTAAAGCTAGCCAGGCACTTTCAAAGTTGTTGGCAACCTTTAAACCACCAGCTGACCTTCTAAAAATTTGGGCAGCCACAATAAAAAGTGGGCAACCTTTTTTGAAAATTATTGACAACCTTCCTAAAACCCAATGCCATCAAATAATCTCCAATGGAAAAAAAGTGGACACTTCGAAAACTGACGATATAAGTCAAAATCGGGCAGCTCTTTAAAAAATCCACCCAACCAACAAAGATTCCATGAATATTCCATGAATCGAAATATTCTAATTCTCCAAGAATATTTCGACATATTCATAGCAAACCTGACGATCGAAAAAAAAATTTAGGCAGGGCATTTTTTTGTTGTGACAGCCAGATGGTCGTCAAATTCAACCCCATGATGTGATGATGTCAGCATGATGTCACCAGTCATACGACCCCTCCTAACCCTAGTTTGCCTTAAAGGAGCAGTTTTTTTTTCTTTTTGGCATAACTTTTGCATACGGTGTCAAAATCGAGCAAACGAGATATAGTCAAAAAGTTGGTTCAAAGCACTATCCAATGGTGCTATTTATTTTTTATTATTTTAATATTTAGTTGAATTTATTGCTATATGAAGTTAGATCTACATTTATGGTTCCCGAGCTCATAACTTTTTACCATGATCTCTAATTTTTCATGATTCTTACAACATTGAAAAGGTATTGGGGAGCTCTACATTGCCATCCATGCACTTTTTTTTGTATCTATCCCAGGTTGATTATTATTTTAGTTTTGACCTAATGGGTGTTTTGGAGATTACTTGGACATTTTGATAGTTGGGAGGGTGCAATGGGGATCTTTGCACTTCATTTCAATTATACATCATTTAGTCATCTACTGTTGTTTCATAGATTCCAGGGTTGTGCCAGTTTGTGAGTTTTCCAATGTTCCATGGCATTGGATCTGCTATTGCTTTATCATGATTCCATCTTGAGTCAATTAGTGAATCTCATACAGTTTTAGTAGTAAACAAAATTATATTTCCTTGATTATCAAAATCAGGATTTTAGTGTTACTCCATAGTGTTCTTCCAATGCTTCTTTGCAACAGGTTATCTCATTATTAGGGGGTTTTGTCCCACTGGGTTTTCTCCTCTACCTCATTCATTGCATATGTACATGGGTACCTCATTAGGACTTGTAGTCAAGACCCATTTTACATTCATTTAGCTTCCTTTATCAAATGTTTAGTTTATCCCTAAGTTAATCTTAAGGGGGGGTGTTGGAGTAAATAAGTCATTATTTGATAATTAATTAATCATCAATTAATTATTAGAGGATTTTTCACTTTAGTTCACTTAAGCTAAACTTAGGATTTGTTTTTTAATCTTTAGTTTGACTCTTTTATTAGTTTGGACTAAAGATTACAACACTTGTCTCTATCTTGTCAAATCTGCATGTAGGGTTTGCTTATGCTTTGCTTATATAAGCTTGCATCTTCATTTGTAATTTCATCCAGGTTATTTGCATCAATAGAATTCTTAATTTATTGAGCACAATCTTGCTTGTTGATCTTCTATATTGTGATAGGTAATTGCTTGCAGGTGTTTCATGGGAGCTGTGGGTTGAATCTTCAATTCTAACAATATTGTACTATATAGAATAAGTAATTACATAGCAACTAGAATTATAGTATTGGTCAGGAAGCTAAAACAAAATGTGCCAATATAGAACAACAAAATGTCACTTGAGATTCAATACATATGCTTTTTGATTTACATAGGTTTAGCCAAAAAAAAATGTAGATATTATTAAATAGACATATCACCCTCGGTTGCTAAATTTTCTACCTAACCATCATTCAAGTTAATACCTCTATCATTTTCCTCATGGTGTAGTTGCAAAGGTAACCAGGGAAGACCTGTGACGTTCTCCTCATGGTCCCTGCAATGGGTGAGAAGGAAAGAAATAGAAAAGAATTTTTCTTTGATCTTGTTTACTAGTTGAAGACCAATGCAACACTTTTTTAAAGGAAATAACTGATACAAATATAAGTTTTCAACTTTGACCACATAAAAGTGGTATTTATGTTTTGAATTTCAAAATAATATAAACTAATGAAATTTAGAACTCTTGATGAAGTTTATACTTTATCATTTAAAAAAAAAAGTGGTTTGATACATTTTTTATAAGTTTAAGAGCAAAATTTGAATTGCTGAAAAATTTCAAAAAAAAGTGAGGTTGATGGGACATCATCAAAAAAAGAGCAAACTATTTTTTTTCCTTGATTTTCCCCCAAATGGCTAACTTCAATATCTAGTGCATGGGAAAAAAATTGATGAATATTTTTTTTAAATAATGTTTTAAAGTCAAACTTCATCAAAATGTTGTAGTTTTCATGGGACGTCAACTTTTGTCTAATTTTGTTATCATTAAAAAAATGGCCTTTGGGAGAGGATTCTCTCCTCTAGTGCAATGTATATTTTTCAAAAAAATTGAATATGTTTTAATTTTTTCTTTAATTCCTAATCAACCTCATGTTTGATTATAAAATCCTACTTACAATAATTTATTTAAAAATCATAACAAAACTGATCAAAATATCAAAAATGGTATATTTTTGGTTAAATCTAGATTTTGAGCTCTACAAAAGGGTATTTTCATATTTTCATGAAAGTACCCCTAGTTGGAGAAATTCAAAGTTCAATTTTTTTTGTTTGAATTTTTCCCAAAAGAGGGGTTGAATTGCCACATAGGCAGCCACATAGATAGTTTTGGTCAAAAGGATCTCAACTAAAACTCTTTTGACTGAAAGTGTTTTTTTTTTCTGAAACCATACACATAAATTCAACCACAATTCAAATTTCAAATTGAAAAGTATATAGTTTTGGGTGAAAGGGTTTCACCCAAAATTGTATGTGCCATATATATGCTACACAATTTAAAGTGAAACTATTTTGTTGGCAGAAAGTGTGATACAACTTTATGCTTTTATCCCACTTTAAACATTGGGATAAAAATTGACTTTCACACTTTGATTTGGGACAAAAAATTAACTTTTGTCTTTTAATCCCAAAGTTGTATTTTATGTATGCTCTCCTCTTACATTTTTGGGAAATCTTTGGAATAAAAAATAAATTTCATTTCCTAAATTTCTTTATAGGGGGGCTGCTTTTGGTTTCATCACCAAGGGGATGACCTCAAATCTAGCATTCTAGCCGAGAATAAAAAATGAGGGTTGAATCAAAAGACACACCTTATGGAAGGGAATTTCATCATTTAAGATAAGTCCCCAAGAGCTTTACACCTTGGGGAAGTGAAAGAGAAGAGTGGGTTACCCTCTCCTTTAGGCTATTTGGCATTTTTCACTTCCATATACATGGATCGAGCTTCATGTATCCTTGTGTTATTTCAAAGATACTCCTAGAAATTATTGTGTAGCCTAGTTTAAAACCATTGACCATATTTTATCGTGGTGCATTGGATATTGTTTAGGCCCGAGAAATTACTTAGATCGTA
Source organism: Sequoia sempervirens (assembly GCA_007258455.2). Lineage (NCBI taxonomy): Eukaryota > Viridiplantae > Streptophyta > Pinopsida > Cupressales > Cupressaceae > Sequoia > Sequoia sempervirens. The sequence goes on from VDFB02193867.1 coordinate 659,090,954, forward strand.
CTTTTAGAGTGGGTAGATAGAGCTAGTGTTGGGTAAGGCTTTACCCTCCAAGGTAAGGAGTCCATAGGTCATACATGACCTTGCATTCCCTAACTATCCTTCACTTGATATATTATATATTTGTAGGTCCACAAGGATTGACACACTTTTTTTGAATAATATAGGCTTGTTATGGTGTCTTCTTGATTAGGGGTTGTGCATAACAAGTGCTTGTTTGTAAACTTTTAAACCAAATTAGTCAAGTACAATTTTTAAAATCCTTTTTCTTGTTTAAAAACATAATACAATCGATATCCTCGAAATAGAAATTTGAAGCCAATTTTATAATAGCCATCATCCACAACCTTAGTGCCAAAAGTCATTTTGCTTTGTCTTAGTCCAAAATTCATAATTCATTCTAAAACACATAATCCATAAATCCATGATCACTACCTTTCAACACCTAGCCTATTTCCCAAACCTTACTCCTAGTCCATAGTCTATATCCTTTTGTCCATCCGTAATGCCTACCCATTATCCTTTTGTCATCATCTACCGTTCTTGCATTGATCTAAACCTTCAAACTTTTATCTTAAATCCCTCCATTCATTTTAAACATCAATACATCCCTTATTCCACCCATTGAAATATCAAACATAATCTCCTACATCCCAATCCATTTATGAAACTTTTCAAATCTTATCTAGTTTTCATTTGAATTTAATCAGCTAAATCTTAAATCATCTCTCAAGCATCCTTATTGAGACCTTACCCCCCTCATCCACACCAAACCTTAACATATTCCTAAATTCTATCCAAATAAACCTTAAACCTTATTCCCCATCCAAATATATACAAAACTTAATCCAAAATCTACCAATCCTTGTCATCTCAACCCTAATTACCATTAAACTTAATACAAATCATCCCACCATCCACAAAAATTTCTTGGAAGATCAAGATGAAATCAATCCATGCCTTAATTCAAAGGTCAATCATTGACATCAATCACCATCCAATCCAAAAAATATCTTTGGATCTCACCATTAGCCTCAATTCTAGGGTCCTCTTAATCACATTATCCAAATGAAGCTCGAAAAATTCTAAAATTCTAATCATCAAAAGTGTAAAACATCTAAACAATCAAAATCCAAGTAAATAATTGACAAAAAACCCATATCCCACACAAACAAAGCCAAAAATCATAATCAAAGAAAGGCCAAAAATCATAGTCAAGGGTAAAGAAAACACTATGAGCCCCTTAGATCAACCCCTCTTCTCAAATCAAGCTAACCACAATGACTATAATGGCATTATTAATCAACCAGGATATGATCCTTATAAATATGATATATATGAAGATGATGATAATATTGTTAACCAAATGGAATATAATCCTTATGATGATGATTGCATTGACCAAGACACCATTGAAAAGACAATTATGGGCCATCTTGTTGTAGATTCCCTATATCCAGCCATAAACTATCATATCCTTCAAATCCAAGACTTACCAGCACCAGCTACCTCACAAAATAGAATCAAATTTTCTTGACTCATCTATCTATCTAAAGGGAAACACATTCATAAAGAAATATCCATCATCTCCCAAATCCATATTATCTAAATCCTCACAATAATTGTCACCCAATTTTTTTAGATCCTCTGCATCTTGTAAGTCATTTGCATCTACATCTTTCTAACCATTGTCACCTAGATCCTTTAAATCCTTCAAATCATCTATAGCTTATAGATCACCTTCATACACTTTGGCATCAACCTCATCCAAGTCCTCCAACAAACCTACATAAAATCTACCCATTATTTGAAGCTTGAATCTTAGTCTCATCCATGTACTAATTGTTTTTCAAGTTCTATTCACATATGATAAATAATAAAATAAAATCCAAGAAACCTATGTCAATAAAAAATATTAATGAGTGTCCTACCACCATTCCTATATTATATAAAACACTACCATGGATACACCCCATCATGTATTAATCCCACTCAAGAGATCCCTATTCAAAATCTATTATTGTTGTCATAATCTTGAATGCATCTAAGAATTACCCTTCCTTATCTAAACTCACATCCCATTATCCAAACCATTGGGTCTATGTCAAGATCAAAGTATAAAAGCATGGAAAATTGAGATCCATTTTGAATCAAGATGTAATTACCCAAATATTCCCTATAGATGGTCATGAAATCCAAGCTAATCCAATATTTGATTAGGATCCTATCCATAACCAAGAAAGTCAAAATGATCCTCTCCTCCACCTTTATCCCATACATGACCATGGAATCAAAGTTGGTAACATTAATATTCCAATAACTTCCATTACCCAATATTGGACACTTGCCTCCCTTGGACACATAGATGTTCAAATAACTAACTTGGATCACATCAAACATCATGAGAAAATCAATTACCAAGAAGCCAAAATATTGAACAAGGAGAAAGCACAGTCATCTTGAAGATGTGGAAAAATAAATGAATCAAAACAACATAAGATAATGTAAGTAATCAAATGTATACCTCAAATAATATCCATCCTCCTAGATTGAGTTGAAATATAATTCACTCGAGTTCTATTTTATTTGCTCTAGATTGAGATATGATCTAGATTTATCAATAAACCAAAACAACCTTGATATGATTTCAATAATGACATGGAAAAATAGGAACATAAGGTTAAAAATAATAGGCTTGGTTGATGATGAAGAATGCGAGCCTATACTTATAGAATTCTCAAGAGGCAAGATCAAAGACTAGGATAGATTGATGATGGATGGCTAAGACTAAATGAGAATTAGGGTTAGGCTTAAAAATGTAGTCAAGTGACAAGTGTCACATGAGGGATAAGGTCTAGGTTTAGGATTAGGCTTAGGGAAATATCTTTATGTGAATGGCTAGAATTAAGAGGTGTGATGTGAAATGAATGGATGCGATGAAAAGTTAGTTTGACTTTTGGCAAGGTGTCTAGGTTCAATGAATCTAGATAAGGTCTAAGTTAGTCATATGTAAGGGACACTTGTCACATGATGGCGATTTTAGATTGTGACCCATGTGAACAAGTTTAAAGGGTGGAATTAAATGGACAAGGATAGAGATGAATGTGAAATTAATTAAATAATAAATATTTATTTAATTAATGGTATCAAGTGAAGGGTAAAATAATTAAATAAATAATTAATATTTAATTAATTAATGGGATCAAGTGAAGGGTAAGATAATTAGATAAATAATAAATGTTTATTTAATTAATGGCTTAGGACAGGGTAAAATCAGCTGTGGTTGGGTAAGGTCAAATTTTAGGTGTGTTCAACCACCTTCATCTACTTTAGCTTTCCCATAGAAGAGACAAGAGACCCCTCTACTAAGTCATGGTTGCCTAAAGATGTATTTTCATCTTATTTCAAAACTGACAATTATCCCATAAAATACAAATTTTTTCAAAGCATGGGCTATAATGGAAAGGGGTTAGTCCTTCATGAACAAGGCATTATCAAACTAGTATTAGTATATGAAAATTATGGATATCAAGTTCTTGGCTACACATATCCAATAAATCAATCTTATGATACCTCAATGATAGTTAGGGAAATTGTATCTAATAAAATCATCAACATAGAGGCCATTAGTAGCTCCTCTAACAATCCTTCTTATTTTCCATACCACTTTCATCTCTACAAGAAACTCTCACTACCAACATCCTAAACCCCTTGATTGGGACCAACAACATCATCCAATATTCAAAGCGAACCATTCCCATGAAGAAAAATATTATAATCAAGCACTAAAGTAGAAAAAGGAATAAAATCTAAATCAAACACAAAATAAAAATTAATGTCAAAAAATACATGCATCAAATAATCTAGAAGAAAAAAAAGAGCAATATGGATCCCAAAGAAAATTAAATTAGTAAATCTGATCAAAGAAAGTCATCAAAAGCAAGCTACCAATTAAAAGCTACACATTATATACAATAGGTGTACACCATGTTCACAATTACCATATGAAACATCACAATCCAAAAAGAATTTTGGTCCTAATCATAAGGCCAATCTCCAATCCAAATCTATGTCTCCTGAAATCCCCCAATCTAAAATCTAATCCACCACCCCTAAATCCAAACATCTATATCTGTAATCCAAATCCCAATTCTTAAACATGCAAGATAAACCCACACATTATCATCCTAAATCCAATCCAAAACCTAGAATCCACCACATCCTCACAACAAAACTCTATCATAAGAGCTATGATCACACTCTATCAAGATGCTTATGTTTAGATAGGGTCATCCTAGCTATTAAAGAGCATCACCACAATTACAAATTATATATTGGTGCAATGATTTTATCAAATATAATTTGTAAGGTAGGCTACTATTTTTGCATCATGATATATGAACCTAGATCAATGATATTATACAACCATGCACTTGATACCTAAAGCTATGGACGTCCAAAAAGCTCAAAAATCTAACAAAATAAAATAAAAACTAGAAAAAATTAAAAAAATAGTAAACAAATAATTTATCCAATGGTCAAAACCACTTCTTGTGGTGTCTTGAGTAAGTACCTTGATGAAAAATAATTCATGGGAATCATATATAAATCAACTAGATATGTGAACCTTACAATTAGGGGCAAGTTGTCTCATCCATTCCATCATACCTATCTCTCTTATCATGTCATCTCATTATACCCATCCATAATATCTATTTAGTCATGCCCCATCCATCTTCCCTACCTACCATGATCTTAACAAGGATTGGGGGAACAAAATTAATGCATACTTTGAAAAACTCTTGACATGTCCATCCTTTAGCCACACACCATCTAACATCACATAATTTCCCATAGAGCACTATTCAATCTTCTATCTTGGATAAAACATGTTATACATTGAAATATAGTCCTCTATAATATCCCATTAAATCCCTCCATTAATCCATCTCTTCTCCACCCCCTCCAATCCCTCAACCATTCTATTCAAACTACCTTCATCCTTTTCTCCCAGCTTTGTAATTCCCTTGCCATTGGTTCCACCATCAAAATAATACCAAAATTAAACACATAACCCACCATAATCCAAATTTGAAGCATGACCCCTAAAACATTTCATCCATGTGCAACAACTCCAAATTCAAGCATGCCTCATTCAACATCTTGCATCAATCCAAAAAAAATCATAGTATTTGTTCCTTGTATTTCAACAACTATGTTTAATCCTAAATTAATCCAATTATCATCATCAAGATATATCATTCCCACTATTCATGTTATTCTTATTGTTAATGATACTATCCTCGTGTTGTTCTCATAATTAACAACGATATCGTTGTCATTATCAAATCAATAAATAGATCATAACTTCACTTAGATAAATTCTAATCAAATAATCATCCCTAATCCTTGGAACCTAATAAGCCAATTCATCTCCCCATCCACCCATCTTGGCTTCAATGGTTGTATTAGATATCCTCATGTGTGTTTCTAGGTTTTTGATTAATTATTTGCATGCATTTGTGTTTGTTTGTTTCCTATATTTGTAATTCTCCATACATCACACCATCATGGTCGCCCTCATCCTTTATATGATGGCATGCCTTGATAATGTGTCTTTTAGATCATTGTATTATTTGTACAACTTGTTTATTTTTGTGCCAATCTATATACACATGGCACATAATCATCATGATCCATTATATTATGGTGCATAACACTAGAGTGTTATTTAAATAATAGGTTTCCATTTGGACATGAAGTTATTTTGACAGTATTAATCCATCTTAGTTTTTATATTTCCTATCTTCCTTTCACTCTTCCATCCTCTATCCACAAAATCATGTCATTATAGCCACATTAAATTCTTGTGAGACATCATTATCAAGTATATAAGTCCATGAAATCTAGAATTATCTCATCCAATCATCCAAGAAACATCAATCAACTTGTCCAATCCCCATGATCGTCAATTCAAACTTATCCTTATTTGAATGTATTAAGGGATAGATTCTTGGTTACTTTCTGTAGACACATAAATTATACCGATTGATCCCGCGCACCTGATCCTGATTTACTAACACCAGTTCATCCTGAATCACTTTGTTGCTAACCATTTAATCGAATAATCTTTATTTGATTAAATTCATCATATTTCATCTTTTAATTAAATAAATCAATTTTATCTGATTCAAACATTACCTCCTATTAATTAAATAAATTATTTTGTTTAATTAATCATTTCCTCCTCTTTTAATTAAATAATTCATTTTATTTAATTAAAGTTCTAAGGTCATCTCCTTTAAATTAAATAAACTAACCTTTACTTGATTTAAGTCTAACACCATCCCCTTTTAATTAAATAAATCCAACTTTATTTAATTAAGTCTAAATTCATTATTCCTCTCATTTTGATTTATTTAAAATCCCAAAATCTAAGTCAAAGTGTCAAATCAAGTAATTATCATCTAAGTTAATCAAATCCTGATTAATGCTAACACTAATCATTCAAATCCTCTAGATTTTGCAACTTGCACAAGTAAATCAATTTATTTGATTTATAAATTCATCTATTTTCATTAAAAAGAAAGACATCAAGTTGGAATATTCCTCAAATTTGAATTCTCCCTCCCAAAAGGACTTGTCCATCCAACAAGGCATTAAATGCCTCTTACATGTCCTTTTTCTTGAGCCAAGTAGCATTAACTCTCTTTTCTTCTCCCTCCAACTTGTCACTTCTCCAATTTCAAATATCTACCCAATGGCATTTATGTACACATTCATCAAAATGCCCTCCACCTCTATCCACTAACATGTTGACAAGTGGCATTTGGCCATTGGTTGATGTTTTATCCACATTCATCCCTTTTTCTCATTCCTCCATCATTCTCTTCTATAAATAGAAGGCTCTTTTACTAATTTTGCATCCACAACTTCATACAACATTATCACTTCATGTTTTGAGCAATATTTATCCATTTGCATCCACTTTCATAGTTTTTCATCGTTTCATAGCTAGGCTATGGAGAAATTTCATCAAAGAGCATCAATCTTCAAAGTTCATCATCAAGCTTGACTAGGAATTGGGAAAGGGCTATTTTCCACATCAAAATAGCACCAATTCCCCCATGGGATTGAGAGTTTGAGCATTTAAATAGGATTTAATAGCTTTTATTTATGTTCTTCACTTTATTTCTTATTTTCATGCTTTAAATGAATTTCATGGGGAATGTTGTTTCTAACTTGTATATTGGACTAATAAGGTGTTTGTTCTTTATGTTTATGCAGGTCTAAGATTACCATTCACATTTTGGCACTAGGAGGGCTGATTTGAAGAAATTAACACGTTTTTTCATCAAATTCTACTATTTTTTTTTTAAATTTTGTGTGTCTACAGAAAACTGCACTGCTGATAGGTCAAACTCCACCGCTAGCAGTCTAGTGACACTATTTGGTGACACTTTCAAACTCCAAACTACACCGCTCGAGTCATTCTCCCCAAGGCCCGACCAATTCAAATTCCAAAGTCCACTGCTAGGAAAAACAACACCGCAATTGCGCTCACTGTCTCTCCACAATCTGCTGCTTGTTTCAGTAGTGTGCCACTGACAGTCTCCAAACTGCGCCGCCATCGCGAACTGCGCCACTGGAGTGGGGTAAAAGGAAGTTTTCAAAAAAATTCAACATGTGCTCTTTTTCATTTTGATCACTTTAACTTCTAACTGGTTTTTGGCTTATGTTTCTATAGTTTTAACCAGTTTTTGTAGGTTGGAGGGATTCAAGAAGAAATGAGGAAACAAAAGAAAGACTTCTTATGGCATCATCATTCTATTGTATCAAGTGTTTTTGAACAATTAGGGGAGCAATTATAATCCCACTTCTAAGGACTTTGTCATCTTCAAGCTTTTTAGGACTCAATAATTTTCGTTTGGGCTTAAAAAGAACAAAACAAAGGGATTAAAAAAAACCTTAAGCAACTTACTAAAGTTTGTTTTGAGGCTTTAAAATTGAACAAACAAATTTCACACTTCAATTTTGGTGCTTAAAAAGAATTCATTCTTGCTTTGAAGGTTAAAATGAACATGCACCTTTTATGTTTTGTAATCTCTTATCCAAAGTAATATCATTTAAAAGGTGTATGCGCTTCTCTCGTGCCTCATAATGATCTTGAGAATCAAAAGTCTTCTGGTGATATTAAGTTGTATAAGCAATTGCCTCCACATTCAATTTAGATTCTTAAAATTGAACAAAGCTTGCTAGTGTGAGTGGAGTATATCATGTGTGTTCTCTTTTTGTTCACGTAAACAAAGATCGATCAAACTACAGATGTGCTTGCTCACTTTTGTTTACCCTTAGAGGGGCCTACCCAAGAGACACATCTGAAAGGAGAACTCAAAGGTGACTCCAACTAGTTTTTCACTCGGGCCGGTATATAAATGGATAGACTAAATCGTCAAGTCCTCATGGTATGTAGGCCTTAGACATACAGTGTCTTTCAGAATGGGGTACTACCTTAAAAAGTATAAGCGCCCCTAGTAGGATTGATTAAAGCCTATAGTGGCTTTCTGGACACTCGCAAGGTGCCATATCCTTGATCACCCTGACTAAGAACCAATTTGTTTAGAAGCCCAAATCCTTATCTATTTATTGGTGCAAGAACGGTCGTTTTGAAGCTGCCCCACAGTTTTCGCAGTTCTTGGTAAAGATGAGAAGTATGCCATGGGAGTTTCATGGGTACTAAAGCTTGGCTGACCTGTAGAAGTGAGTGTCGTGGAGTGGAGCCAGTGTGGTCAAGATTTTAATCATCCACCAAGAATAAGCACAACTAGATTTATCCAAGTGGGGATTCAAAAAATATTTCCTCTTGATTATCCATAGGGTTGTGCATTTTCTTGGAATCAAAACACTTTGCTTGGATCTTAAACATTGAAAAAAAAAACATTCAACCATGATCATCAAATTTCAAACCCTTTAGAGGAAGCAAATACCTTTGACAAAATCCAAGTGCTATTGCTTGCCTTAGGGATTCTATCTTTAGAGGCTTCTAAGCATTTGAATTTACATCCCAATTTTCTCTCACTAAAGTCAACAATAGGGAACTTTTTCCTTAATTTCCTTGATTTCCACATAATGGACTTTGTGGGATGAGAAGAAATTGGGACATTAGACATTTAGTTTGAAAATCTAATCAAGAAATTATTTGAGGTAAAAAGGACTCATTAAGAAAAGATAGGAAACAATTTGACCCCACACATGTGTTCTTCCAAATGATTTCCTGAAAGATCAAAATCTGAAAACCAAAGTCCAAAGGTCTTAGTCAAAAATATTTCAAGAAACGTTTGTCTATGCTTTACGAATTTAGAGAAAGATTGACCTTCAAATTTTACAAACGTGCATCAAGGAACAATCCAAATTTGTATTCATTTTACTATTGTCAAAATCTAAGTCTCTTTCAAAAGTTTGAATATCTCACATAGGAATTAATAGCATGTTCTTCAACACCTTGGTGTAGTAAACAAAAAGTCTCTCTAAGTCTCTTAGGATCATAATAAAAACACCTTCATCCATCCCTCAAACACCAAAATCAAAATTCACATCACAAACAACTCTTAGAATCTTGGAAAAATAATTCATACTAGACTTTTATCAAATCCTTCTAAATAAAAATCAAAACCATCTTGTTTGACTAAGTGTGTGTAGATGAATCCTTCTTCATACACTTAATTTTTTTTATTCAAGGGGTAAACGCTTTTGACCAGAGCTATGAACCAGATACAACCATTCAAAAATACCACCCCAACGGGGTTTGAACCTTGGTGGCAAGAACAACAATGCCACCAATAAACCATCACACCATGCCAATACCAGCAAACAAAACTTCTACCTAGGCTCTACTCGAAACAGGAATGACTTGTATCCCTAAAGCTCCAAGGTCTTCATACACTTAGTTAAATTATCACCTTGTGGACAATTTTATTCCAAGATAAAATCCAACATCTTGGGTTTTATTAGTTCATTATCCAAAATCCAAATCCAAATCAAATCCAAATCAAATAAAAAATAAAAAATCCTAAAGTCCTAAAGTCTAGTATTGATCCAAAGTTCCTAAAAGCTCAACACCCATATCACTCACCCCTTTCATCCTTCATCTCATCATTGGTCCTATATCCCTTAGAGGTCAACAAGGTCAAAACACAAGAAGAACATGGAATATAAACTTGATCCATACATCATGAGTAATCTAAATCAAACAAATTATCAAAGTCTTACAAAACCAATAGATTATCAAAGCTCACATTTATGCAATCCATACATGGCATCATTATCTCCTACAAATCTCAATGGTACAACAAGTGTGAGTATGCCCAATCTAAAGTTTGAAGCACCTTTCCCTATGGTACATTTAAATCTAAGTCCAAACCTACACATCTATCAACCAAACAATCAATACACGAGTCTTCAACAAAACAACATTATCCCACCTAATCCATACATGCCAAATGTGAATATACCAAGTACAAGTTTACCAAACATGAACATTTCAAATCCAAAATTGGTAAACTTTGGGATAGATATGTTTGCGAATCATACAAATGTTGTTCAAAGTCCAAACAAAATGTTAACGAATCCATGTATTGATCCAAGTCAAGGTAACACCATGCAAAATCAAAGTTACCTAAATCAAGGCAATGTGATTCCCAACCACAACAATGTTCAATTTTAACCTATAATGCCAAATCTGAACATCATCCCAAATTAGAACATTGTCCAAAATCAATTTGTCCATGATCCCATGCAAACACCACAAGTAGATATTCCAAATATGCTTGAACAAAAACCAAATCGACTATATCAAGGGTGTCAAGATCAAAATCATGATCAAATTTTGCAAGATCAAATTGCTTCACTTGCCAAAATAATTGACTCATTGTGCCAAGAGACATCTCCAACCCAAAATCAATACACTCTTCCATTGGTTAAACCATGTCATCAAAGCACTGAGTTGTGTCCACAACCACATCAATAACAATATCTCCAATGCCAAGAGGTTGGATATCAAGATCAACAACATCAACAATAAACCCAATCACCACATCTCAAAGATCAATCACCACATCTCCAAAATCAATCACCACAAGGTCAATTTAAAGTACAAATCTCATAAGGTAACAAACGAAAATACACACCACTTGGGGGACCAATTGAATCGGCCATGCAATAATTGGTACAAGAAAATCTCATCAAAATCCCCTTTTATGAGAATTATCAAGAGCCTCAAGTTAAACCACCATGGTATAACAAGAAGCACCTTTGTGATTTTCACAAAATAAAGGGAAATACAACATCAAATTGTATTTTACTCAAAAATCTCATCCAATACCTTATTGATAAAAAATAATAACTATTGAGGACAATGATGGAGATTCAACCACTAGTGATAGCATTGACAATTTCTCCACCATAATTGTTGAAAACAATGATCAAGATCTATCCACCAATGAATTCCTTGAAGATGTTTCCACCTCATCCAATGATCAAATCAACATACATCAAGAGTCACTTTTTAGTCATGATCAGAACCCCTCAAACAATGATCTATTTCAAGGAGTGTTAGAATCATTTGATCCTATTGACATAATCCAAGATCCATCCACCAATGATCATGTTGACAATACCTCTACGTCATCCAATGAGTTAGAGGACATATCTCAAGAATTCATTCCAAAGCATGATCAAAATCTTTCACCAAAGTCTAGCAATGGTCCTTTCCAATACATATTGACATCCTTCGACCCCATGGTTGCAAATATTGAAGGAATCTTCAACTCAATATTTGATCCAAGTCCACTCAAAGATCAAGAGGATATTGAGCCACTTCCCATGCCTAATAAAGATATCCAATAATCCTTTATAAGCAATCCATCCTTTGAAATTGACCCATGTCAAGAACTTGATCCAAAGCATGTCAAAAGCAATTCCAAAATTAATCAAGATCAAGAATTCATATCTCCAAGATACTACAATGATCTAATGCACACTCTCTTATCTATACAAGATGTCACAAATGATGATCATATCCATATAGCACATATTCCTCCATCTACCCATGAGATGTTTACTCCTAATGGGAATGTAGATGATCTTCATTCAAAACAAGAGTCTCATACTCTTAACATTTGTACACATGATCAAGATATAGAAAAATCTAGAGACATCATAAATGGTTCATGAAGAAGGCTTCTACAGAAGTTGTGAATTAGAAACATCCTATGAAGGCATATAAAAAATGAAGCATGAGGAAGACTTCTACGTGGACAGTGAATCATCAACACCTCTTGAAGAAGCATTAAAATATGATACTTCACAAGATCAAGCCAAAGATACTTTTTAGGCAAGCTATCTTATCAATGAAGAATCTATCACCTTTGAAGATCCACAACAGAGCAGAGAAGGATTAGCACCTTGTTTCCAAGGTAAATCATATCCTATTGCAAATAAAATATTTCAATAGATGAATTATCAAGGTAGAGGATTAGGCCTACATGAACATGGTATCCTAGAACTAGTGCAGATAATTAGCAATCCTAAGCATCAAGGTCTTGGTTATTCAACAATGAATGGATCTAAAGATATCAATGATACCTCTATAATGCTAGGGGCAATTTTATCTAGTGCATGCATCAACATAAGGAGCATGAAGAGTCCTTATGGTGAAACCAATGTCAATACTACAACCAACCACATCATGAATCTTCATCCACCCATCACCCCATCCATGAATTGAGACCATTATCAAAAGAAAGATTTGAATCAAAGTACAAAGAACATTATCAAATAAAAATAAGTTGGGAATAATGGACAAACCAAATACACATGGATACCAAAGAATACAAAGAAAGATTATCCCTATCAAACTCCATTGGTCAAAGAAACTATGGGGAAAAATAAAAAGGGAAAAGCATCCATCAAAGATGTCCACAAAGGAAAAAGAAGGCTTCTCAAGTGATGTACAAAGTATATCAAGCGATTGGTCCTAATCCCATGCACACTTTCATATCCACCCATTATTTCTCATCTTCCCAAGTTTGGAAAGTCAAAGGTTCCAAACTATCAACCAATCCATCTTTTATTCCTAAACACACTCCATTCATGCCTCCACGCATGATATCCAATTCTCACATTAACCATGTATTGGCAACCACCCTTCATCATAAGGATTCAGAAGGTACTTTATCACGATGTGCACATAAAGACAAAGTTAACTCTAGTATCAACAAAGTAGATCAAGAATCTCAAAAGTTGTATTCAAGTGCACGTATCTTGGCAAAACAACTTCTTCAGGCAGGATATCGATGGCACATTATTACAAAAGAATCTACATCAACACCACTAGGTGATTCAACAAGAACTTAAAATATTTCACAAAAAAAAAAATTAAAAAAGAAGAGGATTGAAAACAATAAAGAAAAAAATTGCCCTCTAGTGAAAACCACTACAGTGGCGCTTTGGACAGGTACCATGATGAAAACCTGGCAAATAAGTGCTATGTGTAGAATTGAGCATTTATGTGCACCACTACAGGTAGAAGCATCTCATCCCATCCATAATAAATCCATTCGTCCATGAACCATTTATCCAACCCATTGCCATTTATCTACATTATCTTGGTCTTGATGAAAGTTTGGTGTACACTTTACACTTGCTTATGGTAAACATTTTGACATGGGTCATTTTCATTGATCCTATCCTATCCAACGTTATTTGAGACATGAAGCATTCCTCCGTTCAAACACCTTATCTTATCACAAGATAATCCATATCCATCCATCCATACATCTACCCAAGCATCCACCCATGGCATTCCATACATTGCTAGACACTGGGGGAAAATATTTACATCTTGCTTCAGGAATAAATCTTGATCTATATCTTCCAACTTATGTGGTGATTCGAACATTGGCAAACGTAAAATAAAATTGGTCAAGCATTTGTGAGCCAGAATCCAAATCACTAGCCCATGGAATGTTTTGATGAGAAGATGTTCCTTATCAAGATTTATCTTTCATCAAACATCAATCCAAACAATCAATATCAATTGCATCTAATTTGTACTTCAATGTCGTATCAAATCATTTAGAACAATTTTGTTCCAAAATCAAGCTTCACAATCTTGATCAATCAAATCCAATCAATCCATCATCTTGGGATATCCTTCCCAATCCTTGAGTTGCTTAACACTATCCTTGCATTGTTGTGTATCCTTAATAATGTTATCATCATCAATCCCTCATCATCTTGGGATATCCATCCTAATCCTTGTGTTTCTTAACACTATCCTTGCATTATTATGTATCCTCAACAATGTTATCATCATCAATCCATCAATCTAATCAATCAACCCTAACTTGGTTTTCAACAAAATCCCAAACAGAGAACTGATATCATCACAAACATCCATATCCAAAACATCAAAATCGAGCGAAAAATCCAAAAACATTCAAAAAACCAATAAAATCCAAAAACATCCAAAATCATATCAAAAACCAAAAACATTCATAAAAACATAAAACTTCAAAACACATGGTATTTGAACTACATTGTCTCTGAGCTTAAACGTAGGCAAGGCTAATCTTTGATAAACCCCCAAGACACAAAAACACAAAACAACCTCAAAACATCTCAAAATCCAAAAACATTCATAAAATCTCATAAAACACCAAAAACATTAGAAAATTGGAAAATCAAAACATTTGTAAAATCTCAAAAAAACCCAAAAACAACCTCAAAACATTTCAAAACATCAAAAACATCCAAATATTTGAGAAAATCCATCCTTCTCATCTCAATTTCACCCGAAATAAACCTCCACTCACAATAGATCATTTTTCAACCTCAACCTTTGGTAGAACAATCAGAAACAAGTTTGACAGTTCAAAAGTGAAAACTCAAAATGTCAAGGTCTCAAGTCTAGGTCAATAAGAAAACAGGTTGGTCAACTCTCAGTACTAATAGCCCATCATCCAATTTGTCCCAAATCATCTAATAACATCATGTCTTAGGATGCATCCTTCCTACAATGGACATCAACATCAGGCATCACCATAGTTTAGTCTTGGCTAGCGGTATTGAAGAACATTAGCTTGTTTGTTTTACTTGATTTTTGTCTTTTTGGTTTATCTTATTGTGCTCATTCCAATGACCTCTCAATGATGTACAAACAAAGGGATTTAGAGAGAAAGGAATGGGGCAACAATTATTATCTTTTTATCTGTTGTGCTTGTTGGATATTCTTGTAATTTAACCTTGGTCATGCGTGCTTTGTTTGGTTTGTAGGGAGGGTATTTTAGGTGTCTTGTTGACTACATAGGAAGGCTTTCCTTTCTATGTTTTGGTCTAATATATTTGAAATATCTGAACTGCATTCTAAATAGGGTTTGTATGCCAGGTGTGAATAGGAATACTCCTATCTGATTGTCGAGTCAAAGTCCATCACACTAGGTGCAACGCCATCCTGGTTCTTTATACCTTGATGCATCGTGCCTATGTGTGTTATCAAACATAAGGTAAATATCCCTTTTAAAGTCCCAATTCCTGATAAGCAAATCATCATCATCTCTAATAAAGTTGACTTGTTGGATTCTCTTATTTCTTTGCTCTTCTCTCAGCGCTAACATCATACCATGACAGTTAATCAAAAGCATTGCTAATGCATCCATCCTGCATCCACAAACCATCACCATGCTGCATATCCATATCATATCATATAGGAAACACTAATTATCTCACATACATTGCATTTCATCATTGCATAATATAGATTGGTTATTCTAAAGTATCTCATAAACCATCTCATTTGCATCATCATCATAACCATCCATATGTCCATATTGAACCTATTTGTCACAATATCGACCCTCAAATCAAACTTTTCGCTCGATCTCTCGAGGGGAGTGTACTAGTATACTTATTTCCACTGGGGCATCCGAAAAAATCAGATTTTTTTTTTTTAATTTGATCTCGGAAAATTTATTCTTTGAACCAACACAGCAGATACATTACTTCAAAGATGGGCAAAATGTAGACATGTAAATTATACCGATTGATCTCGCGCACTTGATCCTGATTTACTAACACCAGTTCATCTTGAATCACTCTATTGCTAACCATTTAATCGAATAATCTTTATTTGATTAAATTCGTCATATTTCATCTTTTAATTCAATAAATCAATTTTATAATTAAATCATTACCTCTTATTAATTAAATAAATTATTTTGTTTAATTAATCATTTTCTCTCTTTTAATTAAATAATTCATTTTATTTAATTAAAGTTCTAAGGTCATTTCCTTTAAATTAAATAAACTAATCTTGATTTGATTTAAGTCTAACACCATCCCCTTTTAATTAAATAAATCCAACTTTATTTAATTAAGTCTAAATTCATTATTCCTTTCATTTTGATTTATTTAAAATCTCAAAATCTAAATCAAAGTGTCAAATCAACTAATTATCATCTAATTTTATCAAATCTTGATTAATTCTAACACTAATAATTCAAATCCTCTAGATTTTGCAACTTGCACAAATAAATCAATTTATTTGATTTATAAATTCATCTATTTCCATTAAAAAAAAAGACATCAAGTTGGAATATTCCTCAAATTTGAATTCTTCCTCCAAAAAGGACTTGTCCATCCAACAAGGCATTAGATGCCTCTTACATGTCCTTTTTCTTGAGCCAAGTAGCATTAAATCTCCTTTCTTCTCCCTTCAACATGTCACTTCTCCAATTTCAAATATCTACCTAATGGCGTTTATGTGCACATTCATCAAAATGTGTTCCACCTCTATCCACTAACATGTTGACAAGTGGCACTTGGCCATTGGTTGATGTTCTATCCCACATTCATCCCTTTTGCTCATTCCTCCATCATTCTCTTCTGTAAATAGAAGGCTTTTTTTACTAATTTTGCATCCACAACTTCATGCGACATTATCATCTTCATGTTTTGAGCAACATTTATCCATTTGCATCCACTTTCATAGTTTTTCATCATTTCATAGCTAGGTTATGGAGAAATTTCATCAAAGAGCATCAATCTTCAAAGTTCATCATCAAGCTTGACTAGGAATTGGGAAAGGGCTATTTTCCACATCAAAATAACACCAATTTCCCCATGGGATTGAGAGTTTGAGCATTTAAATAAAATTTAATAGTTTTTATTTGTGTTCTTCACTTTATTTCTTGTTTTCATGCTTCAAATGAATTTCATGGGGAATGTTGTTTCTAACTTACATATTGGACTAATAAGGTGTTTGTTCTTTATGTTTGTGCAAGTATAGGATCACCATTCACACTTTCAATCTCTAGCTCCTCAATAATATTATTGGTTACGAGGTATCCTTAACCCACAATATTTGAAAAATTGAAACTTACATTTTGCACTATTCTCTCTCACTCGCCTCTTTGCATGGCCCATGTCACCAGTAATGATTAGATTTGATGCTACCATTTTATAAGGGGATTTCCCTATCTAGAAATATTTTTCCATATTGAGGGTATAGAATTAAAGTACTTCAAGAAATAAAGGATGAGGAATTCCATGCCACATTAATGTGATGGTTATGTTTTTGACACATATGATTTCTACACAATCTCTAGAACACCATTTCACTAGATTTCATGAGATCTAATCTCACCTTGCATGGGTCATATATTGACTACCAATTCCTCCTCAATTCCTAAAGTGATAGGGAAACCAATGAAGCACCATATATGCTAGTTCACTTTCTAGAAAGAAAGGGGTCATTTTGTGTTTCCATGCAATTGCAAGCCAAAGAGGCTTATAGGGTTTCAAATGTTGCAAGCGTAGTCACCATTAGAGCAATATATATTTATAAAAATCAATGAGGTTAATAATGTTATTTAATATTGTAGTGGAATGTCTCAATGGTTCCATTTGTATATATTTTGGGAAGTTCTATCTTAGGGTTTCCTCTTACTAGTTTTATAGTATGAAAGTAATGAATATTTGATGAATGAGATAACATTCTAATCCATTACAAGATTTTTTAATGTTTATTTATTCATAACATAGAAATTTTTGTAATTATTTGTGGTGTATGTGTATACATAGCTCATGTTCCTTTATGATTTTAATTTATTGTTCTTTGTGGTGTGCTTGGAATCTATAGCCTAATGAATAGGCACCAGTACTAGAAGCAATGATCCACCATGCAATTTGAATTTAACACATTGTTCACTAGTAGATTAGGAGTAGGAAGTAGTTTGTATGCACCTCATGGTTTAGTATCTCAATTAGGTAAATCATCTTTAGCAATCGATAATTATTCTTACCTTTGGATAATCATATTGTGCATGCCCAATATTATTCTAATGTAGTGATGTGCTTGTTATATTAATAGAGGTTATAATAGTAGGTAGTCTTTGGCCTAGTGATAACTTTTTGGGTTCAAGCATACACTGGATACTATTGCATTAATTTATCCACTTTTCCATCTTTAATTGTATTTAATCCTATTCATGATACCTCTAGGGAAGCCCCCTCAGGTACATCTAGGCTTGAATTTTATGAAAATATTATTTTCCTTAGTAAATTGGTCCAATATTTCCCCACTTGATCATAAGTTAGACATTTTTCGCTCTATGCTTGATACGTGTGTTTAGAGAGAGACCTAGCTTTAGGGATTTGGGACCTATAATTATATGCACCAACATAATAGAACCATTATAGAAGATTAATTAATCATTGTTGATCTAGTTCATATCTTGAAGACCTCAACAACTCAAAAATAAAGAACTTGTTAGTTTGGGTAGGTTGATAACCCATCTAGTTACACCAATATAATGAAAACATTATTAGAGATGAATTGGCCATTTCCAGAGAAGTTTTGATCTAGCTCATATATTGAAGACTTTAATAACTCAAAAATAGTGTAGCTATTATTTTGGGTTGGTTGACATACCATCAAAGTATTCCTACATAATGTTGCTTACCAAAACACCACTAAATACTAGATTTTACTTCTATGACTAGACATGGAAATAAAATGTGGACATCCATTGAAACTTGGCAAGGGGAAAAATGAGTAAATGAAGTGCTTGGAAGGATTGTAGGAAAAAAATGAGGAATTGATGGAAGAACTAGAGGAATTCTAGAAGTATAACAAGATTTTGCAAAAAGGGGAGTGAAACAAGTGTGGGTAAGTGTAAGAAACCAGAAGTTTAGAAGTTTGGAGTTGGAAAAACTTCCATAGGAGGGATTGTAAAGGATGAAAAAAACATGTGAAACTAAAGGAGGGAAGTGGAGGAAATAAAGGGGAAACATAAGAAGTTTTTTTTGAACTCCACAACTATACAAAAATGGAAATAGGGAAGGGGAGTGAGGGTTGTGGGGATTGGGAGAGGATAAGGACTAGATTTTTCGAGGAAGAAGGGAATGTGAAGAATTTTGGACAAACCCTATAAGTATATAAGAGGAAGAAATAGTTAGCAAAAAAATAGAATATTTTATAAGAATTTGATGTGGAACTAGAGCTTAGAAGTGGAAGTTAGGATTGGATATTGAAAGTTTGAAATTCCACTAAAATTTTACAAGAAAAATATTAGAGTAGAAGTTGGAAATGACTAGGGAACTTGGGGTTAAAATGGATAAAGGAAGAAGTCTGTTAGAAATCTACAAGTCTAAAAAGGGAGAGGGAATGCAATAATGTGGATTTGTAGAACTATAAGGGAGGT